>CM033472.1:107000954-108200954 GCA_019447015.1 Hymenochirus boettgeri
ATCCAAATCACTGTTTTGTCCTACGGGAGGCAGCCACCTAGCAACAGTCTCCATTAAAGCCTATAGGTGAGCATCGAATCTGCGAGTAAAATGTCCATGTTACCTCGAACGTTCGAACGCGAAAGCTCGAAAGTAGCGCGTGTGAGAGTAAAATCGATTTTACGAAAGTCCTGGATATTGGAACATGCTCCCCAGACCATTTCCCAGGTCCCACAGCCATTTACATTAAGTTACCATTAATATTTTAGTTGTATTTGACTCAAACTTTTCGAACTATTTGCCTCCCATAGACTTTAATGGGTCCGTTTTCGAACTTTCGAACTTTTTCAAAACGGACCGAACTTTCAATAGTTCGACCATCTCTACTTGTGGTCCACAGCCCAAGATATAAAGAAATTACTGACCAGAAGTTAATGGGTGGGAGACTGACATGTGACATTCCTAAGACTGCACCTCCACCTTGCCGCCAGTGAACACAGCCTCAGACTTCAGTGTGCGAGGGGGACAGGAAGTCAGTCCCTCTCCCTGCTGTATGAAGATCCCCACAGAGAAGGTAAGGGAATCTACAGCCCTACCCTCCCACTATGTGAAAACAACCTCACTCTGCCTGAAAAGGCTGTTTTCACACAGTATTCTGTAGGGGGGGGTCTGAGTGACCCACGGCACCCACGGATGGGTGGGCCACAGCAACCGTTGGTGTGCAGGGCTAAGGCACCCACGAGTGGGTGGGGTTAAGGTGTCCACGAGTGGGCAGGGCCACATGGGGCTGTAAGGGAAGGGGCGCCTGCAAATGGATGGGCCATGGGGTCCATGAGTGGGAGAGACATGGGGGGCTTCAAGAGGAGGAGGGGGGGCTACAAGGGGAGGAGGAGACACAGGGCAGATTGATTGCCACATGGTTTCAGAGCAGTAAGCAGGAAGTGCAGGGGACCTGGTAATGCTGCTGCCATATCACACACAAAGATGTAAATATCTTAAAAACTATGCAAAATAAACAATGAAAACAAATTCTCAGGAGAGCAATCAATTTACTGAAAGTCATTTTTGAACCACAGTTCCCCTTTAAACCTGCTTTCTTGTTTTGGTGACAGCAAATTCATCTATGATGTCTTTACATTTAATTTTTTGAAATACATCTCCCTCAATTGTCAGAAGAGCAAGTGCATTTAGCCTCTGCTGTCCCATTGTTAATTTTAGATTTTGTGGCATCCTCGCACTCCTTTTTATGTCTTGATGGTGCTGTTTTAACTCCTACTGCTAATCACCAGCAGTAATACTCCATGAGATATATACTTTTTGCAGAAAAAACGCTCTCTATAAAGTTTTTAGCTCAGTTTTATTCGTGACATGTTGTGTGCACTATGTTATGGGGTCCTCCCCCTTCCTGAGAGGGGGGGGGGGCAAAACATAGTAGTACACACAACAAACAAACGTAGTGCACACAGCATGTCACAAATAAAACTGAGCTAAAAACTTTATAGTGCGTGAGAGTGCGTTTTTTTCTGCAAAAAGTATATGTCCCATTATTAAGTAGTTCTTCACCCTGCGGAGGGTGGAAAATGATCTTTGTCCAGAGCAAACAAATATGTGAAGAACAATGCAGACGTTCATATATATATGTCATGCAGATCTTTTTCATGCAACATTTGGCATAACTGTGGTAAGGAGATAGAAGCATTTGAGCTCTTCATTAGGTCCTTCAGTTGTCCACTAAGGTGTAGGCATTCATCTACAACACAATCATCCAAATCACTGTTTTGTCCTACGGGAGGCAGCCACCTAGCAACAGTTCTCCATTAAAGCCTATAGGTGAGCATCGAATCTGCGAGTAAATGTTCCATGTTACCTCGAACGTTCGAACGCGAAAGCTCGAAAGTAGCGCGTGTGAGAGTAAAATCGATTTTACAAGTCCTGGATATTGGAACATGCTCCCCAGACATTTCCAGGTCCCACAGCCATTTACATTAAGTTATCCATTAATATTTTAGTTGTATTTGACTCAAACTTTCGAACTATTTGCCTCCCATAGACTTTAATGGTCCGTTTTCGAACTTTCGAACTTTTCAAAACGGACCGAACTTTCAATAGTTCGACATCTTCTACTTGTGGTCCACAGCCCCAATATAAAGAATTACTGACCAGAAGTTAATGGGTGGGAGACTGACATGTGACATCCTAAGACTGCACCTCCACCTTGCC
This sequence comes from Hymenochirus boettgeri, assembly GCA_019447015.1. NCBI lineage: Eukaryota > Metazoa > Chordata > Amphibia > Anura > Pipidae > Hymenochirus > Hymenochirus boettgeri. Next base: position 107,003,154 of record CM033472.1, read on the forward strand.
GCCAGTGAACACAGCCTCAGACTTCAGTGTGTGAGGGGGACAGGAAGTCAATCCCTCTCCCTGCTGTATGAAGATCCCCACAGAAAGGTAAGGGAATCTACGCCCTACCCTCCCACTATGTGAAAACAACCTCACTCTGCCTGAAAAGGCTGTTTTCACACAGTATTCTGTAGGGGGGGGGTCTGAGTGACCCACGCAACCACGGATGGGTGGGCCAACAGCACCCGTTGGTGTGCAGGGCTAAGGCACCCCACGAGTGGGTGGGGTTAAGGTGTCCACGAGTGGGCAGGGCCACATGGGGCTGTAAGGGAAGGGGCGCCTGCAAATGGATGGGCCATGGGGTCCATGAGTGGGAGAGACATGGGGGGCTTCAAGAGAGGAGGGGGGGCTACAAGGGAGAGGCAACAGGGCAGATTAATGCCCCACATGGTTTCAGAGCAGTAAGCATGAAGTGCAGGGGACCTGGTGATGCTGCTGCCATATCACACACCAAAGATGTAAATATCTAAAACTATGCAAAATAAACAATGAAAACAATTCTCAGGAAAGCAATTCTCAGGAGAGATCAATTACTGAAAGTCATTTTTGAACCACAGTTCCCCTTTAAACCTGCTTTCTTGTTTTGGTGACAGCAAATTCATCTATGATGTTCTTTTAATTTTTTGAAATACATCTCCCTCAATTGTCAGAAGAGCAAGTGCATTTGCCTCTGCTGTCCCATTGTTAATTTTAGATTTTGTGGCTCCTCGCACTCCTTTTTATGTCTTGATGTGGCTGTTTTAACTCCTACTGCTAATCACCAGCAGTAATACTCCATGAGATTATACTTTTTGCAGAAAAAACGCTCTCTATAAAGTTTTTAGCTCAGTTTTTATTCGTGACATGCTGTGTTCACTATGTATGGGGTCCTCCCCCTTCCTGAGAGGGGGGGGGGCAAAACATAGTAGTACACACAACAAAAACAACGTAGTGCACACACATGTCACAAATAAAACTGAGCAAAAACTTTATAGTGCGTGAGAGTGCGTTTTTTTCTGCAAAAATATATGTCCCATTATTAAGTATTTTTCACCCTGCGGAGGGTGGAAAATGATCTTTGTCCAGCAAACAAATAATGTGAAGAACAATGCAGACGTTCATATATAATGTCATGCAGATCTTTTTCATGCAACATTGGCATAACTGTGGTAAGGAGATAGAAGCATTTGAGCTCTTCATTAGGTCCTTCAGTTGTCCACTAAGGTGTAGGCATTCATCTACAACACAATCATCCAAATCACTGTTTTGTCCTACGGGAGGCAGCCACCTAGCAACAGCTGGTGGGTTAGGCGTCTGCCTCCCGAATCGCCGCTCCTGTGATGAACAGTCACGGCTTCCTGGTCCGTGACGTCATCGCGGGTGCCGAGATCCCGCGAGATCTCGCGGCAATTCAGATTTTTTTAGCGGCGCCATGGAGGAGGACACGTGAGTGTAATGGCCACAGGTTCAGAGGCCTTTACACCTCAGACTCGCAAGTCACCTCATATACTACCCAGGAAAAGGGTAATTAGGGATGCCTACTCCTCCTCCTCTTCAGAGGAAGACCCATATTTAAAAGAGGAAGGGTACCCCCTCCCACAGGGCCTCCTTACAGAGCAGTAACAGCTCTGAGGAAAATGTCAGCCCTGTTAGACTGCTGTTAAAGGGAACAGGCACATTAGACAAAATAAAGAAGGGGGAGTTTTTCACCAAATTCACAAAACCTGAAAGAAAAAAGGTTTACCCTCTAGAGCTCGTTTGAGCACAAAATGGCATGGAGGGAAAGAGGCGTTTGCCTCACACAGTTCAACATCGTTTGATGTTTCCCGCTACACAGTCAAGTAGATTGGGACTGTGAAAATATATCACGCACGTCAGCTTCATCTGAACGTGGCAAGCTGAGCGAATTAACAGATGGCCCGTGTAGTTTAGGCGGAAAAACACACCACCATCCAAACTTTTTTCTCAGCGCTGGCCTTTATAAGAGTCTTCTGAGGTTTTTTCAATTTGCTCAGCTATCTTTCCGCTCCACACTGGTGAAGGAAGATGAGCTAGTTCTCAGGAACCACATGGTATCCCTGATGTGCAGGCATTAATAGCGCCTGACATAGACCCAGGCCTCCTGTTCTATTTCAGGAGATCCACACAGACCAGTGGATACTTTCGACAATACACTGCGTAATATCCAGTTTTAAAATAGCAACGCAGCTGGCCCACTCTTATTCATGCTGTCGAAAGCAGAACAAGAGGGCGATATCGCATAGACCATCTATTGAATCGCTGCTATCCTCAAAGACAGCGTTACTTAAGGCCACAAGCAGAGCAGTTCTTATTATTGGTCAGTCATTTAACTATGTATCAAATATCAGAAGGGCTCGTTGGCTAACAGGTTCAAAAATGTCAGACCTAGCCCCAAAATCATATGAATATCCCAATTTAGGATCCAGCCTCTTTTTGGTTCAGAGTTTATTCAGGAAGTGAAGGGCAGATACCGTGCCAGAAATCCTTTGCAGATCTTAAGAGTCTACTCCTGTCTTCAATAAGCCCTTTCGTCAGGAGGGACGCCTTCCCAGGTCCCAGGGGGCGTTCCAGAATACTCTCAGGGCCAACAAGGAGATACAACCCTAGAGTTCAAGGATCCTCCTTCAACCTCCGCAAGACACTTCCCCACAGGGAAAAGACGCTTCACAGGTAATTACCCCTTCTTCCTCCCTCCCATTGCCGTCAGTGAGGTTTTACCCAGCAGGGGTCGAGATTGCACAGAACCGATGGGTTTTTTAAGGGTTATAAGACAAGGTTTATCCCTACCACTAATAAGATTCCCTTACCAATTCAAACCCCCAAGGATGTCCACTCACAAAAGCCTAGATGCAAATTTATCTCAGGCCTTATCACAAGGAAGATAGAGTTATCTTCCCCTCAAAAAGGGGTTGGAGTCAGCCACTTATTCCCAATGCCCAAACAGGACGGTTCCCTGAGACCGGTCCTAAATGTACAGAACCTAACCGCTACATAAAACCAAAAGATCAGATTGGAAATCTGTCGACTTAACCTACCTGTTAACAGAGATTTCTTTATGTTAAAGATAGATCTGAAAGATGCCTTTCATACAATCTGCATTGCCCCAAACCACAGAAGGTTTCTCAATTCAGAGGAAAGGTCAAATTTATCAATGGACTGTTATGGTGTTTGGCCTATCAAACGCACCTTACACCTTTCCAGGCTTCTAAACCAGTGGTCCAACATTCAGACAAAAAGCAATATTTTCTGATCTACCTAGACGACTTACTCATGTTTCACCCACAAGAGGACACACTTGCCAAACAGAGAGACCTTGTCACTTCGATCTTCGTGAAACTAGGTTCACGATAAATACAGAGAATCAATTCTACAGCCCACAAGATCACTAATATTTCTGGGTTTCTCCATAGATACACATCATTTTACCCTACAGATTCCTCAGGTGAAATGGGTATCCTTACAAACCCTCATACAATCCACCCTAGCACACCGATCCGTGTCCTTACGGATGTTGGCAAAAATCATAGGAAAATAATAGCTCTTTCCCCGGTTCAGAGGAGGCTCCCCTATATTGCAGAATGTCACAAATATTCCTGGGAGATTGCCTGAGAACCATACTCTTGTCCCAAAAGGTGTCACTACCACCAGAGGTCACAGGGGAACTCCTACAGATCATATCAATACGACATCTTCGTCCTCGACCATTCAGACCGATTCCCCCAGATCTGATTATCACGACCGATGCCTCCCGAAAGGGATGGGGAGCTTTCACCCCCCAGAAAGCGATCAGAGGTCGATGGTCTTATCAGGAGGAAAAACTCCATATAAACCTCTTGGAACTGAGAGCGATAAAACTGGCACTTCAGCCTCTAGTGACAGAGGAGCTCTCTGGCAAACACATATTAGTACAATCGACAACAGAACAGCGGTGTCATATATCAACAGATAGGGGGCACCAAATCCATTCGACTATGCTAGAAACACTAGAAATATGGAAGAGGATTCTCTCCTTCCAGAATCGTCTGACAGCATATTACGTACCCGGACACACAACAATTAGCAGACGCCCTCTCAAGACACACTCATCTCTGTCATTCTATGTCTCAAAACCTCACTCTTGCTCAAATAGAACAGAAGTTCGGCAAGAGAACAAATGACCTATTTGCTCAGAGACATCGGCACAAACAGAAGTTTGTTATCGAGGGTATGGTCCAAACGAACGTGGAAAGTGGATGCGTTATCCTTCCATGGACGAACCTCCCACCACTGTATGCATTTCCACCACCCACACTGATGCCACAGGTCTTTTCAAGATCAGAACGGAGTTGATACAGGACTTGGTACTAGTGTACCCGTTTGGCCGTCCAAACCGTGGTTCCCTACGATCCACAGACACATAGTGGGAGAGAAACTGCCTCTGGGGCTGACAGTGGGATGTTTCCAAGGTCACAGACCTACTATCCAAACTCCCACAGTTTAATGTGGATTGCAGCTCAAATAGTTTGTTCTGCTTCCAACAGCTCTCCCTCGCAGCCAACACCCTCATAGACTGTTCGCTTTGCCCCAGAACGATCACTCGTTATAAAAACCTAATTGCTGAATACTTACACTGGTTTAAGGACAAAGAAACTCATTTTTGAGCAGCCTAGAGCTTTATGGGGGGCATTGGAATTTATCACTATAAAATTCCATTCAGGAATAGCCACCTCCACTTTAAAATCATATGGTTCTGCTGTGTTAACCTATTGATCCCAGACTTAACAATTCACCCTTTATACATTAGAATAATCAGGGGAGCAGTGAGGTCTCTCGCCCTCCAGTACCCAGGTACGAATCCACTTGGGACATTCACTTACTGTTAAACTTCTTAGCAAAATGGGAAATTAATTCTTTATCCCTACGGGACACAGGGATAAGCTGGCATGCTTATAGCTCTAGCCCTTGCAGCCAATCCTCAGAGTTAACACTAATCCACATATCAGAACCATGGATGTCGGCGACCCCTGAGGGCATTCACATAATACTTAAAGGTAGAAACAAAACCTCACACATTGCCCCAAATTTAGTAGAGCTTGATTTTCTAGAAACAAAATAGACGGTTCTCTCTGTATAGTGTCACATTTAAGAAAGTATTTACAACTCTCCTCCGATACAGAGGAGACATTACAACAACTGTTATTAACATCCAGACTCCCATTTAGACCAGTCTCATCCAATACTATAGGGGATGGATATTACAAGCTATGACGTCATCAGGAGTTGATACTTCTCTTTTAGGCCCCATTCCCTGAGGAGTGCGGCTTGTACTAAGGCAGCTTCCAAGGGAGTGCCTTAGCAGTAATCCTAAAAGAGCCAGATGGTCTTCCGACAGAACGTTCATAAACACTACTGGCGTCCTTCAGAATCAGAAAGAATTGAATTCTCCAGAGCAACCACAAGGTGTGTGCTACTCTAACCCACCACTGTTGCTAGGTGCTGCCTCCCGTAGGACAAAACAGAGTTTGCAGGAATCTATGATCTGCAAACTACATTTGTCCTAGGGAATAAGGCAGCCACCTAGCAACAGCGCCCAACCCTCCCACCCTAAATATTTCTCGCCCTAGTGTTGCTACTTAATGCAGAATTCTAATATTCATTAATTGCTGACATTAACTCAGTTTAAATTCATTCACACGGAGGTGCGAAACTCCAAAGGAAACAGCAACCACTACTCCAGCAAGAGGCTAAAAATAATTCCTTCTCACAACACCGCCTATAGAGGTCCTCAACTTCCCCCCTTTTCTGCATGTGTTAATGCTACTGTTTCGGATTAACAATGTCTGTAATCCAGTTTTCCAGTTTCTTCAAAAAAAAAAAAAAAAAAAATTATATATTATTATATATTATATTAATAATTATTAATAAACTTATGTCAAGTTACTCACTCTCTGTCTTCATTTATATCTAAATAAATAAAGTAAAATTGTCCTAGGATTTAAGGCAGCCATCCGCTTCCCTAAAAAAATCTAATTGCCGCGAATCTCGCGAATCTCGGCACCCGCGATGACGTCACGGACCAGGAAGCCGTGACTGTCATCACAGGAGCGGCGTTCGGGAGGCAGCCGCCTAACCCACCAGCTGTTGCTAGTGGGCTGCCTTATTCCCTAGGACAAGTAGTTTTGCAGATCATAGATTCCTGCAAACTCTGTTATATACCAACGACAACTTAGTGGCAGAAGTTGCAATTTCTTTTTGAGTTAGGATATGTATGTTTTCAAGAAAACTAAAACAGCCATAATGCAATTTGTAAGCCTCAATTCGCCTGTGTAGTTCCTTATGCAACCTGTCCAATATGATATAGAACATATTGATTCGAAAGTTGTTTCTGCCAGTTTTAATTACACATTCTCTTTTTTTTTCATCATACCTTGTACTTGGTGTAGTCTTTCTTCTATGATCAAATTCATATTCTTCCACTCCAGAGAGGGTATTTCCAAGATGTTCATAATGGTCAAAATTATCTCTATTGTCACTAATGAATTAAGTGAGTCATATAACTGAACTACTGCTCCAAGGTCAATGTTGACACTTTGTACTAACCAGTTTAAACCTCTCCAGTATTGTGCCCCATACGTGTGTCTTTACTCTCACAGAATATTCTGTGCTTCTCTTTGAACCTTTTCTTTTTCTTGAGGATCATCTTTTATTTGCACAAGTGCATTTCTTATCTCAGTCCAGCCTTCCCCAAGAGCTTGACAAGCATCCTGTCTTGCAGACCAATGTGTTTGGGACAATGATTTCACTACCTTTCCAATAAGCTTAAGGAACGAAATGAGTAACTCCCATGGGTGGAAAATGCAAAACAATTGTACAGCTGATGCAATAATATAAAGAAAGCAGAAGATTTGCTGCAACAGTCTGCTGCACAGGACCCAACAAGGTTTAGTGAATGAGCTACACATGGAACATATTTGGCGAGTGTATTCACTTGTTTTATATGTGCTGGACCTCCAGTATGTACTCCTGACATGTTCTTTGCATTATCCTATGACTGGCCACGACAGTCATGTATATCGAGTCCATATTTTTCTGAAGTACTGAATATTGTTTCATCCAAGCCTTTTGATTTATGTCCTCTGTTTGTTCTGCAGATATAATTCATTCTACAGCCACACCGTCTTCTTTTACATATCTAAGAATAAATGTTATTTGGTCAACATGTGAAAGGTCTGGAGTGAAGTCAATACTTATTTCAAAGTATTTAGCTTTCTTTACATCATAGATTATTTGCTCGGTAACTAGAGAACTGCTAATTTTCAAAAAAATTTGAAAATTCGAAAATCCGAGAGCGGACCCATTAAAACCTATTAAAATGAAAGTTCGGCAAAATTCATTCTTCGAAAATACGAGGATTCTTTGAAAATATGAACCTGAAAATGTGGGTTGCTCCGTCCAAAAATTTAAAAAAAATCTGTGAAATTTTTAATTTATTAGGATTACTCGTATTTTCCCGTATTTTCAAAAATACGAGAAATTCTCGTAATTTAGAAAATTTTTGCAAACGCTGTTCGGAAAAGTTTGGAAGGTGGAAAACCGCAAAATCCACGATATCCGCCGTTCGTGAACGAGGTAAATCCGCCGTGGATCCAGGTTCGGATCCACGAACTGGGCCATCACTATCGGTAACTTTTTTACTTATAATTTGAATGAATTCCTCACAAACAGTTTTGGAGATGTATGATGTATGGCCACTGCCTGTTGTTTTGGATTTGTTAATGTGATTCTCTAAAAATGGATCAAATGCAGCAATTGCTCCCAGCACTCCAAGATAGTTATCATTGTGTAAGCTAACAAAACGCTCATCATTGCCATGAAATGATAAACCTCGAATTGCAAGTGTCTTAACAGCAACATACACACACCATAGAACATTCCCCCATTACTGTCGTTCTTCTTCTATTTGTTTTACCAGCATTCTGTCAAGTCGCTAGTTGGCACATCCTCTAATTTTTTAAGTAAGATTTGTGATACTCAGACTGCTCATGAGACTGAACTCATGTGTTTCCATTTTTCCAGTCATTAAAGCCAGAGGTAAAAGCATTTTGTTTGTCTCCAAAAAGAAGACACGACAATCAAAAAAAGATCCTTTACTCTCTGAATATACTTATCTTTGTGTTTCCTGTCCATTTTTATGCATTCTCTTCAAGAGCTCTTCAGTACATAACCTTGCTTTATTGTGTTTTACATCATGAATTTGTCTAGAACCCTTAAAGTCGGACAATATTCTGGTATACCTTGACCTTGACTAGTCTTCTCATTTATAACCCAGGTAGCTGGATCTGAACATAAAGATAGCAATTGGGAATCATGTATATTTTTTTCTGCTATGTCAGTTTTGCATAAAGCACTACAACTCTCTGAATCAGTGCAAGCTTGTTTAGTAAGGGATTCACTAACATTCATCTTCAATGTACCTTCATGGTCAGTCAAGGCTTCACTAAAATTATCTCCACTGTATCTTCATGGTCAGTCAAGGCTTCACTAAAATTCATCTCCACTGTACCTTCATGGTCAGTCAAGGCTTCACTAACATACTTTACTTTGTTGCATACTAGTTCAGTGTGGACTTCATCAACATCCATCCTTATCACATCTACAACATTGCTTCCTAAGCTTTATTATTCCTCAGTATCCATAGTTGCATCACAGCTTGTAGATCTACTTGCTGTGCTATTAAAAATGTATATATTTTTGCTACTTTTGATAAGATTTCAGCTGTCTTTTGCTCCTTTTCTTCTCTTCTTTTTTTATACTGATAACCACTCAATTTCTTTTTAGGTTAGTGGTGTTAAACCTTCTTATACTAACTCTCCTATCTAAGAAACAGAAATATAAAATATCTTTAAAAAAATATTTTCCTATTACAAGATGGATAAGAAATAATATATTATATGTAAGATAAGATGTTTTTTTAAAAACATACTGTAAATTTTGATGCTGAGATTAAAACAAATGTGTTTGCCTTTGACTGCAAACTAGTGGGACACAATATTAGGGAGCACTGGAAAACACAGTGAGACACATTATAAAGCTGTGATGGTAAACTAAAAATATATGGACTCCCAAAGATACATAAGGAAGGGGCCCCACTAAGACCTATAGTCAGCAGCATCAACTCTGTAACATACAAGGTGGCAAAATATCTAGCTAACATCTTAGGACCTTTGGTGGGAAGTTCTAAGCATCACATCCAGAATTCTCAGGAGTTCACCAACAAGATTGAAGATATAGTACTCGGTGTAGAAGAACTATGGTGTCCTATGATGTGACATCTCTCTTCACTTGTATACCCACCAAGGAGGCTGTTGACATGGTGAGAAAACAGCTGGGCCAAGACAGCACTCTTACCAGCAGAACTGATCTCAACCCAGAACAGGTGTGTTCCTTGTTGGACTTGTGCCTGAATACCACCTATTTCAAATACAGGGATAAGTTCTATAAGCAAAAACATGGATGTGCTATGGGATCTCCAGTTTCACCCATTGTGGCCAACCTTTACATGGAGGAGGTAGAAACACAGGCGCTTAATACCTTTAAGGGCATAGCACCCAGCCACTGGTTCAGATATGTTGATGACACCTGGGTTAAAATCCACCAGAAGGGAGTACAAGCTTTCACAGAACACATTAATGCGGTAGACCAAAACATTAAATTCACAAGGGAAGAGGTACAAAACAACAAACTTGCTTTCTTGGACTGCTTGGTAGAAGTTAAGGAAAATGGTAAAATGGAAGTAGAGGTTTACAGAAAACCAACACACACAAATCAGTATTTGATGTTTGACTTCCACCACCCTTTAGATCACAAGCTGGGTGTCATCAGAACCCTGCAACACAGAGCCGAGAACATCCCCACTAGCACAGAGGCGAAGGCTAAAGAAATAAAACATCTCAGAGGAGCCCTTAAAACTTGTGGATATCCAGACTGGGCCTTTGTCAAAAGAAGTAGAAGGAAAGAAAAGAACACAAATACCAACAGTGAAGGGGAAAAGCAAGACAGGAGGAAGAACATCGTATCCCTGTCTGCTTTAAACCAAACAACACACTGAGGCAGCAATTGGTACATCCGAAAGACCCAATACCAAAACACAAGAAAAGCGACATCATATATGCAGTGCAGTGAAGAATGCTCTGATTTGTATGTGGGGGAGACCAAACAGCAACTGCATCAACGTATGGCCCAGCACAGAAGAGCCAATTCCTCGGGTCAGGACTCAGCCGTGTACCTGCATCTTAAGGATAAAGGACATACCTTGGAAGATTGTAATGTTAACATATTGGCGAAGGAACGTGACTGGTTCAAGAGAGGTGTTAAGGAGGCCATTTATGTGAAAATAAAGAAACCAAGCCTAAATAGAGGTGGGGGGGTTCGACACAAACTGTCTGCCATGTACAATGCTGTTTTAACACCTTACTCTGGGCGTTCCTATAACACCTCTTAGCCACTATCCAATCACACCCTTAACACCTGGCTGTGATATGCTAATTTGGATTTTCCAGGGTACATAATTGCCACAGATTCTTGTACAAGTCATTCTGAATTGAGAAAGCCAGTCGGATGACTAGCGAAACGTCTTCAAGAACTACATTTCAAGTCCAGTTGATCTAATTGAATACAACAGATATGTAAACTAAAAAGAAAAACAAAAATGTCTAACCTTGTTTACATCCTTATATGTTCTTAAGGGTGTTTTAATTGGACTAGCCTAGGAAGGGGTTAATGCTTGATTGTATATATAGTACCTGGAGGGATGCACCCTTTGAGCCCCTGAGGAATTGGAAGCTGTTCCACGAAACGCGTAGGGCGGAGTTTTGGTGTGTGTGCCTCTTGTTAGATCTCTCTGGACCCTGCATGATATGGTTTTAATATGTTTAAATAAAGTATCAACTTTTATATATTCACTACGAGTCCAGTCACCTACCTCCGAGTTGGGGATATTCCCCGTCTTCTGTGCAAGTTTCTACATCCTTTGTCTCACAAACATTATCATAATTTTACATCATAATTTTATACAATAGCAACATGATGCCACATCAGTCTGATCATATATACCAGCAATATCATCATATTATATGTGTAGCATTAATTAATTTCATATTAATCTCACAATTAATGCATAGTTGCCAACATTAAAAAAAAAAAAGTCTAGGGAAACTTTTTTTAAAAATTGGCTTGCACACAATCTTTGGTCATGCATATTTTTAAAAATAGGCTTACCTTTAAGTATAACTCTGTACAGCACTATGTGTATTTGATTGGGTGTTATCATTTCCCCCAGAGGTTTGTTTCTAAGGTTTGTATGCACATTGCTGATACCTGACAAATCCGGTTGGAATTTGGATTCAAGGGGATTTGCCACATATCACCAAGGTGTGGGGGTAGAAAACATTGCAATTGCATGTGTATAGGCACCTTAATGTTAATTAAAGTTAATTAAAGTTAATGGTAGCAGCAGCTAGAACTTAAAGGATCACTATACCCACCTCCACCCCATTCCACTGCACCCGGCAGTCAGTAGTACCCAGGATGAGGACTTTGTCCTCCAGTGTTACCTCCACAGTTATCCACCATTGTTACTTTCCCAGTTATATACCAGTGTTACTTTCCTATTTATCCACCAGTGTCACTTTCCCATCAATTAGAGCTAGATGAAACTAACTAGTTTTGTTCCGTTTTCGTATTCCCGGATTTCGGGAAAATCCCGAAGATCCGAAACTGGAATGAATTTCCGATGTATGCCTTTGCGGCCCTGACAAGGGTCCTTTGGGGCTTAAGGGGTCCCGCATCTCAAACCGGGACCCCCCTCCCTGGCACTTATAAGTGTCTTTGCGGCCCTTGGAAGGGCCCTTGCAACCCTGACAAGGGCCCTTTGGGACTTAAGGGGTCTGACAGCTCGAACTGGGACCCCCCCGGCTCTTGTAAGGGCACTTGTGGCACTGATAAGTGCCTTTGTTGGGGGTCCCACAGCTCGAACTGGGACCCCTGTTGGCTTTTAAAGGAGCCCTTGGGCAGCGTCTTCTGTCTTCCATCCGGTGACACCAGCTCCGCTGAGGCCACAAACCCCAAGAAGTACCCCTATGGCCACCAGGGGTACCTCCGGTGCCGGGCAGGCTCACTGCGGCCTCAGAAGAGCCAATGTTGCTAGCCGCTTCTTTCTTCTGCCATCTACTGCGATGACTTCTGAGCTCCGCGGAGGTTTGCAGCTCTTTTTATAGGTTTGTAGAAAACCCAGATTTTCCAAAATATGATTGGTTACTGTAAACCATGTAAACCAAGCACTAAAAAATTGACCAATGAGAAATAGTTTAGGGTTTTCTGCAAACCTATATAAAGAGCTGCAAACCTCCATGGAGCTCAGAAGTCATGGCAGTAGATGGCCGAAGAAAGAAGACATTGGATCAAGACGCCGGTAACATCGGCCTCATTGAGCCCACTGGCGCCGGAGGAACCCCTGGTGGCCGCAGGGGGACTTCTCGGGGTTGGTGGCCTTAGCGGAGCTGGTGTCACTGGATGGAAGACAGAAGACGTCACTCAAGGGCTCTTTTAAGAGCCGCAAGGGCCCTTTCAAGGGCCGGGGAGGGGGGTCCCGGCTCGAGCTGTGGGACCCTTTAAGCCCCAAAGGGCCCTTGTAAGAGCCACAAGGGCCCTTCCAAAGGCACTTATAAGTGCCGGGGAGGGGGGTCCCAGTTCGAGCTGCGGGACCCCTTAACCCCTTAATATATACAGTAGTTATACAGTACCTTCCAACATTTCCCTTTTGAATGGAATGCTTATAGAAACAACACAGTGAAGAGCTGCAGCTCTTCATTAATCTTCAGGGGAAAGTAAAGTAATCCTGATCTGATTTGTCATTAGTGTACATGTTTAAAAGGCAATGTTGGAAAATATGTACAAATTTTGTATTCATTTTTATTTGAAATATAATCGGACTAAATAGAAGGTAGAAAAATATAGACGTGTCACCTTCATTCTTTTCAGACTTCCTCTTACATATTTTGGGTCTTGTCATTTATTAAGACGATATTGGTGACATTTATAAAACTTAGTTATCGTAAAATAACAGGATTATTTTACACTTGTTATTAAACACTCATTATTTTACTCACCGTAAATGAAGACCACTATTGAATCCCTTCCTTACGGTTAAACAGTTAGGAGGATATCCAATAAAATGTGTTATGGTATGGGATCCCCAAAATGAGTGTAAAACTCACACTATCTGATGTAATGTGGGGTTAGTAAGGTGTTCTGGTCTTAATTTATGATGTGTAAAATATTGACCGCCATGTAAAATAACATATCGCTATTTTACGATAGCCATGTTTTATAATGTTCGCCATATACATGCTGTATAAGACCACTTTGCAGTAAAGAAGATATTTGCCTCTATCTTTCCTCTCTTTCTACATTAAAACATGTAGCTAGGCCTTTTGTCTGCCCAATATTAAGCTCTCTTTTTTTAAAAAAAAAAAAATCCTGCCAGGAAGAAACTTCTACATTTTAAATTATATCTGTTGTATTCAATTAGATCAACTGGACTTGAAATGTAGTTCTTGAAGACGTTTCGCTAGTCATCCGACTGGCTTTCTCAATTCAGAATGACTTGTACAAGAATCTGTGGCAATTATGTACCCTGGAAAATCCCAATTAGCATATCACAGCCAGGTGTTAAGGGTGTGATTGGATAGTGGCTAAGAGGTGTTATAGGAACGAAGTAGAGGTTTACAGAAAACCAACACACACAGAGCAGAGGCGAAGGCTAAAGAAATGAAACATCTCAGAGGAGCCCTTAAAACTTGTGGATATCCAGACTGAGCCTTTGTCAAAAGAAGTAGAAGGAAAGAAAAGAACACAAATACCAACAGTGAAGGGGAAAAGCAAGACAGGAGGAAGAACATGGTCATCCCATATGTAGCAGGGGTCTCTGAGAAATTAAGAAGAATTTTCAAAAAAAATCGTATCCCTGTCTGCTTTAAACCGAACAACACACTGAGGCAGCAATTGGTACTCCGAAAGACCCAATACCAAAACACAAGAAAGCGACATCATATATGCAGTGCAGTGCAGTAAGAATGCTCTGATTTGTATTGGGGTGGGGAGACCAAACAACAACTGCATCAACGTATGGCCCAGCACAGAGAAGCCAATTCCTCGGGTCAGGACTCAGCCGTGTACCTGCATCTTAAGGATAAAGGACATACCTTTGAAAATTGTAATGTTAACATATTGGCGAAGGAACGTGACTGTTTCAAGAGGTGTTAAGGAGGCCATTTATGTGAAAATAAGAAACCAAGCCTAAAGAGGTGGGGGGTTCGACACCAACTGTCTGCCATGTACAATGCTGTTTTAACACCTTACTCTGGGCGTTCCTATAACACCTCTTAGCCACTATCCATCACACCCTTAACACCTGCTTGTGATATGCTAATTGGGATTTTCCAGGGTACATAATTGCCACAGATTCTTGTACAAGTCATTCTGAATTGAGAAAGCCAGTCGGATGACTAGAAACGTCTTCAAGAACTACATTTCAAGTCCGTTTGATCTAATTGAATACAACAGATATACCATGACCTGGATGAATGAGAACCTTCACAAGCATATATTTTAAATTGTTTGAAAAACTATTAGACATTAGAGATGTCCGAACTTCGCAAAATCCGGTCCGCTCGAGGATCCGCGAATTTTCTAAAAAATTTGAAAATTCGAAAATCCGCAAGCGGACCGATTAAAATGAAAAATACCGTCGAAATTGAGATTTCCAGTATTTTCGAAAATTTTCGAAATTACGGAGTTTCGCGTATTTTCGAAAATTTTCGAAAATACGAGTAAACAAGTATTTTCGAAAATATGTATTTTTGAAAATACGAGTCATTTTGAAAATTTTCGAAAATACTAAAAATCCACGAATCGGAAGTTCAGAAGGCGGAAAATCCGGGAAAATCTGCCGTTCGCGAACGGGATAAATCTTCGGCCATCCCTATTAGACATAACCCATACAGGATAACACACCATGATGATTAGGGACAATCTTGACATCTTTTGATCTGCTTAGACTTTAGAGTGCATATAACTTTATTTGTAGCCTTGTAGTTTGATATAAAGGGCTTGCACAGTGGTGGGTAGTAAGTTCTGGGTAGAGAAAGGAAAAGGCATCACGTCAAAGGACAAATGCTGCAAATAATTTAATATATATAATAATATTCCTTTGATCGACTTTTAAAGGTATGGCTGCCTCTGCTGTAATACTATTAAATTAAGAGGAGGAAGCCTTGCTTTTTCTTTCTGTTCTTTAATTGTTTCACTTAAACCCAGAGTGCATACCATAATATTTGTAGACTGATACTTTCTTACCTTAAAGTGCTTAATTTTACCTCTAGGGTGTAGAGTTAACATTAGCTATGACTTACATTAGAATTAACATACTGTATTTGTTAATGAGTAGTGTCTAGTTGGCATACCTATGAATATTTAAAAACTATTGAAATGTTTGGGATCTCCATTACTTACAAATGAAATGCCTAATCTGCTACATAATTATTTGCTTTAATCCATTAAACAGTACTACTTTTACAGCTCAGAAATGCATATTAGCAAATTTAATGTAATACAGAGAATTCTCAAGTCATGTTCATGGATTATTCATAATGGCTAAGAACATTAATATAGAAATAAATGAGAAAAAAAGAGAGGGGATATATAATATAAAGTTATCTTAGCTACATAAAAATCTGCATACTACAGAGAGAAAGCAGTGAATGCAGAGAATTAGGAACAAAGAGAACAGTAAGTTCTATTCTGAAAATTGCAGCAGTCGGTGGATTATAACTGACTTAGTGATTTGATTCCAGCTTCAGCTCATTGTAATCTTCAGAAAATAGTTTCATCTTTTCGTGACTCATGCAAAAAAGTTGCATTGCAAGTACCACTAGGTCTTTTATGATATTATACAAAGTGTACATTCATTGATTTAATACTACTGGGAATTATTGGAGGAAATAAGGAAACTGTAAGAAGTTGAGTAGTTGGTTAAAGGTCTTAAAAAGTTGTAGTTAACTGATATTTTCTTAGGCTGGGTACACACGGGTAGATTGCTGTGGTCACGACTGATGTCTGTCGCCCCTTTGCCCGAATCAGTTAATCATGGCCAATTGTGCGGTTCCCTATGGGGGGCTCCGTATAGCCAGAAACAGACAAAAGTATTTTTTGTGCCATATGGGAAATGTTGATGCCTGCTAATTAAGTGCTTAAATTAACAAATGTATTATTTGTGCAAATTAACCGTATATACTCAAGTATAAACCGACCTGAATATAAACTGAGGTACTTACTTTTAACTAGGAAAACTGCTTGATTTGAATATAAACCAAGGGTTGACTTTCTTTTCTGACCGCATAGATAGTTCCATACACAGCCCCATAGAAAGTCCCATAAACAGCCCCACAGAAAGTCCCATAAACAGCCCCATAGAAAGTCCAATACACAGCCCCATAGAAAGTCCCATAAACAGCCCCATAGAAAGTCCAACAAACAGCCCCATAGAAAGTCCAATACACAGCACCATAGAAAGTACAATACACAGCCCAATAGAAAGTCCTATACACAGCCCCATAGAAAGTCCCATACACCGCCCCATAGAAAGTCCCATACACAGCCCCATAGAAAGTCCCATAGAAAGTCCCATACACAGCCCCATAGAAAGTCACATACACAGTCCCATAGAAGGTCCCATACACAGCCCCATATATAGTTCCATACACAGCCCCATAAAAAGTCGCCATAAACAGCCCCATAGAAAGTGCCATACACAGCCCCATAGAAAGTCCCATACACAGCCCCATAGAAAGTCCCATAGAAAGTCCCATACACAGCCCCATAGAAAGTCACATACACAGTCCCATAGAAGGTCCCATACACAGCCCAACAACCCCTATAGAAGTTCCCATACACATCCCCTTTTTTATCCAGCAGCATTCAGATCAGCCCAGACCTAAGTATAAACCGAGGGAGACTTTCAGAGATGATTTTAAAGGAAAAATATCCTGGTACTATATACGGTAGGGTTTTCATTAGAATTTAACATATGAAGCATGAGAAAACTCTCATGGGAGCTTTGACACATTGAGATGTTGAAAATATTTTAGCTTAACTTTTAAGATTTTAGCTCTGTTTTTACAAAGTCGCACCAGTTGCACATATATAATCACTATTTCTAGTCCTTCCCCTGCCAAATCAAATGTATGCTGACAGAACACCCCCCCTAACCCTAGAAACTATTGTACTTATAAGCTCAATACTACATCTAGAAGAGATATGCTAGACAATCTTTCTTCTGCATTGTCCAGCTCTTGCGGTATACACTGCAGTCATGGCTGTGATGGCTGATGTCATGCATTCTACAATTGCCATAGAAATATTATTTTTTAAACCTTGCAAGGCACACAGACACATACAGTTTATATAATTTACCTTTTATAGTTTATGTTTAATCTCTACAAACAGCACAATTCCATCCATATGGTAGGCCTGATGCATTCTTCTTAGAATGTCCGACAGCATGGGTGACTTTTATGAAGTACTCCACTCAATTCAATTGTAAGGTTGGATGGTCTCGGTTGGTGAGAGGTGCTTGGAATTCTTCATTACAGCTTGGTGTCCCTGGTTTTTAATGGCATTTATTCTTTATTAAGTTTTGTATAATTAATTAGGAATTGTAGAGAAACACAAGAAACAAGTTGCCTATAAATAAGGTGAAAATCACATTTTAGTTCTCCCCCTCAAATGACTGTAAAAATTGAAGTGTCTCTTCCAACTGCTAGTTCATATTAAATGATTTGCTCTTATATATAGGCTCAGGGCTAGGACACACTTGCATGTTTTTAACATGCATGTTAAAAAGCACATGCTAGTGTGGGCCATTTGCTCTACGCATGCAATCACCATTTTTGAATCAAATGGCTCTGAATAATGTAAGATTGCAATTGCATTTCAATGTGTGCAATTCTGGTGCGTTGCAGTGTGGCGTTACCATCAGAGATTATTTTGGGCTGATCAAAATGTGTTGAGCACAAAATTACTTTTTTACTGTACTCTCCACAGTAATGTGGGTCAAATGTAGTTACCATTTATTTCCTCACAGATACTTCACCTGCTCTTGGTGCTTTAGAACTCAATGTGAACTTTGCTGTTAATGAGTGTTAAATGTAACTCAAGCACAGAATTTCTCGCTATTAGATAATAAGTGGATTGTCCTTTATTTTACTTAATTTAACATTTATTCTATGTTTTATAATGCCATAAAAATAATGTGCTTTTGTAAAAAATGGGAGCCTTTTTCAGCAGACCAAAAAATTTGAAATGAGCAATAAATAGACATTTAATGAAAGTAGTTTGGATTACACGCATTTCGTTTGCTGCTGTGTTTTAGAGCTCCCGATCTTTGCCAAGGATGGCTTACACAAAGCACTCGGGAAGATCAGAACGCTGCACATTTTCCCTCTTAAAATATCTGAAAAGAGAGCATGAAAAATAGTTTTAATAAGAATAAAAAATAAGAGTGCTGCTCTTGTGTGGATAATACATAGGCATGAAACCGTGCCTAATCATAATCTTTCTATAAGAATCAATATTAAAATATTAAAATGGAACCTTATTAAAATGAATCAATAATATGAATCTGAATGTTTAGTTTTCACAAAAATAAGTTCCAAAGTCTAAGGTTCAACGCCTGTGTGTATTTTCATTTTATTGGTTAAGAATAGTTAATTATTTAACAACCAATATGGTTTTTTAATATTCTCTTAATATGCACTCTTATTCATGTTCATATTTACTCTTTCAAATAAACATTATGTAACTTTTTTTTTTAAGTTGTGTCATCATTGTGGCAGATCAATGATTGGCCAAATAACAAGTGACTTATAACCACTTATACATGGAAAAAAAATTATAAATATGTACAGAGTGAATCAATTTTACAGAAGGAAAACCACTGAATCAATACTAACCAAGGAAATGATTATAATAATGTATTGAGAACTATAAACTTTCTTATTTAAATGATTGACTAATCTTACCAAAAATAAAATATTAGATTTATGTTATTGACTTGGTTTAAAATGCTAGAAAAAGATCCGAAGTCAACTGGCAGTGATGTGTTATCCTGTGGGAGATTTTCTTTCTCTTTAAATTGCTGCAAACATAAATCACTAACAACAGCCACTGCACATTAGACAGCAGATCAGATTAAATCATGATGACTTCTCCACCATTTGTGAAGTAACATTTCTTTGATGGAAAACATTGTTCATCAGCGGGGTGAAAAAGCTTTGGAAAAATCAAGGTTAATATCTAGTATTCAAGCTGATTAGTCAAGCGTCTTTCTCAGCTATTCCATAGATTAGAATAGCCACTATTTTCTTTTTATATCTGTGCCAAGCTAGGAATTAATCATTTTAAATTATACCAGAGGATGCAAAGGAATGAATGGACAATAGTGTTGATTGGAATTCTAGCCAATTTTAGCTTTGTACATGAATGTACTGTAGGTTGGCTCATTATATTCCTTTATTTTTCTTAGTCCGACACTGTATTAAAGCACTGGAAAATCAATTTAATAGTTATAAAGACACAAAGACAGTAGGTAAGCCAACTCTTTGACAAATTTTTTTATTGTGCGATACTGCAAAGACCTGTTTCTAAGTGTCTTTTTATGCCAAAAGCCTTGGTGCAATAACCTACAAGAAATTGCCCATTGCACAAAAATTTACAGGGAGATTCAATAAAACTTTATTTGTTTAAAATGGTGCTAATTTTGCCCCCAAACCAATCAGATCTTATTTAACATTTGAAAGCTAATATCTGATTGGTTGGGGCAAAATTAGCACCATTTTAAATGATAAGAACTTTTATTGAATAACCCTGATAGTGTTTAAAGGGCAACTCTACCCCCATGGTCACAGTCATGCACTTATGTATGTTTATATGGGGAATGTATGTTATAATCTTTATAATGTTAAGATTCTCCAATTTTTATGATTGTTTGGTATTATTTTATGTGACTGTCCAGTTCCCTGTCTCTTAAATGATTATTTTTTTGTCTGGACAAGATATTTTGTTTATTTGGTTAATGTGGATACCAACAGGTAACTTCATTATGATGAAAGGAGCTAAACAGGTGCTAAACAGACTCCAGATTCTGAATCAGCATGGGTATTACAAAGGCATCTCTGGTACTTTATCCCCGTTTGTATCCATATTAGAACAAAACATGTATTAGGATTCATATCTCTTGGGGTGACCATAATTTAGGTGAACTGTTTTTTAAAAGTGGACTCAGGAGCAAAAGCCTTTCATGGGAATCCAAACACCCATGGTCTACTTTGTGTGAAAAGCGACTGAGACACGTGTTTGGTTTTATGGATCAATAAGCAATGACCATATGAATTTGGTATGTACAAATCTGTCTAACCGGCCTGCATACGGATTTGTGAGATGGCGTGCTATGGCTCGTTACCCCATCCAATACATGATTTGGTAGGATAGCAACCTTGTGGGTGGTCAGGTAGACCACCTGGAGTGCGCCTACACTCCTCTGGTGCAGTGATCTGGTTACACCCCTTTCCATGGGTAAAAAATCTCTGAAACCCAAAGAGCTAGCTCTCCATTTACCATCTAATATTGGACTAATATATTGGACTAATAATAGTTATAATAATAGGCCAATACTCTGGACTTTATCTTGCGTGGATCTACTTCCTTCATTTCATCCTAGAATATTAAGGACTGAAAATAAGTATTATTTTTACTTTTCATCCCATTTTGTTTACTGTTGCTTATTTTGTGTTTTGTCTCTTATATTTTTCTGTAGTTTATTGTTTGCACTGTTTTGTTTATATTAAATGATATTTAAATCATTAGCTGAATCTCTGATTGCTCTAATTATAATTAAGAAACTCTGCCTCTGAGACTCTACATTTTACCGTATATTATAAGCTATTGTATTCTGTTATATTTCTGTGAATGAACAGTCATTATTATTAGTTTTATTGTACAGCTTGTGCATGCTGGGTAGCTTTGTGTACCTTTAAACACATGGTGGCAGATACCGATAGGTTGTGGTTATATATATAAGGGACGGGCAATTTTCAGTGTGTTTGGGGTTTGTTGCAGTGAGCTAAGCATGCTCGAGGCGCCCTGGCCTGTAGTGTCCCGTCACACCCATAATAACATCTTTAAGAAAGAATGGCTCCATTAAAATATGTTGATATGTCCTACTTTGTCCTTTGAATTCTTACTGTATGCTTGCTATGCTTCTGGATGCCTCATGGAAACTGAGCAATTAAGTGACCTGTACTGAGCCTGACATGCTCAGAAGAGGCAGCTAGAGATTAGCATTCAGTCATTGGCTGGGATATCAACTGTCAAATCCACCACTGGAAGAACCAGGAAGCAAAAATAGGGGCAATAGGATTTCAGGTTAGACTATATATTTCAGATTTCAAACTATTACAGTTTGGTTTTGAGGGTGTTTTACTTTATATTTTTAGTTTTAATTTGAGGACTAGACTTGCCCTTTAATTGCTTTTAAATCATTCAATAGGCCATCGCTCTGGAGATGTAATATGCAATGGTGACTCGGTGCATTGTGATCCATTTTTTGCTTTTGTGGGACCAGCCATAAACTGGTGTATAATGTCCTGCAAAACCTAGTGCTATTTCTATATTACATCACTTCCAGTGGTACTGTGCTTGGTATGTTTTGTAAAACACATAAACCACTATAAAAAAGTTTTAAACCATGCAATCATTTTTGTATGCATTTAAGACAGATTTCTTCTTAGTGTCCATAATTGCTTCACCCTGTTGTCTGAATGAGTTTCTGAATTTAAATTAGTGAAACCAATGAATCAATTTGACCATTTGATCAAAGGAAACCAAAATAGCCATTAACAAAGATAAAATGATTATAATGCATTTAATTTTAATTTATCAGTCTGTGGGACACTGATATAAATGTACCAGTCTATGTGGGCACTTACATTAATTTACCAGTTTCTGTTTGGGAAACTTACATTTTACCAGTCCCTGGCGCACTTATATTTACCAGTCTGTGTGTGTGGCACTATATTACCAATCTCTGTTTGAACAATATATTATCACCCTCCATTTAGCTAAATATGTCAGCCCTCCACTTCAACAGCCACTGTTTAGTCAATCATCCAGTTCACCAGCCACTGTAAGTCAACACTGGCTGCTGAACTGGAGGGCTGACTTAACAGTGGCTGCTAAACTGGAGGGTTAAACTAACAGTGGCTTCTGAACTGCAGGCTCACCTTAAATTGGCTTCTGAACTAGAAGGCGGCTTTACAGTGGCGGCTGAACTGGAGGACTCACCTAAGACTGATTGCTGAACTGGTGTGCTTATTTAACACTGGCTGTAAACTGTAGGGCTTACATTGACAAGCATATGCAAAGCTGTACAATAAGTCCTGCACTACCCTTCATTACATGGACATTCTGACAAAAACAATGGAGTTATAAATATTGCATCACATATAAGTTTACAGTATGTGTAACTAATGCATTGTGACTGTTTAGTAGCAATCCTTCTGTTTAAACATGGGGCCGAGATATTGTAATGTTTTATTACAGTTTGATGATATCACTGTGAAAATGATTTAACAAATTGCGATGGGTATAATGGCCTCTAATATGTAGGAAGGAACACTACGCACCTTTAGTGTCTGCAAATGACTTTAATAGCAATACGTTTCAGGTACAACAGGTCCTTTCTCAAGCTTGAAAAAACGTTGTGGCCCGAAACAGGCTGATATTAAAGTCATTTGCAGACACTAACGTTGCGTAATGTTCCCTTCCTACATATTTGGATCGTTAGCCAACCCGGGCTGCTCGGAACAGAGCAGAAGAGGGTGGATCACATAGATTTACACTCAGTGTTGTGTCATATACACACTGTAATTTGTCACCCTGACAATTAATAAAATCAGAGCACCACTATTTAGTAAAACCTTGGTCTAAAGTGTTTTTGAAATTCTTTAAACGTTCTAAGCTATATTCCCTCACCACATTCATATTTGTAGTTTAAAAATATACATAAATACAATGTACAGTATGAATGCTTGCTGTGTTTTGCCTCCTTAAACAACTTTAAACAATATGTGCATGATGGTCTCACAGTGTGATTTTCAGCAGATTATTTGACGATGTCGTAAAGCTGTTCCAGATTTTTGGAGTTCAATAAATCTTCCAATATCTGTTTTTACTGAAAAACCTTATGCAGTTAACTCTGGCTGTAGACGATAACATTACAGGTGGCATTTTGAATGAGAACAAACAAATATATAATCATATTGTTAAACATATTTTTTCTCAAGGAACATTAAATGCATGTACCCCCCTTTTCCCCCTCACCTTTATCTCCTGCGTCTAACTACTTCTTCTTTCCCTTGTTCTTTTTCTCTGTAATTTAAAAAAATAGTAGTTTTAAACATGGTTTTCCCACCATAGGATTTCAGTATCTCATTCTACTGAAGTCAGCAACAATGTGTGGTATTACAGAAATGTGAAGCCCAATTATAGGAGAATTATATTCATTCAGTAACTGACTGCTTTATGGCTCCTCCCCCATTTATTGTCACTGACATTTTTAACATTGGAGAGGATATGTTAAGGGAGTTAGGGGCGGTGCCAGAAAGCAGGTAGTTAATGCTTGAGTATAATTCTCCTTTAAGCTGCTCTAATTGTTTAATATGTTTGTGCCTATGTATGTGCCAGTTATATATGCACAAAAAACACAAAAAGAGATGGGAGAGAAGGGGATTCATTTTTAGTATATTGTGGTAGATGGAGGGAGGTAGCAGTTGACACAGTGAAAACGAGTTTGGAAGATTGTGTCAGATTGAAATCAATTTGCAAGAGATTGTAGCCGATGCATACTCTCCACATTCCCCTTTAAATTGTGAGAAATGCATTGCTTAGACCTGTGTACCTTCAGGTTAATTCATTATCCACCCCCTGTATCTCTGCAATGTTTTTTGTAAAGGGGTAATATTTAAAAAAAATCTTGATATATGTGGATGTCAAAAAAAAAATTGAAATAGATAAAAGGGGCTATTATATAAAAACAATTGGAATGTAGTAATTTCATCTTTGTACTGGCTGCTCTGTAGTAGTAGCAGGTGGTGCAATGACATATTAATGTGCAACGTCTACCAGCATTTTTTCATATAGAACCACGAATCAGAGCAATCTCTCTCTACTTGTTTAGTGTGAGCTGCACTTTATGGATAGGTAAGGTCGTCGCAGAAAAGAGCCCAAGTAATCATAAGCCAGATATAGTAGAACTGAAAAAATCTAAGTGCCTCATGGGATTTATGTCTTAAGTAAACAATGCCTTTATTGGCCATTGTGAAAACTGGTCACATGTTTACACTGTATATGAGGCCTTTGTCAAGCCAAATAACATCCATAGTGGGTGTGACCAAACTAAATAAAGTGCTTAAGTGATCAATTCCCGTGACATATCATTTGTTTAAAACCCGTTAATATACCGAATTTTTCTAAACCATAATAATTACAGACAATATATACATATTATAGTGCCATAAATTTTAAAGTTATGTGGCAGTCTATTTTTGCAAAGTGCCTTTAGTGCAACTTGTAAAGTGCTATATATTAGTGCAAATGTGAATAAGTTTTTATCATTAAAAAATCCGGTCCGCTAGGATCGTGAATTTCGAAAAAATTTGAAAATTCGAAAATCCGCGAGTCGATACCGTTATAAAATTAAAAATACCCTTGAAATAACGAGATTTCCGTATTTTCGAAAATTTTCGAATTACGAGTTTTCGCGTTATTTTCGGGAATTTTCGAAATTACGGAGTTTTCATGTATTTTCGAAAAATATGTATTTTAAAAATACAAGTAATCGCAGTAATTTCGAATTATCTATGTATGAGATAAGAAGGAAATCCTTGTACTTTTCGAAATTTTGAAAATACGAAAAATCCAGGTGGAAATCCGGAAAATCCGGAAAAATCCGCTGGGTTCGGATCCGCGAACCGGCCATCCCTAGTAGGAATGGTCTACTTATAGGGGTGGCTGCACCCTTCCCCTACCCTATACCCCCAAGCACGAAGCACGATACTTTTTAAATATTTAAAGAATCTATTATTATAATAAAGAATCTACCACAGTATTATATTTCCAAATCAGTATGCTATATCTAGTCTCAGTATGCTATATATTTAACCCATTTAAAGGTGACCATATAAATATGAGTAACACATAAATTATTCTACAACTTGATGTCTCATATTACTATATCTGTTTTATCATCACTTCGTCCTGTGAGAAAACATTTATGAACAATGTTTCGTATCCCTTTAGGGACTGACCAGTGTCCAAATTTTTATTCAGAACAATCTTTTGTAACAACCTTTTGGACCTATCACCTCCTCTGTAGCGGTATATGGTCAATTGCCATATAGGAATGTGGATAAAGCATGTTACAGATCCTCTAAAAAGTGCTTGAGCGACAGGTTTAACGTCTTTCCGTCTCTATAAGTGGTGTTTTAATAGCTGACACCCATGCACTTGCCATCGGAGGCCGCAGGTTAGGTCCAAGTTTTACCCTCACATGCGGTTAATCCCTTGGAATATGATCGGGTATGTGATTGGAAATTTTGATATTCGAACCTTTTCCAGTTTGCGGAATGCACTGATGATGAACCCGATAGTCCTGTACACCTACATGAGAGACTCTTGATGGCAACTATAGCATCCTCCTTTTTTTCTGTTAAGCCAAGTTGGTCTGGGTATATGAACATTTAACTAAAGGTCTTTTTGCACTCAAAGATCTCTCACAGTTTTCTACACGTCTTATGCAATTATCAGTGGTCTGTGGAATCTTATTTGACATGGTTTATGGTCTGAGGTTAAGATGTTTCCAATTGTGGTCTGATACTGTTTAGAAACTGATTTGCCAAATTGGTTATAATCATCAGCAGATGAACTGTTGTTTTTCATTACTGATTCCCTCGTCGGTCTGTGTTTTAAATCGCTGATGTCTTTCTTAAAGCTTTACTATAAGCTATATTCAATGTTTTTTTTATGCATACGCCTCTGGCTAGAAATTTTGTTTCCAATTTATAATTGTCGTTGTCAATGATTGGATTGGAATTATTTCTAATTACGAGGCAGTATGGGCACACAGGTAAAGATCTGTCTAATTTAGGTGGTGTGGCAACTTTTAAAATGTAAAAGCGTATTGCGGTCAGTCGTGTTTTTTATATAAACACATTTTCAAGGAATTTTTTGGGTTATGATCATTACTTTAATTTCCAAGAATGTCTACCTACTTTTGATCCCCCCGCTTATAGGTGTAACCGTATGGTATAACGCACAGCCAACCAATACGGTTCACTAAGCGGAGATTTCACCACATTTAATAATTGTTTGATATCATAGTAGAAACATTTCCGTCCCAACAAGCACCAAACGGCTATGATACTAGAATTTCCAGACACTAAACCCCCAACTCTACTACCTCCCTCTTTCCACCTCCTGCGTACTGTCACGGCCCTACTCTAATGCAGTGAAACTGCAGCCAGGAGGGCCGGACCGGGCAGCACGCATCCCGATTGGCGTGAGAGGCAGCCACTCACGGACGCAGCTGACACGGCTGCACAGAAAACACCCGCAAACGGGGGAAGAGAGGTTAAGGTAAGTACTAAGTAGGGGAGTCTCTGGAAAAATAATTATAGTGTTGGGCTGGGTGAGGGTGAGCTCTATATCTCAAGGGAACTTTACACTGGGGGAGGGAGAGCAAAAAAGGTGTGGGAAAGGTGAGTGTGGGCAGGGGGGGAGGGGCCGCAGTGCGCATGAAAAAAATTCTCCCGATTCGGAAGAGACAGAGGCAGCGTCCCATATGGACTCTGCAACGTCTCCTGGTGGCAGTTTTTTTGGACTTGGAGGGGCATAGCAGGCACTATTGTGGAGCAGGGATGTAAGGTAGGATTTTATTACAAACTACACAGTGTGGCCAGTAGGGGTTAAATTTATAGTTTTGGGGTGGACATGCCTTTAAAGATACTTTATTGTAGATTAATTTACTTTCATTATATTATTTTTGCAATATTAATTTTACCCGTAATGCGTCAAGTTGTGGCAGTAACCAACTCCGTATTGCAATGTGTTGAGCAAAATGACTATATTTATATTTCTATTCTTCATACATAAATTTCACAATTTCAAGTGGTGCCTAGGTATAGTAATTACAAATGGCTATACACCAACAATGTTTATCTTAAGGCAGTTAAACCAAACATCACAAATGGCAAACCTTCTTCCTCGTTCTTGCAGTTCCAACTGCTGACTTACAGGCAATGCTACAGTATTGCAAAGAGGCTCATCTATCTTCAA
The DNA here is from genome assembly GCA_019447015.1 of Hymenochirus boettgeri. Taxonomy (NCBI): domain Eukaryota; kingdom Metazoa; phylum Chordata; class Amphibia; order Anura; family Pipidae; genus Hymenochirus; species Hymenochirus boettgeri. The sequence goes on from CM033472.1 coordinate 107,030,676, forward strand.
AACTCCTGCTCTTCTGTTTTAAATGAATTTTATACTACCATGGTAGCCACAAAACATATCAAAGCCTGTGTAATTGTAACAGACATTATTACTATTAGCCTATTACAAATTTAGTGTAGAATCCATGCTACATTATGTAGTACATTAATTTGTCCGGGTTAGCAGACAATATTAAGTCTCCCCACTCAAATCCACTGTCACTAGGTTGCCGAATGAAGTTATGCAAGTTCTGCCTGACATCAGTAATGGTCCCGGTCAACCATCAATAATTGACTGGGGTTACCCGACATGCCTTCTTGTTGAGCTTGGTATTCACTCACAGCAATGGCACCAATTTGTATACTCTAGTCCATTAGGGGGGACAAACCTTTGGGGCAGAGGACTATGCGGCTCATTTGTGCTACTAATGTTACGAATCTATTCTAAAGTGAAGGCAGTGGGCTTTAAACTGAAAAAGGAGAAAGTGGTAGTTTTATATATTTGTTTGGGGTAGAACAGTCCTTAGATGCAAAAATATAGGAAAGGCATACAGTGGATTTGCCAATTTGTTTTTTTTTTTTTTTACGTTTGTTGGAATAGGTTATTGCTAGCCTTAGAAATAGAACAGGGAGATTCAATAAAATTCTTATTGTTAAAATGGTGTGAATTTTCCCCAACCAATCGATCTTTATTTACATTTGCTACGTCTGATTGGTTGGGGCCAAATTAGCATATTTTATCGATAAACTTTATTGATAACCCTGAAAATCTTCTGAGGAATGACGGTTATAAAACGCCCAGACTTTTGTTTTCCACATTTCTCACTCAAAACATTCAATACCCTACCATGTTGAATCCCTTCAGGCGATACGGAGCTGGGAAGGGTTTGCGGCAGGGAATTGTGGCGGTCCCTCCCTGAGCTCGGGCGGGCGGGTTCGGAAGGGGCTGCTGGGAAGGGGGCGATTGGCGGGTGGTTGTCGCGACAAGGGAGGGGGGCAGACGGGTGTACGCCGCCCTTTTGTTCCCGCCCCTTGTGGTGGTTTACCAGCTAAGTTGATTGTGGAAACTAACCCTAGTACTCCCAGGTTGTCTTCATTAAATCACCCAATGGTCCACACAAAGGGAGAGGTGAGACACAGACTTGTATGTTTGGGAATGTGCTCTGTCTATTGGGACAATGTTTTTCTGGACACTTAGTGTATCCCTTTAAAAATTTAAAATGTGTCACAAAGATTGTTATCAGCTTTTACAAATATCTACATATGTTGACTATTGGACTTCTCTTGGCCAAAGCATGTATGCATGCGAGAATAAGGAGAAGACAGACATGCAGCAGCCCCGTGGGCAGGCGTAGCCATTGTACTAGAAAAAAAATTAAAGATTTATTTTTAAGATACAGGAAAAAACTATGAAGAAATGTACAACAAATTAGATTAGACTATAATTTAATCCATATTAAACATTAAGAAAAAATCTTAGTACACAAAATAACTTTTTAAGCATTACTCAGTACAATGTGTTATCTTGACCTTGTTTGGGCACACAGTGTGAATTATGCTAGATAAGGGCAGCAGGCATGCAAAGTTAAAGTAAACAAAAGAGAAATGTACACAAACTAGATGTTTTATGAACAAACTAATGGCCTTGAAATACAACACTCAGAATCAGAAGAATTCATTGTTATGAAAATCAAGAAAAATCATAGTCACTTATATAGTCTACTCAACTAAAATGGGCTCATTGGCAGTCAACTATATCTATACATTGTGTCCTTCGTGGGCACCATGCGTCAATGTGTGCTGTGATCTAGTGCAAGATTGAATTCATAAACCCAACGGATAAACAGAAATTATGTACATCTTAAGGCAAATAATTTGTTTTATATTAATAACTTAAGAATGGGTCAGTAACAGCAATACTTCTACCTTATTGGGTTTTCTTGGTGCTGACGACAGACTTGACTACGATGCATAGCCAATCTAATATTTCACGTACATCAAGATATTAATTTTTTTTGTTTTTTTAGTTCTCTACTGAATGCAATACAGAAGTTATCAATAAAATAAAATGACTGCAAAATAACTGACCTTGCCTTATTCTTTCAATATTCGTTAGTATATTCCATCACATTAACATACTTCTAGACATAACTATTAACAATTGAAAAATCAATAAAAACCGAAATAGAAGAATATGTATGTATTTATAGGAAAATTTATCCTCGATGGTTGCTATGTAAAAATATTCTGCATTTGCATTGTTTTCACTTTATTTTTAAACATCAACATGTTATATAGTCAACCTAGCATCACGCAAAAACTATTTCTTCTATAGCGTGTTATAACCCTAATTTAGATCCTATAATACCATTGCCGAATTTGGAAGTCGAAATCATTTATTATTTCGTATGTTATGGGCTAGGTAAAGGGTCACTCCACCCTTGCGTAGTGTAGGCCCACCCGCATCGCCAAGTTCGTTTACTAAATTACAGTCAGACAGTACTTACTAGTCCTTCGTTCCCCACGATGCGCATGCAGCGAGACAAGGGGCGCCCGTGGTGAGTGTGGCTGGTGGTCGGAGAAGGATGGGGATCGAGCTGGGAGGGGAACGACGGAGGTTGTAATATTTTCTGCTGCTTGTTTACCAAAATAACTGGGTGGGGTTTGGGGGTGGGCACACTACACAAATACTCTTAGGTAGGGGGTGATAATAAGAAGACCAAGATGAAACCAGAAAGATGGGGGAGGGCTCCCCTGCGTGTGCCAGAAACCTCAAAAAGTACAAGGAAGAAGCGCTACCGATGACACACAGCTCTTACTCTCAATTTCTGTAACTGGTACCGGCCAGGAGCACCATTGGAGCAAGAGAGAAAGTAAAGGATTTTTGAAAATACATCATTGGGGCCACTAGTGGGTTAAATTTAGTTTTGTGGTGGACTGCACTTAAAAGTGCTTAAAGAAGCATACAATATTTCAGCATTTCAAAGGATTCTTTCTTAATTAGGAATTACATAGTATACATAACTATATGGGAGACATATCAGGGTTGCTGCTCGGTTATATTTCCTTCGCAGACTTTGCACGTGCGCCTTGTGCGGGAATAACTTGAGAAACTGCGTAATGTCACTTGTGATATTTGCAAAGTGCCACAAGCAAGGGGATACGTCTGCGCCACCCGATCCAATAAATCGACGTCTACGATGACCTACCCCACACCCATTCTCTGCAGTGCACAAGGGCCCAGGGGATCATGGCTGATTTTTGTTTTAAAACAAAATGTCTATTATGTAATATTTAATCCTTTTTATATCTGGAAGAATGGAGGATGTAAGATGCAACTTTTAATATTGAACTTAAGATATGCAGGGTGAAAGGTGAAGAGCCGTTTAAAGCACTTACAAAACATTCAGCCTTGAAAAAAGAAAAGTTAAGACACAATGGTTTATTGAAAAGATATTAGTTTCTCTAATGACTGACTCAGATATCTTATGCAGATAGCCAAGCAGATCTTCGTTTGTACTTTTAAGTCAAGATAGAGGAAACGGCCTTTAGCGTCAGCAGGGGGTAAGCCTTACAGATTTCCTATTACTTACAATGGATAAACTGTAGTGGCACATGTGTCAAGTATTATTTTAATGTACGTTTGAATAGATATATATTTTAATTGAAATGTAATATGCATGTCTACTACCGAATAGATATGATCCCATTGATGTGATTTATGTATTATTCAGATTCTAGTACAAGGACAAAAAATAAAGAGAGGAGAAAGAGAAATATATAAGAAATTCCTTCCAGTTGTTGGATCCTAATCCCAAAACTGCAAATAGATTGATAACAACTCTTAAAAATAGAGTTGCATTGCTTTGCTCATAGAGTAAATAATGTATGTTGCACGAAAAGAAAAAAGGTTATGAAAGTCTTTTTAAAAAGAATGGCAACTTGTTGGATTTCTCATTTATTACCGATATAATAGAGTGACCATTTGAGTAATCCTTCAGACAAAATAATCACATTGGGCCATATTTATAAACCTCAGTATCGCCGCTTTTTTAGGAACTGTAAGGCTTACCCGTCTGACTAAGCCTGTCTTTCCTGTATCTTAAAAGTACAAGCAGCTGCTTGGCTATCTGCCAAATTACTGAGCAGTCCATTAGGAACTAATATCTTTTCAATAAAATTTTGCTTGCTTTTCTTTTTTCAAGCTAAATGTTTAAAGTGCTTAACACGGCTTTCTTTCAACACATCATTCAATTCACACACCCTTTTTGAAGCGATACCACGGTTAGTTAATTTATGATCGCGGTTTGATATTGTACGATCGCGATCGTTCATTTACGACGAACGTTCGTTAATTAATGAAGGTTTGATCTAGAATACTGAGCGGTAGTAAAACTCCGCAAGGTATTCCTATGGGGATCATAAATCTACACATTTGTTGTTAACGTTGATTTACTATCGGTAATCATAAATTTACGATAGTTAAACCGATTATCCGGTTAGCTATTGTTACACATCGTTTAAATTTACGAAGTACTGATCGTTAGTTGCAGTATCGTAAAAGTGATCCCCGCGGTTTATAAATATGGCGCATTTTGGAAATGCCTAATGCACACAAACCCATTCTCTATTTATAATACCAAGTACACTGCTACAGTACATTCAATCTTGGAAAGATTTGATAAGGAAGATATTTTATATATTCTGCTTGGACAAGTACATTCTCTATAGATTACTCACCACCACAGATATAGATAAAGTTTCAATGCTGAAAGCTGTCACAGAACCTTTATTTTCCACACAATTCTTCTGCCCACTCACCTATTCCACACTGTCTGACCCCTCTGCCTGCTGCATGAGCTCTTTACAAAACACACACAGAAGAGGCAGTTTGGCGAGCAGTCTTGACAGTGACGTCAGCTGCTACTAGGAAAAACTTATTGTATTGGCCAATAAGGTTTGTGTAACAATTAGCAATTAAACTAGTAATCTATATTTGATTTCAGGTATAAACATTTATGCCCTTAAAATGAAAAGAAATAGAAAAACAGATGTTTAAAACAAATACTGCACATGAAAATCTATCCATGTGCAATATCTGAACTTTTAAACATTCACTGATCCTTCAGTTCCAACTTTCTCTTAACGGGGAACTTTTGTCTCCATACAAGTTTATGGTTTAAAATGAGTCATACCACCTTGTGGGTCCACAGCCCAATATAAAGAAATTACTGACCAGAAGTTAATGGGTGGAGAACGACATGTGACATTCCTAAGACTGCACCTCCACCTTGCCGCCATGAACACAGCCTCAACTTCAGTGTGCGAGGGGACAGAAGTCAGTCCCTCTCCCTGCTGATGAAGATCCCCACAGAGAAGGTAAGGGAATCTACAGCCCTACCCTCCCCTATGTGAAAACAACCTCACCTGCCTGAAAGGCTGTTTTCAACAGTATTCTGTAGGGGGGGGGTCTGAAGTGACCCACGCACCCACGGATGGGGTGGCCACAGCAACCGTTGGTGGGCAGGGCTAAGGCAACCCACGAGTGGGTGGGGTTAAGGTTCACGAGTGGGCAGGGCCACTGGGGCTGTAAGGGAAGGGGCGCCTGCAAATGGATGGGCCAATGGGGTCCATGAGTGGGAGAAGACCAGGGGGGCTTCAAAGAGGAGGGGGGGGCATACAAGCAAGCAAGGGGAGGAGGAGACCCAGGGCAGATTGATTGCCACATGGTTTTCAAGAGCAGTAAGCAGGAAGTGCAGGGGACCTGGGAATGCTGCTGCTCTCCACACAAAGATTTAAATACTTAAAACTATGCAAAATACACCAGAAACAAATTCTCAGGAGAGCTCAATTTAATGAAAGTCATTTTGAACCACAGTTCCCCTTAAAACCCTGCTTCTTGTTTTTGGTGACAGCAAATTCATCTATGATGTCTTTACATTTAATTTTTTTGAAATACATCTCCCTCAATTGTCAGAAGAGCAAGTGCATTTAGCCTCTGCTGTCCCTGTTATTTTAGATTTTGTGGCACTCCGCACTCCTTTTTATGTCTTGATGTTGCTGTTTTTAACCCCTACTTGCTAATCACCAGCAGTAATACTCCATGAGATATATCTTTTTGCAGAAAAAAACGCTCTCTATAAAGTTTTTAGCTCAGTTTTTATTCGTGACATGCCTGTGTGCACTATGTTGATGTGGTCCTCCCCCTTCCGTGAAGGGGGGGGGGGCAAAACATAGTAGTACACACACAAACAAACGTAGTGCACACAGCATTCACAAATAAACTGAGCTAAAACTTATAGTGCGTGAGAGTCGTTTTTTTCTGCAAAAAGTATATGTCCCTTATTAAGTAGTTCTTCACCCTGCGGAGGGTGGAAAATGATCTTTGTCCGAGCAAACAACATATGTGAAGACCAATGCAGACGTTCATATATATATGTCATGCGATTCTTTTTCATGCAACATTTGGCATAACTGTGGTTTGAGCTCTCCATTAGGTCCTTCAGTTTTTGTCCATAAGGTGTAGGCATTCATCTACAAACGCAATCATCCAAATCACTGTTATATACCAACGACAACTTAGGGGCATATTTATAAAAGGATTGTCTTTTTTTTTCGCCAAATAATTAGCGCAGCAATCGCAGCGAAAATAGCGCCATTTGGGGCTCGTGTTTCGCATTATTTATAAAAAAGCGAAAAAAAAAATACGCACTCGCTGCTGAAAAAGGCGAACGGTGCGCGATAAAGAGCCGCATCTAAGAAGCTGCATTGCAAAACCATTTCACAACCAGAAAAGCAGCCCACTAGAAAATGATGTTCAAGTTCAAAATGGCCACCTCACCTTTACCCAGAAGTCACCATGCTTATTTAGTCAATCTTCTTAGATTCTCCAATTGGAATACAATTTTCTTTTTTGCACTGCACATTCGCCTTTGCTAATGCGCGATCCTGCTTTTCCCAAGGAGTTCCATTATAATGCGCGGTCGCCTTTCTTAATGTGCGTTCGCTTTTTCCAAGGCATATTCCATTATAATGCGCGGTCGCCTTTCTAATGTGCGTTTCGCATTCTTAATGGTGCGTTCGCCTTTCTAATGTCGCATTCGCCTTTCTAATGTTGCGTTCGTCTTTCTAATGTCAGCCAAAACTTAATTTTTTTTGTTTTTTTAGTTTCTCTACTGAAATAAAAGGTTATCAATAAATAAATAACTGTCAATAACTGCCTTGCCTTATTTTTCCAATATTTCTTAGATATTCCATTCACATTTTCATACTTCTAGACATAACTATATTAACAATTGAAAACAATAAAAGCAGAAATAATGTATGTTATAGGAAAACTTTACCGTCGATTGTGCTATGCTTAAAATATCTGCATTTGCATTGTTTTCACTTTATTTTAAACATCAAATAGTTATATAGTCAACCTAGCATCACGCAAAACTATTTTTCTCTTAGCGTTTAACTAACTAATTATAATCCTATAAATACAATTGCAGATTTGGAAGTCAGAATCATTTATTATTTCAGTTGTGTATGGCTAGCTTAAAGGCACCTCCACCCTTTGCTGTAGTGTAGCCCACCCGCAATCGCCAAGTTCGTTTAACTAAAATAAGCAGCAGACATGTACTTATAGTCCTTCGTTCCCCAAGCGCTGCCGGCAATGCCAGAGAGACAGGGACGAAGGAGTGTAAGTATTTTTCGCTGCTTGTTTTACAAAATAAACTTGGGGGTTTTGGGTGGGCTACCTACAGCAATACTTCTATAGGTAGGGGGTGAAGAAGCCAAGATGAAACCAGAGAGATGGGGGAGGGCTCCCCTGCGTGGCCAGAAACCCAAAAGTACAAGTAAGAAGCAGGCATCCAGATGACACACGCTCTTATCTTCTATTTCTGGAACTGTGAAACAGGCAGGAGAAACCATTTGGAGGCAAAGGAGAAAGTTAAGGATTTGGTTGAAAAACTACACATTGGGGCCACTAGTGGGTTAAATTTTAGTTTTGGTGGTGGACATGCACTTAAAGAGAGCTTAAAAGAAAGCAATACATATTCATGAATTCAAAAGGGTTATTTCGTTAATTAGGAATTACCATAGTAATACAATATATATGGGGACATATCCAGTGTTTGCTGCTCTGGTTATTCTTCCTTACAAGACTTAGTCAGCAGTGGCTGTGCTGGGGAATAACTTGAAGAAACTGCGTAAATTCACTGTGATATTTGCAAAATGCCACAAGCAAGGGGATACAGTCATGCCAACCGATCATAAATCGGTTGCATGACCTTAACCCATCTCTGCGTGCCAGGCCCAGGTGATCATGGCTGTTTTTTAAACAAATGTCTATTAATGAAATATTTAATAACTTTTATATATCTGGAGAAATGGAGATTGTAAGATGCGACTTATTAATATGAAACTTAAGGTATGCAATGGTGAAAGAAGCCGTTTAAACACTTTAACATTCAGCCTGAAAAAAGAAAATAAGCACAAATTTTATTTGAAAAGAATATAGTTTTCCTAATGACTGCTCAGATTATTAGGCAGATAGCCAACGCGCTTGTTGTACTTTTAGTCAAGATAGAGGAAACAGGCTTTAGTCAACAGGGTAAGCTTTAACATTTCCTATACTTACAATGATAAACTGTAGTGACATGTGCCAGTATTACTTTTATGTATGTTAAAGTAATATTAATTTTAATTGCAATGTAATTGCATGTCTTACTAGCAGTTATAGATATGATCCCATTGATGTGATTATGTATATCCCAGATCTAGTAAAGGACAAAATAAAGAGAGGAGAATATATAAAGAACATTCCTTCCAGTTTTTGGATCCTAATCCAAACTGCAAAAGTAGATTGAATAAAACTTTCTTTAAAAATAGAGTGCATTGCTTGTGCTCATAAGAGTAATAATGTATGTCACGAAAAAAAGAAAAAGGTTATGAAGTCTTTTAAAAAAAGATGGCAACTTGTTTGGATTTCTCATTTATAACGTATAATAGAGTGACCATTTGAGTAATCTCACTCAAGACAAAATAAGTCACATTGGGCCCTATTTATAAACCTGCAGTATCGCTTTTTAAGGACTGTAGGCTTACCCTGCTGACTAAAGCCTGTCTTTTCCTGTGTATCTTAAAAGTACAAGCACTGCTTGGCTATCTGCCAAATTAAACTGAGCAGTCATTAGGAACTAATATCTTTTCAATAAAATTTGTGCTTGCTTTTCTTTTTTCAAGGCTGATGTTTAAATTGCTTTAAACGGCTTCTTTCACCCTTTTTTGCGATACACACGGGTTAGTTAATTTATGATCGCGGTTTGGTATTGGTACGATCGCGATCGTTCTTACGACCGAACGTTCGTTAAGATTAATGAGGTTTGATCGTAGTAAAACTGAGTCGTAGTACTACCGCAAAGGTATTCTATGGGGATCATAAATCTACAATTTTGTTAACGTTGATTTACATCGGTATCATAAATTTACATAGTTAACCGATTAGTCGGTTATTATTGGTTTAAACAATGTAAATTTACGATACTGATCGTTTAGTTGGCATACGCGACAAAGTGATACCGCGGCTTATAAATATGCGCATTGTGGAAATGCTAATGCACCAAACCTATTAGCTATTTAGTATACCAATTCACTGCATCCAGTACATTCATCTTGGAAAGATTTGAAAGGAAGATATTTTAATATATTCTGCTTGAGACAAGTACATTCTCTATAGATACTCACCACCACAGATAGAGATAAAAGTTTCAATGCTGAAAGCTGTCACAGAAACTTTATTTCCAACACAATTCTTCTGCCCACTCACCTATTCCACACTGTCCTGACGCACCCTGCCTGCTGCATGAGCTCTTTACAAAACACACACAGAAGAGGCAGTTTTGGGGCAGAGCAGTCTTTGACAGTGGCGTCAGCTGCTACTAGAAAATACTTATTGTAGTGGCATAAAGGTTGTGTAACAATTAGCAATTAACTAGTAATCTTAGTTTGATTTCAGGTATACATTTATGCCCTTTAAAATGAAAAGAAAAGAAAAACATGTATAAAACAAATACTGCAACATGAAAATCTATACTGTGCAATATCTGAACTTTTAACATTCCACTGATCCTTCAGAGTTCCACCTTTTCTCTTAAAGGGAAACTTTTGTCTCCATACAATTTATGGTTTAAAATGAGCCATCAACCACCTTGTGGTTAGGATGGCATAGAACTCGAACCCGATTTCGAGCCGAACTGTTCGAGTTCGAACGGACCCGGACTTCTCTGAACTATCTCGACGCGGACTTTCGATATTTCCTGGACTTTCGAGATTTATCGAATGTTCGAATTTTCGAATCCGCGAGTAAAAATGTACTGGTATCTAGGCTCAACATCGAATCTGCGAGTAAGTCTCCATTAAAAGCCTATAGGTGAGCATCGAATCTGCGAGTAAATGTCAATGTTACCTCGAACGTTCGAACGCGAAAGCTCGAAAGTTAGCGCGTGTGAGAGTAAAATCGATTTTACGAAAGTCCTGGATATTGGAAAATGCTCCCCAGACCATTTCCCAGGTTCCCACAAGCCATTTACATAAGTTTTACCAATTAATATTTTAAGTTGTATTTGACTCAAACTTTTCGAACTATTTGCCTCCCATAGACTTTTAGGGTCCGTTTTCGAACTTTCGAACTTTTTCAAAACGGACCGAACTTTCAATAGTTCGACCATCTCTTACTTGTGGTCCACAGCCCCAAGATATAAAGAAATTACTGACCAGAAGTAATGGTGGGAGACGACATGTGACATTCCCTAAGCTGCACCTCCACCTTGCGCCAGTGAACACAGCCTCAGACTTCAGTGTGTGAGGGGGACAGAAGTCAATCCCTCTCCCTGCTGTATGAAACCCCACCAGAGAAGGTAAGGGAACTACAGCCCTACCCTCCCACTATGTGAAACAACCTCACTCTGCCTGAAAGGGCTGTTTTCACACAGTATTCTGTAGGGGGGGGGTCTGAGTGACCCCGGCACCCACGGATGGGTGGGCCACAGCAACCGTTGGTGTGCAGGGCTAAGGCACCCAACGAGTGGGTGGGGTTAGGTTGTCCATGAGTGGGCGGGCCAATGGGGCGTAAGGGAAGGGGCGCCTGCAAATGGATGGGCCATGGGGTCCATGAGTGGGAGAGACATGGGGGCTTCAAAGAGGAGGAGGGGGTGTACAAGGGGAGGAGGAGACACAGGCAGATTTAATTGCCACATGGTTTCAGAGCAGTAAGCATGAAGTGCAGGGGACCTGGTGATGCTGGCTGCCATATCAACACCAAATGTAAATATCTTAAAAACTATGCAAAATAAACAATGAAAACAATTTCTCAGGAAAGCAATTCTCAGGAGAGCAATCAATTTACTGAAAGTCATTTTTTGAACCACATTCCCTTTAAACCTGCTTTCTTGTTTTGGTGACAACCAAATTCATCTATGATGTCTTTACATTTAATTTTTGAAATACATCGCCCTCAATTGTCAGAAGAGCAAGTGCATTTAGCACTCTGCTGTCCCATTGTTAATTTTAGATTTGTGGCATCCTCGCACTCCTTTTTTTTATGTCTTATGGTGCTGTTTTAACTCCTACTGCTAATCACCAGCAGTAATACTCCATGATATATAATCTTTTGCAGAAAAAAACGCTCTCTATAAAGTTTTTAGCTCATTTTATTTTCGTGACATGTTTGTGCACTATGTTATGGGTCCTCCCCTTCCTGAGAGGGGGGGGGGCAAAAATGTAGTACACACAACAACAACGGTGTGTGCACACACGCATGTCACAATAAACTGAGCTAAAAACTTTTAGTGCGTGAGAGTGCGTTTTTTTTCTGCACAAAAGTATATGTCCCATTATTAAGTAGTTCTTTTCACCCCTGCGGAGGGTGGAAAATGATCTTTGTCCAGAGCAAACAAATATGTGAAGAACATGCACGACGTTCATATATATTGTCTGCATCTTTTTCATGCAACATTTGGCATAACTGTGGTAAGGAGAGAAGCATGTTGACTCTTCTTAGGTCCTTCAGTTGTCCACTAAGGTTAGCATTCATCTAACAACACAATCTCCAATCACTGTTTTGTCCTACGGGAGGCAGCCACTAGCACACGTCTCCATTAAGCCTATAGGTGAGCATCGAATCGCGAGTAAAATTCCATGTTACCTCGAACGTCGAACGCGAAAGCTTCGAAAGTAGCGCGTGTGAGAGTAAAATCGATTTTACGAAAGTCTCGGATATTGGAACATGCTCCCCAGACCAGACTTCCCAGGTCCCACAGCCATTTACATTAAGTTACCATTAATATTTTAGTTGTATTTTGAACTCAACTTTTCGAACTATTGCCTACCCATAGACTTTAATAGGGTCCGTTTTCGAACTTCGAACTTTTCAAAACGGCCGACTTTCAATAGTTCGACCATCTTACTTGTGGTCCACAGCCCAAGATATAAAGAAATTACTGACCAGAAGTTAAGTGGTGGGAGACTGACATGTGACATTCCTAAGACTGCACCTCCACCCTTGCCGCCAGTGAACACCAGCCCTCAGACTTCAGTGTGTGAGGGGGACAGGAAGTCAATCCCCTCTCCCTGCGTATGAAGATCCCCACAGAGAAGGTAAGGGAATCTACAGCCCTACCCCCCACTAGTGAAACAAACACTCACTCTGCCTGAAAAGCTGTTTTCACACAGTATTCTGTAGGGGGGGTCTGAGTGACCCACGCACCCACGGATGGGTGGGCCACAGCAAACCGTTGGTGTTTCAGGGCTAAGGCACCCACGAGTGGTTGGGGTTAAGGTGGTCTCACGATTGGGCAGGGCACATGGGCTGTAGGGAAGGGGCGCCTGCAATGGTGGGCCATGGGGTCCATGAGTGGGAGAGACATGGGGGCTTCAAGAGAGGAGGGGGGCTACAAGGGGAGGAGGGAGACACAGGGCAGATTAATTGCCACTGGTTTCAGAGCAGTAAGCATGAAGTGCAGGGACCTGGTGATGCTGCTGCCATATCACACACAAAGATGTAAATATCTTAAAAACTATGCAAAAATAAACAATGAAAAAAATTCTCGAGGAAGCAATTCCAGGAGAGCAATCAATTACTGAAAGTCATTTTTGAACCACAGTTCCCCTTTTAACCTGCCTTTCTGTTTTGGTGGTGACAGCAAATTCATCTATGATGTCTTTTAATTTTTTGAAATACATCTCCCTCAATTGTCAGAAGAGCAAGTGCATTAGCCTCTGCTTCCCATTGTTAATTTTAGATTTGTGGCATCCTCGCACTCCTTTTTATGTCTTGATGGTGCTGTTTTTAACTCCTACTGCTAATCCACAGCAGTAATCTCCATGAGTATATCTACTTTTGCCAGAAAAAACGCTCTCTATAAAGTTTTAGCTCAGTTTATTCGTGACATGCTGTGTCACTATGTTTATGGGTCCTCCCCCTTCCTAAGAGGGGGGGGGGCAAAACATAGTGTACACCAACAAACAAACGTAGTGCACACAGCATGTCACCAAATAAAACTGAGCTAAAACTTATAGTGGCGTGAGGTGCGTTTTTTCTGCAAAAAGTATATGTCCCATTATTAAGTAGTTTCTCACCCTGCGGAGGGTGGAAAATGATCTTTGTCCAGAGCAAACAAATATGTGAAGACCAATGGCAGGACGTTCATATATATATGTCATGCAGATCTTTTTCATGCAACATTTGGGCATAACTGTGGTAAGGAGATAGAAGCATTTGAGCTCTTCATTAGGTCCTTCAGTTGTCCACTAAGGTGTAGGCATTCATCTACAACACAATCATTCCAAATCACTGTTTTGTCCACGGGAGGCAGCCACCTAGCAACAGCGGGTGGTTAGGCGTCTGCCTCCCGAATCGCCGCTCCTGTTGGATGAACAGTCACGGCTTCCTGGTCCGTGACGTCATCGGCGGGTGGCCGAGATCTCGCAGATCTCGCGGCAATTCAGATTTTTTTTAGCGGCGCCATGGGAGGACACAGTGAGTGTAATGGCCACAGGTTCAGAGGCCTTTACCACCTCAGACTCGCAGTCACCTCATATACTACCCAGGAAAAGGTTTATTAGGGATGCCTACTCCCCTCTCTTCAGAGGAAGAGCCCATATTTAAAGAGGAAGGGTAACCCCCCTCCACGGCTCCCTTACAGAGCAGTAACACTCTGAGGAAAAGTCAGCCCTGTTAGACTGCTGTTAAAGGGAACAGGCACATTAGACAAATAAAGAAGGTGGAGTTTTTTCACACAATTCCACAAACCTGAAAGAAAAAAGGTTTTACCCTCTAGAGCTCGTTTGAGCACAAAATGGCATGGAGGGAAAGAGGCGTTTGCCTCACCAGTTCAACATCGTTTGATGTTTCCCCGGCTACACAGTCAAGTAGATTGGGACTGTGAACATATATCACGCACGTCAGCTTCATCTGAAACGTGGCAAGCTGAGCGAATTACAGATGGCCCGTGTAGGTTTAGCGGGAAAAAACACCACCATCCAAACTTTTTTCCAGCGCTGGCCTTTATCAGAGTCTTCTGAGTTTTTCAATTTGCTTCAGCTATCTTCCGCTCCACACTGGTGAAGGAAGATGAGCTATTCTCAGGAACCACAATTGGTATCCCTGATGTCAGGCATTAATAGCGCCTGACACTAGACCCAGGCCTCCTGTCTATTTCAGGAGATCCACACAGACCATGGATACTTTCGACAATACACTGCGTAATATCCAGTTTAAAATAGCAGACGCAGCTGGCCCACTCTATTCATGCTGTCGAAAGGCAGAACAAAGGGCGATATCGCCATAGACCAATCTATTGAATCGCTGCTATCCTCAAAGACAGCTTTACTTAAGGCCACAAGCAGAGCAGTTCTTATTAGTTGGTCAGTCATTTAACTATGTATCAAATATCAGAAGGGCTCGTTGGCTAACAGGTTCAAAAATGTCAGACCTAGCCCCAAATCATATGAATATAATATCCAATTTAGGATCGCACCTGCTTTTTGGTTCAGAGTTTTTCAGGAAGTGAAGGGCAGATACCGTGCCAAAATCCTTGCAGATCTTAAAGGTCTACTCCTGTCTTCAATAAGCCCTTTCGTCAGGAGGGACGCCTTCCCAGGTCCCCAGGGGGCGTTCCGAGAATACCTCAGGGCCAACCAAGGAAGATACAACCCTAGAGTTCAAGGATAGCTCCTTCAACCTCCGCAAAGACTTCCCCCAGGGAAAAGAACGCTTCACAGGTAATTACCCCTTCTTTCCTCCCTCCCATTGCCGTCAGTGAGGTTTTACCCAGCATGGGTCGAGATTTGCACAGACCATGGGTTTTAAAAGGGTTATAAGACAGGTTTATCCCTACCACTAATAAGAGTCCCTTACCAATTCAAACCCCCAAGGATGTCCACTCAACAAAGCCTAGATGCAAATTTATCTCAGGCCTTACACAAGAAGATAGAGTTATCTTCCCCTACAAAAAGGGGTTGGATCACCACTTATTCCCAATGCCCAAACAGACGTTCCCTGAGACGGTCCTAAATGTACAGAACCTAAACCGCTACTAAAACAAAAAGATTCAGATTGAAAATCTGTCAGACTTACCTACCTGTTAGACAGAGATTTTATGTAAAAGAACAAGAGAGATGAAAGAAAGATAGATCGAAGATGCCTTTCATACATCTTGCATTGCCCCAAACCACAGAAGTTTCTTTTCTATTCAGAGGAAAGGTCAAATTTAATCAATGAGCTGTTTGGTGTTTGGCCTATCAAACGCACCTTACAACCTTTTCCAGGCTTCTAAAACCAGTGGTCCAACATTCAGACAAAAAGCAATATTTTTGTCTGATCTACCTAGACGACTTACTATGTTTCACCCACAAGAGGACACCTTGCCAAACAGAGAGACCTTGTCACTTCGATCTTCGTGAAACTAGGTTTCACGATAAATACAGAGAAATCAATTCTACAGCCCACAAGATCACTAATATTTCTGGGTTTCCCATAGAATCCACATCATTTTACCCCTACAGATTCCTCAGGTGAAATGGGTATCCTTACAAACCTCTACAATCCACCCTAGCACACCTTCCGTGTCCTTACGGATGTGGCAAAAATCATAGGGAAAATAATAGCTCTTCCCCAGGTTCAAGGAGGCTCCCCTATATGCAGAATGTCACAAATATTCCTGGGAGATTGGGCTGAGGAACATACCTCTTGGTCCCAAAAGGGTGTCACTACCACCAGAGGTCACAGGGGAACTCCTACAGATCATCTCATACGACATCTTCGTCCTCGACCTTCAGACCGATTCCCCCCGATCTGATTATCAACACCGATGCCCTCCCGAAGGGATGGGGAGCTTTCACCCCCAGAAAGCGATCAGAGGTCGATGGTCTTATCAGGAGGAAAAACTCCATATAACCTCTTGGAACTGAGAGCGATAAAACTGGGCACTTCACACTCTAGTGACAGAGGAGCTCTCTGGCAAACACTATTAGTACAATACGAGACACAGAACAGCGGTGTCATTATCAACAGAATAGGGGGCACCAAATCCATTCGACTATGCCTAGAAACACTAGAAATATGGAAGAGGATTCTCTCCTTCCAGAATCGTCTGACAGCATATAACTTACCCGACCACAAACGAATTAGCAAACGCCCTCTCAAGACACACTCTATCTCTGTCATTCTATGTCTCAACCCTCACCTCTTTGCTCAATAGAACAGAAGTTCGGCAAAGAGACAAATAGACCTATTTGCCTCAGAGACAATCGGCACAAACACAGAAGTTTGTATCGAGGGTATGGTCCAACAGAACGTGAAAGTGGATGCGTTATCCTTTCAGGGACGAACCTCCCACCACTGTATGCATTTTCCACCCCACACCACTCGATGCACAGAGTCCTTTTCAAGATCAGAACGGAGTTATACAGGACTTGGTACTAGTGTACCCGTTTGGCCGTCCAAACCGTGGTTCCCTACGATCCACAGACACATAGTGGGAGAGAAACTGCCTCTGGGGCTGACAGTGGGATGTTCCAAGGGTCACAGGACCTACTACCAAACTCCCACAGTTAATGTGGATTGCAGCTCAAATAGTTTGTTCGCTTCCAACAGCTCTCTCCCTCGCAGCCAACAGCCTCATACTGTTTCGCTTTGCCCCAGAACGATCACTCGTTATAAAAACCTAATTGCTGAATACTTACACTGGTTTAAGGACAAGAAACTCAATTTAGCAGCCTGAGCTTTATGGGGGCATTGGAATTTATCACTATAAAATTCCTTCAGGAATAGCCACCTCCACTTTAAATCATATATGGTTCTGCGTTTGAACCTATTGATCCCAGACTTACAATTCACCCTTTATACATAGAATAATCAGGGGAGCGTGAGGTCTCGCCCTCCAGTACCCCAGGTACGAATCCACTTGGGACATTCACTTACTGTTAAACTTCTTAGCAAAATGGGAAATTAATTCTTTATCCCTACGGGACACCAGGGAAAGCTGGCATGCTTAATAGCTCTAGCCTTGCAGCCAATCATCCTCAGAGTTAACACTAATCCACATATCAGAACCCATGGATGTCGGCACCCCTGAGGGCATTCACATAATACTTAAAGGTAGAACAAAAACCTCACACACATTGCCCCAAATTTAGTAGAGCTTGATTTTCTAGAAGACAAAAAGACGGTTCTCTCTATAGTGTCACTTTAAGAAAGTATTTACAACTCTCCTCCGAATACGAGAGAACATTACACAACTGTTTATAACATCCAGACTCCCATTTAGACCAGTCTCATCCAATACTATAGGGGTGG
This sequence comes from Hymenochirus boettgeri, assembly GCA_019447015.1. NCBI lineage: Eukaryota > Metazoa > Chordata > Amphibia > Anura > Pipidae > Hymenochirus > Hymenochirus boettgeri. The sequence continues at coordinate 107,048,499 of CM033472.1, forward strand.
ATATTACAAGCTATGAACGTCATCAGGAGTTGATACTTCTCAATTTAGGGCCCCATTCCCTGAGGAGTGCTGCTTGTACTAAGGCAGCTTCCAAGGAGTAGCCTTAGCAGTAATCCTAAAAGCAGCCAGATGGTCTTCCGACAGAACGTTCATAAACACTACTGGCTTCCTTCAGAATCAGAAAGAATTGAATTCTCCAAGCAACCACAAGGTGTGTGCTACCTCTACCCACCACTGTTGCTAGGTGGCGGCCTCCCGTAGGACAAAACGAGTTTGCAGAAATCTATGATCTGCAACTACATTTGTCCTAGGGAATAAGGCAGCCACCTAGCAACAGCGCCCAACCCTCCCACCCTAAAATATTTCTGCCCTATGTGTTGACTTAATGCAGAATTCTAATATTCATGTTAATTGCTGACATTAACTTCAGTTTAAATTCATTTCACAGGAGGTGCGAAACTCCAAAGAACAGCAACCACTACTCCAGCAAGAGGCTAAAAAATAATTCCTTCTCAAACACCGACTATAAAGGTCCTCAACTTCCCCCCTTTTCCTGCATGTGTTAATCTACTGTTTCGGATTAACATGTCTGTAATCCAGTTTTCCAGTTCTTCAAAAAAAAAAAAAAAAAAAATTATATATTATTATATATTATATATAATAATTATTAATAAACTTATGTCAAGTTACTCACTCTCTGTCTTTCATTTATATCTAATATAAAGGTAAAATTGTCCTAGGATTTAAGGCAGCCATCCGCTCCCCTAAAAAATCTAAATTGCCGCGAGATCTCGCGAGATCTCGGCAACCCGCGATGAGTCACGGACCAGGAAGCCGTGACTGTTCTCACAGGACGCGATTCGGGAGGCCCCGTAACCCACCACAGCTGTTCTGGTGGCTGCCTTATTCCCTAGACAAATGTATTGCAGATCATAGATTCCTGCAAACTCTGTTATATACCAACGACAACTTAGTGGCAAGAAGTTTGCAATTTCTTTTTTGAGTTAGGATATGTATGTTTTCAAGAAACTAAACAGCCATAATGCAATTTGTAAGCCTCAATTCGCCTGTGTAGTTCCTCTATGCAACCTGTCCCAATATGATATAGAACATATTGATTCGAAAGTTGTTTCGCCAGTTTTAATTACACATTCTCTTTTTTTTTCATCATACTTGTACTTGGTAGTCTTTCTTCTATCAAATTCATATTCTTCCACTCCAGAGAGGGTATTTCCAAGATGTGTTCATAATGGTCAAAATTATCTCTATTGTCACTAATGAATTAAGTGAGTCATTAACTGAACTACTGCTCCAAGGTCAATGTTGACACTTTGTACTAACCAGTTTTAACCTCTCCAGTATTGTGCCCCATACGTGTGTCTTTACTCTCACAGAATATTCTGTGCTTCTCTTTGAACTTTTTCTTTTTCTTGAGGATCATCTTTTATTTGCACAAGTGCATTTCTTATCTCAGTCCAGCCTTCCCACAAGAGCTTGACAAGCATCCTGTCTTGCAGACCAATGTGTTTTGGGACAATGATTTCACTACCTTTCCAATAAGCTTAAGGAACGAAATGAGTAACTCCCATGGTGGAAAATCAAAACAATTGTACAGCTGTGCAATAATATAAAGAAAGCAGAAGATTTGCTGCACAGTCTGCTGCAACAGGACCCACAAGTTTAGTGAATGAGCTACACATGGAACATATTTGGCGAGTGTATTCCACTTGTTTATATGTGCTGAACCTCCAGTAGTGTACTCCTGACATGTTCTTTGCATTATCCTATGACTGGCAACGCACAGTCATGTATATCGAGTCCATATTTTTCTGAAGTACTGAATATTGTTTCATCCAAGCCTTTTGATTTATGTCCTCTGTTTGTTCTGCAATATAATTCATTCTACACCACACACCGTCTTCTTTTACATATCTAAGAATAATGTTTTTGGTCAACATGTGAAGGGTCTGGAGTGAAGTCAATACTTATTTCAAAGTATTTAGCTTTTCTTCTATCATAGATTATTTGCTCGGTAACTAGAGAACTGCTAATTTTCAAAAAAATTGAAAATTCGAAAATCCGAGAGCGGACCCATTAAACCTATTAAAATGAAAGTTCGGCAATTCATCTTCGAAAATCAGGATTCTTTGAAATATGAACCTGAAATGTGGGTTGCTCCGTTCCAAAAAATTTAAAAAAATCTGTGAAATTTTTAATTTATTAGATTACCCGTATTTTCCCGTATTTTCAAAAAACGAGAAATTCTCTTAATTTAGAAAATTTTTGCAAACGCTGTTTCGGAAAAGTTTGGAAGGTGGAAAACCCGCAAATCCACGATATCCGCCGTTCGTGAACGAGGTAAATCCGCCGTGGATCCAGGTTCGGATCCACGAACTGGGCCATCACTATCGGTAACTTTTTTCTTATAATTGAATGAATTCCTCACAAACAGTTTTGGAGATGTATGATGTATGGCCACTGCCTGTTGTTTTGGATTTGTTAATGTGATTCTCTAAAAATGGATCAAATGCAGCAATTGCTCCCAGCACTCCAAGATAGTTTCATTGTGTAAGCTACAAAACGCTCATCATTGCCATGAAATGATAAACCTCGAATTGCAAGTGTCTTAACAGCAACATACACACACCATAGAACATTCCCCATTACTGTCGTTCTTCTTCTATTTGTTAACCAGCATTCTGTCAAGTCGCTAGTTGGCACTCCTCTAATTTTTTAAGTAAGATTTGTGATACTCAGACTGCTCATGAGCCTGAACTCATGTGTTTCCATTTTTCCAGTCATTAAAGCCAGAGGTAAAAGCATTTTGTTTGTCTCCAAAAGAAGACACGCATCAAAAAAAGATCCTTTACTCTCTGAATATACTTATCTTTGTGTTTCCTGTCCATTTTTATGCATTCTCTTCAAGAGCTCTTCAGTACATAACCTTGCTTTATTGTGTTTTACATCATGAATTTGTCTAGAACCCTTAAAGTCGGACAATATTCTGGTATAACCTTGACCTGACTAGTCTTCTCATTTATAACCCAGGTAGCTGGATCTGAACATAAAGATAGCAATTGGGAATCATGTATATTTTTTTCTGCTAGTCAGTTTTTGCAAAAGCACTACAACTCTCTGAATCAGTGCAAGCTTGTTTAGTAAGGGATTCACTAACATTCATCTTCAATGTACCTTCATGGTCAGTCAGGCTTCACTAAAATTATCTCCACTGTATCTTCATGGTCAGTCAAAGGCTTCACTAAAATTCATCTCCACTGTACCTTCATGGTCAGTCAAGGCTTCACTAACATACTTTACTTTGTTGCATACTAGTTCAGTGTGGACTTCATCAACATCCATCCTTATCACATCTACAACATTGCTTCCTAAGCTTTATTATTCCTCAGTATCCATAGTTGCATCACAGCTTGTAGATCTACTTGCTGTGCTATTAAAATGTATATATTTTTGCTACTTTTGATAAGATTTCAGCTGTCTTTTGCTCCTTTTCTTCTCTTCTTTTTTATACTGATAACCACTCAATTTCTTTTAGGTTAGTGGTGTTAACCCTTCTTTATACAACTCTCCTATCTAAGAAACAGAAATATAAATTCTTTAAAAAAATATTTTCCTATTACAAGATGATAAGAAATATATATTATATGTAAGATAAGATGTTTTTTTAAAAACATACTGTAAATTTTGATGCTGAGATAAAACAAATGTGTTTGCCTTTGACTGCAACTAGTGGGACACAATATTAGGGAGCACTGGAAACACAGTGAGACACATTATAAAGCTGTGATGGTAAACTAAAAATATATGGACTCCCAAGATACATAAGGAGGGGCCCCACTAAGACCTATAGTCAGCAGCATCAACTCTGTAACATCAAGGTGGCAAAATATCTAGCTAACATCTTAGACCTTGGTGGGAAGTTCTAAGCATCACATCCAGATTTCTCAGAGTTCACCACCAAGATTGAAGATATAGTACTCGGTGTAGAAGAACTATGTTGTGTCCTATGATGTGACATCTCTCTTCACTTGTATACCCACCAAGGAGGCTGTTGACATGGTGAGAAAACAGCTGGGCCAAGACAGCACTCTTACCAGCAGAACTGATCTCAACCAGACAGGTTTGTTCCTTGTTGGACTTGTGCCTGAATACCACCTATTTCAAATACAGGGATAAGTTCTATAAGCAAAAACATGGATGTGCTATGGGATCTCCAGTTTCACACACCATTGTGGCCAACCTTTACATGAGGAGGTAGAAACACAGGCGCTTAATACCTTTAAGGGCATAGCACCCAGCCACTGGTTCAGATATGTTGATGACACCTGGGTTAAAATCCACCAGAAGGGAGTACAAGCTTTCACAGAACACATTAATGCGGTAGACCAAAACATTAAATTCACAAGGGAAGAGGTACAAAACAACAACTTGCTTTCTTGGACTGCTTGGTAGAAGTTAAGGAAAATGGTAAAATGGAGTAAGAGGTTTACAGAAACCCAACACACACAAATCAGTATTTGATGTTTGACTTCCACCACCCTTTAGATCACAAGCTGGGGTCATCAGAACCCTGCAACACAGAGCCGAGAACCCCCTAGCACAGAGGCGAAGGCTAAAGAAATAAAACATCTCAGAGGAGCCCTTAAAACTTGTGATATCCAGACTGGGCCTTTGTAAAAAAAGAAGAGAAAGAAAAAAGAACACAAATACCAACAGTGAAGGGGAAAAGCAAGACAGGAGGAAGAACATCGTATCCCTGTCGCTTTAAACCAACAACACACTGAGGCAGCAATTGGTAACACGAAAGACCCAATACCAAACACAAGAAAAGCGACATCATATATGCAGTGCAGTGAAGAATGCTCTGATTTTGTATGTGGGGGAGACCAACAGCAACTGCATCAACGTATGGCCCAGCACAGAAGAGCCAATTCCTCGGGTCAGGACTCAGCCGTGTACCTGCATCTTAAGATAAAGGACATACCTTGGAAGATTGTAATGTTAACATATTGGCGAAGGAACGTGCTGGTTTCAAGAGAGGTGTTAAGGAGGCCATTTATGTGAAAATAAAAAACCAAAGCCTAATAGAGGTGGGGGGTTCGACACAAACTGTCTGCCATGTACATGCTGTTTTAAACACCTTACTCTGGGCGTTCCTATAACACCTCTTAGCCCTACATCCAATCACACACTTAAACCACACCTGGCTGTGATATGCTAATTTGGATTTCCAGGTACATAATTGCCACAGATTCTTGTACAAGTCATTCTGAATTGAGAAAGCCAGTGGATGACTACGAAACGTCTTCAAGAACTACATTTCAAGTCCAGTTGATCTAATTGAATACAACAATATGTGTAAACTAAAAGAAAAACAAAAATGTCTAACCTTGTTTACATCCTTATATGTTCTTAAGGGTGTTTAATTGGACTAGCCTAGGAAGGGGTTAATGCTTGATTGTATATAATGTAACCTGGAGGGATGCACCCTTTGAGCCCCTGAGGAATTGGAAGCTGTTCCCCGAAAACGCGTAGGGCGGAGTTTTGTGTGTGTGGGCCTCTTGTTAGATCTCTCTGGACCCTGCATGATAGGGTTTTAAATATGTTTAAATAAGTATCAACTTTTATATATTCACTACGAGTCCAGTCACCTACCTCCGATGTTGGGATATTCCCCGTCTTCTGTGCAAGTTTCTACATCCTTTGTCTCACAAACATTATCATAATTTTACATCATAATTTTATACAATACAACATGATGCCACATCAGTCTGATCATATATACCAGCAATATCATCATATTATATGTGTACATTAATTAATTTCATATTAATCTCACAATTAATGCATAGTTGCCAACATTAAAAAAAAAAAGTCTAGGGAAACTTTTTTTAAAAATTGGCGTCACACAATCTTTGGTCATGCTATTTTTAAAAATAGGCTTACCTTTAAGTATAACTCTGTACAGCACTATGTGTATTTGATTGGGTGTTATCATCTTTCCCCCAGAGGTTTGTTTCTAAGGTTTGTATGCACATTGCTGATACCTAACAAATCCGGTTGGATATTTGGATTCAAGGGGATTTGCCACATATCACCAAGGTGTGGGGGTAGAAAAATTGCAAATTGCATGTGTATAGGCACCTTAATGTTAATTAAGTTAGTAATTAAAGTTAATGGTAGCAGCAGCTAGAACTTAAAGGATCACTATACCCACCTCCACCCCATTCCACTGCACCCGGCAGTCAGTAGTACCCAGGATGAGGACTTTGTCCTCCAGTGTTACCTCCACAGTTATCCACCATTGTTACTTCCCAGTTATATACCAGTGTTACTTTTCCTCTATTTATCCACCAGTGTCACTTTCCCATCATTAGAGCTAGATGAAACTAACTAGTTTTGTTCCGTTTTCGTATTCCCCGGATTTCGGGAAAATCCCGAAGATCCGAAACTGGAATGAATTTCCGATGTATGCCTTTGCGGCCCTGACAAGGGTCCTTTGGGGCTTAAAGGGGTCCCGCATCTCAAACCGGAACCCCCTCCCTGGCACTTATAAGTGTTCTTTGCGGCCCTTGGAAGGGCCCTTGCAACCCTGACAAGGCCCTTTGGGACTTAAGGGGTCTGACAGCTCGAACTGGGACCCCCCCGGCTCTTGTAAGGGCACTTGTGGCACTGATAAGTGCCTTTGTTGGGGGTCCCACAGCTCGAACTGGACCCCTGTTGGCTTTTAAAGGCGCCCTTGGCAGCGTCTTCTGTCTTCCATCCGGTGACACCAGCTCCGCTGAGGCCACAAACCCCAAGAAGTACCCCTATGGCCACCAGGGTTACCTCCGGTGCCGGGCAGGCTCACTGCGGCCTCAGAAGAGCCAATTTTGCTAGCCGCTTCTTTCTTCTCTTCTGCCATCCTACTGCGATGACTTCTGAGCTCCGCGAGGTTGCAGCTCTTTTTATAGGTTTGTAGAAAACCCAGATTTTCCAAAATTTATTGGTTACTGTAAACCATGTAAACCAAGCACTAAAAAATTGACCAATGAGAATAGTTTAGGGTTTTTCTGCAAACCTATATAAAGAGCTGCAAACCTCCGGAGCTCAGAAGTCATGGCAGTAGATGGCCGAAAAAGAAGACATTGGATCAAGACGCCGGTAACATCGGCCTCATTGAGCCCACTGGCGCCGGAGGAACCCCTGGTGGCCGCAGGGGGACTTCTCGGGTTTTGGTGGCCTTAGCGGAGCTGGTGTCACTGGATGGAAGACAGAAGACGTCACTCAAGGGCTCTTTAAGAGCCGCAAGGGCCCTTTCAGGGCCGGGGAGGGGGTCCCGGCTCGAGCTGTGGGACCCTTTAAGCCCCAAAGGGGCCCTTGTAAGAGCCACAAGGGCCCTTCCAAAGGCACTTTATAAGTGCCGGGGAGGGGTCCCAGTTCGAGCTGCGGGACCCCTTAACCCCTTAATATATACAGTATTTTATACAGTACCTTCCAACATTTCCTTTTGAATGGAATGCTTATAGAAACAACACGTGAAGAGCTGCAGCTCTTCATTAATCTTCAGGGGAAAGTAAAGTAATCCTGATCTGATTTGTCATTAGTGTACAGTTTAAAAGGCAATGTTGGAAATATGTACAAATTTTGTATTCATTTTTATTTGAAATATAATCGGACTAAATAGAAGGTAGAAAAATATAGACGTGTCACCTTCATTCTTTTCAGACTTCCTCTACATATTTTGGGTCTTGTCATTTATTAAGACGATATTGGTGACATTTATAAAACTTAGTTATCGTAAATAACAGGATTATTTTACACTTGTTTATTAAACCTCATTATTTAACTCACCGTAAATGAAGACCACTATTGAATCCCTTCCTTACGGTTAACAGTTAGGAGGATATCCAATAAAATGTGTTATGGTATGGGATCCCCAAATAGTGTAAAACTCACACTATCTGATGTAATGTGGGGTTAGTAAGGTGTTCTGGTCTTAATTTATGATGTGTAAAATATTGACCGCCATGTAAAATAACATATCGCTATTTTACGATAGCCATGTTTTATAATGTTCGCCATATACATGCTATAAGACCACTTTGCAGTAAAGAAGATATTTGCCTCTATCTTTCCTCTCTTTCTACATTAAAACATGTAGCTAGGCCTTTTGTCTGCCCAATATTAAGCTCTCTTTTTTAAAAAAAAAAAAATCCTGCCAGGAAGAAACTTCTACATTTAAATTATATCTGTTGTATTCAATTAGATCAACTGGACTTGAAATGTAGTTCTTGAAGACGTTTCGCTATTCATCCGACTGGCTTTCTCAATTCAGAATGACTTGTACAAGAATCTTTGGCAATTATGTACCCTGGAAAATCCCAATTAGCATATCACAGCCAGGTGTTAAGGTGTGGATTGGATAGTGGCTAAGAGGTGTATAGGAACGAAGTAGAGGTTTACAGAAAACCAACACACACAGAGCAGAGGCGAAGGCTAAAGAAATGAAACATCTCAGAGGAGCCCTTAAAACTTGTGGATTCCAGACTGAGCCTTTGTCAAAAGAAGTAGAAGGAAAGAAAAGAACACAAATACCAACTGAAGGGGAAAAGCAAGACAGGAGGAAGAACATGGTCATCCCATATGTAGCAGGGGTCTCTGAGAAATTAAGAAAATTTTCAAAAAAAAATCGTATCCCTGTCTGCTTTAAAACCGAACAACACACTGAGGCAGCAATTGGTACTCCGAAAGACCCAATACCAAAACACAAGAAAGCGACATCATATATGCAGTGCAGTGCAGTGAAGAATGCTCTGATTTGTATGTGGGGAGACCAAACAACAACTGCATCAACGTATGGCCCAGCACAGAGAAGCCAATTCCTCGGGTCAGGACTCAGCCGTGTACTCTGCATCTTAAGGATAAAGGACATACCTTTGAAAATTGTAATGTTAACATATTGGCGAAGGAACGTGACTGTGTTCAAGAGAGTGTTAAGGAGGCCATTTATTGTGAAAATAAGAAACCAAGCCTAAAGAGGTGGGGGGTTCGACACCAACTGTCTGCCATGTACAATGCTGTTTTAACACCTTACTCTGGGCGTTCCTATAACACCTCTTAGCCACTATCCAATCACACCCTTAACACCTGCTGTGATATCTAATTGGGATTTTCCAGGGTACATAATTGCCACAGATTCTTGTACAAGTCATTCTGAATTGAGAAAGCCAGTCGGATGACTAGAAACGTCTTCAAGAACACATTTCAAGTCCAGTTGATCTAATTGAATACAACAGATATACCATGACCTGGATGAATGAGAACCTTCACAAGCATATATTTTAAATTGTTTGAAAAACTATTAGACATTAGAATGTCCGAACTTCGCAAAATCCGGTCCGCTCGAGGATCCGCGAATTTTCTAAAAAATTTGAAAATTCGAAAATCCGCAACGGACCGATTAAAATGAAAAATACCGTCGAAATTGAGATTTCCAGTATTTTCGAAAATTTTCGAAATTACGGAGTTTCGCGTATTTTCGAAAATTTTCGAAAATACGAGTAACACAGTATTTTCGAAAATATGTATTTTTGAAAATACGAGTCATTTTGAAAATTTCGAAAATACTAAAAATCCACGAATCGGAAGTTCAGAAGGCGGAAAATCCGGGAAAATCTGCCGTTCGCGAACGGGATAAATCTTCGGCCATCCCTATTAGACATAACCCATACAGATAACACACCATGATGATTAGGGACAATCTTGACATCTTTTGATCTGCTTAACTTTAGAGTGCATATAACTTTATTTGTACCTTGTATTTTGATATAAAGGGCTTGCACAGTGGTGGGTAGTAAGCTGGGTAGAGAAAGGAAAAGGATCACGTCAAAGGACAAATTGCTGCAAATAATTAATATAATAAATAATATTCCTTTGATCGACTTTTAAAGGTATGGCTGCCTCTGCTGTATACTATTAAATTAAGAGGAGGAAGCCTTGCTTTTTCTTTCTGTCTTAATTTTTTCACTTAAACCCAGAGTGCATACCATAATATTTGTAGACTGATACTTTCTTACCTTAAAGTGCTTAATTTACCTCTAGGTGTAGAGTTAACATTAGCTATGACTTACATTAGAATTAACATACTGTATTTGTTAATGAGTAGTGTCTAGTTGGCATACCTATGAATATTTAAAAACTATGAAATTTTTGGAATCTCCATTACTTACAAATGAAATGCCTAATCTGCTACATAATTATTTTCTTTAATCCATTAAACAGTACTCCTTTACAGCTCAGAAATGCATATTAGCAATTTATGTAATACAGAGAATTCTCAAGTCATGTTCATGGATTATTCAAATGGCTAAGAACATTAATATAGAAATAAATGAGAAAAAAAGAGGGGATATATAATATAAAGTTATCTTAGCTACATAAAAATCTGCATACTACAGAGAGAAAGCAGTGAATGCAGAGAATTAGGAACAAGAGAACAGTAAGTTCTATTCTGAAAATTGCAGCAGTCGGTGGATTATATGACTTAGTGATTTGATTCCAGCTTCAGCTCATTGTAATCTTCAGAAAATAGTTTCATCTTTTCGTGACTCATGCAAAAAGTTGCATTGCAAGTACCACTAGGTTCTTTTATGATATTATACAATGTTACATTCATTGATTTATTACACATGGGAATTTTGGAGGAAATAAGGAAACTGTAAGAAGTTGAGTAGTTTGGTTAAAGGTCTTAAAAGTTGTAGTTAACTGATATTTTCTTAGGCTGGGTACACACGGTAGATTGCTGTGGTCACGACTGATGTCTGTCGCCCCTTTGCCCATCAGTAATCATGCCCAATTGTGCGGTTCCCTATGGGGGGCTCCGTTAGAGCAGAAACAGACAAAAGTATTTTTTGTGCCATATGGGAAATGTTGATGCCTGCTAATTAAGTGCTTAAATTAACAAATGTATTATTTGTGCAAATTAACCGTATATACTCAAGTATAAACCGACCTGAATATAAACTGAGGTACTTACTTTTAACTAGGAAAACTGCTTGATTTGAATATAAACCAAGGGTTGACTTTCTTTTCTACCGCATAGATAGTTCCATACACAGCCCCATAGAAAGTCCCATAAACAGCCCCACAGAAAGTCCCATAAACAGCCCCATAGAAAGTCCAATACACAGCCCCATAGAAAGTCCCATAAACAGCCCCATAGAAAGTCCAACAAACAGCCCCATAGAAAGTCCAATACACAGCACCATAGAAAGTACAATACACAGCCAATAGAAATTCCTATACACAGCCCCATAGAAAGTCCCATACACAGCCCCATAGAAAGTCCCATACACAGCCCCATAGAAAAGTCCCATAGAAAAGTCCCATACACAGCCCCATAGAAAGTCACATAACCAGTCCCATAGAAGGTCCCATACACAGCCCCATATATAGTTCCATACACAGCCCCATAAAGTAGTCCCATAAACAGCCCCATAGAAAGTGCCATACACAGCCCATAGAAAGTCCCATACACAGCCCCATAGAAAGTCCCCATAGAAAGTCCCATACACAGCCCCATAGAAAGTCACATACACAGTCCCATAGAAGGTCCCATACACAGCCCAATATATAGTTCCATACACAGCCCCATAGAAAGTCCCATAAACAGCCCCATAGAAAGTGCCATACACAGCCCCATAGAAAGTCCCATACACAGCCCCATAGAAAGTCCCATACACAGCCCCATAGAAAGTCCTATACACAGCCCCATAGAAAGTCCCATAAACAACCCCTATAGAAAGTCCCATACACATCCCCTTTTTTATCCAGCAGCATTCAGATCAGCCCAGACCTAAGTATAAACCGAGGGGAGACTTTCAGGATGATTTTAAAGGAAAAATATCCTGGTACAGTATATACGGTAGGGTTTTCATTAGAATTTAACATGATTAAGCATGAGAAAACTCTCATGGGAGCTTTGACCATTGAGATGTTGAAAATATTTTAGCTTAACTTTTAAGATTTTAGCTCTGTTTTTACAAAGTGCACCAGTTGCACATATAATAATCACTATTTCTAGTCCTTCCCCGAAATCAAATGTATGCTGACAGAACACCCCCCTAACCCTAGAAACTATTGTACTTATAAAGCTCAATACTACATCTAGAAGGAGATATGCTAGACAATCTTTCTTCTGCATTGTCCAGCTCTTGCAGGTATACACTGCAGTCATGGCTGTGATGGCTGATGTCATGCATTCTACAATTGCCATAGAAATATTATTTTTAAACCTTGCAAGGCACACAGACACATACAGTTTATAATTTACCTTTTATAGTTATGTTTAATCTCTACAAACAGCACAATTCCATCCATATGGTAGGCCTGATGCATTCTTAGAATGTCCGACAGCATGGGTGACTTTTATGAAGTACTCCACTCAATTCAATTGTAAGGTTGGATGGTCTCGGTTGGTGAGAGGTGCTTGGAATTCTTCATTACAGCTTGGTGTCCCTGGGTTTTAATGGCATTTATTCTTTATTAAGTTTTGTATAATTAATTAGGAATTGTAGAGAAACACAAGAAACAAGTTGCCTATAAATAAGGTGAAAATCACATTTTAGTTCTCCCCTCAAATGACTGTAAAAAAGTTGAAGTGCTCTTCCAACTGCTAGTTCATATTAAATGATTTGCTCTTATATATAGGCTCAGGGCTAGGACACACTTGCATGTTTTAACATGCATGTTAAAAAGCACATGCTAGTGTTGGCCAGTTGCTCTACGTGCATGCAATCACCATTTTTGAATCAAATGGGCTCTGATAATGTAAGATTGGCAGATTGCATTTCAATGTGTGCAATTCTGGTGCGTTGCAGTGTGGCGTTACCATCAGAGATTTATTTTGGCTGATCAAAATGTGTTGAGCACAAAATTACTTTTTTACTGTACTCTCCACAGTAATGTGGGTCAAATGTAGTTACCATTTATTTCCTCACAGATACATTCACCTGCTTGGTGCTTAGAACTCAATGTGAACTTTGCTGTTAATGAGTGTTAAATGTAACTCAAGCACAGAATTTCTGCTATTAGATATAAAGTGGATGTCCTTTATTTTACTTTAATTTAACATTTATTCTATGTTTTATAATGCCATAAAAATAATGTGCTTTTGTAAAAAATGGGAGCCTTTTTTCAGACCAGAAAAATTTGAAATGAGCATTAAATATGACATTTAATGAAAGTAGTTTGGATTACAACGCATTTCGTTTGCTGCTGGTTTTAGAGCTCCCGATCTTTGCCAAGGATGGCTTAACAAAGCATCGGGAGATCAGAAACGCTGCACATTTTCTCTAAAATATCTGAAAAGAGAGCATGAAATAGTTTTAAAGAATAAAAAATAAAGAGTGCTGCTCTTGTGTGGATAATACATAGGCATGAAAACGTGCCTAATCATAATCTTTCTATAAGAATCAATATTAAAATATTAAAAGTGAACCTTATTAAAAATGAATCATATAATATGAATCTGAATGTTTAGTTTTCACAAATAAAGTTCCAAAGTCTAGGTCAACGCCTGTGTGTATTTTCATTATTGGTTAAGTGGTTAACTTTAACACCATCATGGTTTTTAAATTACTTTTTTCTTTCATATAGAAAAGCTTGTTATGTCGTTATTGGGCAGAAATTTCATAAGATGGATATTGGCCACAATTGGCCTATAATGTCGATCAGTCTATAACCACTTTAAATGGAACATTATGTAAACAGATTAGTGTTGTTTTTTGTTGGATGTGGTCACTATGTATGTCTCATATTGTGGCCTGGGACATTTCATATTTTACAGTCAAACTGGAAAACCTACTGAATCAAATACTAAGCCAAGGAGAATGATTTATAAATAATTGTATTGGTAGAACTATAAACACTTTCTTATTTAAATGATTGACTAATTCTTACCAAAAATAAAAATATTAGATTTATGTTATTGACTTGGTTTAAAATGCTAGAAAAGAATCCGAAGTCAACTGGCAGTGATGTGTTATCCTGTTGGGAGATTTTCTTTCTCTTTAAATTGCTGCAAACATAAATCACTAACAACAGCCACTGCACATTAGACAGCAGATCAGATTAAATCATGAATGACTTCTCCACCATTTGTGAAGTAACATTTCTTTGATGGAAAACATTGTTCATCAGCGGGGTGAAAAAGCTTTGGAAAAATCAAGGTTAAATATCTAGTATTCAAGCTGATTAGTCAAGCTGCTTTCTCAGCTATTCCATAGATTAGAATAGCCACTATTTTCTTTTTATATCTGTGCCAAGCTAGGAATTAATCATTTTAAATTATACCAGAGGGATGCAAAGGAATGAATGGACAATAGTGTTGATTGGAATTCTAGCCAATTTTAGCTTTGTACATGAGATGTACTGTAGGTTGGCTCATTTATATTCCATTTATTTTTCTTAGTCCGACACTGTATTAAAGCACTGGAAAATCAATTTAATAGTTATAAGACACAAAGACAGTAGGTAAGCCAACTCTTTGACAAATTGTTTATTGTGCGATACTGCAAAGACCTGTTTGTCTAAGTGTCTTTTTATTGCCAAAAGCCTTGGTGCAAATAACCTTACAAGAAAATCTGCCCATTGCACAAAAATTTACAGGGAGATTCAATAAAACTTTATTTGTTTAAAATGGTGCTAATTTTGCCCCAACCAATCAGATCTTATTTAACATTTGAAAGCTAATATCTGATTGGTTGGGGCAAAATTAGCACCATTTTAAATGATAAGAACTTTTATTGAATAACCCTGATAGTGTTTAAAGGGCAACTCTACCCCCATGGTCACAGTCATGCACTTAATGTATGTTTATATGGGGAATGTATGTTATAATCTTTATAATTGTATAAGATTCTCCAATTTTTTATGATCTGTTTGGTATTATTTTATGTGACTGTCCAGTTCCCTGTCTCTTAAATGTATTATTTTTTTGTCTGGACAAGATATTTTGTGTATTTGGTTAATGTGGATACCAACAGGTAACTTCATTATGATGAAAGGAGCTAAACAGGTGCTAAACAGACTCCAGATTCTGAATCAGCAGTGGGTATTTACAAAGGCATCTCTGGTACTTTATCCCCGTTTGTATCCATATTAGAAGCAAAACATGTATTAGGATTCATATCTCTTGGGGTGACCATAATTTAGGTGAACTGTTTTTAAAAGTGGACTCAGGAGCAAAAGCCGTTTCATGGGAATCCAAACACCCATGGTCTACTTTGTGTGAAAAGCGACTGAGACACGTTTGTTTGGTTTATGGATCAATAAGCAATGACCATATTGAATTTGGTATGTACAAATCTGTCTAACCGGCCTGCATACGGATTTGTGAGATGGCGTGCTATGGCTCGTTACCCCATCGCAATACATGATTTGGTAGGATAGCAACCTTGTGGGTGTGTCAGGTAGACCACCTGGAGTGCGCTACACTCCTCTTGGTGCAGTGATCTGGTTACACCCCTTTCCATGGGTATAAAAATGTCTCTGAAACCCAAAGAGCTAGCTCTCCATTTACCATCTAATATTGGACTAATATATTGGACTAATAATAGTTATAATAATAGGGCCAATAACTCTGGACTTTATCTTGCGTGGATCTACTTCCTTCATTTCATCCTAGAATATTAAGGACTGAAAATAAGTATTATTTTTACTTTTCATCCCATTTTGTTTTACTGTTGCTTATTTTGTGTTTTGTCTCTTATATTTTTCTGTAGTTTATTGTTTGCACTGTTTTTGTTTATATTAAATGATATTTAAATCATTAGCTGAATCTCTGATTGCTCTAATTATAATTAAGAAACTCTGCCTCTGAGACTCTACATTTTACCAGTATATTATAAGCTATTGTATTCTGTTATATTTCTGTGAATGAACAGTCATTATTATTAGTTTTATTGTACAGCTGTGCATGCTGGGTAGCTTTGTGTACCTTTAACACACATGGTGGCAGATACCGATAGGTTGTGGTTAATATATATAAGGGACGGGCAATTTTCAGTTGTGTTTTGGGGTTTGTTGCAGTGAGCTAAGCATGCTCAGAGCGCCCCTGGCCTGTAGTGTCCCCGTCACACCCATAATAACATCTTTAAGAAAGAATGGCTCCATTAAAATATGTTGATATGTCCTACTTTGTCCTTTGAATTCATTACTGTATGCTTGCTATGCTTCTGGATGCCTCATGGAAACTGAGCAATTAAGTGACCTGTACTGAGCCTGAGCATGCTCAGAAGAGGCAGCTAGAGGATTAGCATTCAGTCATTGGCTGGGATATCAACTGTCAAATCCACCTGGAAGAACCAGGAAGCAAAAATAGGGGCAATAGGATTTCAGGTTAGACTTATATATTTCAGATTTCAAACTATTACAGTTTAGGGTTTTGAGGGGTGTTTTACCTTTATATTTTTAGTTTTAATTTGAGGACTAGACTTGCCCTTTAAATTGCTTTTAAATCATTCAATAGGCCATCGCTCTGGAGATGTAATATGCAATAGTGACTCGGTGCATTGTGATCCTATTTTTGCTTTTGTGGGACCAGCCATAAACTGGTGTTATAATGTCCTGCAAAACCTAGTGCTATTTCTATATTACATCACTTCCAGTGGTACTGTAGCTTGGGTATGTTTTGTAAAACACATAAAGCCACTATAAAAAAGTTTTAAAGCCATGCAATCATTTATTGTATGCATTTAAGACAGATTTCTTTCTTAGTGTCCATAATTGCTTCACCCTGTTAGTCTGAATGAGTTTCTGAATTTAAATTAGTGAAACCAATGAATCAATATTGACCATTTGATCAAAGGAAACCAAAATAGCCATTTAACAAAGATAAAATGATTATAATGCATTTAATTTTAATTTATCAGTCTGTGGGACACTGATATTAAATGTACCAGTCTATGTGGGCACTTACATTAAATTTACCAGTTTCTGTTTGGGAAACTTACATTTTACCAGTCCCTGGCGCACTTATATTTACCAGTCTGTGTGTGTGGCACTTATATTACCAATCTCTGTTTGACACATATATTATCACCCTCCATTTAGCATAAATATGTCAGCCCTCCACTTCAACAGCCACTGTTTAGTCAATCATCCAGTTCACCAGCCACTGTAAGTCAACACTGGCTGCTGAACTGGAGGGCTGACTTAACAGTGGCTGCTAAACTGGAGGGTTAAACTAACAGTGGCTTCTGAACTGCAGGGCTCACCTTAAATTGGCTTCTGAACTAGAAGGCTGGCTTTACAGTGGCGGCTGAACTGGAGGACTCACCTAAGACTGATTGC
Organism: Hymenochirus boettgeri; assembly: GCA_019447015.1. NCBI lineage: Eukaryota > Metazoa > Chordata > Amphibia > Anura > Pipidae > Hymenochirus > Hymenochirus boettgeri. Next base: position 107,065,851 of record CM033472.1, read on the forward strand.
TGAACTGGTGTGCTTATTTAACACTGGCTGGTAAACTGTAGGGCTTACATTGACAAGCATATGCAAAGCTGTACAATAAGTCCTGCACTACCCTTCATTACATGGACATTCTGACAAAAACAATGGAGTTATAAATATTGCATCAACATATAAAGTTTACAGTATGTGTAACTAATGCATTGTGACTGTTTAGTAGCAATCCTTCTGTTTTAACATGGGGCCAAGAGATATTGTAATGTTTTATTACAGTTTGATGATATCACTGTGAAAATGATTTAACAAATTGCGATGGGTATAATGGCCTCTAATATGTAGGAAGGGAACACTACGCACCTTTAGTGTCTGCAAATGACTTTAATAGCAATACGTTTCAGGTAACAACAGGTCCTTTCTCAAGCTTGAAAAAACTGTTGTGGCCCGAAACAGGCTGATATTAAAGTCATTTGCAGACACTAACGTTGCGTAATGTTCCCTTCCTACATATTTGGATCGTTAGCCAACCCTGGCTGCTCGGAACAGAGCAGAAGAGGGTGGATCACATAGATTTACCACTCAGTGTTGTGTCATATACACACTGTAATTTGTCAACCTGACAATATTAATAAAATCAGAGCACCCACTATTTTAGTAAAACCTTGGTCTAAAGTGTTTTTGAAATTCTTTAAACTGTCTAGAGCTATATTCCCTCACCACATTCATAATTTGTAGTTTAAAAAATATACATAAATACAATGTACAGTATGAATGCTTGCTGTGTTTTGCCTCCTTTAAACAACTTTAAACAATATGTGCATGATGGTCTCACAGTGTGATTTTCAGCAGATGTATTTGACGATGTCGTAAAGCTGTTCCAGATTTTGTGAGTTCAATAAATCTTCCAATATCTGTTTTGTTACTGAAAAACCTTATGCAGTATAACTCTGGCTGTAGACATGATACATTACAGGTGGCATTTTTGAATGAGAACAAACAAATATATAATCTATATTGTTAAACATATTTTTTCTCAAGGAACATTAAATGTCATGTACCCCCTTTTCCCCCTCACCTTTATCTCCTGCGTCTAACTACGTCTTCTTTCCCTTGTTCTTTTTCTCTGTAATTTAAAAAAATAGTAGTTTTAAACATGGTGTTTCCCACCATAGGATTTCAGTATCTCATTCTACTGAAGTCAGCAACTAATGTGTGGTATTACAGAAATGTGAAGCCCAATTATAGGAGAATTATATTCATTCAGTAACTGACTGCTTTATGGCTCCTCCCACATTTATTGTCACTGACATTTTTAACATTGGAGAGGATATGTTAATGGAGTTAGGGGCGGTGCCAGAAAGCAGGTAGTTAATGCTTGAGTATAATTCTCCTTTAAGCTGCTCTAAATGTTTAATATGTTTGTGCCTATGTATGTGCCAGTTATATATGCACAAAAAACACAAAAAAGAGATGGGAGAGAAGGGGATTCATTTTTAGTATATTGTGGTAGAATGGAGGGAGGTAGCAGTTGACACAGTGAAACTAGAGTTTGGAAGATTGTGTCAGATTGAAATCAATTTGCAAGAGATTGTAGCCGATGCATACTCTCCAACATTCCCCTTTAAATTGTGAGAAATGCATTGCTTAGACCTGTGTACCTTCAGGTTAATTCATTATCCACCCCCTGTATCTCTGCAATGTTTTTTGTAAAGGGGTAATATTTAAAAAAAATCTTGATATATGTGGATGTCAAAAAAAAAAATTGAAAATAGATAAAAGGGGCTATTATATAAAAACAATTGGAATGTAGTAATTTCATCTTTGTACTGGCTGCTCTGTAGTAGTAGCAGGTGGTGCAATGACACTATTAATGTGCAACGTCTACCAGCATTTTTTCATATAGAACCACGAATGCAGAGCAATCTCTCTCTACTTGTTTAGTGTGAGCTGCACTTTATGGATAGGTAAGTCGCGAAAAGAGCCCTAAGTAGCATAATCCAATGCTTTCTTTCATTCCAAAAATGCTGAAGGAAAAGTAAGAAAAAAAGAGAGAAGAGAAAATCCAGTCCCAAAAAGGAAAGGAAAAGACTGTAGGACATTCCTGAATATAGCTGAAAAGGGGCAGAAGGGAATGTAATGCATGTATTATGGAATTAAATTATGTAGATTTACATGCAGCTCACATGACATTAAACATCAGATTCCAAAATATATGATTGTTAAACTTGAGATTCCTAAGTAGATTATGCAGGCAGTATTACATAGATTTAAAGAGGCATCAGTTCAAGGGCATCATTTCCCCTCTACTTCAGCAGCTCATGCATCTAAATATGTTTCTTTCTCAGAGGTTATTGGAGCCTAAAGACTATAATGATTTAGAAGAAGAAAGGCTTGAACAAATGTCTGCTCTAATCAGAGGAGTTAAACAAATTTTATCTATTCAGGATGAAAAGAAACCTTCAACATCTAACCTATTTCAAAAGAAAAAGAGGCTGTTTTCCTATGAATGAAAAAAAAAGGATATAATAATTGGAGAATAAAAAAAAAAATCAAGCAGATTGGAGATTGAAAACAAGTTAGAAAGACTGTATCATTTTAGTCAAGATGAGGCTGATATCTGGGATAAAGCACCATTGGTTGATGCTACAGTCGGTAGGCTGTCAAAAAAACTGTTGAGGATGGCATCGTTTTTAAGCATCCTATGGAAAGAAAAATGGAGGGTGATCTCCAAAAAGCATATAATCTCAGGAGCAGAATGCAACCTGACAGTCACATTGATTAAGGGCCATATTCTTAAAGAAGCTTTTTAGCAATACCACACCATTAGCGATCGGTTTAATAGTGAATAACGATCGATTTAGTGATCCTTAATTTACGGTTGTTATCGTAAATTAACAACAACAATAGTAAATTACCAATAACAATAACGCAATCTTAGATTTACGATCCCCAAAGAATACCATTGCAGTTAATTAACAAACTTTCGCCATAAACGTACCTCTGTGTACAATTACGTTGTACATTTACTATTTGTAATGCGTTTACAAATAGGACTCTAACAGACAAATTGGTAAAAGCAACTTCACATGTCACAGAAAGATGCTGCATGCTATAACTGAATGTGGATACCAAAATGTTGCTGTGCCAACTTCCTTTTGAGTGTAAAAAGCTCTAGAAAATAACATATCTAAATTGACTGTGGGAAAAGAGTGCATGGAAATTGAAAGAGTTTTCTAGAAAACATATAGATACATTTCTCCCAAGACACAAGGATGACTTTCAATCCTACCATCCAGGTAGGGAATTTAACAAAGCATCAGCATGAAAAACAGGGCAGTTCAGCTACAGTTTAATAGATTCCAAAAAAAAAAAAAATATTAGGGCACTCTGGAAATAGAAAACAAAAGATTCTTGGGTTTTGTCAGTATTCACTAGAAAAAAACAAAAAGGCTGTTTTTTTATTCCTACTTTTTTTTAAAATTATAAAAAAAAAAGGTATCCCGACACTAACTATGAATAAGTAAATTGTAATATGTCATTGAATGAGGGGTGCTCCAAAGTGAACTTTTGCAGTTGAAGTCCGGGACTCGGACAAAACACGTTTGTCCCCTCATAATTTTTTCATCTGTTCAATCTCCCCTCTGCCTGTCGGTACAATATTGCTTGCCTCTGAACTGATATGCCACTGGGTTGGTTAGTTGTATACTTAGCAGAAAAGAGTATTTAGCTTGCCTATACTAGGGTTACCTTACTTTTGCACTAGGGGCTATTACATCAAGTGTTTATGAACTATGGTTGGCCTTGATGTATTAGATCACCCTGTATTAAACATTTGATTAGTGAATAATTAGGTCATCTGGCCAGGTGTTTTACAAGTGTATCTACCTCATAATTGCTTTAATAAATTATAATGGCCTTAATTTGTCTAAATGAATTACTATGGCCTTTATTTATTGAGGACCTATGTGTGGATGTCTGATGATATACTGATATATCTGATTGTTAATGTTGATATGATTAATTATGATATTTATATTAAAGTCTTTGTGGGTTTTAATTTAATTATTATTTTTACTTTACTTGATGAGAAGCTATTCAATCTAATATTGATAAAGGGTTTTTGCATCACTAAATGGGGGTGTGCCCTTTTGTATCCACTCTCTGTGATTTCTTTTTCTTATGATACTCCGTTACCCATGAATCTAGAAAGGCTTTAAATCTGCAAGAATATATTTTAAAGCTACTTAAAAAAAGACCATTATTCCAGTTCCCGCAAAAGAACTTGGAAAATAATTTTATTCTTCTCTCTTCTTGATAAAGAAAATCACTGGAGATTTTAAAGGGCAAGTCCACCCCCAAAACTATAATATGTTATTGGCCATTATTCTAGCTTTAAAACATGCCATCCCCCATCAAAATCAGTTCAGCCAATTTGAAGATACATACCTTTTTGCAGACCAAGAGTATCTCAGTGTTATCTGACATCACCTTTTCTGGGCCTTTTCTGTGCCTTTTGCCTCACTTGGCGCCCCCCCTCCCACCATCCGGATCCATCCTTGGTCCCCTTGCATCATAGCGTGAAATCCTTTTAGGGTGTGATAGAGGACCCCTGTCCAGACCCAAATGCCGGATTTTTTTTTTTTTTAAATGTTTGTAGCCTTACTTTGAGCCCTTTGTTCCAGCGTCGCTTTCTCATGACGTCAGACGCTTCTGTGATGGATCTGGGGCCGAGGCACCTGTACAATTCTTAACATGCAGTGAGTAGTCCAGGTTTATGGAGGAATCTGCCTAATTTGTAATATGTCTATACTGTGCTCATCCAATGGTCTTAAATGGTATCTCAACTGAGGAAAAGGCATTTATTTTAAAGTACACCATCCTCCAACCCTACCCTACCTTTTTTCCCCCAGAATTCCCCTACGTTTGATTGCAACAGCATGGAAAAGTGCTGGTTCCCCTGTGCTGGGGGTGCAGTCACTCAGTGTGCATCATCATGGTAGCAGACACACCCACTTGGCTGCAGTAAGAAATCCTTTCCTCCCTGACTCTCTAAGTTCATTTTTACAGCTGATCATGCAGAGAGAGACAGGGGAGAAAAAGTTAAAACCCTCTTCCCACAATACTGTAACAAAGGCAGGGGAAACTTGTGTTGTTTTTAATAAGGATTTTTTTGTGTGTCTATCTCTGAGAGGGGTGGTTGGAAAAGTGATCTTAGATTGATTTCATAGGGGATGCTGGGAATATGAGGCAATCTGGTATGGGAGAGGGTGGGAGAGAGAAAAAGTTAGTACCTGATTACTCCTCCATTAATTAGTGAAGTCAGCAAGCTGCTGTAATGGTCATGTGATTATTCCTCCATTAATCAGTGAACTCAGTAGCTTGAAGTGTGTGTGTGTGTGTGTGTGCGTGTGTGTGTGCGTGCGTGTGTGTGTGAAAATGACCCAACCAGTCGGATCACACAGACAGCAGTTCCGATGCATCCTCACACGTTCTGCGCATGCACTAAAGGAACACGCATGTCGGACATTTCCCAAGCAGGCAGTCACTGAAAGTGGGCGGACCTGCACCATCCACATCATTCAGGGAGAAACTCATTGGATTTCTTGTAAACTACTGCTCAAAGACACAGGACACTGCAGGTACATTTCCACCTTACACATATCTACCCTTACAACCCAGGTGACTTTTATCAGTGGAGATACCCTTTAAGTACTTGGGCCACCTTAATGATTGGGTGTGTTTTAACAGTTTGTATATACTTATTTATATATTAGGTATGTTCACACATTTCTCTTATTACGAATAGTAACTTTTTCTTTTTTCCTCAGATTAAATTTCTTTCTACATGTATGGCCACATTAAGCTGGATATATTTCTGTATTATGCAAGCATTTTCTGTGTTATCATCCCATTTTTTTCTTCTTGTAGTAAGTCAGTGTGAGAATTAACACTAGGTTAGGCGTATCCCACACCTGGTTAGGGTCTCAACTCCCCTCTTCCCCGGTCCAGGCAGCAATTAATCAAACCGAATAGGAAGAAGATTCCACGCAGTAATTAACTGCAAAAATTCTTCATTTATTTTATTGCTTCAGTGCAACATATTTCGGATCGACTAAGATCCTTTCTCAAGCATGCTGGAGAAAAGGATCTTGGTCGATATGAAACATGTTGCACTGAAGAATTGAAATAAATGAATTTTTGCAGTTAATTACTGTGTGGAGTCTCCATCGTGTTTGGTTTGTAAAGCAATGCTACACTAAAAGATGAAATAAGAAAAAAAAAGAAAAAAAGAAAAAAAAGGAAAAAAAGTTGTCAGGGCACTAGTAAAATATATTACTATAAGTAGTGTGTAGGTGCTCTACAGGTATAAATAGATACTGTAGAACACCTACGTGCACATGCACGTGCATGGAACTCACAGGTATTACTGTTTGAGGCTCAAGCAGGAGAGTGCACGGAACTCACAGGTATTACTGTTTGAGGCTCAAGCAGGAGAGTGCACGGAACTCACAGACATTACTGTTTGAGACTCAAGCAGGAGAGTGCACGGAACTCACAGGCATTACTGTTTGAGGCTCAAGCAGGAGAGTGCATGGAACTCACAGGCATTACTGTTTGAGGCTCAAGCAGGAGAGTGCACAGAACTCACAGGTAAAAAAAATATGGCACCAGTATTTTTAAACCTGCAGCTTCCAAATGAGCATAACTTGATTTTACAGAGCAATTATCCTTTAAGATTTAAAATGAATCTAGTCTTGAAATTCAGAATTGAGACATATGTAAATATCACAAAAATTATGATAAATAAAAGAAGGTTAAGTAAGCAAGTTTCCAAGGAGACAATATAAAAAAACAATATTAGAAATTCGAATAGACCATTAACAGTAACCTTAGAGAAAAATTATTTTTATAAAATAAAAAATGAGCAGGGTAAGGTAGAATACTGCAAGCTGTTGAAGAGGATAGTAATTTTCTAGCACATCCCTTGAATTTACCTTTCATTTCTCTTGTGCATAGTAATTTTGTGTTAATAGCACAGATCACTCACATAAGAGAGGGAGACTTGTGGTTTCATTTTTTATACATATTAATCCTCAAGAAAGTTTAGACTTTTCATGTTGCTATGACACCATCTGTTGTTTAAAAGTATTACGGCAATAAGTTGCAGAACCAGAGACCTTGTTTCTGATCAGTACAGAGTAGGTAAGTATGGTGTGTACATTGAAGCATTTTTTTGACCAAATAATTTTCTGTGATATGGAAACATTTGTCTTCAGCTTTCCTGACTAATATGCAAATAAGGTTCACAAAGTTATTTTTTTTTTAATATATGAATCTTGCTGTACATAATATTGGCTTTAGAGTGGCAGAATTTATCAATATTGGGTTTTTATATTAACATTTATTATGTATTTTACTGTACTTCAAAGGTAACCTCTGGAAGGTCTGTAGATTTTTGTGGACACTTACAGGGTTATTCAATAAATCTATCGTTTAAAATGGTGCTAATTTTGCCCCAGCCAATCAGATGTTAGCTTTCAAATGTTAAATAAGATCTGATTGGTTGGGGCAAAATTAGCACCATTTTAAATGATAAGAACTTTTATTACATCTCCCTGTTATTGTATTGGGACATAAATTACTGTTTATAAATTAATTTTCCTCTCTGTCAGAAAACATTCTAATAAATATTTTTTCTACAGTTATTAACTGAAATACCAATTAAAAAAAAAAAAATTTTCCAAGACTCCCCTTATTCTTTCTTATGGTTACTGTTATTTTTAAAGTTCTGGGATAGAGAAAATGCATGGAGCTTTCATAGACAAAAACCGACTTCATCCAATTAAGTGTTTGATAAATTTCTTTAAAATACTTGGAACTGCAAAACCATAATTTTCTAGATATTCTAATTAGTGGCTGTGACAAACCATTTCCCTTGACCAAAGTTTTTTTTTGTTAAATATATTTAAACCTCTTTTATGCTGGAGATAAGATTTTATTGCAAGTACACACCGCACCAAACCGCTGAAATAACAGATTCTAGGTAAATTATAAAATCTTTTAAATTGTTTATGGAATATGATTCCTATAATTCTGTTTTACAGCTTCATCCTATCTTATTATGAATCCTTGCAGGTGACTGTAAATCTAGTGTTGGGATGAGATTCAAAATATCTACATTACTGAGCTATTCAAATGTAATAGATTACTGTGAGATTGTAATTAAAGCGGCTTGCTTTCAGATTGCCTCTGTAAAGTTAAAATTTAGCTTCTTAAATCTTAATAGAGGGAATGAATTGTAATTCTCTCAGCTATAAAATCAGTTTAATTTCCCCTTTAAGTACCTTGGTTATTTGGAGATTTTAACAAGTCTGGGCGAAATAGTGTTTTCCTGAAATGTTCCAGCAATTGAGATAGAAAATTCAGAGTAAATCCATTGTAGTGTACAATTATTTGCCTGATGAAATTCTGAAGTATTTAATTTATTAACTCCAAAATTATGAACTCACACAATGCCAATTTACTAATAGCATACTGGATGCACATCTGTTTTTCACACAGAATAAAGTGTTTGGAAGTATATGCTAAATTCTCTAATGTTAATAAAGTATTCCACAGATGTCTAAAGTGATAGAAGCCCATTTTATAAACACATCAGAGTGTTACATTCTGATATACCCATATTAATTTATTTCCAGCTTGTAAAGTTAAAAAGGCATTTTCACCACTTAATACTTACCTTTCCTACCCACAAAAAAACACAAATTTGAATCTTTACATACCTTTCTGGCATTTTATATGGATATTCTAGCTCCGCTCTCCTTTTGACCTGGAGCCTAACCAGTATGAAACACTCACCCTAGGTAGTCTTAAAGAAGAGCTACAGTGTGTATATTAAAAAAAAAAAAAGAAGCTTCTTCTGCTTCTACCAGGCTTCTCCTTTAAAACAGGAAAGTCCAGGACTAATCTGGCAAATAAAAAATAAGCTGTAGCTCCTCAACAAAACAATATTAGGAAGTAAGAAAATTCAACCTACCTCCCTGCCTCAGGTATTTTTTATTTTGAAAGGGTTCATTGTTAGAGCAAAGTTGTCCTTTGGAGGGGTAAGATGAAATGCTGCATTCATTGTATTGATGTCTTTTAAAGGGCATGTCCACCCCCAAAACTAAAATTTAACCCCTTACTGGCCACATCAAGTAGTTTAAAACAATCCTTACCTTACATTCCTGCTCAAAATAGTTCCCCTGCTGTGCCCCTCCAAAGTCCAGGAAACTGCTGTGTAGGAGCAGTGTGTGACTCATGCTGTGCCTGAGACTTCCTCAACCTCATCAAGGTTGAGGCATGCTCAGTGCAGCCCTCCCTGCCTCTCAGCCAATCACGGACGCGGCTGCCGGTCCCGCCCCCTGCTTTCAATTCCATGCAAGCAGAGGGCCTGAACACTGCAGCATGGGAGAGAGGGCAGGTAAGTAAGAATCGGGGGACTTTCTAACAATTATATTAATGCGGTTGGGGCTGGGGGAGCATGCCCTACCACATATCAAAAGTTAAATTTTGGGGTGGACATGCCCTTTAAGGAAACTATTAACATTTATCACTGTCGACTTTCCAGTTTAATTAAATTATCCAGCATGTAAACACCAGGTGATAAATCTCACAACTGTACAGGGCAAGCACCTTCCTTTCTACTTCACTCTGGGTACAGCCGATTAGAGTAGGGGGTTATGTTAATCCTTTTACTTCTCCTTTAAGTTTAGTTTTTATTTAGAGGATCAGTAAGTAAATAAATGCTCCTCTATTATCGAATATTAAAAATAATAGGGGTAGTAAAAATATTAGGGATGCATTATAGAAAATAAACCTATTTTGAGTTATGTACATTTCATTTTCATACACTACAAATAAGAAAAAGAACAGCAAGCAGTCCACATGGTGGCTGAAACATATGATACATATTTTTTATGTATAATTTTTAAATTCACATTTTACATTGCTTTATTTAGAATGAAGAAAACAGATGTCAGTTTACTGATATAGTTATTTCCACAAGTTTGAAGCAGTGTGACATGCAGCCTATTAGTTGTCATATTGTTTCACAAGCTATATAAAGATATGGGGATGTCAACCATTGTCATTGTTTATCATTCAGAAAAGTTGAGTAATGAATAGAATAGGGGCATAGGTGTCCATACAGAATCAGTCACAATTTATAAAACCAATCCACCGGAAAGGTAGCAAGCATAAACCACTTACATCAAAATACATTTAAATGCCATTCTCCCCCTCTGAGGAATTTTGTTGGCCAACAGTCAGACCTACAGCAAGTAATCTCATTATAACTTGGGGAGAGAAATTATATTCCATTCAATTTCAGGAAAAGGCACACTGTAATTGAATAATAAAATCCCCTAATCTCATTTTCAGATCCTTTCAAAAAACAGGAAATGGGTATGTTTAGATATGTATATGGAAATTATCAGTAAATATAAATATATCAAATGTCCATCAAATTTTATTATAAGATTAAGCATGCTAATCACCAGATCCTTAATTGCTCTATAAATGTTGCACAGAAATCCAGATGTGTCTCTTGCACATCATTATTTTTTTTAAAGCTACAAAATCCATGACTATTACTAAAAGGAAGCTGCTATTGATATTGATATTTCAGATTTATTTTATTGGAAAAAAGTTCAAAATGTGTTAGCAAAAATGTGCACCTACATTGGTCTACATTGTATTTAAATAAGTTATTTCAATGCTTATTCTTAATGGCACCATTAATATTTTGACTGGAAGTAAGGTTAACATGAGTATCATTAAAATTGAAAAGATAACAAAGATAGCACAGTGCAACGATAGCACACATACCCTCATCACCAGTATAATGAAGTTCTCAAGAATATTGAAGTTGTTAAATGACTGCATTATATATCCTTGATAACTTCATTATACTGGCAATGAGAAAATATATTTCTTAAGGATACAGAACATGTGATCAGTGTTTTAATGTATTTATGCATCTTTTATCCTTCAAATTACCAGTGTATTAGCAAAAATAAATAGTTGAAAGGAATTCATATATTATATGTGGTAATAGAGTATATCTTAACTATCTTATTGAGGATAGATGCTGGTATACTTTTATTATACATTTGACCACTATTTATTTCTGTTGATGGGATTGTGTTTAATCTCCTTTGTCTGACCGATTAGAATCTTTGGGATTTGCAAAAACGGATACAATCCAGACACCGCTAACATATCACTGGTATTTAAAGTTCTGGTTTCCCCTACTGATTAAGAAAGTTTTGTACATGGAGCAAAACATGTTTGGAAGCACACACCCCTTACCTGCATCAACCAATGCCTTTTGAACTTACCTCTTACCTCTTAAAGTGACATGCTGTCTGTTTCGGATGACTTAGTATAGTTTATAAGAATATGACTTTTAGTGTTATTTCCTTTACCTATTAGGCAAGAGGTTGTTGGTATCAGATTGTATTCAACTGTAGGGCAGTGATGGGTGATTTAGATTTTTTTTCATTACATATTTATTAACAAAAGGTTTTTTTATGTTTATTAATTGTCCATATATAATAAATTCTCTATTAACTAAATACCTATTATTAGATTACAATCAGTCTCCTACTTGGAGTGCTTATTGATAACACTGCCTGTTCTAATGGATTTGATCTTAACTGCATTCTGACCTTCTATCTAGAGATTTCTGAAGTTGACAAATTTTGCAAAGTTTACATTATTTAGACACCCATAGACAGCACTATCTATATATATTTTAAGGTTTTAACCATTGATATAGGTTCCTATGGTCACCTCCCATAGAATATTAATATGTTACGCCAACAAATTTTGCCTGGCAAAAAACCTGTAAAATGTCATCCATCATTACTCCAATAAAGTTTGGCATTTACATGCCTAATATCTGAACCTTGGCCAGTTGGAGAATAAGCATTGCCAGTGTCTCAACATCATCTTCCCTTTGCTGAACAAGGGAAGTTTATCTATGCATGGCTGTTCAAGTGGGTGGTGCTGTTTTTCAAAATGAAAAAGTACCAGGGGCAGAGAAGTAGGATCGATACTTTCTACTTCCCAATATAATTTCTATAAGGAGAGGCAGCACAAAGAAATCTGCTTCTGCCAGTCTTTCTGAATGCTTCAGTGCTATTGTTAATACAAGAAGGCCCAGGGCAGTAACCTGGCAGATGAAAACTGTACATGCTGCAGCTCCTCAATGGAACAATATTGGGAGGATTAATCAACCCTGCCTCCCTGCCCCAGGCACTTTTTATTTCTTAAAAATTTAGTTTTTGGAGCATTGAAGGGTTCAGGACAAAAGTAAGAATGGTGTAGATGGGTAAACTCTTTCATTAATTTAAAGAATGACATAGCAGATTAATCTATGCACCATTTTTAATTTTAATGCTCAGCCATCATACCATAATCGTTGATAACTGAAGGTTTTTTTTTTAATTCCCATATTGTGTCATCATCCATTAGCACAAGTTTTCAATGCCATGATATTTTTTTCTTATCATATTTACTCCACCTTCTGACTCTCAGTAGCTCTTTGAAAAGGAAAGGAAAATATTTCTTTTCCAACAGTACATTTGTAAAATCACAGACTGAACCTCTTCTAACTATTATTATATTTGTTTCGGATACTAATGCTCACTGACATTGCTGATCCCACTGAGCTACAACTGAACTTATCTGTAGTACAGAGCACTTTTATTCAACTGATTTGCTGTATGGCAGAAATATCTTTTCACTTGAAGCTGCATTTCACCAATCATTGTTTGTTGCTGTGATCTGTCTGGGATGTACTTAACTCCTTTGGCATCTCACAATTTTGTGTCAAAAACCCAACTTTATATAGGGAATGGATAACAACCTAATCCTTTTACCAATTTAGCTTGTGGAGGAGAGTATGAGATGCGAAGTCAATAGCTGGAAAATAGCCTACCCTAATTCTAGAGCTTTCCGGTTTTAATGTATCTACTCATTCAATTGTATTCTTTATTTTAATTTATATTACTCTGCCTACGATTTCACTGTATTGTACATTACTGTAAAATGTATTTTTTCTCTTTCTGAAGTGTAACTGTAATAATGTTTATTGCTCATAGAGTATTAATTAATAAATGCCCAATACTTTTTTTGGTTGAAGTCTCAACTGATAAGAGGGAAATACAATATTATTATTAAACCGGATAATACACCAGTGCTTGTATATGATAACCACTAAGGTAAATATTACATTATAATTGTACATAAATCATTTCCTGATGTTTATCTTATCCATAAAAAGCAATTAAAAGAAAAATCCTCATTCAGCCCCTTGGGACTTCTAGTTCCCAAACGGACTATCCAGAACATTTCTCTCCATAAGAGGGTTTTCTCTAGGTCTCCCCCTCATATTTCCAAGTTGATTATTTCTAGTCCAAAGAATCACAAATCTCCTTTTACCCCATAGTGTTTTCCCAAATATGTTTTGCTACATTATTGCGAAAGTCCTTATTCACAATGGCACGCAGATGTTCTTGAAAGCGAATTTTTAATTTAATTTTGGTCTGGCCCACATATGACAGTTTATAAAACTTTTTATGTAATACTTTACACCATTCTCCTCTAGCTGATTTATTACCAACTCGTATCTACATACCGAGCAATGCCCACACTTATGCATTCCTGTTACTGGGTCACTCCCCAACCAAGTCCACACCCCCTTCTTTTGTGGTATGAAATGACTTTTGACAAGCATATCTTTCAAGTTGGTGGCCCTTCTTGTTACCATATCGACTTTTGTGTCTAAAAATGTATCTAGGATAGGATCATCCTTCAGCAAGAACCACCACTTGTTAATTGCCTTTTTGATTCCTTCCCAATCCTGATTATAAGTTGACACAAATCTAATCAGGTTGTGATCTTGTTTCTTCTTATGACTATTTGTACATATCAGTTTATGCCGAGGGGTATTCTGTGCCCTAGTCCATGCTCTTGTTATATCTTTACGGGCATAACCACCCCTTTTTCAAGGAGTGTGTTAACCGGTGTTTCCTTTCGAAACGTGCAGGTCTTTATCATACCTTGGTTCACAAAAATAGTCAGATCCAAGAAATTAACTTTCAACTAATCATACTGCCATGTCAGGTTGATATTACGATCATTTTTATTTAGATCACATGGAAAACTTTTTAGTGTCTTTTCAGGGCCAGACCATATCATAAACACATCGTCGACATAAATTATCCACATTTGGACTTCACTGTCTATCAAATTGTGCATGCTTGGGTATACCACCTGTATACCACCCAAACCCAACACAATCGGGTGACCCGGCGGATCCCTAGGGTTCTTGTGTATTTTGGGTAAAATATAAAACGTAGGTACTCTAGAATTTGGGTTAAATATAAATTTAAATTCCTTCTGATTGATAATACCACTCTCTAGAGGTTGTTTTAGTTTATACTCCAGTTTACCTTGAACCTCCTGAATCGGATTATGATCTAGTTTTTCATATTGGGACTTGTCCCCTAGAAGTCTGTTCACCTCTTTTACATAATTCAATTCACTGAGTAACACAATATTCCTCCTTTGTTGGCGGGTTTAAAAATCACTCCCTCCATCCCCTTTAATTCTCTTAAGGCTTTTTTCTCAGCCCGGGACATATTATCATTTTGTATATACAAATTTGCATGTTCATTAGTTTCTTTCTCCACCATTTCTATGAACAATTTTATATTAGGGTAATGGTTAAGGGTCGGGGTGAAGGTGGATTTACCCTTTAAACCTGCATATCTCAAACGCTGACCTTCCTCCACTTCCATAGATATTTCTAATGTTAATTCATCCCCTGAAGACTGAGCTAGTTGTTGCAGATTTTCCAACGTTATCCTATCTACCATATTCAAAGGGGTCTTGGGTCTAGGTTTATCTGAATTTTTTTTTTACAATTTTTAAGCATTAATTTTCTTGCAAATAGATAGAGGTCTTTTGTTAGTGTAAATTTCTCCATGTAAATTTTGGCGACGAAAGATAGCCCTCTTTTTAATACTGAAGTGTGATTCTCATTTAATTCAACCTCGGATAAGTTTACAATCTGGAGATCATTATTGTCTACCTGTAATTTCTCAATTTTTTGTAGCCCCATTTCTGGCGATCTCTCAGATGTCCCCCTATATTCGTGGCTTCTGGACGGCTCAAGCTGTCCCTTGCATTCATATTTTCTCCCTTCTCTCCCCCTCCTCTTTCTCTTCCTTCTTCTACCCCTACATTTCTCTGCTGAGGGGGGGACTGATCTAAAGGGAATGTAGCTTCCATAGTATCTCCTTTCCAGTGTTAGCCTTTTCCTGATTCTGATCTATTCACTACTTTAAAAGTATATACCTGATTTTTCACAATCATCCGTATCCTTATACTTTTCCTTCAACAACTTCAACAACCCCTCCTTGCCTTCTTGTACCTCACTTTGCAGGGTATTTAGTTTGCCAGTCACTTCCTTAACCATTAGGGCCATAAGTTTTAAGGGGCATTCAGTCAATACTGTATTCCATTCAGTGATGATTGAAGGACTGCATCCCTGTAGTAAATTATGACCCGGGGACCTTAGCATTCTAAGTCCTCTTGGTATAATTTAACTGTTTAAATAATTTTTAAGACTTGATTGTTCCCAATGCAGCCTAAACTGTGTCATCACCATTTTCCTATATTTTTTAAATTCCCCAAACACTGGGTTTATACCTGAATCAGATGAGGAAGATGACCCCAAACTAAAAACTTCTCTCATATCTGAGTTCCAGTCTAGGTCATCCAAAGAAACTGCCATGACAATGATGATTTGAAGGTGCCTATGTACAAAAAGAAATAAAACTGTATGCAGTAAGTACTACATTTCAACTCAAACCACCAAACAGTTAAAAAGACAACTCTAGTGTCCCTTATTAGCACTTGTGGAATTCCTCCTTATTGTAACTGTTTACTTAATAAGAGTAACCACACCACATCATTCAATATTCGTTTTATACACACGTGTATATTTATTATTGTACTATAACCTTACCTAAAAAACACCGACATCAAGCACCGCAGTTGTTACACCTCAAAAAATATATACAGTCCACCCATACCACGGATGCTGCATAAAATTAAAGGCAACAAAGTGACTGGAATTACACAACATGCTGAAACTAAGGCTAAATTTAGAGAGGAGAGATACAGATAAATGTTAGTTTAATACATACAGGGCAGTGTAATAAACAACTGCTGCACTCTTTAATTTATTCCAAATCCAATACATTTTTGCAACTTTATGCATCACAGGTGTGGGGTAAGGCAAGGAGTGGTTATTGCAGGTATTTTACACCCTTAAGCCTGGAACACACAATACAACGTTCCTCCTGACCGACCGGTCAAGACTTTTGACTGGTCGGCCAGGAGGAAGGACTGTCGCTTGCAGCAAAAGCAGCCAGTATCCACTGCCGAGAGTGCTGTCCCATAGAGGGCCGCACGATCGACCATGGTTTTCTGACACGTCCGATCATGCATTTGTCTGAAAAAACAGTTGACGGATGGTTGCGGCTGCCACAAGGAAGGAACCAGTACAATAATTTGACCCGACCAAAACACTGAAATGTTGGTCGTTTGGACCAAATTATTGTCTGATGTGTACCTAGCTTTATGTTATACAGGACATGTTTTGCACTACATAGAAGCGAATTGCATTTTATTTGATGCTCTGAGCTAACTCAACAAAGTTCTGAAAAATGACATTGATATTACTTTGGGTAATGTGAGTTTTACACTCATTTGGGCGATAGCATATACCTAGCATCTAAATTACTTAGAAACTATTTTTGTTCTGCGTTCCCTACCATCAGAAAATCATAATGGTGTTTTGAATATGATAGGCTGAAGAAATAGCAGGAAATATATTGAACTGTGGACATCTTTTCAGCAAAGAATGAAAAAAGACGGCAATCCAAACACACTTTGCTTGTAATGCTGTATCCAAAGAAACAAAAAGAGGTCAATGCAGGTAACATATCTAGTCACAGTGGAGATAATAAGATGTTGTACCCAGACAAAAGCAATCTTAAGGCGCGCTGAGGCTTAAAGATCCTACTCCCTGCTGCCTTCATGCCTTTAAGCTCTGAAAGTTTGAAAATGTTACCTTTATTTCAAACAGTTCCCAATTGGGACTGTAGGAGACTAGCAGAAAATATCATGCCAATATATCAGGATAGTAAATTTAACAATGATTATTTTACACGTAAATGTTATAAGGAACCTAATCACAACTACCAAAATGTACACACTAGTACAGCTTTTACCTCCTCCTGGGATGGTAAAGATGGTACAGATGAAATGATAGTATAGCAAATAACCTGTTAAATCCTTTTTAAAAATCTAAGAATATTGAAGGCACCTAGGATTTCTATGACCATAAAAATGTAGCATTTTGTTATGGCTACTAGTTCAATAAGCTAAGATAATAAAATATTACTGATCTCTTGATGTTCTGATATAGCTACGTCCCTGATGACACAAATAAGTATTGATAATAAGGATATCATTAACAGGACTAATGGCTGGCTTATGTGTTTTAATTATTTTACATATCTATTACCCCCTTCTCTACCACCCAACAAACTAAATTGGCAGGTTGTATAACCTACCCCTTAAGTGGATTTCTATAGGAGGAACTGTAAGATAATATCCTTATAATCTGTGCGCTACTGCATAGTATCACACGGATTATAACCACCCCCCCTTCAGGGTTCCATGCCCTGTATAACAGGCACTCGGGCTGCGGCCTGGTGCTTTTATATGGTCACAGAACTCCTTAGTGACTTCTAATATCCTTATAATTTACATTTTCATTATCCACTATATTATTTCTGTATTATTTCTGCCATAGTTGCCAACTAGCTTTAGAGTAGGGCAGTAATTGGGCAGGACACCATCAATTCCCCTGCCTAGTGAAAATTGTAAAGCAGTACAGATGGGGAAATATGTTGGCAAGAGGCACAAATACTGTGGTTCTAATGTAAGTAATCCATAGCAGGTTTTACTTTTTTTTTAAGTTATCCTTTAAAAATAACTATATTTTATTATTTATATCTACAGAATTACAAATAGGCAATGAATAGATCTTTTATTCAAACAATGAAGCTATTCTAGTCTTCTCAGTAACATTTTGTTTTAAATTTAATTATTCAGGTTTTTTAGTTAAACATTTGGAATGAAGTACAAAAAGCAGACACGGTACTTGTTGTCTGTTGTCAACCTATAAAAATGTAGGACTAGCTTATGTTCTGTCTGGTGTATGGGTCATGGTGTATTGTGGAATTCCTACTTTTGTCCTGTGAAAATGAGAGGGCTAATAATTTGTGAATTTTTTTTTTCTTGTCTTGTGAACATGATTTATTGCTACCTGCTGCACACAGGGAAACCAAATGGTCTACACATATCATTGTTGCATTGTCTGACTTTCCATCTGATACTCACAGAGAGTAGCGTGATATGTGCTCACTGATTTACAGCAAACATAATATGAATGGAATGATCTGTAATACAGGCAGAAATTATAAATTGAAGGGACACTTAAACCCACCCCCATCCCCACCAACAAAAAAAACCTTGCTAAATGAAAAGTATAATTGTAATGGAGACAGTTTCCTGTCCTGTATTCTGTATTGGCCCATAAGCAGAGAGTTCACTGCTCATCAAACTGTGATCCTGCGGCTACAGTGTCTCTCCTGTCAGCTCTCCCAAGCTCCCCTCATCCTCGTCCGCACCTATATTAAAGATAGGCACTGTGTCATGAGCAAGAGGGTGTGTTGTAGGATAGCTGACAGGAGAGACACAGCAGCTACAGGATCACGGTTTGACGAGTAGTGAGCTCTAAGCCCAGGGGAGAATTTAGAAAACAGGAAAGTGCTCCTGTCTCCATTACAATTATACTTTTTATTTAGCAAAGGGTCATTTTGGGAGGTTTGGTGTTCATTTTGAAATGTTTGTAATTTGACTTTTTGGGATCTGTGCTGTTTTCACTTGTTAGTGTCTAGTCAACAGTTTTCTTAGTGCTTGACTTTTCTCATTGCTCATTTCTCATGCTGTCCCCTCCCTATCTACAGTACTTTATAGGCTGTACTTCCATATTCTAATTTTGGCTACAGTATTGACTTTTCTCATGTGGGATCAACCAAGCCCTTATTTTTTCAGACAATTCAGCAGTGTATATTGATAAAACAAGGCTGTTAAAGTGGTTGCACTGTGGACAACTCTGACCTTCTGAACTGCAGGGGTTTTGGATTTTAGAGTTCTAAAAAGAATTTCATTTTCACCATTTTAACGTCTGTGATATTTCTCTGAATAATATAAAATGCAGGCTATTTGTCCTTTAGTTTGTCAGTAACTAAGATAAATCATAATCTGTGAAGTAGGGAAGATTTGAAAATGTCATTCTTTTGCAATATTGAACTTTACTTTTGACCTCTCCCTTGAACACTGTAGAAGTTATAAATAATTCTAAATGTAAAATTCAGATTAGAGCTGGAAATTTTATTGCCAATGAAATAGATAATATAAAGTAGAATAGAGAGACAACTAAATATTACATAAGCACCTGGGAAATTGCAAACTCTACTTCTTTTTTAATAGTTAAAGGGATAAAAACAAAACTTATTAAACATTTGCACAGCAACTAGTCTGAATTATTTACATTTTAATATCATTGAGCTGTAAATATAATAAAATAAGATAAAGGGCTAAAGAAAACAATGGTGTTTAAAGGGGAACTATGGTCCAAAAATGGCTTTAGGTAAATTGATAGGAGTTGCTCTCCTGAGAATTTTTGCAATTTATTGTCATTGTTTATTTTGCATAGTTTTGAAGATATTTACATTTTTGTGTGTGATATGGCAGCAGCATCACCAGGTCCCCTGCACTTCCTGCTTCCTGCTCTGAAACCATTTCAGTCAATCTGCCCTGTGTCTTCTCCTCTCCTTTGCAAATAAATATAAATATATATATATATAAAAGGAATTGTTCTGAGCACACCTCACTAATCAATTTACAAATTTATTTTAACGTTTCAGAACTACATTGAGTCCCTTCATCATTATTCTGATATGTAGTTCCGAAACGTTAAAATAAATTTGTAAATTGATTAGTGATGTGTGCTCAGGACTATTCCTTTTTTGTGGCGACTTTTTGGCAGACTGAGGCATCTGCATCCTTAGAAGCAACCGTTAACCCAAGAACACGGACTTATATATATATAGGATATGTAATAATATAAATTATATAATATAGTATATATATATATATATATATATACATATCCTTGAACAAATCCAGTGCACTCATGGGATTTTGTAGTCAAACAAATGCCTTTAACTGGCCATAGTGAAGACTGGCAACATTTCGGCCTGGTATGTGAGGCCTTTGTCAAGCCAAATAACAATCATAAGTGGGTGTAACCAACTCATATAAAGTGCTAAGTGTATCACTTCCTGTGACATCAACATTTCAATTAACCCTTAGGATTAATATAAATATCTACAAACCATACATTTCCAACAAAATGCAGTAATTGCAGTGCCATATATTAAAAAATTGTAAATTATATCTTAATAAAAAGTGCCTATTACAGTGCAGAAAAATGTAAATAAAAAGTGTCAAGTTAAAGTGCACATTGTGTGTATAACCTTTTTTAGGGAAACAGGTTAAAAATATTATATATGAAAAATATTATATATAAAAAGAATCAAGCAACTTTCTCAGAGTATCAAATCTATAACTAATGCAAATCTTAACTGATTATTTTTAAAAAAAGACCATATAAATAAGCACATATATCCCTAAAACCACTGGTCTACTTTCTTATATTTATCAAATACATTATTAAATATACTATCGCTCCTGTAAAAAGCATTTATATGAACAATATTCATTGAGTGCTCTAGGGCTGATGGTATCCAAAGTTTTCATCAAAAATAATTCCTTTTGTAATAGCCTATTAGACCTGTCTCCACCCCTGGCTGATAACGGTATGTGGTCAATTGCCATATAGCGAAATGTCGATAAGGCATGTCCGGCTTCCAGGAAATGCTTAGCAACGGGTTTGGTTGTTTTTCCGTTCCTATAAGCAGTATTAATGGCTGAACGATATCCGTCCATTCGTAGTCGCAGGGTTAAGTCGGTCTTTCCTACATAGGGTAATCCACACGGACATACTATTAAATAGACCACATGTGTGGTGTTATATGTAACTGGGAACTTGATATTGAATCTCTTTCCAGTGTGTGGGTGTACAAATGTTGAAAAGGCAATGAAAGGCATTTAT
Organism: Hymenochirus boettgeri; assembly: GCA_019447015.1. Lineage (NCBI taxonomy): Eukaryota > Metazoa > Chordata > Amphibia > Anura > Pipidae > Hymenochirus > Hymenochirus boettgeri. The sequence goes on from CM033472.1 coordinate 107,087,194, forward strand.
GGCAACTGTAACAGCCTCCCTTGTTCTGTGTGAGCCAAGTCGATCTGGGTGTATAACTTTTAGTCGGATCAGCTTTAACTAAAATGTCTCTTTTTTATATGCAATCATAGGTCTTAATGGAATTTTGTCTGATAATTTTTGATCTACTGTTAATATATTCCAATTATGTCTGATGCTATTAGAAATCGATGGGGCTAAGTTATTATAGTCCATACAGCAAATGAATGTATTTTTGTTATATATATATATATACACGAAGTCCAGAATACAAACGCACTCACAGGACTTCCATTGACACACAAGAAAAGTCTTTATTGAAGATTAAACATGTTTCAACCACACCTGGTCATCATCAGGACTGATCACCTATCCTATCCCTAGACATAAATAGGCCAAAAAGACCCACCCTCACCATGAAACCTATATGCAGTGTATATAATAAACACCAGTCATAAATAGTATTGCACATCCCCCATATTAAAACACCACTTGTGTGACAAAAATATACAGTAAATAACTAATTAACTTACTGGGGTGCACCCCTGATCCTTGTAGCTGGCCATAACTAAGACCACCATCCTTGCACTTCAGTGGGAACTATCAACAGCCATGGTCCCAGGCATCCGCCACTTCGGCATTAAGACTGACTGGCTAAGTCCTCACGTGTACAAGTTCCTATGTGATTTACTTTCTTATCTGCCCGTGTGCGCTGGTTTATTTTCGAGAGCATTTTTCGTGAACGATTTGCCAATCATCGCAGCGTCATTAGGGCGGCATTGTCTAACCAAGTGGTTGAGAGAAAAGCTGGGAAGTTTGGAGACCAAGCAATAGCTAGGCACTTTAAATTATCAGGACATAGCCTGTCCTCTTTGAAATGTATGGTTTTTGATCATGTGCCACAAATGGAATGGGATAGATCCAAAAAACTTCTCCAGGTTGAATCTAAATGGATTGCACGGTTACAAACTTTGGTACCCAATGGGCTTAATGAGGTTAATAATCTTGGCTGCTTTTTTATAAAACTCTATTTATTCCTGACTTTTATGCCAGCCATTTTGGTCCTTTATGTCATTTTGCCTCATTTTACATCTATTTATTGTTTACTATTATCAGTGCTGCTAGTATTTTGTTGCCTATTTTATAGTGTGTGTTTTGATTTGCTGTTTAGGTGGGGAGTACTGTCAGTTTTCTCTGGAGCTTATCAAGTGATGCGCTACATGCGCCACCTGAAGTCTCGCGAGATGCGGGACTTAGCCAGTCAGTCCCAATGCAGAAGTGGCGGATGCCCGAGAACATGGCTGTTGATAGTTCCCACTGAAGTGCAGGGATGGTTGTCTTAGTTATGGCCGGTTACAAGAATTGGGGGTGCTCCCCAGTAAGTTAATCAGTTATTTATATTTTTGTCACACAAATGGTGTTTTAATATGGGGGATGTGCAATACTATTTATGACTGGTGTTACACTGTATATAGGGTTCATGGTGGGGGTGGGTCTTTTTGGCCTATTTATGTCTAGGGATAGGATGGGTAATCAGTCCTGATGACGACCATTCCCACTGAAGTGCAGGGATGGTGGTCTTAGTTATGGCTGGCTACATGGATCGGGAGTGCTCCCCAGTAAGTTAATCAGTTATTTACTGTATATTTTTATCATACAAGTGGTGTTTTAATATGGGGGATGTGCAATACTATTTATGACTGGTGTTACACTGTATATAGGTTTCATGGTGGGGGTGGGCCTATTTATGTCTAGGGATAGGATAGGTGATCAGTCCTGATGATGACCAGGTGTGGTTGAAACATGTTGACTCTTCAATAAAGGCTTTTCTTGTGTCAATGGAAGACCTGTGAGTGCGTCTGTATTCTGGATTTCATTTGTATTATGGGACAGCACCCAGGCAAGTATTCTCTTCAATTGGAGTGCAATCAATTTTTATGACTTATATATATATATATATATATATATATATATATATATAAAATGTGTTTAGGTCTTAGGTAAAAGTGAATTGGGGAGATATACTAGCAGTGTTAACTTGCAAACCTTCTCACTAAAGCAGACTAATAAAATAAGCTGATTGAGTGGTCAGAAATTGATTGTGTCTGTCACAATGTATCATATCACAAAACAAATTGAAATAAATCTAAGCAACTGTGCATAATTTCACATCAGAACAACCCCAAAATATATTAATTTGCATTTTTTACTTTCCATATGCTGAGCAGAAATGCACCCGCCACTGAAAAACCCTGATTAACCATCTGTAAAGAGAAGGAATCAGTCAAGACTGTCAGATGCTTTACAACTGACATGATCAGTAAATATTTGTTGGTCACATCAGCCGTAAGATGTGTCTTTTCATGAGGTAAATAAATGTATTTTGTCATAATTTACTTATGAGTTTAATCATCCATCTATTGATTTAATCTATTAATTTCTAAACATCTTTTATTTCTTCCTTGTCTACATGCACGACTTCTACTCCTATTCACTTGATATCACATCACTTTTCAGATAAACCAATCATGTAACAACAACTACTAACCAGGACCTAACTTTTAAGGAGGGCCCAACCATAGACTTTGAATGGTTGAGGGTTGGATGTAAAAGAAGGAGTATAGAATGAAAAGTGGAAAACCTTGAACATTTTTAATATTATTTTCCCTTTGAGCATTTAATATATCCATGGTCATTTTATTAAGCACCAGTGTTTCATTACATCATTGATATAGTAACAGAAAAAAAATATTTTACAAAATACAATACTATTAAGATTGATTTTTTATTGGATATATGATCTCTGTTTATATGAATTTGTTTACATAGTATGACAGTAAATGTTAATGGTACATAAAAAGTATTCCATTGTATACATTAAAGCAAACTTACAGGGAGATTCAATAAAAGGTCTTATCATTTAAAATGGTGCTAATTTTGCCCCAACCAGTTAGATGTTAGCTTTCAAATGTTAAATAAGATCTGATTGGTTGAGGCAAAATTAGCACCATTTTAAACGATAAGACCTTTTATTGAATAACCCCATTAATTTAGCAATGTCAGTTTTTGTAACAGCGATTATCAAAATCAAAATAATTTGTGGAAAAACTTTATTTGGCTTCCATATGTTATCTATCTATAGCTATCTATCTATCTATCTATCTATCTATATTCTAAATGGGTCATTTGCACTCTGTGTGTAAATAAATAGATATAAAGGTAGAAATCCAGAGCACTCTGGGGTCTTCAAATCAGTAGTTTATTACACACAAAGGTAGGTCTGTATCACCTATGTGTTTTGGCCATCTTGAGTGTGGCAAGTGGGGGGGGGGGGGCAAGGGGTGGAGCTTATTCCAGAGTGGAAAACACTAAAAGTCCTACCAGAGGAGGATAGGCAAGAAACTGCAGTATCCTGGATACCTAAGGAGTCTAGGATCTAAGAAGTAGAGGGTGATCAGCAGTATCAAAAGAAGAGAACAGATCAAGAATAATGAGCAATTAATTAGATTTAGCATTAATTAGATCATTAGTAACTTTAGTGAGGGCAATTTCCGTGAAGTGGTTAGGGTGGAAGCCTGACTGGAGGTTGTCAAAGAGAGAGTTAGTACAGAAGTGATGAACCAGGTCAGCATAGACATGCCTTTCCAGCAGTTTGAAAGCAAAAGGGAGAATGAAATGCTGTTAAAAACTCTAAGAAGATATTGCATTTACTGAAAGGGCATGTCCACCCCCAAACTAATATTTCAGATTAAGCTAATTAACCCCCAAATCCTAGACCTTGTTAGGTTAAAAAATATCCCTGAGCCTCCTAAACATACTTACCAGCATATGTTCCTTTAGGAGGCTCTTCTAGTAATGATTGCTAGTGATTGACCATAATGTCAGTGTCGTGGCTCTCAATGATGTCCACTACTAGGAACTCGGCGAGAGCCGGTGGGGTATCAGGTGCTGGTAAGTATGTATAGGAGTGTCAGGGAGATTTTTTAAGTCAGTGAAGTCTAGATTTTGTGGGTTATTAGCTAAATCTGAAATTTTAGTTTGGATGATAGATTGATAAAAAACACTTTCAGTACCTTGGACACCTCCCCAAGCAATTGTCTTGAAGCTGAGGGTATTTTATTGATGTTGTTTTGTAAACCTTACATTTTTATACATTTATTTTCCCTCTATTTCTTTACCACATTATATACAGTAATGGCAGACGAGAGACCTTATATTAAAATTTTAACTGCTTTTAAAAAAATATTTCAAATGCATCTATGTTTGTAAAAAGAAAAAAAAATCCCATTGACTGCAGAAATGCATAGTGTGCCATATTTACATTGCGACTGCATGAGTTTATTATTATTTATTTATTTGTTTAAAACATCAAGCTAATATTTATTTTAGCCTAGCTTACATGATATGCACAGTTTACCAAAAGTATTCAAAATTCAGGTTCTGATCCTGTTAGGAATGACCTTGACGGAGCATTTTCTCTTTCACTTTACATAACCAATTCCATCAAACAGCATGGCTAATAGACATTTCATGCATCTATGGTTAGATAGACAAATTACCACATAATCTGAATTCTTGTTGCCAATATAATTTAGTGTAAAGATGAGCTATTGCTTTCAAGACACAACATTAAAAATGTTTATAATGCTGAGGTATGTGAATTAACATCCTGACATGTTGATTTACCAAATGACATTGAAGTTTAGTGGCAAAAACATTGTGACTACCTAATGCTGATATCCACTGTAGCCTCTCTAATTACTGTAGGGAAAATGGAAAAGTTTAAATTAGCAGAACCTAGATTTACTGTGCTGTGTTTAGGCTTTTTGCCCACTGCTTCTTGCCAACAAATCGATGTACAAATTTCTGCTATTTCAAGAGTCTCTAGAGCATATGATGATTAAATTTCCAATGGTCTGGAACCTTCTTATTCAGCAAATGCTTAGGCAGTTGGTTTCTGTAGTGAAACATATTCAAAATGTGTTAGTTTTGATAAAGTGGCTATTTGTAATGCACAAGACCAAAATAATATGACCCCCCCCTGGAAACCAATGACAAGCAAAAAATGAATGCTTTAGAATCAGAGAAATGTACATCCTAGTGCCAGTAACCAATGCCATGGTTTTATCAGCAGCAGGCTGTCAATGGGCATACTCTCAAGCTAGTTTACAGAATTTAAAATTAGAGAAAAATGTATCCTACTTGCAATTATTGCATTGTAATGCTTAGGATGACAAAGCTAAAATGAGTTCAAATGTCCACATAAATACAAAATTGGTACAATAAAAGCTAGATTTTTCATTTAATCTCTCAGATGTTCATAGAAATGTTTGCTACACTTATGTTATTATGTGCTTATGATTATGTTATGATATGTGAGTGTGTCACAATGGCACAGCAGGGAGCATTTGCCAAATTACTGTAGTTCTAACTGTACAACATTCTATAGAACAAGGGAGCTTGTTATGCAAAGGGCTGCTTGATGCTTGAAATTGGGGGGTAAAAAATTCAGTGGGCAATGTAACATTGCATTTGTTACCTTGTCATGCTCCCATGATGTAGTAGTCGTTGTGTGATATTTACACAGGAGTGCTGGGAACCGGATATTTTATATCCAATACATTACTCCTTAAACTTAAAGGTTTTGAATTGGGTGCACTGTACTATTTTCAGACACCATGAATCCTATTTTGTATGTATTATATTTTTGGTTAATAGTTCCACTCTAGTATGGATGTACAAAGCTTTATATACAGTATATACATATATATATAGACTTTGGTAATGTTCAAGAGCACTCCAGGATTTTCATCAAGCCTTGATAAAGGCTCCACGCACAGAGCCGAAACGTTGCCATTATGTGCTATATTTAATAAATTGTTTTGAAAAATCCTGGAGTGCTCCTGAACATTACCAAAGTCTATGTTATCAATCTACAGGAGGCACCCAGGTTCACCATTGAATGTACTGGTGGTTCTGAGTGCCACTCATATTGGTTGGCATATATATATATATATATATATATATATATATATATATATATATGCATATGGAGTAGGTAACCAGAGCACTCAGCGGTCTTGGTGAACAAAATGAAATAATTTTATTTAGCACATATCTACGCGTTTCAGCTATCCAGTAGCCGTCATCAGGATGTGAAATCACAGCAAACAACTTCCCTTTATCAGGTGTCCTCCCCTCGTCATAATGACACACCTGGTTTACACTAGATGATCCTAAGTACAAGAAAAGTCATTATAAAAAACATGATAATACCACTTGTTCATTAAGACCCCGAGGTTTAAGTGTGTCCAGGGTCCATATCCACCATACCTCCCTCTGTAGTAATTTTCTTGCCCGTACTTTAGTGTCAGGTATATTAGTTATTTGATCAATGGCCATCCATTTAAGGGTGGCCAAGGGATGTCTCGCTTCCCTGAAATAGCGTGCCACCGAGAGCTCGCCAAATTTAGAATCTCTCGATGGGCCAGGTCCACCCTCCAAAAGTGCAGCCCTAATGGATGCTCTGTGGTTTGCCAACCGTTCGCGGGGCGTTGTGGATGTTTTGACCACGTAGTACAGTCCACATGGGCACGTTATAAAATAAATAACATCCGAACTAAGGCAGAAAAGCCTTTGTTTAATTTTATACCTGCTACCCGTATGTGGGTGAGAGAAATCTGGTTCCGTGAGCATGGCATTGCATGCCTGGCATCCCAAGCATCTGTAACACCCCGTTTTTCTGGTGGGCAACCATGTGTCGCTAACTTCTGCTTTTTTGGCCACCCTTAAATGGATGGCCATTGATCAAATAACTAATATACCTGACACTAAAGTACGGGCAAGAAAATTACTACAGAGGGAGGTATGGTGGATAAGGACCCTGGACACACTTAAACCTCGGGGTCTTAATGAACAAGTGGTATTTTCATGTTTTTTATAATGACTTTTTCATCTAGTGTAAACCAGTAACTGAGGATAAATGGTTTCTCCTGCCAAGTTTCTAGTTCGTTACATTTGGAAAGCTTTTTTGATACATGTGCACTGTTTTAGATACATTGTTTGATACATTTAGATCTAGTGTAAAGATGATTTTTATGCTTCTCTATATGTTAGGAAAACCATTTTTTATCTGAAGTCCCTTTCCATTGTTAATTTGGTATTTATTATCGATTTATCTTTAGGATATTGGGGATTAGATTTGAGAGCACTGTTCTAGTAATCCTTTCTTAAGCTTAAATTATATGTAAAAATGTTTTTAACATCTTTTTGTCTTTTATATTATACACACTTTTAGGTGATTTTATAGTTGTTTAATATTAGACATAGTAACATGTTATGAAAAGTTTTTGTGATTGTATAACACGTAAGGGTTAATTATGTATGTGATAATTGGGAGGTGTGTGATTATGATGAGGGGAGGACACCTGATAAAGGGAAATTGTAGACATCCTGATGATGGCTACTGGATAGCTGAAACGCGTAGATATGTGCTAAATATAATTATTTCGTTTAGTTCATCAAGACCGCTGAGTGCTCTGGTTACCTACTTTATATGCATATATATTTGACAGCAGCACCGCGGCAGTTGCTTTTGAAGCGAGGAGTGTGGAAGACTGTATGTGGATATATATATATATATATATATATATATATATATATATATGTGTGTGTGTGTGAAGAGGCTGCGGATTTGCCTGCAACCCACTAGTGGAGTAAACTATTGATTGCAAAGGAAAGAGTGGAGTGCTGATATATTGCTCTTGCTCTCTCTCTCCTGTGAGTTCTTCCTGCTTTCTTCTATATATCCATACTAGCAGTTGTACCCAGCATTGCCCGTATACAGTTATAGTATTTTTTACGTGCAGGTCTGTGTTTGGCTTTGATGCACAGTTGGTAATGTATGTCATGTATTTAATAGTTATGTGTTGAGGAGGTGACATTGCTTGAGGTATAGCACATATAATTATAGCAAAACTTTATATACAACATTATCAGTTTTTCCACTTGGAGTGTAAATATACAGATGTTGTGGTGAACATGACACATGGAATTTGCCGTGGGGAAAACATGATGATTGCAACTGAATACTGCAGCACTTGAGTGACTGACAGGCGTCAGTGTCTCTAAAGCATGTGACGTGCTGGCTCTTTGTGTTGTTAAAGCCGAGTTTATTCTGTTGCGCTGTCTGAGCTCTGTGTGTTTTTATTAAGCGTGCTCTATTTTTTGCACATTAGTTAGCAGTATGTCACTTTCAGGGAGATTCAATAAAAGTTCTTATAGTTTAAAATGGTGCTAATTTCGCCACAACCAATCAGATGTTAGCTTTAAAATGTAAAATAAGATCTAATTGGTTGGGGCAAAGTTAGCACCATTTTAAACGATAAGAACTTTTATTGAATAACCCTGTTTGTTCGCACATCAACACTTTATCCTTGCTCAAGGACCACTTTATATTGACTATTAGATCCCAATCAATAAAGTTCCTTTCTGGTCTGAATTGAAAGTGCCATGATGGCTTTGTTCTTTTAGTTGTAACTATCTGTGAAGTGTGTGATATGTGGGCAGTGTGTGTCTGGTGCTAAGTCTAGGTAATGCAGGTAATTCCCATGTAGTCCATAACCCACAGCCGTCCCGGTTTGAGTAGGTGGATGGGGCATGTCTGTGATGTTGCGGTGGGCAGGGGCATGGTATTCTAGGGCATGGACGGTCTGGGAGCATGTCTGGGATGAGGTTGTGGTGTCTAGAAAGCTTGGACGTGACATTTGGGGGCCGCGATATTTGGGAGCATGGCCACGCTGTTTCAAACTGTGAACATGGCCATGCCACTTAGGGGCTTGGGTGTCAATTTTGTGCCTGTGAGTGCGCCTGTGATGTTTGGGGGCATGGACAGAATGTTTGTGGATGTGGGTGTGATTCTGTGATGTACCTGTGATGTTTGGGGGCATGGCCATGATGTATGGGGGCAGACCGTAATGTTTTTTTTTGGGGGGGGTGACCACAATATCTGGTGGCGTGCTCACAACATTTGGGGGCATGGTTGCGATGTTTGGGGGCATGGCAGTTATGTTTGGGGACATGGCTTTGATGGTTCTTATTGTTAAAAATGGTGCTTATTTCACCCTAACCAATCAGATAATGGCTTTCAAATGTTAAATAACATCTGATTGGATGGGGCAAAATTAGCACCATTTTCAACAGTAAGAACTTTTATTACATCCCCCTGATAGTCTTTCCTGGGTTTATATTTAAAACCTTCCAGGAGCAAATTGTAATGTGTTACAGACCTTAAGGGAAATGTCTCGTTCCCTCTGTTATAGAAGCTGTTGTTCTGTGTGTGCAGCTCTCTGAGTTGTGAAGCCATACATTACGCTGTTGTTGTGGCACTTGAAGTCACTGACTCTTTGTGTTGTTGAAGTCGGGCAGTGCACAGAGCCCAGGCCCTTCATCTGAGTTGCTGAATTGTGGAATCACACTCTGCAAGTGACGTGCAGAATTTTTATTGGTCAAACTGGACTTCATAGGCGTCGGCCTTTTCACATTTTGATTCAACCCCTTGAATGCACCTATCGTATGTGGAATGCTTATGGATTTATGGTAGCACCAGCGTAATTATGGCTGAAGAAATGAGTGTTTCCAAATACTGGTTAGAAGCGTGTTACTGCGCGTTATCAATAATGTATGACCGGGGTCGTACATTTATGCCGAACTTTCATTATTGGTTTAACAATTGTTAAACTGATTGTTAAAGGTGTGGTATCACTATAAAGCGATATCATGCCTTTAAAACTATGGCCCTTAGTGTTGGGGTCTCTCTTTCTCTCCTGTGTCTTTCTTTTGCTGTGTCTGCATCTCTGGGTGTCTGTATCCTGGTTTCTGTATCTCTCTGCCTCCATGTCTCTCCATCTTTTTGTCCCTGTGTTTTTCTGTCTCTTTTTTACACTTTTCTCTGTTTCTCTGTCTCAGTATCTTTCTGTCTCTTATATTTTGAATTTTATTCCACCCAATGTTAAGTCATGGGCTCATTTTAGTAAAGTACTTTAAGTAGGAGAGTCAGCCTCTAGCAGTCAATGTACATAGAAGAAGCTGTCAGCAGGTTAGGAGCCCAGCTAAAGAAAGCAACCTGGCGTCTGTGTCTCTGTCTCTGTATGTTTGTTTCTTTTTGTGTCTTTATGTGTCTCCATGCCTCTCTGTTTGTGCATTTGTGTTTTTGTGCCTGTCTCTGTTTGTTTGTGTCTCCAATTCACAAATCCGTATCCATGGCAGTTAGACGGATTCCTAGATATCAAATTTGATATGGTTACTGTTTATTAATCCATTAAACAGCCAAAAGTGTCTTTCTCGCATTACACATCAAGTAGATCCTGGGTGTTTGTATTCCCATGAAACGGGTTTTACGTCTCAACCTATCTGTTGTATTCAGTTTGATCAACTGGACTTTCAGGGTAATTCAATAATAGTTCTTATCGTTCACAAGCACACTTCTGAGTCTACTTAAAAAAACAGTTTACGGAAATTATGGTTTCAGAAAGATATATGAATCCGAACACATATTTTGTTTCTAACATGGTTATGAACTGGGATGAAGTTAGATGAACAGTGTTGCTAATCATCCCCTGTAGAGTCAGAGTCTGGAGCTTGTTTAGCACCTGGGCAATACAGATGACTGGGTCCACAGGATGTCCTTTCATCTTGTTAACTACACATAACAAAGTTACATGTTGGTATCCACATTAACCAAATACGCAAAATAAATACATAAATGTATCCATATGGATATACATGATCAGTGTAATATGAAGACATTTAGCCACAGAGTTGCATTACCATATGAAAGCACAAAGCCAAAGTCCACATTCAGGAAATATAAAAATGTATTGCTTTTTGAGTCAGTTTGTTATCTGCTTACACTACAACCATTTGCTGTTTTCTTTTTGCAAATATTAGGTGTAGTTACCACCTGTCTCAAACCACCACCAATGCTTATATATACTTTCCTAAATATATTTTCATGTTCAGTAGTACTTATTGACAAGACAACATCTTTTTTCTAACATCAAATATATTGTATTATGTCATTTGCAATGAAATTTCCTGCTCTATAAGTTCTTACATCTTTTATCTGCTTTCTGTCTATTCTAAAATTGCTTTGTGTTTGTTATGTGACCTAAATCTCATAAGGTACACTCCCCCGTGGTCGCTCAGATGTTTTTATTATCCAGTAGACAGGCAATAAACACAACCTACATTTTGCACATTTGCTCTATAACCCGGTATTTTTCAAATGTTTCCTACTATTGGAATCTCCAATAGTAAATACATATATGTCATTCTTTAAAGTATTAGCACAATTGGAAGAAAAACACACACATAAACATACATTTCTCAATATGTAAAAGGCATATCAATTGGATTGCAGTAAATACCATCTATAACTTGACTATGACAATCGTTTAAGCCTTAATCGTTTAAACGATTGTCATAGTCAGGTTATAGATGGTATTTACTGCAATCCAATTGATATGCCTTTTACATATTGAGAAATGTATGTTTATGTGTGTGTTTTTCTTCCAATTGTGCTAACCCAATTATTGGTATAATTTATGGATATCTTAAAAAGAATTAAAGAACTTGGTAAAGTGGCCCTAAAGCGAGGCTATTGAGTCAACTTCACACACACCCCATCTGAAACATGAAGTGCAGCAAAGACTTCTTCTGTTTTAAGAAAGTGTTTCTGCATTAACAGAACATTAATGCATGGATTCATCATTAACATGAAGGGAATTTGAACTTGTAAACAAGCAGCTTAATCTGTCCAGTTGGGATCTGTGCAGTGTTTGTATTTATAAGTTCACAGCTCCCCTTTACATCTCCTTGCACATTTTCATAGGCTAAATCACTTTTTAAACTCTCTAAGGAAAACAGGTTTGCATTACTTTAATGCATAAATTGAGTGCAAACCCAGGGAATTTCCTTATACTTTTCTTGTGGTTTTAACAAAATTATCAGCATCTTGAATTTGCAGGATGTCAATAAAATAATGATTTATTATGTGTAAAGTCCCCTGCTTATTCGCTTTAAAAGGGAACTGGCATGAGAACATGTAGATTACACAGCTACCAAATTAAATATTTCTCAAGAAAGAAGTAAAACCTTCTAAAATAAAGGCCACTCCAATGTTAAAGTATACTATATATATCATTTCCTTCCCCATAGATTTTTGCTTCTTGACTAATTCCTCTTTTAATTCTAAAATATAAGGATATTAGAAGTTACCAAGAATTCCCATGACCATATAAAAGTACGGGGTATAGGGATGTACATCGTATCTCATAATGAAAATATTGTTCTATCCTCATTAAAGTAAAAACACATGAATTGTGACATAAATTCTTGTTACTCTATGGAGTCAAGTTACTGCTAACTCTGGTACCAGGACAATAAGCAAAAGGATGATAAGTTTCCATTTATGCTACTGTGTGGAAATTGTCCCTGTCTATGTGATCAGTTTCCCACCTGTCCCTAAACAAATAATACTTAATGCTTATGTCTGTATCTTGACTCCTATTGATTTTATCCCCTTTTAGACTGACACCCTCTCTGATGATTTTCATTATTATTATTGTGGATTTATATAGCGCCAACATCTTCCGTAGCGCTTTACAATTACATGTATACATTCACATCAGGCTCTGCCCCGAAGAGCTTACACTCTAAGCACATTTATTTGACACATACAACCTATCAGAATGTCTTTATGATTGTGGGGGAAACCGGAGTGCCTGGAGGAAACCCACGCAAGAACGGGAGAACATACAAACTCCTTGCAGATATGTACAAGGGTGGAATCAAACTCAGGACCTCAGCGCTGCAAGGGATCAGTGCTAACCATTGAACTACCGTGCTTTCAGATACAAATGCTCTCACCTCACCTCACCTCCCCTTAACCTTACCTGTCTTTTGCAGAGTCTCCATAGCAAAATGTAATTTAAAGTAAAGTAAAGTAAATGTGCAGCATTGCAATTTCTTTAATTATATATGCAGTGTTTAAGAGAGAATTGTATCTTGTGTTTAAAGTGCACTGTTAATGGCATCACCTATACATTATAGTGGGGCGATGGAGGGCTGTAAAAGCATGGGAAAGGTTCCTGCATACTATAATGTAGGATCAATGAAGCAAGAAGGAATTATGCTCTGACTCTGATCTAGAGCAGACCTTCACCTTTTTCTAATTTAACTGTATAAGAGAAACAGGAAATGTCAAGGAATAACTTCTCCTGCTTACTTAATTGATTCTACATTGTGCTTTGCAGTGAGGATTTTTATCATGCCCCCAGTAATTCTAGGAAAAATTAGTATTAATAGCTCATTATGACTATTAAGCAAGTCGAGAGTACTATTAAAGAACCAATACTCTCTGTGTAGCTTAGTTGGCAAAGCATTATGGGTAAATAAAGCAATTTGTTTAAACATATATTTATAATAACCCTGTGCAGAGCCTTTTGTACATGGAACTAAGTTCTTCTGATTATTTCTTGATGTACTACAAACCCAAAGACCTTGATACACTGGTCTACAATTCTTGATGTCAAATTATGATAACTCTCTGGTATGAATGTACTGTAAAAGAGTGTATTCTGGAGTGAAAGTCATAAAATAAAACAAGGCAGCCAGAAAGCTTAGGGAGAGAGGGGCCAAAAGCCCTCCACTGAGCATAAAAATGGAGAAACACCTTCTTATAACAAAAGGAATCGTGCAGTCTCACGCTATATGAATAGCATTGCCCACAAAATCTAAGAAACAATTTCTTACTCCCATGTTCCCCAGAGTAAGGGGCAGAGATATGCAAAATTCTCCTTTATGTGACTTAGCTTATGCATGTGTCCACCAGCTAATAACATGCAATAAAACATAATATATAGAGCCAATCATCTGACCTGCAGACACAATGTGTTTCAACCTTGTTAGATCTCATTAGTGCAAGATACAGATTCATGGCTCTATGGTATAGGACTTGGGTGTACAGTAGACAAGGCAGCTAGAAAGCTTAGGGAGAGAGGGGCCAAAAGGAGCAAAAAGCCCTTCACTGAGCATAAAAATGGAGAAGCACCTTCTTATAACAGAAGGCATCTTGCAGTCTCATGCTATATGAATAGCATTGACAACAGAAACATGAAGTAATTTTTAAAGTCGTGTCTGCAGGTCAGATGATTGGCTCTATATATTAAGCTATATTGCATGTTATTAGCCAGTAGTTCTGGACACATGCATAAGTTAAGGAATATAAAGGAATATTTTGCATATCTCCGCCCCTTACTCTGAGGAACATGGGAGTAAGAAATTTCTTCTTGTTTCTTAGGTTTTGTGGGCAATGCTATTCATATAGCATGAGACTGCAAGATGCCTTCTGTTATAAGAAGGTGTTTCTCCATTTTTATGCTCAGTGAAGGGCTTTTTGCTCCTTTTGGCCCCTCTCTCCCTAAGCTTTCTAGCTGCCTTGTCTACTGTACACCTAAGCCCTACACCATAGAGCCATGAATCTGTATCTTGCACTGGTGAGATCTAACAAGATTGAAACATGTTGTGTCTGCAGGTCAGATGATTGGCTCTATATAGTAAGCTATATTGCATGTTATTAGCCAGCGGTTCTGGACACATGCATAAGCTAAGGGACATAAAGGAGAATTTTGCATATCTCTGCCCCTTACTCTGGGGAACATGGGAGTAAGAAATTACACTCTAAAGCACATATTAAACAGCCACACTTAAGCACACACATATATTACACTATATATTTGGAACTCAGACACTGATAAAATCATTGACACAAACTCTGATAACTGGATGCACCTACACACTGATAAAATCATTGGCACAGACTGATAAATGGTTGGCATCCACACAGTGATAAAATCATTGGCACAGACTCTAATAAATGGTTGGCACCCACACACTAATAGAATCATTGGCACAGACTGATAAAAGGTTGTCACACAGACACTGGTAAAATCATTGGCACAGACTGAACACTGATTGAAACCCAGACACTAATAAAATCATTGGCACAGACTGATAACTGGTTGGAACCCAGACACTAGTAAAATCATTGGCACAAATTCACAAACATACAACAAGCTGTGTCTCACCTCTCCCTTTGCTGTGGCCATTGGGTGATTTATGAAAATAACCTGTGTGGGGGTCAGCTCCCACAATCTACATTAGCTGGGTAAACCCAGGCACATGCTCTGTAGACCTCAAAACAAGGAAGCTGCAGCCTTGCTTCCTAGAAGCTGACAGCCAATCACATTACAGCACAGAAATCCTCCCTGACACAGAACAGGGATTTCAGTTTGTTTTCAATGCTCCTGTCTTACCAGTGACATAATCATTTACTTTTCATACAAATAGAAAAGTAATCTTTGCAGAATATTTCAAAGATAGCATGGATATAAGAAACGGAATACTTACATTTACAAGTAATATAAAACATTGGTACATATAGAATATTGTACTAGGAACATAATAGAAACAAAAAATAAAGGTAAGCTTGGGGATTCAAACTTGTGACCTTCTGAACTGTGTGTTTCTAAACCTGGCATTTTACAAGGTAAGCCATCACTGAATAAGCTGAAATTTGAGGTACATTTGAAAGCCTTATCTTTTGCATGGAATATAATAGAAACAAAAAAAGGTAAGTCTGGGGTATTGAACTTGTGACCTTCTGAACTGTGTATTTTTAAACCTGGCACCTTACCCGGTGCTCCAACACTGTATAAGCAGAGAATTCAGCTTATCTTTTACTAGAAAAAGAATAATAACAAATGGAATATGGAAGTCCCTGATAAGACTTTGAAAGTTGTTTGTTACCCTGCAGTTTATTTTCCAGCAACTCATACTGACTGGTAAATAAACTGCAGGGTAACAAGCAGCTTTCAAAGTTTTATCAGGGATACCATATTGGTGTGGAGACATCTGTATAGTAAACACTTTGTGCATAGAGACTGAACACTGGGGTTTGAGGGCGTGGTTCTTTGATGACTTCATGGGCTGTGGGTTGTACTGGCAACAATATGGAAGCCTTCTTACTTACAGAATCTATTTCTCACATGTACTAAAGGCAAAGTAGTAGAGAAGAATCTTACAATGTATAGGTGTTCTGGGGAGAAAAACTTTCACATTAGGTTTTAAAAAATTATAAGTTTAATTCTCCTTTAATATAAACGTATTACTTCAATTAATAATTAATAACAATTTTTATTCCCTATGATTTATGTAGCAAAACAATGTGTAAGACGTTTCATTAATTCAGGATTTTTTTTAGTATTTTCGAGATATAGCCTTACTGTTAGTTCTGTACACTAAATTCATGCACGGACTGTTTAGCTTTTAGGACTCCTAGAATACAGTCTCTCAGTTAAGTGTACTCTCTACAAGATTGACTTTTCCAAATAGCTGCAATACATCTCCAAGTTTGCTGTACTGTGAATATTTGTATCATAAATTCTAGGCTGTGACAATCTTTGTTATGATAGAATGATTTATTATTCCCTTCTTCGAGCATTTTACAACTGTCCCACAATTGCATGCTTCAATAGGCTGTCAAAAGCGTCAATATATTCTACAGACAATAAGGTGCAAAATTCTCTTCCGGATGGGAAATGAAAGAGTACAAAATGAAGTGTACAAATCATTCTGCATGGAAAGAATATTGCCAAAAAATTATCGGAAAAACCATTGAAGGAAAAAGTATTGTGAAGTGTTGTGATTTAAAGTAAACTGAGCACAAAAGTATTTTTTGTTTGCCAAACAAAGTATTAGTAATCCTAACTTCCACTCTCTTTCATAAGTCAGCTCTTAACCCCCAAAATTAAAAGGTAACCCACTGCTGGCCCTACTGTGTAGTGTTAATCAATGTGGATTTATGATGGACAGATCTTACCAAACAAATTTGCTTGGCTTTTATGAGGAAGTGAGTAGGAATATTGACTCTGGCATAGCAGAAGAGGTGGTATACTTGGTAAACTTTTGATAGAGCCCCCCATAGGCATCTTATGTGTAAGCAAAGGTCTGTTGGACTTGGGCATTACATTTGTATATGGATAGAAAATTGGTTGATGGATCAGCTGCAGAGAGTAGTTAGTATAGTATAGTATAGTATAGTATAGTATAGTATTTGAGGTTGAATAAAGACATATGCCCATCCAGTCCAACCCATCTAGCAATATCTCATTTCCTGCGTAACTGTTGATTCAGAGGAAGACAAAAAAGCCCCACCAAATTTATGAAGGGGGGAAAAAATCCTTGGCAATCAGAAATTTCCCTCGATCAACTTTATGTATTAATACCAGTAACTTGCAACATTCCTTGTTTGCAGTAACTCATCCAGCTTTCTTTTGAAACTGACCAATGAACCTGCCATAACAACGTCCACTGGAAGACAGTTCCATAGCTTTACCGTTCTCACAGTGAAAAACCATTTCCGAACTTGAAGCCTAAACCTTTTTTCTTCAAGTCTTAAGGGATGGCCACGTGTCCTCTGACATGCTATATTGGTGAATAATGCCCCAGATAGTTTGTTGTATGGCCCGTTAATGTATTTATACACAGTAATCATATCCCCACGCAAGAGCCTTTTCTCCAGCATACATAATTGTAACTTTTCCAGTCTCTTTTCATATTCAAGCTCGACCAATCCCATTATTATAGTTCTCTGAATCCTTTCCATTTCAAAGATGTCCTTTTTGTACACAGGATTACAAGATTGCACTGCATATTCCAAATGAGGCCTTACCAATGCTTTATAAAGAGGGAGAATAACATTTTCCTCCCTTGAATCCATACCTCTCTTTATACAAGACTATACCATGCTGGCTCTGGCTGTTGCCACCTGGCACTGCTTGCTTCTTTTAAGTTTGTTATCCACCAAAACTCCAAGATCCCTTTCCAACAGGGATTGACTTAACACAAAGTGATTTATAGTATAAGCAGCACAAGGATTTTTAAGTCCAAAATGCATTACCTTACATTTATCTACATTGGATCTCATCTTCCACTTAGCAGCCCAATGTGACAATCTATCTAGATCCCCCTGCAACAATTGCACATCCTCTGAAGTGAAAAAACACATTGCCCTTTGCAAAGTTAAATTCATGTATTCTGTGCTGCCTTAATCCTATCTATGTCAGTGACTCTGTTTAACCATGGTGTCAGATCTGTGTGCAGCACTCCCCCCTTCCCCCTCCCCTCTGCTACCTCCTCCAAGCTTTTTTAAGTGCAGTAGGAGTTAAAAGTTCAACATCCTGAAAAACACACCCATGCACAGTGGCCAGTAGAAAGCAAGCTGTCCTGGAGACACGGAAGAAGGAGAACAGTACAGTTTACGATCTGTCACTTTGTGACCCATCATCAATCAGTGAAAGCTATTAAGAAGGGAGGTCAAGTGCAGCCTTATATCTACCATCAAAGCTACCTCTCTCCCCCTGCTTATGCTCTTATCTCTATGTTTATTACAGAGCAGGGAGGGGGGATCACGTCACAGGGATTTGATTGACAGTCCAAGTAGGAGTAGAGGAATGCAATCACATATTCTTCTAACTGGTGTATCTCAGGAGAGAGAGGGAATCTGAAAAAAGTGAAGACACTCTGGGGGTTGTGGGGAATTATAGAACACATGGAAAGATAAAGAAAAAAAGGTTCATTTTCCCACTATAGATGCCCTTTAATGGTCGACAAAGTTTTGTGTCTTCAGCAAACACAGAAACCTTGCTGACAATACCCACTTCCAAATCATTAATAAATAGATTAAATAGAAACAGCCCCAACACAGAACCCTGTGGCACCCCACTTAGCACTTTAGTCCACAATGATGAAGCCCCATTAACAACTACTCTCTGTATCCTATTCATTAACCAATTTTCTATCCATGTACAAATGTGCCTCCTCAGACCAACAGACCTTAGCTTATACATTAGTCGCCTATGGGGAACTGTATCAAAAGCCTGTGCAAAATCCAAGTAAACCACATCAACTGCTATACCAGAGTCTAAATTTCTACTCACTTCCTCATAAAAGCCAAGCAAGTTAGTTTGACAAGATCTATTCCTCCTAAATCCATGCTGGTTACTACTTATAATGTCAGTCCTTGAAACATACTCTAGAACATGTTCCCTTATTTTCCAGTATCTTCCCCACCACTGAAGTTAAACTTACAGGCCTGTAATTACCCGGTTCTGAACGACCTACCCTTTTTGAATATTGGAATAACATCAGCCTTTTTCCAATCCAGAGGCACACCTCCGGACATGAGGGAATCTGCAAAAATAAGAAACAATGGCCTAGATAAAACTGAACTTTGCTCCCTAAGTACCCGAGGATGTATTTTATCTGGTCCAGGAGATTTATTAATATTAACCTTATTTAGTTCTTTTTGTACCATATACTAGTTGTTAATGGTGCTTCATCTATTTGGACTAAAGTTCTAAGTGGGATGCCACAGGGTTCTGTGCTTGGACCCCTTCTATTTAATCTGTTTATTAATGATTTGAAAGTAGGTATTGTCAGTAAGGGGTTCTCTGTGTCCAATCTTTGCAAGCAAATCTAAATGGATTGACACATTCGGCTTCTAAGTGGCAGATGAGATTCAATGTTGATAAATGTGTGGTGATGCATTTTGGACAAACCCATGTGCTAGTTATACTATAAATAGCTCTGTGCTAAGTGAAAGGCAGCGAAAGTAAGAGCCAGCCCCAAATGACACACAGATAGACCTGGGACCAGTCTTTTATCAGAGCACAGGTATAGGTATAATCTAAACCTCCTGCTGTTTATTGGTTACCTTAAATAGTATTGTCCATATCTCATACCAAAACCATGTATATTATACATATCACACTTAGTAACATGAGTCAGATTAACAAAGTAAAATACCATCATATACCCACCTTAAACACATGTTAAACTATCAAAAGTTGAAGGGAGAGTGAGCCAAGAACATAAAGGACCTCATAATTTACGGGCAATATTACATTTCAGGTCAGCCTTCTATAAAAGTCTTAAACGGTCCATCACTTACTGTCCATAATTTGTATGTATAGTATCCACATATACTGTTGGCCTATTATGAACATACAGATCAATCCTAGTTTCGGACCAGTCCTGTGTCATATCAAGCGGTATAGCTGTCAATATTAACTACACTTCACTGGTACAATATTGTCCAAAGTCCAAAGGAATTAAATCCTGTTAATACTCATGACCCTTGTGGTTTTAGACCTCACTAACTCTCTTCCTCTTTGAAGTTAGATCTTCCCCCATGTACACTTTTCCCATGTTTTCCCACGTCTGTCTGCTATTATGTTTTTGCCACGTGTGGTCTCCAGGTGCAAACTCACTGGTAATGTTTTATGCCAATAGTTGCTATTGATGCATTGTAAAGTGCCGGTATTTTTTTCACCAACTTTAACGCATATAACATCGATTACGGGGGCTGCACGGTTAACTGCCGCATTAGCTACTCAGCCACTGCAATGAAGGAGTTTTAGTTCCACTAACCAATATAATCAGGGAGATTCAATAAAAGTTCTTATCATTTAAAATGGTGCTAATTTTGCCCCAACCAATCAGAACTTATGTAACATTTGAAACCTAACATCTGATTGGTTGGGGCAAAATTAGCACCATTTTAAACGATAAGAACTTTTATTGAATAACCCCCCCATATCATTTAGCATGACTAAAACTCCCAAACAGGAGTGGTGTGCCTATTGGAGCATTGCCCTGAAAGAGTGTGACATAAAGTTGAAGTTGATATTTTCGATTGTTACTTGGAGCCAGAAAGGAATTCCCACCCACCCCCTTCATACTGTTTTTTGTTTTTTTGCCTTCTTCTGGATCAACCGTTAGGCAAGAAATGTGGGTATTTCTGAGTAGGTTGGACTAGATTGATGTATGTCTATATTTGACCTCAAATACTACAATACAATACTATACATAGCCATATTCTACCCTGTAGTCCAAGTGCACACAGCCTGTGTGGGTGCAGACTTTCAACAAGCTTCCCACCTCCAAGGGAAGTAAAGTAACAAACAACTGGCAACAAAGACGAGTGATTTATTTAAAAGACATCAGGGGGCTTAAAGTAGATTATCTATTGTTCCACCTGATGGATTCAGTTATACAAAAAAAAAAGTATATGAATTAATTTCAACCTTTTGGAAATAAAAAAATGTGAATCCTTTGATCTAAGGGCCATATTTAAGACTGAGCGGTATTGCAATTTAGACATCGATAATGTAAATAAATATATTTATATATATAGAATACCATGCGGTAGTATACTACTGCAATGATATTTTATGGGGATTGTAAAAAAAAGTAGAATTTTAGTGCACAAACAATTCTAATTGCATATTGGCTATCTCCATAATAGATTTATGATCGTTATCATTTACCATAACAATTGTAAATTAACGATCGCTAAACCGAATGGAAATTAACAATCGGTTCAACGTGTTCTTCCCCCCGGTATTACTAAAAAGCGATAAAGCGTCTTTATAAATCTTCAAGTAAGACATACAACTTTGTCTGGATGCTTTTACCAGGCTAAGAGCCCATACTGAGTCTGGTAAGCATTTTTTTTTTACATTATAGAAATACTGTGAAATCCATATCATGATTCATCCCTTTGGGTAATAGTGTTTTAAGCCTGTAGATCCACTCTGTTCCTTTCTGTAACATTTTTAATTTCAACATCACCACCTCTGATGTGTCTTTGTACAATATCAATTCCAAAACACCTAAGCTCATGGGTCGATCCCCCATGATGCTTCAAAAAATGGTGAGCCACAGATGTCAGTATTTTATTTTCCCTCTTATCTCTATATACATTTTGTGACAAGGACATGTCAGGCAATAGATCACATTTCTGGTATTACAGTTGATGTTCTTAATGTCATACCTTACTTTCATGTCACTGTCCCATACAAAATCTGTTAGTTGTATCAAGGTGCAGCAGGTACAGTCTCCACAGGGGTACGTGCTCCTAAGTCTTATGCCTGTTCCTATATTTGTCTTTGGTCTCTTAAAATGACTCTGTTTATTCATCTGATAGACATCTTGCCCACTTAGCTGTCAGCTGGGATTGGGAGGACACAAACTGTGGGGTTAAAGAGTCAGAGGTAAGTATATGCCAGTTTATCTGTAGTGCATTTCTAATCTCCACCCAGTCTTGATTAAAGGTTGTAATAAATCTTACCATATTGTCCCTCTCTCTTTTTCGCATCCTGGGTAAGGCAACTAGCGTAAGTTTGATGTTGATGAAGAAGATGTTTAGGGTTCCCTCTCTCTGCAAATCTCTTGGACAGATCCTCTTCTTCCTTGAGAAAGCCTGGCCCTCCAAAGAGTTTCTCTGCACCCTTAAGGACTGCCCTTTAGCAGTTCCCTCGGGTGTGAAAGTGTAACAAGGAGTTAGTGGCTGTCTTTGCAATTCAATGAGGTGACTAAATGCCTATCTTTTAATGCTACACTTACATCTAAGAATTTGACACATTCATTAGTGATTTCCCTTGTAAGGTAAATATTCAAATCATTTTTCTTCAATTGGTTCAGAAAGGCATCTAGTTCAGACCATTCTCCTTTCCAGAGAATGAAGAGGTCATCTATAAAGTGGAGCCATAGGAGAATACAATTAGTAAACACAGCCATGGGCTTGTAAATAAGCACTCCCTCTCCCACCAACCCAAATACAGGTTCGCGTAGGTGGGCATGCATTTGGCAAACAATGCAGTGCCTTTAATCTGCTTATAATACTGTTTGTCAAAGATAAAAGCATTATGTTTCAAGACAAACTCCAAAAGAGTAAGAACCATTTCATGTCTCTCAATGTTATCGTACCCTCTGTTAAAAAATATCTTAATGCTTACAGACCTTTGTCATTGTCGATACTCTTATAGAGGGACTCCACATCAATATTGGCCAAAAGACATGGACTGTTAACATCAATATCTTGGATCTTACTAATAAAATCTGTGGTGTCCAAACTCTGGACAAAAGGCTGCAAATAGGAGTCAATTAACATACAGGCTGGTTCGACTAGGCTGCCCACACCTGAAATAATAGGCCTTCTTGGTGGTCTTTCCAGCCTTTTGTGTACTTTAGGCAACATACTGTATAAAATGTTGGTATCACAAGAGTTTCTACTCGTAGAAAATTAGCTTCTTTCTGATCTAATGGTCCATTCATTCCTGCATTATGTATAATTCATTCCAATTTATCATGGAAGAAAATCTGTTGTATCAGATGGTCATTTTTGCTAATTTTGTGCCACATTCAATATTCTATGTGCTTCCTCCACTTATAAAGAGGAGTGCCACAGAACCACATCGGTTAATTTTTAAATTCTCTCAGGGCTTTGCGTTTCCGTAGAGATATATTGTTTGGTGCACTAAGGATTCCTTCTATGTAGTTATATGCAGTTATAAAGGAACTGGAGGGACACCTCCAACTGGCAAACAGAACTGCTACACATACACGTAGCAGTTCTGTTTGCCAGTTGGAGGTGTCTATTGGGTATAGGTGCACATTGCACGTTATTACATTTCTATTTGCACAGGTTCTTTGCACTGAGTCACTTTTCTTACCTTCCGCTGTCCGGCAACGAAGGTTGCTGCAGTAACCCAGCACCCTCAGCTCCCAGGAACTACCATAAGCGGAGGGATCCTTCCAGGTACCCGAACTCCTTACCAGAATTTATCTACAAACACGTGAGACGAAACGCGTATAGGGAGCGCTAACCTGCTGCACTAATGTCAGTGATTCCTGGGACTTTATATATATATTTTCACGCAGCCGATTTTTCAGCCAAATTATATGCTGCTGGGACTATTTTTTATATGAGCACACTGTTTGCACGCAGAGGAGGTTATTCTTATTTATTTTTTGGCAATACTAGTAAAGGAATATTCCTTTTTATCTATATCCAAGTATCTGTGTTTTTTTATTTCTGTCAATTAGTTCCTCTATCTAAGTTTTCTGGAATTTCTGGAGCCTATTCCAATGGATCCTTGGATTTTTATTTTAATAATCTTAGCCTTTAACATTTTTGTTTCTGTAAAGAAACAAAATACAATAAAGTCATACAAGGGGGATAAATACATTGATAGTCCAGTACATAAATATATAAATTATATAAATATAAGTGCTAGAGCTTTGCCACAAGATTAAAGGAGGTCCTTGCCCCGTAGAGCTTACAATCTAGTTAGGAGAGTAACATACATATACAATGGAATGGGTATAAGTGCTGGAGTGAGATGTATACAGTGCAAATAAAGCAATCATATACTTTGCTGGTTACCAGACAGGTAGGATGTAAGGTTGGCTTTAAACCTGCTAATTGAGGTTTCTTGAGGATGTAGAGGGAGGGGAATAGAATTCCAGAGGATGGGAATGTCAAGAGAAAAAGGTTTAAGGTTAGAGGAAGCAGTACACGTGGGAGGCCTGTACAGGAGCTGGTTCTGCATAAGCGGAGGGTACAGGCAGGATAAATGATAAATATAATTTATTTTGGGATATGTAGCTTATAATTTGTCAGCATTTATAAAGGCATTTAAGCCTCTAGGTCTGCTGAGTCCTGGTGCAATTTGTATTGCTGGCACCAGGCTAATCAAAAAGTCACCATGCACCCAACTTTTGCATCCAATTGTTTGGACCTATATCATATGCAGCTAAACAACAAAGGTATTACAGTGCAGTCTTTGGGCTTTAATAAATTACTTACCGTATATGGAATAAATGTATTTTTAGTGTTGTAAAAAGAACAGTTAAATCGGTTATGGCACGTGTATTTGAAGTCTGCAAAAGCTTTCATATTACTTCTTTTTTTTTTTACCCAAAAGCATATTTCTTTCTGCAGCATCAGGCTTATCACAGGTATAGCTAAACAGTATAATTTATACTGTGTCTTGAAAGGAAGTAGATGAGGAGCAGAAAATCCATTAAGCACTTCTGCTTTTTTTCCTCTGCCAATGGCACAGATGATATCTGTGTTTCGTTTAGGTATTTTGCTTTCAATAAAAAAGGCACACTCTTCCAATACGCTTTGAAGTCACTGGCTGATGCATCTGAATGGAAGTGTTTGTTGCATTCTGTAGAAAACTGCTTAATAAAATCCTTGGAATTAAGTTTGCAGTTAGAAAAAGTCAAAGACGCTTTCATAAAATGGGCAATGCTAAGAGAAATGTATAGTATATGAGAAATTCTGCTCATCAGTTTTGATCTATCACTATTGGTGCTTAAAGTTTTTTTATACTATTGTCTTTAAATACAAAGCAATAGATATAAGTGGAACCACGTTTAATCTTTCACAGTGCACTTGGAACTTTAATTATTCCCACTCTATTTTACCATTGCTGCCATCTGCTTTTCAAGTGTGGCAGTCTTAGGTGTAAATTTCAGTAGCTGAGCTATGTATGTAATGTGATACTAGCACTTCATTTTAATTTAGCCCCCGCTACATTTTTCTTGCCTGCATACAGCTTTTCTTGCATGACATTTCAGAAATGGATGTCCTAATGATTGCTATAAATTGCTATTAATACACAAGTAAGGATAATAGTATGTATTCCGTAGATCCATAATAAGGAAATATCTCCAAGGTCTTCAGATGACTTACCCTTTAATGTACCTTTTACCCTGGGACTGAGATACTGTTTTCACAGACACCGCAATTAGTGTTTTCAGTAACCTTGTCAGTGGGAAATTATACAGTTGTACAACCTTGTCTGTACAGGTATTGATTTTAAAATAATGAAACCTTTGATTATCAAATACCACTGGGAAATCAACATTGGGTCTTTTCAAGAGCAGACTGCAAAATAAAATGGCGTCATTACAGGTGGTATTTATAAAGTATCAATATCTGTATTTTCTGATATTGATCCTTTAGAAATACTGTACTGTTCTACTTCTTTTTTGACATATGCATATTATCAAGAAGAATGTAAATTACATTTACATTTTATTAAAAAAAAATCGAATTTCAAGGAATATTCTATTGGTAAACTATCTTTTTTTTTTATCTCATAACATTTGCTTTCCTAAAGTTAAATGCTTTTGTTAATCCAGTGTACTTTTGCTTTTTTCTTTTGTTATTAAAGGGTAATTAAAATGATTGTGTTACTCCGTTAGTTAGTTACTGTGTTACTCCCTTGTTAGTGCTGTGGTCTGTGCCAGCTCCCCCTTCCTCTTCCCACTTCACCACACACATTTCTGTGTAATGCTGTAGATAGGCAATGCAACACACAATGGGAATGTGCCGTAGTGGGGGAGCTGTCACTGTTCACAGGAGCACTGTATTTACTAACTTATTGCTGCTGCTGTAAGTAACTAAGGGCCATATTTATCAAACATCATTATCTTTTTTTTACAATCGCCGTAAAATAACGATCAGTGTTCTAAGATGGCCGCGCGGCTCCTTTAAAAATTGAGGGAACCACGCAGTCGGCGTAAAATAACAATCGTTATTCTACGATATTGATCATTATTCTACGATAACGATCGTTATACTACGATATCGTCACCGTAGATTTACAGTAGAGATATCGTAAAATAACTATCAGTATCGTAGAATGACAATCGATATCGTAGAATTACGATCGATATCGTAAAATAACGATCATTATCGTAGAACACCAATCGCTATCTTACGGTGATCGTAAAAAAACAATAACGATGTTTGATAAATATGGCCCTTAGGGAGATATGAGCAAGTGATCCTATCTCCTTTTTTAAAAATTAGTTTATTTTCAGACAAATTAAATTTTTTTTCAGTTTAGCAACTGCCTTTAATGTTGATTCCTTATGTGTCTGTAGGGATAAATCCTTTCTCTTTTCCTATCTTTCCTACTTCTGCTCACCAGCAAAATCCCCTTTATCTTTTCTTGCTTCTTGCTTTCCCTTTCGCCTTTCCTACATAGTACACAGGGATGCAAAACAACTTTGTTTTCTACATGGCAATGCTAGGGTTAATAGCCATGCCCTATCTGTTCAGATAGCAGGTAATTAAGCATTTAAACATGTTTTCATTTTACTGTTTGCAATGCATTAAATATAACCATTACATTTTCTACAAATGTTACTAATTTAAAACTTTAAAGCATATAGGGGGGAGATACAATATAGCCCATTTCCGTCTAAAACCCACGTTAACCCGAAAAAATTTCGGGTTAACGTGGGTTTTAGACGGCTTTTAGAGCACAGCGCCATTTCCGAATGTTTTTGGAAGTAGCGCTGTGCTAACGATCCAAAACCTGTAGCATTTTTTTTAGCGCGAAACCTAACGCAACGGCTTTTGGAGCGTTAAAGTCCCGCTCCTTACCTTAGCCCAATCCCGCGATGCAATAACTGACGTAATCTCGTTTATGTCAGTTATTGTATCGCGGGATCGGGGCTAAGGTAAGTTACGGGAGCTGCCTTATTGAATCTCCCCGATAGTGAGTTTATACCAAAAAGGTTTTGTATACACACTTTTGCAGTTTGTTTAAGCACATAGGTATCTTAATTACTGTCAGATGTGCACATGAAGATGATAATGTTGTTTGTAAGAAGATTTTTTTGGTTTGTAAGATGTTTTCCTTTTATCTGTGCAGACTTTTATGTTAAATCTGTATGTAACAATAGATCCTAAAAAGCTGCTCGTCCAGCCAGCCCAAGTCAGTCTTGTTTTGGACTGTAACAAGGAAAGACCTGTGCTGCCTCTGTTATACCTGAGCTGTAAAACAGTGCCAGAGGCCAATAAAGTTCTTTTTTATTTAATTCAGCAACTCATGCTTATCTTTGCAAAGAACCCTACCACAGCAACCCTTTAAATGACAATATATGATTGTTATTCCTTAAGCTTCTTATTTATTTCATCTATAATGTACTCAGCATTTTTAGATATTACGAAATCCTACAAAGCACTTTTTTAATAGGAACAGCTACAGTACCTGTGACAGAAAATGCTCATGTACCAAATTTTGGAACTTGATACAAGAGATGAAGGAAGCTGGAGAATCTGTATTCTCTGTATCAGAAATTACAGACACTGCAGGTGTTTAAATTTGACCCCAGACCTGTCTCTATTGTCTCCCTGAATTAATATTTCCCACTATATCTTTTTAGTTTGAAGTGCTAACTATCTTTGAACTTTATAGTTTTGGGCTGTTAAATCAAAAGAAATTTAAATGAAAATATAATTACATTATATATAATATAATTACAATCTTATGACCAACTTTTTGGGGGGGAATGGGGCAGTTGTTGATACAATAGTATGCAATGAATGATATGCCCCATTATTCTCAAAATGTGATTGCCAGTTAGGGTGGGCATCTATGTGTTGTCATTTAACTTTTTAAATTTAAAAAAAATATATATATATTAAAATGCCATAGTAAAATTGCAACAAAAGCCCTTATTTCAAGAAAAATATAAACAATAGAAAGTCAAAAGCTAAAAAATGAAAGAAGAAAACTGTAATCCTATGACAGACACACAAAAAAAATAATTTGGAAGTTAGACACCTTCATTTATCTAGTGATTTGAATCTTTAATTTATGGTTTTCAAGCAGGATTTATGTTATATAACCAATGACTAGACAATGTTATTGGGATGCTAAGAGATAACAAGTTCTACATTGTACTGTAGCTCCAAGGTTTAAATTGATGTCTGCTTTGTCTTTGCAATATTTATACATTTTCTAGCTCCATTTCCATGGACAAGAAATAAGCAATACTGTAAATACTTTAAATTAACTTTAGGAACTAGGGCACTTTCACCAGGACTGTTACACTTGTATTGACTAACAGGGAGATTGAATAAAAGTTCTTATCGTTTAAAATGGTGCTAATTTTGTCCCAACCAATCAGAACTTATGTAACATTTGAAAGCTAACATCTGATTGGTTGGGGCAAAATTAGCACCATTTTAAACGATAAGAACTTTTATTAAATAACCCCCTAAGTTTTTAAACTGATAAATTGCAGATTTAAGGAAAAGCCATCTCCACCTAAACTTAAAGGATAAGTTCACTGTTTTTTCTTTTACCTATACCCTCCAGATCCTGATTTAAGCCTCCTCCGGCAAGGCCTGTGTGTTCACGACGCCCACAATGTAAAGTCAGTGTATGCACAGAAGTGTGTGCGTGTGATGTCATCTCGCTGTGCCGTGCCACGGAACACAAAGCTATTGCCTGAGGGGGCTTGAATCAGCAGACAGCAGAGGAAATCTCAGAGGGGCAGAGCTTAACATTGAGCATACCAGCATCAAGATGTATCAAGATTATCAGTATCAAGATCAACTTTGAATCTACAAAAGTAGGCTCTGGAGGGGCATAGGTAAAAAAAAAAAAATATGGCACCAGTATTTTTAAAGCTCCAGCTTCCAAATGAACATAATTTTATTTTACAGTGTACTTATCCTTTAATACTTTAAATATTGTTGTAAGTGCAGCTATCTTCAGATAGTTAACAAAATGTTAAGCTAATTATACTGGGGCAGATGTTCTCCCGATCAGATATCCGAATGACTGCAACAATCTTAAATCCGCTTGGAAGAACTGCCGCTGATCTTTCAAGGTGAATCTGTGGAGAGATGGGAACTTTGTTTTTCTGATAAACCACTCGTTAATTTACGATCGCGGTTGTAAATGTACAATCGCGGTCGTAAATGTAAATTTACGATCGAAGGTTCATTAATTAACAAACGTTCAATGATAGAATACAATGCGGTAGTAAACTACCGCAATGGTATTCTATGGGGATACCGAATTCTAACACGTATTCTAAAATGATACCAAAAATTTACGATACCGATCGTAGATTTACGATCCCCATAAAATCCCCGTTAGGCCGATCGTTAATCTCCGATCGGCTTAACAATCGTAGGTTTATGATACCGATCGTTAAAGTCACGGTATCGCTAAAGTCACAGTATCGCTAATAAGCGATACTGCGGCTTTATAAATATGGCCCTTGATACTATTGAGCTGTCAATCAGAAAAACGGCATACATGGAGTCGATATTTTGAGTGATCTGATCAAATTTCCAAATCATGCAAAATATCCATCCCGTGTATATGGGGGATTTATTCAGAATTAGGTATTGGTCTTAATATGGGTAAAAATAAGTGCAAAATCCAGGCAACATGATTTTGCCGATTTTTGATACCATTCCTCACTTGTTAAGTTTTGTGCTATTTTATAGAGCGAAACATAATGTGGGATTGAATAGGGCTTTAATCTAGCGCAAAGCCACAAGTCTTGTCTTTTCTCGTTTCCTGCAATGCAGTACAAGAAGTAATCGCGTCTATGTCCAGTATTGCATAGCAGGATCAAGGTAAAGGCAATACGCACGCGTTTGGGATATTGAATCTCCCTTTAAGTTTTTCTGAGCAAAACGCATGCCCAAATGCAAAACACACAAGAATCGCGTGCAATAACGCTCGTGATTTTGTTCGCGATTCCTGTGCATTGCAGTGTGGCCTCAGCCTTAGGAGGGAGCCATTACACTTTCTGATGGGGCTAAATAAGGCCATCTCCTCAGATTTGTGAGAAACAGGTATTTCTGAAAAACTGAATTGTTAAATTAAAATTTGTTTCTTGAACTGAGATATGCTTCTAAAACATTGAACAATGAAGTTAAATCTTCTATCCCCACCTACAATTTTAAAATAGATGTTATTGGATCATTTTTTTTTACAAATTGCTCCCATTTTTTTAGGGCTTTAAGTTTTACACTTAGAACTGTGCATGTGCTTGGTGTAGGGTCTCAGCGGTTAAGTTTGGTTTGCAGGCTTATGAAAGAAGGTTTTATCTGAAAGTTATTCTAGGGGCTAGAAATTTGTGGAAACGTAATGGAAGTTATGACAAAATTTAGAAAAGGATTAGGAGGAGATTTCATGGTCAGAAGAGTTTTACTTAAATAATATTTCTGCCTCGTTTCCTCTCTAGATTTCTCATTTGGCTTAACCTGTCACATCTGACTGACATTTACAACACATGCCAAGTTTAAAGAACAGTGATGCTTAAAACAAGTTGTTTTATTCAAATAAAGCACTTCTACGTTTACAATTTACAGATGGAGCCAATCTTATATATTGTAATATTTTGCATAAGTGACTACAAGTTAAATGTCTATAAGGGATTTATATGGTCAATGATAATTCTGAACATTTTCTCACATAGCTACGAATACATAATTTTAACCGTCTGATTTAGTAATAATGCCCCCTGAGAAATGTATATCCAATATGGGTCAGCACTGTCGCTTAAAGGGAATGTCCACCCTCAAAACTAAATTTCAATATTATTGGCCTGTTTTTTTAGCTTTAAAAAAAAGCAAACCACACTAAAATCCATTCAGGGAAACCTAAGTTACAGTTTTAGTGAAATAAACATAAAAATAAATAAATAAACATAAAAAAAATAAACATATCCATACTTATTCTGAAGAGCAAGAGCCTCTGCTTCTAAATCCAAGCTCGTGTATGTCCCTGTGCCCGTGCCTTATCCGTTCCCACGCAGCCTGGATTGTCGCTCACATAGAGGAAGTTTGTGTTGATGATGTCTCCCTTTTAAAATCCACTGGACAATGAGCGCATAGTAAGTAGCGATCCTGCTTTATTAGAGGGCTTTTAGTATAGGAGTAAGTTAGTAGGGGACACACACACACCTTTCAATGCAAGAAGACAAGCCGTCTCTGACATGCAGGGGGAACTGTCAGGATCACTCCGGTGCAGTCAAATTCGTAGAGACTGATCGATGATGTGCAAAAGTGGGTGGGAGCAGGGTCACGGAACATAGTAGGTACGTGCATTTGGAAGTAAATAATTTTAGAATTAGATCCGGCACTAGCAAAAATATATAATGCCAAAGTTGGCCAGATGCTTAAATAAGTAGGAATACTAATCAATAAAATAGAAGAGATAGACCTATAGCACCCTGTTATAAAATTCCTTTATTAGATCTGGAAATATCTCTTAAAAACATATTGTTCCCCTGAAAACATATTAAGTATATTCTTATTCAGTAATGCATTATACAGATAGTACAACAGTCATTGTCTATACCAGTAATAGGAGGATAATTACTGCAATGTAAGGCCGTATTTATAAAGCCGCAGTATTGCTTTTAGCAATACCGCTCCTTTAACTATCAGTAAAACGATTGCTAAACCGATCATTCATTTCCGATTGGTTTAAGGATCGTTAATTTCCGATTGTTAATCTCCAGTTGGTAGTTAACGGTACTGATCATAAATCTATGATAATGAAATCCTAGATTTACGATCCCCACTATGTTCGATCATGCATTAACTAACCAGCGGTATCGCTAAAAAGCGATACCACGGCTTTATAAATACGGCCCGTAGAGAGAGTTATATGATATATGTGGTTATCCGCATAAAGATGTAGCTGGGGTGTCTAAACATGCCATACGCATTTCATCTACCAACTTAATCGTTAATCGCAGCCAACAATTAAGTTGGTAGACGAAACGCGTATGACATGTTTGGACACCCAGCTACATCTTTATGCGGATAACCACCTGATGGTATCGTATAACTCTCTCTACATTGCACTAATGATGCTCCTATTAGACAATGTATGTTGTACTATCTGTATAATGCACTACTGAATATGTATATACTTAATATGTTTCACTTGTAGTTTTGGGGTGAACAATATGTTTTTAAGTATGTTTTAAGAGATATTTCCAGATCTAATAAAGGAATTTTATAACAGAGTGCTATAGGTCTATCTCTCGTCTATTTTTATCAATTGGAAAGGAAGTGCAGCCTACAAAGAAACAGACCACATATTTTGGCGGTTCAGGTCAGCTCTTAAACACTTAAAACATAAAAAAATGTTTTTTGGGGGTGGACATACCCTTTAATATTGCCTTGCAATGGTATGTTAAGGGTTTGCAGGAGTTTGTGTGTTAACCCCGTGCGTGTGTGGATTTTCTGCAGACATTCCGGAACACTGATGGGCTTTTATAATGCTTCTTAAAGTGTGATGGAAACCACTGTACTTCCATAGAAGCATCCCAATGCCATTAAAAAAAAATGCCTATTGGCAAGAGTGGGCTAATCTGCAAATACAGAGAGTGAGACCCTTCATTGGGATGGTAACTCGGCTGTTTTAACATGCACACCGGAATGCTAACAAATAAGCTAAAAATGAAACAAGATACAAAACCACAAGTACAAGCATGTAGAAATGATAAAAAAAGTTAAAATAATGTCATCCTTTACAAAAATAGTAGTACATTACATTTGCGTTGTTTGAAGAATATGTGCACATACTGTATTAATAGAATTAAAATTAGCTCAGTAAAGATGACATGAGCACATTTAAGGATATGTCCACCCCCACCTTCAACATCTATAC
This sequence comes from Hymenochirus boettgeri, assembly GCA_019447015.1. Lineage (NCBI taxonomy): Eukaryota > Metazoa > Chordata > Amphibia > Anura > Pipidae > Hymenochirus > Hymenochirus boettgeri. The sequence goes on from CM033472.1 coordinate 107,120,616, forward strand.
TTTCCTGACTGCCCCTAACCCCAAGGTTGTAATACTTACCTCTCCATGTTTCCTTAACCTCCTTATACCTGTACTTGGAAGTAAAGTCGACATTGTCTTTCTTTCTGGTTGCAGCCATCAATAAGGGCTTTGACATTGGCATCAAAGGCAATAACTTAAAGCTGGGAAGACATGCCCTTTAAGTTTGCTCCATCTAAATAAGTAATTTATATCAAAAACAAAATTGTTTTAGCAGGCGTATACCTCAGGAATAACAGCCCCCAATAGCTGCAGATTGTGACTATGAAGGTAAAAGGTATTTTTGGATAAAAGATCAGGGAGCTAGAGGCAGCAATACCTCAATACAGAACTTCATATAATAATACCATCATGTCATTAGAAACTATAATGACACTTCTGTAATTTGATGAGATGAAGAGGACAGTAAAATAATATACATTTTTAGTCTTATAAGATTTTTAAACAGCTCTAAATATATGGTAACCACTTCTTATGTAGAAGCTCATTTTGTGTGCCATGCAATTTGAAGGAACATTTCTTGGGAAATCAGTTCTAAAAAGGATTAATTTCAAAATAAAAAAAGAAAAAGATTAATTTAACAGCAGAGGCAAAAGTAGGTCTAAGGAACTGGTGTCATGTTAAATATTCACAGTAGGAAGACAGCAGGGTACTTGAACTGACATGATGGATTTCTCTTTCTCCTGCTGTTTCTATCTCATTAAATAAAGTGATTAAAGAGTTATCAAATTTTAATACTTCAAATTGACTGCAGCAGGCAACTTTGTGTGTATGGCAAATCATCCTCCAAGATGTACGGCCTTTTAGTTTATTGAAATGTTGGCACCTGCTTTTAGGCAGCATTTTTTTTTTCAAACAAGAGTGAATTTGCAGAATTTAAATATATTCAGATTAACATATTAAACACACATCCAATCCAAATACATTGGGTCCAAAGAACTAACATTTTCATTGGTGAAAGGCCAGCAAAAGTTGATTTTAATATGAATATTATTTTAAAATATTAATATTTAATAATATTTTAATATTATTAACATGCTATCTATCAACATATGTCTATCTATCTATCTTTTGTATATACTCGAGTATAAACCGACCAGAGTATAAACCGAGGCACCAACTTTTACCACTGAAAAGGAGTAAAAGTGATTGACTCGAGTATAAACCGAGGGTAGAAATTATGACCAACTGCCTTCTGATTCTGTATTGTTTTGAGGCTTTAGTTGCCCTTTAAATGGACAGCAGAATTCCCATACATTAGTGCCATACAGTAATGGCTATTACTGTGTGGGACTGCTGTATGGGAATTCTGCTGTCCATTTAAAGGGCAAGTAAAGCCTCAAAAAATACAGAATCAGAAGGCAGCAATAGATAACATTCTCCTTCTAATTCTGTATTGTTTTTAGGCTTTAGTTGCCCTTTAAATGAACATCAGAAGTCCCATACAGTAATAGCCATACTGGATTTGGCTATTACTGTATGGGAATTCTTATGTCCATTTAAAAGGCAATTAAAGACTCATTCCTTGGCACTCCAGATGTTTGGAAACTACAACTCCCAGCATGCTTTAGTTGCTGGGACTTGTAGTTTCCAAACATCTGCAGTGGCAAGGAATAGCCACTGCAGGAATTACTGTGCCTTCCCCCCCTTCTAAATCTACACAGTTGCCTTCTGCTACCTTCTCCACATGTTCCCCTGCAGGCTGCTCTGGATCTTCTCTCCTCTTCTAAGCTCAGGCGGCCGCATGCTTCACTTTCCTCTGCTGGCTGACGTCACTACTTGAGTGACGAGAAGTGACATCAGCCAACAGAGGATGCGGAGCGTGCGGCCGCCGGAGCAGGTAAGTCTTTGACTCGAGTATAAACCGAGACTCGATTTTCATGCTATTTTTTTAGCCTGAAAATCTTGGTTTATACTCGAGTATATACGGTATCTATCATCCATCTGTCTATCTATCTATCTATCTATCTGTCTGTCTGTCTGTCTGTCTGTCTATTTGTCTATTTATCATCTATCTATCTATCTATATATCAATCATCTATCTATCTATCTATCTATCTATCTATCTATCTATCTATCTATCTGTATTAGAACGTCCTGTTATTTATACATAAGAAGAATTTCTAAGGCTACTTACAAGAACTGGCAGGTTTAGATTAGAGAAAGTGCAAACTGTTAACCATCCATCATTTACAAAATGTGACATTTCATTGAAACATTTATAATTTCATTCACAGGGGAATTAAGTAGCTGACTTATGCAGACCTGCTAATGTAAACAAATTTGTTCCATAGAGACTTAAATTCCTGATTTCTGTATTACCATATGTCAACCATCAGACAATAGAAATGTCTGCACACAGAAATGATGGCAAGACAATTAATGTAGGTGTAGATGAACGGTGGAAAAGGAGACTATGTTTTTTCTTTACCATTTCAGCTTTTACTTTTTTATCAAAGTAAAATATTAATATTAAAGGATACCTATAATTCCCAAATAATGAACATAGTTTTTAAAACTATTCTAGGAGAGACTCCATTTGTTGCCCCCTTAAAAAGGTGTCTGACCATTGCTTGGTCGACTGGGTGTAGCTGGTGATGGAATGGACAAGGAGTAGGCCAAATATGTACTTTCTTCATCAAGCATTGGTTGCATTCCCCTAAAGCCACCCCTGAATGTAAGATCCATATCTGTGAATTTGTTTCTGTAGATTCAAGTGCAACCAGATCAGAAAACATTTATTTAATGTGTCAGATTTGCAACAAATCCCATAAAATCACCATTTTTACTCCTTGTTGGTCTGACTGAACTAGGATCTGGTATATAGCTGAGTGACTATGATATAGTGATCCACCCCTATTGTAAAATGCAAGGATATTAAAAATGATCAAGGAGTTTGATGAGTCTATAAAAGCAGGACCAGAGCTTTTACACAGGTCATAGATCTCTAAGGTGACTTCATCATATTACTAAAAAGGGGAGTGTATTCTTGGATTCCTGTAATCCAAGTTTCAGTGAGTCACGTGACAATGATAACATGGCTAATCACAATTTAGAAAGATATTTGCAATATATTTATAATATACAGACAGCCATATGCACCAAGAGGCGCATAGGCTGAAAATGGAGTTAAAAGACCATATAACCAATGATATATTGGTTAGTGTGTCTTAAACATCATCATTGAGATGCCAAGTTAACCGCGCAGCAAGCAATGCTAGATTTGCATAGCGCCTTACCTTTATGGGGCTTTTTAATGCCAGTCAATGGCTGGCGTTAAAGTCCCAAAGCGTTAAAACTCCATTTCGGGATGCATGGAGAGGCGATATGCGAATGTAGCATTGTAGGAACGCTTGCACAGGAGAGCCGATAGAGCCTCTCTGTGCATCTCCCTGAGAATGTTCAAATTAAACAATGTTTCCAAAAAGACCAATGCACACAAGGATTTTTTGTTTATGGTGTATTATTCCATATCCAGTGTTCAGCTGTTCTTTGGCTTTATCTAAATTAGTGATTTTTTTCAGTAATGGCACCATTTATGAGCCATTTACGAATGGCTGAACTACAGGTCCCACCATCCTTTACGACCTGATTAAAAGCATAATAATATATTTTCCTATGCATACCTTTCAACCTTTCCCCTTAAATAGGTACACTACTGAGAAATGCATTGCACAGAGTTTGCTAAGATCAGGTTCACTTCATAATCCTCATCCTGCAGCTCCTCACCATGTTGTATCTATAAATGTAACTATTAAATGGGTAATGTTGGAGGGTATGAATTTAAGGTTAATGTGTTAATTAACATTAGGTTAACATATTGTACATTCAAATCTAGATACGTTTGCAACAAACCAAATGAGTGACATAAATAACATTTTAAAATATATATGTATTTACCATTAAACATGTTATTCTTAAAAAAAAAAAAATCCTGTAGGTTGTGCAGCTCCCTTTTATGCATATTAATAAATCAATCTAAACTAAATCAAACTAATCACTTGCATTGAATCCAATGCAGTCTACAACATGTATTAGAAAAGTTGCAAATGTGGGTAATGGACTGAAAATGTTTCATCATCCCTAAGGAACTTAGAATCATGGGGAATGCAACGCTACCGAGCATGGCTATTGCTAAAAAATTCAGCTAAGTCTTGCAAAAGTTAAGTTTAATTTGCAATGAATGCACAAAGATCTGCTATCATTTACATCATTAGAGCAATATCACCATAGCACCAGTGATAGGGACTCTCTACATCTGTAATAAAAAAATTGTTTTTTGCTCACATTCATTCTGATCCATCATTTTGCTTCCAATTTCTAATAAGTCATTTCAATTCATTTATATTAAGTATTTCTTAGAGAGACTTTGGCTTCTTTCATTTACCAGATACTATATACTATAGTAGGATTTTACTGTTATTTTGTTATGATTACTCAAATTTTACCAGTGATCCCAAAGAGATTTAATTAAGTGTTGCTAAATGAATTTTATGATAGATAATGAACTATTAATTATAATGAGTTGTTGTATTGTGCTCTTATGTTATTTCAATTAAGCCTCAATAAGTTTTTTTTTTTAATCCTGCAGTCTGATGGGACCTGATACATTTTATCATACTGTATGATCTGTAAGCCTAATAAAGCAGCGAGTTAACGGCTATATACACAGCTTTAGTAACTCGGCTAAACCTTGACACGCTACGCATCCTCCAAGGAAAAATGGCTTTGGGACCTAGCTGGATAAAGGAATTTGCATGTAAAAATGATTCCTTTTGCACACTGAGAGGAGAAGGACCTCCCTCTGACTGATGACATTCACCCCTTGTCCTAAAGGTTCCTTTCTCTATTAGATAAAAGCTACAACTTTACATTATTATTGTTTTAATATACTGTATATCAGTTTAATGTTAATATTTTATCAGGGAGATTCAATAAAAGTTCTTATCGTTTAAAATGGTGCTAATTTTGCCCCAACCAATCAGATCTTATTTAACATTTGAAAGCTTACATCTGATTGGTTGGGGCAAAATTAACACCATTTTAAACGATAAGAACTTTTATTGAATAACCCTGTATATTTCCAAAAGTGATGTAGTGGATGATATAAACTAGTGCCATTTATAGGGATATTAAAAGTTTAAGAGAACTTATATATACATAGTAAAAGTCTAAAGCTTTAGGACTGTGACATATTTAGATCATCGTCATTTAAAACCTGGCCTGGAAGAGTCCAAACTAAAGGCAGAACAGCAAGAAAAATGTACATTTGTCAGGGTATATGGTACACTGTTTGGATTGACATATCTTACAAATGAAACAAATGAAAAAAATAGACATTTTGTCAAAACAGAGATTCTTGTTATAAATTTCCACTACCATTTTAAAGAAAGTGAATTAAATTAAAGCAATAGACCAAGTGAAAGCTACTATAGTTTGTTTCAAGACTGATTGCAATAAAATCTGGATACAAATTGCACCTAGAGTAGAATAAAACCAATTGGCGTTGTAGTGTTGTAAATGTATGACTTTTTGTGAGTAGCTGAAAAAACACTTAGGGCTGCAATACATCAAATCCAAAGGCATCATAACAAATAAAAAAGCGAATGTAAGACAAACAGATTATAAAAAAAACTGTTTTGATTTAACAGATCAAAAGAAGCCAATCAAATAGAATACATTCAGGGGCAAATAGTCTGTTGCAGTGTTAAATAACATTGGTTACTGTTAAATAATGCTAGGTAGTATCAAATGAAGCCCATTTTTAAAAAATTACAGCCATGGCCAGTTGTTTGAGGTTGCCAGTCCTGCCCCTTGTACTTGCATCCTTGCACGGAAAAGGCATGGAAGCAAGCAGAAGAACGCAGAGGGATAGAAGGCTGGTAAGTAGCATTACCAGCATATTAGAAAGGTAAGAACCTAGTGAACTCAAGGTTTTGGGGGGCTGTACATGCCCTTTAACTTTACTGGTCAGCTTTTCTTCTGAAACATTAACTATGAGTTGTACATCTGTACTATACCACAATCATTCAAAACACTGTGCTTAGTTCATCTAGACATTAAAACATCTTGTCCTGTATGACATTCTGTAGAATGTAGTGAATGTGTGAAAAGGTAGAGAACATCACACAATATGATTTTCAATTCTTTAAATCCTGCTCATACACTATGATCCTTTTTACATGGTATGGTACACTTCTTTGGGAAATGTGGATTTCTTTATTGCACCTTATATAGAAGAGAGGAGGAATGAGTGATTGTTTTCTGCCTGGATAAAAGAATACAAAAGGGAACCATCCGTTTTCCTGTCTGACAACACAGTAATTTTCACAGATGCAATAATGGTAATTGTTATATAAAGTTCTTTTGGTTTTTTATTAATTGGTTATTTGTATCTTTGAATGTAGGGTGACATTTGTTGCCATTTTTTTAAAGGGCAATTGGGGTCTCTGACCAAGTCTGCAGTTTTTCTTTTAAAAAGAGCCCTGGATCACATCTCTGGATGCAGCCTGTGAGAAATTATATAGTGGAGAATGTTCAAATTTCCTGCTTCCAGCAGGTATGGTGACATTACCTGACCCTCTGGTCCTCCCCTTCCCCCCAAATAGGAGAAACATGCTCACTTAAGACATCATGCTGGGAAAAACAGGAATTACCTATACACACATTAAAAAAAGATGGTCACATGGCTAAAAACAGGAAGTGTTCAAAGAGAAAACAATATTGCTGAAACATTTTAATTTGGAGATTCGATTTAGGGTTTATTTTGAAGGTAGAACCGATGGCTTTTTAGAGAGCCCTAACTAGTATGGAAAAATAGGAGACCATAGGATAACTAGTGTTTAATATTACCACAAACAGAGATGCTTTTCTCTCTCCCATCAAGGAGACTTGATAGAAAAAGACAATTTTGCATTAGTAGACAAAGCACACATTAGGTGTCTATGTGGTGTCTCAGTCAATCACAGACTCAGCTGCCAGTCTGGCCATTCTGCTGCTTGTGTCTTCGGAAAAGGCAGGGAAGACAGGCAAAAGGCAGCCTAAGGGAACAAAGGCTAGTTAGTACATTTAGGAGCAGATTTGAAAAGTTTAGACCTTGGTAGGTCAAGGATTTGGGTGGCAATTAGGCCATATACAAAATTTTGTTTTGAGGGTGGAGGGTCAGACTGTTGCCTAAAAATAAGATTTTGTTTGGGAATGTGCAACAGTATTTATGTGCATTATTCTCTAATGTTTTTTTTTTTTCACTTTAAACACTGCCACTATAAACACCTGTTAAATAAACAATGTACCAAACTGCATTACTATCTCCACACTTCCGACTAACACCCCCAACAAAAAATAAATTTATATCACTAGGATATTCTTTTAATTTGTAGTGTTACATATGTTTGTTAAAAATACTAAATTCGGAAGCCATCTAGTTGATTCATACAATGAGTATATAGTCAGATATTTTATGTAATATAACAAAATGTAATGATTTATAAGAACATCAAATTATATACTGAAATGTACAGGTGGTCATTATCACTTTTATAAATATTCTTAAGGCTATGTCAAGGCATCTTCAATTTGCAATGAAGCGTGCAGTAACATCATTTATACTTATTAGATGCCATTACAGGCTTGTCTTACTTTATATTCTCTACCACAGAGATAACTTGGGTTAATAACACATATGTATAGAAGTTTGATGTAACATCTCATTTCAATAGCAATTTTCCCAGTATTAACACATCACATGTCACAAAAGCTTTGTATCTAGATAAGAAACCCTGAACAGTTTTCATATTTACTTTTATATAAGAATTACACAGCTTCCTGATTTCTGTAGTGCAAGTTCGTTAGTTTATTTTGAAGGACTGATTGCTGGAGGTTTATTTATTCTTATATGGATTTTGCACACATTTGGGAGAATTCAGATATAGCCACTATGTGCTTTACCAGTATTTGGTGTAAACCCCATAGTAACCAAATAGCACCACCAAGATGCAGCACCAGATGATTCCAGAGCCTCACAATTGAAGCTACACTCCATTGTACAAAGGGAGCTATAGGTTACTGGTCCATAGAGATGCTGTTATATAGTTTACCACGCTTCTTATTTTTCCTATAGTATATTGCTGGGTGCTGCATGGACACTATGGCCAGTGGTGTAACAATATTCAAACATGAAACAGAAACAGCAAACACCAGTCTTAACTCACAAATATTTATAAAAACACAACAATATGTGTCAACACATTGACATTTCGGTGCCTTAAGGACACCTTCACCAGACATATACATTTCAAAAATGAATGAACGTAGAGAAGAAAGTAGGGTTCCAAAGTGCCACCTAGTGGTCCTTCCATTACCTAAATATCGGTTGTCACAAACACATCAAAAAATATATTAATTTTTAATTTAACAATATCAGCCTACCTTTTGCCTATTAGATAAAATTAGAAAAAAATTAATCCCAGATTCACATTAAAAACCTTTTGGGTTGTAACAAGTGTATAAATACAATATGAAGAATTGCAGAAGTACAGTGTTTTGCCAATGACCATTCCTCGGAGTCCACTGTCAAGCTTTCATGCCCTAAAAAAATGTATGGCCACTGGAGGATCCTTCTCCTTTTTGTGTAACTCTTCATTTGCTTGTTCATTTGCCACTTTTATGTCACTATGTTTCTAAAAGCATCTTTTAAAGGGGCTAATAGTCTTGCTAATGTACTGTGTATCTTCAGGTAATTCCTAAAAATGAAAATTCCTTTACATGAAATATTTACAGCAAAGAGAAAACATGTAAACAAATATTCATATTATAATTGACTTGTCCTTAAAGCAAGCATATGCAATTTAAATGTTGCCATAGTTTTGCCATTATAAATCCTGTAACCTATTTGTGTTCCAACCAGGTTGATGGATTTTCAATAAAGTGTCCTCAATTGTTAGGAAATGGTTTGCTCGTGCACAAAATGAAGATATCAGAAAATGGGGGGGGGGGGGGGGGGGGGGGAGAATACATTCAATGTGGATATTTGGTAACATTTTGTTATTGCAATTACTTTTATCAACTGTAATTCATAAAAAGTCAGTAGAAATATTGTACCTTTAGTGTGGATACCCATTTACTAGCTGCTATTGCCACTTCTCCTAAATTCAGGGGATGCCTATAGGAAATGCACTTCATGCAAAAAGGGTCCATTAATTGGTTGATATGTCAACCTAGTGAATTCTGTGGGGTCAGATTAGACTGGAACAGATCGGTAAGGTAAGAAAACAAACTACCTGCTATGTACCTGGGTTGAGGACCTTGTGATTTTGGTCATTACCCTGGGTACACCCTAAGGGAGGGGGGTTAGGTTTAGGTTTTTCATTTAGTGCAGTAGTTTATTCGTAGATGCTTAACACCAACAAATAGTTATAACAACTGTTATTCTATAACGGGGATTCTGCACTTAACTGTGTCCTTACTGTCTATCAGGGTGATTCAATAAAAGTTCTTATCATTTAAAATGTTGCTAATTTTGCCCTAACCAATCAGATCTTATTTAACATTTGAAAGCTAACATCTGATTGGTTGGGGCAAAATTAGCACCATTTTAAATGATAAGAACTTTTATTCAATAACCCTGTATGTGCCTTAACTAAAGTAACAAACTACTGCCACACTCATGAAAACATAATGGACATATTAATTGCATTTATTCTATTCAGCAGTTTCATCAGCAGAATTTTCCAAAAAATTAATTTCTTCACTGGTTCAACAAAAGACTCTAGCCTTCATTTAGACTGTCCATTACATGATGTCCAAACAATAAATGGAGAGTGACACTGCAGAAACTCTTCCATTATATTCTAGAAATTGATGATTAAACAATGAACATAGTGAAATAGAATATACTTTTAAAAGAAAAGACTAAATAAAGACCTTTTACTTTTGCATATGTATTACAAGCTGTGTGTACTGTGAGTCAGGGAGGATTCATTCCTTCCTGAACCAATCTGCAGAACAATGCATTATATCAAGTCCAAAGTGTGCAATATGGTAAATAATTTAGCTTAACAGATTGGAGCATCAGAGCATTCCATAAAGCTGCAAAATTAGAAGTCATATTGTTTGCAATTCCATAATGATATGGCCCGTGTGGAAATGATATAATAACAATAAGCGTATGGCAAGTGAAATCAGCCACACAATAGGCAATTTCTATGAACCATGAACACTAATCAGACAGTCAGAGTTCATGGTGCCGTAATTCAGTTGTTGGTAACACAGGTCACCAGTCATGCAGATTATTTGCTTTTTTACAGACTGAGAGAAGTAAAGTTTTGATACAGATACATGCACAGGAATGAGTTCACTTGGAGAGTATTCAACTGCATTCAAATTTTGTTTTCTATCCACAGGGCTAAACATTGCTATGATTCTGTTAGAGACTGCATGGAACATTGCTCCTTTAGAATTCTCTGCCTGTCTGAACGAAATGAACTGACAAGAAAGTTTGGCAAAGACTGTAAAAAACTTTTTTTTTTTTTGCAAGTTTACATTTAAAGGGTGTTCATAAACTGATTAGGATCTCTAGCAATGTGTAATGTAACAAGAAATATGATAAGAGGAGCAAGTCAATATGTGCCAGGAATCACTGTTACATATACAGTACTAATATATAAATACTTTACATGCCGCGTTGTTAAAAAACTCTTTGTGGGTAAACATAGAAAAAGGATAAGACCACCAGCTTATTATAATTCATTGCCCTAATAGTGTGTTGGTCAGCTGCTCTGTATCTTTAAATTAGAGATGGCCAAAACTCACTAGTTTCGTTCCGTTTTCGGATTCCCGATCTTGGGAAAATCCCGAAGATCCAAAAATCCAAAACCGGAAATAGCCTTGAGTGTTTGATAATTCTCGAAAATACAATCAGAGACCATTTTCGAGTTTCCGATCATATTTTTGAGGATTTTCGAACGTTCGAGGTTATTTTCGAAAATTATCGAAAATAGCTCTGTACATTCGAAAATTATCCCAAAGTTCTGAAATTTCGCATCCAAGGAGTTTTGTGTCGGATCTGGGTTTGTGTCATACCCGGATCCCAACTCTACTTTAAATGACTTAATGGGCTGATTTTTGTCCTGACCAAGTAACATTTTACTTAAAAAGTCTTTGAAAACCTTTTTTTCCTGGTAGACTATCATGCAAGAGTTTTACTTAAATGTTAAAAAATGTGCAGAAATGTCCGCACAACAGCAACCAATGCATCTTACATTCAGCTTTCTGATGATCTGCTTTTCAAGAATTTTCTGCCTGCTGTCAAACTTTCTGTAGCATAAAAAAAGATGTACTGCTGTAAAAGGCAATGACAATAATTAGAGTGAATAAGACAGAATAGGAGGTTAGCATCTGTCTTTCTCAGGTTGGCAAATTAAGCTGCAGTAATGGATATTGGTTGGTTTCCCTTTTGATTTCTCAATGATATTGTTTATTGGATTTTTTTCGCACGTTTACATTTAAAGGGTGTTAATAAAATGATTAGGATCTCTAGCAATGTGTAGTGTAGCAAGAAACATGATAAGAGGAACAAGTCAATGTATGAATCACTGTTATTTATACTAATACATAAATACTGTACATGCATACTGTACATGCTGTGTTCTTAAAAAATAACTATTTGTGGGTAAGCTTAGAGCAACAACTAGAAAGCAGTATTCTGTTTGACCTGTTTTATATATAACATAAGTAAATAGTTGAATATGTGCCTAAAATGAGTTCCATCAAAACAGGTAGTGTGTAGCCAATTAAAGGAAAAATGCTGTATACCCCACCTAACCCCCCCCCCCCTCAAAAAAATTAGAGTGAACAAGAGAAAATAGGAGGTTAGCATCTGTCTTTCTCAGGTTGGCAAATTAAGCTGCAGTAATGGATATTGGTTGGTTTCCCTTTTGATTTCTCAATGATATTGCTTTATTGGATGTGCAGGACTTTAACTGAAGATATCAGAGAAATACAGACTTTACTCAATTTAATCAGCAATGCTTTGCAAGCTGCTTTGAAATGATATAGCTGGAGAATTGTCCCAGAAGTAGGATGTAAAGTTATTTTTATTTTTTTAATTATAGATTGGGGACATGATCTATCCCAATAAATGCAATATCTCCATACTCAAGAAAATATTTCGCCACAGGTTTGTTGCTTTTGTTGTCAAGATATGGTGTGTTAATTACAGATCTGTGGCCACACATTTGTAAATGTAAAGTTAGATCTGTTTACCCATGTACATGAGGCCACATGGGCAGACTATTATGTATACCACATGTGTGGTAGTACAAGTAATGCTTTTCTTAATTTGTATAGTACGTTCCGTATGTGGGTTAAATGTCAGACATTGTGAACTTAACACTTTTTGTATCAGTCCTTAACACCTCGCTTCTTCACTTACCACATTCCTGAGATGAGGCAACTTTTGCACACTTCATTGAAGGAGCGTGGTAAGGTAAGGAACTCCAGGAAACAATATTGCATTGCCCTCTTGATTTTTCCAACAACCATGGTTTTAAAATTGCATATAAGGCTGGAGAAATACTGTAGTTTATAATCAGCCAATTCTAGCATCTGCCCTAAAGGATAATTGTATTGCCTAAATGCATTTTTTAAAAAAAGGTATGCAGCCGTCCCTGCATATTTTTTTATGATTTCGAGTCTCTGCCTTCAATTAGCCATGCTGTGAAGGGGGCGTAACAATTCTGTCTGCCTCTGTCACTCAAAGCTATCATGCGAGAAAACACTCCTCCACCCACCCTTGATCAGCTTGATTATGTAGGCTGTATACTAGCAACAGGACATTTCAAGTTTGTTTGACTGGCAGAGGAGGAAAGAGATTGAAACAGACAAAGTGGTGCACTGGGCTTCTATATTTTAGTATTGCACCTGTTGTAATCGCAACAGGTTGTGAAAGGGTTAATAAGTGTTTAGTTTTTTTCCCCTCTTTTCCCGGCTCTTGCACAAATTGGTGTGGGGGCTGGGGCCTATTAGTTAAATAGGATTCACATTGGTTGGACCTGTGGTTTGGACCTAACAAAAGGAAGTCCCCTGCTCTAAAGGACCTTGATCTCAAGGACATAGAAAAAGAAGGACATTGAAACAAGAAGGGTAATTAAACAAGGTTGGTATGTCACTGTGCTGGTGTTGTGTATTAGAAGGGACAGTTTTGTCAGTACCATGCAATGTGCATCCTGCCACATGTATAGGAACTTGGAGCAGATGTTCCAGGGGACCTATGTCTGTGTCAGATGTGAGTAGGTTGCCTATTTGGAAACTGAGGTGGAGAGTCTAAGGGGGCAGCTTGCAGCATTGCAGGGATTGGCAAATCTGGGGGGACAGAAGGCACTAGCTGGGGCCAGTGTAGAGGTGGGTGGAAGTGGGACAGGGAAGGTTGAGGGGGAGGTAGTTTTGTTAGGGTTTCTAGAGGAAGTGGGGGACGGAAGGATAGGGTTGCTTCTTACCAGATTGCCCATCCCAACAGATTTGCCGCCTTAGGTGATGAAGTGGAGGAGGACAGCTTGGAATTAGCAAGTATGGAGGGGGCTAGTCCCTTGAGCACCCAGGGGACTGGGTACAAGGGAAGAGGAATTTAGGATCAGGAATGCTAGGCAGGTGGTAGTGGTAGGGGACTCCCTTATAAGGAAGGTAGGTAGGGTAATTTGCCTCCAAGACCCTATATGCCGAACTGTGTGTTGCCTGCCTGGTGCTAGGGTTTGGCATGTGGTAGATTGTGTAGACAGATTATAGGGTGGGGCCCCGGTGTGACCCGGCAGTCTCGGTTCACATCGGTGCCAATGACAAAGTTAGAGGAGGAGGTGAGGTCCTTAAACATGATTTCCGAGCGTTAGGGGCCAAGTAAAAGCAAGGACCCCCAGGGTAGTGTTTTCAGAAATACTATGGCAGCCACGTGCTAAGCCAGGGTTTGGGTTTATAGAGAACTGGGCAGACTTTGCTGTCGGCTACAGGCTCTTTAGTAGGGATGGGTTGCACCTCACAGATGGCGGTGCAGCTGTTTTAGGGGAGAAGATGGCTAGAGGGTTGGAGGAGATTTTAAACTAGGTTTGGTGGAGTGGGTATTAGCAGTCTCACTGGGATAGATAGCCCAGGAGGAAAGCAGGGTGTAGATATGCCAGTGTTGGGTGGAAAGGGGGGTGGGGCTAGCATAGGGGATAGGGAGGCATGTATTAAAGTGTATTGAATAAATTACAGGATCATAATCTAAAATGTATGTTTGCAAATGTGAGAAGCCTGGCTGACAAAATGGGTGAATTGGAAATTATGGTATTGAATGAAAAGTATGATGTAATAGGTATAGCAGAAACGTGGTTGAACAGTTCTTACAACTGGGCTGTTGTCTTGCCTTGTTTAGGCAAGACAGAGAAAAAAGGATAGGGGGAGGAGTATGTGTTTATGTTAAAAAAAGAATTGAAGCCAAATTTAAAAGAAGAGAAAACTGGCGATATGGATGTTAAAGTGGAGGCAATATGGGTGGAATTAGGCAACAGGAAATTGTTGGTGCCTGCTGTAAGCTGCCAAATGCTAGCAAAGAGGAAGTGAGTCAGCTTCATATGCAGTTGGCAAGGGCTGCAAGTTTGGGGAGTGTGCTCATTATGGGGGACTTTAATTACCCTGACATTAATTGGTGTAATAGAATTGCCATCACAGAAAAAGGAGATGTTTTCCTGAATTTGCTGCAGGATAATTTTCTCTCACAGGTGGTTGAAGTTCCTACTAGAAAAGGAGCTCTGTTGGATCTGGTAATATTTAACATCTTGGAGCACATTATAGATATAAAGGTAACTGGAGGCTTAGGAAATAGTGACCATGAAATAGTGTTGTTTGGACTATGTTATTGAAAGGAAAAGTGCGCTGGGTTAAAGACTTTTAATTTCGGGAAAGCAAATTTTCCAAGGTTAAAAGTAGCTCTTCAGAATGTCAACTGGGATAATGTATTATCAGGTAAAGGTACTGAACCAAAGTGGACTGTGTTTAAGGGGATTTTAAGCCAGTTCATTTTTTACCCTTGGGAAATAAATGTAAAAAAAATAAATCTGCACCCATGTGGCTGAATTCTGATGTAAAGAGGCAAATGGCATTTAAAACCTTTAAGTGAGATGGAACGGAAAGGGCCTTTAGGAATTATAAAAACTGTAACAAGGAGTGTAAGTAGAGATAGGATCCGGGTTCGACATGAACCCGGATCCAACACGGGAACCCCTATGTTCCTCGTTGAGGTCGCCGGTGCCCGCTGGGGGTACCCCTGGCGGCCGCAGGGGTACCTCTTGGGAGGTCAGCGGTATCAGCGGAGTTGGTGTCGCCGGGACTGGAAGAAAGAAGACACCGCCCAAGGGCTCTTTTAAGAGCCGCACACTGGGGTCGACCCCCGCCAAAGGCACTTGTCAGTGGCGCAAGGGCCCTTATAAGGGCCGGGGAGGGGGGTCCCGGTTCGAGCTGCGGGACCCCTTAAGCCCCAAAAGGCCCTTCTCAGGGCCCCGCTGGAGGGTGTCTCCACCCCTCCCAATAGGCCCTTCCCTTCCCCTCCCTGCCAGCGGCGGGGCAGGGGGCTTGGAGGGGCTGCTGGGGAGGCGATAGCACTATTTTAGTGGCCGCGATGTGCGGCGGTAATTTTTTTGCGATATTAACGTTTTTTTTTTTATAAATATGCCCCTAAGCCTAATTTTTTAAAAAGTATCTTAATAGTAAGAAGATTGAGAATATGGCACCATTAATTAATGGGGATAAGTTAGTTATGGAAGATGGCGATAAAGCAAATGTCTTAAATATTTTTTTCCCCTCTGTATACACTATAGAAGATCCAAGTACAGATATCATAGAGTATAGTAGCAATAATGTTATAAAAGATTTAAGTGCACTTTGGTTAACCGAGGATATGGTACAGAAAGAACTAAATAAGGAATATGCAGTGCAATTTTGGAATCCTGTGTACAAAAAGGACATCTTTGAAATGCAAAGGGTTCAGAGAAGGGCAACTAACTTTAGCCATGTGACCAGCTTGTAGTCATGTGACCAGCCTGTCTGCATTTATAGGCTCCCCTTCTCAACTGTCAATTTTTTCCTCAGGTACTTCCTGATTTCCCCAGCAATAAGTCTTAACTGAGCATGCTTCTCCCCCGGGGGAAAAGGGCCAGCAGAGGTCAGGTGATGTCACTCAACTTACTGGAAGCAGGAAGTTTGAACATTCACCCCATTGTAATTTCTCACAGGGTCCAGCCAGAGATGTGATTGTTGGCTCAGTGTAAAGGATGTACTGCAGGCTTTCATTTAACCCTAACTTGTTTTGAGACCGCAGTTGCCCTATAACCACGTCCATGGGTCACCTAGGAGTTGGGCTTTAGCACTCATCTTTGCTGTGTGATATCTTAGGGAGGGCAGCACAGCTGTAAATGTGAGTTAAGGTGGCCATATATCTATGCGATTTTACTTACCCGACCGAGCACTCACGCGATGTTCATCGATCCTGCCCGGACCGCCTCTCCCGACCTTATACTCGACCAACATGCGATCACAAAATGAATGGGATTTTAAGATCGGGAGAGGCGGTTTCCGGCAGGATAGATGAACATTGCATGAGCGCTCGGTCGGGTAAGTAATATCGCATAGATGTATGGCCACCTTAAGTGATTTCAGCTGCTGGAAGTGTGGACATGTAATGGGGGTGATGTTATTTTTTTATATTGTTGTCCTTTAAAGACCATAACCTGTAAAAAAAGCTCTTTCTGTGGTCTTGTGCTTTTATATGATAATTGTATTATTTGGAGATTTTTGTATTTTTGACTTTAGCCAATACTGATTTTTGAAATTTCCGACTTTCAGAATATTCGCATATTTTTTAAACAGTCATTTCCGAAATAAATGTAGGTTTGTTTCATTGGTATTAGGGGTGTGCTGGAGTTGGGGTCCAAACCTGGATTCAGGGTGAACCTGGTTTTGTGTATCCTTAGTTTAATGTATTGTTTACAAAGATTTGTCCACTGATATATATGTTCCCCATGCCATCTCCCAACTTCCTCTGCAATTTCTTTACTATTATCATGGGAACAGCCTTTGAAATAAAGCTTGTTAATAGTGTTAATTGTGAAATTTCACCTTTCATAGCCTTTATTACATTTCATTACATTACATTTGTCAGAAAAATATTGCAAACATTTCTTTTAGCAATTTTCCAAGATGCCACCGGTTAATCAAAATAAAGCAGTTGCCAGTCTCTATTTAAAATGTAACTTTATGCACATAAATGTAAAAACCTACCCTCTGATACTAATTTGAAATACAAAATGAACCTTGTGTCTGATGGTTAATATTTTAATCATCTATATTGCTGAGACGATCAAGCATTTCATTTTATGGTCGTTATATGCTGCTTAATTTAATATGAATCTGATCAATTTTGAACTCCTTAATGCTGTTGCTTTTGAATAACTTTTGCAAGGAAGAAAAATATGAAAAAATACCCCTATGGCTAATTTAGCAGACTCACTAGATACCTAATAATAAGATACAGAAGAAGCTGAATTTCAATTAAAAAGCATGCAAACATGGTTTGGCTTCAAAGAAATTGCTCATTAAGTTTCAAGGGAAAAAATAACAGGTTTCTCCTGATACATTAGACAGCTTCTTTTGATATGAAAATGCACAAGAAAAGAGAAAGAAAGAAAGAAACCTATGGCCCAACAACAAGGACAGTACTCCTGGAAGGGTGAAAAAATAACCTTAAGGGTTAAGAGGTAAATTTGAGCTGAAATGTTGATGCAGAATACATGGAATTGAAATATACTTTTGATGTTGCAGAAACCTTGATCTCTACCACCAACTATCAAACTATTCTTTGATTTATGGTGGGGTATACAATGATTAAAACAAAATACAACATGGACAATTAATCACTACAGAAATAAAATAGTACTGTAGTTCTACAACAAATACAATATAATAGAGTACTACTTTTTCCCTTCACATTGACCTTATAATGAAATGTTCGAAAACATTAACAGAATATAATTATTTTTTGTTATTTTATCACTCGGTTTTAAAGAACCTAAATGGAATTCCTCCCTGGTTTAACTATGTTTGATCTTTTTGAGGTCTGTAGTATTCCACTTAATACAAAATGCAATCGGCTAGCATGGAATGCTATATTTTAGTATAAATTATAGTTACCTTTCCAAAGCATATCAGAACATGAGAATAGTGCTTGAAGGAGCACCACAGGCACTTTTTTTATGCCAGAGAAGACACTTTATTTTTAGTCTGATATTTTTAGAATATTTTGCCTTTGTCTTCTTTCATGAGATTTCTTGCAACCAATCAAAAAGTGCCAGAGGGCAGTGACATTAAAACCTATAAAAGTAACATGATAAAGCTGTACAAGAGGAAAGCTAGGGCAACCACATGGTAAAAAATAGTAAAAAATGGGTATATCAATGTGATGTCTTGAAGATTATAACTAAGACAGTGGGGCATTAGGCAATTTTAGAGCATATTTATAAAGGTTAGTATTCGGTAATGTCCAATAGTGAACCTTTATCGCAATCAGAAAATGACCACTTGTAATGTTTTTTTTTAGAAATTACTGCCCGGTATTCTGCTAGATATAAGCTAGAAGATAGAACACTCCTCTAATATATATCCCACATGGTATCATCGAATTCCGTGAGTCAACAATTGTAGAAAGAGATATAGTACTAAAAATGGGTGAAATAAAAGAGTAGAAGAAATAGAAAGAACAAAAATTTAGCTTTTTTAAGACAAATATAGAAGACACATATGCTTGTGAAGGTTCTCATTCATCCAGGTCATGGTATATCTGTTGTATTCAATTAGATCAACTGGACTTGAAGTTTAATTCTTGAAGAAGTTTCGCTAGTCATCCGACTGGCTTTCTCAATTCAGAATGACTTGTACAAGAATCTGTGGCAATTATGTACTCTGGAAATACCAATTAGCATATCACAGCCTGGTGTTAAGGGCGTGATTGTATAGTGGCTAAGAGGTGTTATAGGAACACCCAGGGTAAGGTGTCAAAACAGCATTGTACATGGCAGACAGTTGATGTCGAACCCCCCCACCTCTAGGAACGCCCAGGGTAAGACCCAATACCGAAACACAAGATAAGCATCATCATATATGCAGTGCAGTGCAGTGCAGTGAAGAATGCTCTTGTATGTGGGGAAGACCAAACAGCAACTGTATCAACGTATGGCCCAGCACAGAAGAGCCAATTCCTCGGATCAGGACTCAGCTGTGTAACTGCATCTTAAGGATAAAGTAAAAAAAATAAACCTTTGAAAATTGTAATGTTAACATATTGGCAAAGGAACGTGACTGGTTCAAGAGAGGTGTCAAGGAGGCCATTTATGTGAAAATAAAGAAACCAAGCCTAAATAGAGGTGGGGGGGTACGACACCAACTGTCTGCCATGTACAATGCTGTTTTGACACCTTACCCTGGGTGTTCCTATAACACCTCTTAGCCACTATGCAATCACGCCCTTAACACCTTTGTCCATGGGCGTGATTTTGACTGTGGCTTTGCTGGTGGACGTGGGTAAAATTTTACAATTTTGAACTTCCTACCCCACAAAGGTATTTAAACAGTTCCTCAGACAGTCAATTAGCAATAATGTATACTACTAGAAACAGATATTACACCACTTTCTTAAACAGCTTGTGTTGCCACTACTATATTGCTCCATTCAGGTTTGAGTTAATCAAAATAACTTATTTTGTAGCCTGTGCTATGCATGTTGGTTCAACTGTTACAATATAAAAGATTTTAGACAAAAGATTTGTAAGCCTATCACCACGTCAAGCCCTAACTAGCATAACTAGACTTACCTAGGCTAACAGACTAAAGCTAACCTAACCATATAAAATGGTGAAGTGGAGTTGAAGCAACTTCAAGGTACCGTGTTTTGGAGTCATGCGGGTGGCGTTCATACTTCTTGAGCACGTTTGCCGGTTAAGGGGATTTTTTTTCACCACTGCCTTTCTGACGCCTTTCTTCTTCAGTGCAATGTCTCACTCTTCCTAATGGTAGATGTGGCCCTGGTTTCTACAGCCAGCTACATCTGGCAGCTAGGGAATTGTGGGAATTGTAGTTGAGGGCTTATTGGACATCTCTCTCTTAAATAGTAAAGTGACTATTTTACAAAAAGCACAGTACAATTAAAACAACCTGATAGTGTTTGCTGGGAGAGTTTTCAAATACTAGGTAGGTACTTGTTTACTCCATAACTGATGACATCACATCTCTGGGAATGAGAGGGTGGCACAGATAATCTATAGGAACTAATACTCTACCATTTGCTTAGTTATCTTAATTTCAGTAGGTTACCTCAACCGACAGACATCAAGAATTATGTAACATCACTTTAGACAAGATTTAACTTAAACATCTAATAAATGCATCACTTATTATATATTTTTCTGTGCTACAGCTTGTTATTGTCAGTCTTTTTTCATTAGGTCTCTCTGCTCTACTGAGAGCAGACCTAATGATAATTTAGTCTTAGTTTGCCACTGATAATAATAAGCTATATTGTTTTAAATCACCACGTAAAAGGCAGATTATTGAACTTTATAAGATCATTTTAGCTTGTTAATTGCCAAGCAACAGCACAGATGCTAGAGGGAGCAGATCATTTCTTGCATAGAAAACAGGTTTTTAAAGCAGAAAGAACACATTTTATAACCTCTACAGATTGCAGACTACAACATTTCATAAAGTGAATATATATATACGTTACATATATGTATGTGTTTCTATTTTTTCCATAAATGCATTTTTTCCAACTCAGGTGCAGGTGGCACAATACACATTTCTCATTTTTCAGGGGAAAAAAGTGTGTGACAGATGTGCTGTCATACCTGTCTAGGATGTAATATTACTTGATCTATTTCTAATTATTGGAAATTAAACTCTACTGTCCAAACACCATAGCCCACAAAAAAATTATTTATATTTACATAGGTATTTTTGGATTAAACCCTTCCATGCAAACATAAACCGCCAAAAGAAGAAATCTTAATAGACCAAAACATTTGGATTGTTTGTCTTATCATTTGGAACCCTAAGAGAATCAAAATGAACAATCACTGATATATCATTTTATTCATGCCCCATAGGGGTGTGAATCACATAGTTTTACTTCAGATTTTCAACAAATATTAACTCATTTTTGACACCATCTTGAGGTATTTGTTAACTTAACAATGACTATACTGCATAAAATACACAATGCAGCTCTGCATGGGTTTCAGCAAGCATCTGTCATACGTAAGTTTAGAAACTCTCAAGTTTTAAAATTCTAAGAATTTAAAAATCTACATCTTAAAGGGCAACTGTGGTCTCCAAACAAGTTAGGGTTAAATAGAAGCCTGCAGTATTTCTTTTAAAATGAGCCGACAATCTCTGTGAGAAATTACATTGGGGTGAATGTTTTACTTTTCCTGTTTGCAGTAGGTTGCGTGACATCACCAGACTTCTGCCTTGCCCTCTGTCCCCTGGGGTGAAGCATGTTCAGTTAAGACTTAATGCTGGGGAAAACAGGAAGTGCTTGGGGGGGGAAATGACAGTTGAGAAGGGGAGCCTATTAATGCAGGCAGAGACTGATTACATGACTACAAGCTGGTCACATGGCTGAAAACAGGAAGAGTTCAAGCAGGAAGTAATATTGCTAAACCTTTCCAGCAGTAACTTCTCACAGAGATGTGGTTTAAAGGGGAAGTTCATTGCAAATACATTTGCTTTTCAGAAAAAAGAGCAGTATTTCTCCATCCCCCTGACCTTAATCTGCCCATTCAGCATTGTCTCTGTGTATAAACAAATGCAACCAAAATACTGACTTCCTGTTTGCAGGACCCCTAATAGAGACCATCTTGCCCTTGACCCAGCGCCTGGGTTGATTAAGTTGCTCAGTAGAGATCTGAGCATCTTTGACCCATCCAACAGCCAATCAGTAGAAATTACTGTTAGGAACATTCCAAGGATGTGGTGCATCCTGGGAAGAAGAAGGACCGTTAGAACCTGAAATGTCAGCTCACTAATGTCAACAGCAGGGAACAGCAAAGGGTATGAAATCAACTGATTTTTCAAAATGGGAGAGAAAATGTAGAATAACTAAGAAGGCATTACACAAACTAACAATTTAACAATATATTGATAATTTTCACTGAACTGTCCCTTTTTATTTTGAAGGTACGATGGAAGGCTTTATATATAATCCTTACTAGTTTGGAAGAATTGGAGAACACAGTTATCCTTTAATGATTACTGTTTCTGTTGTACATCAACTTTCAAATAAGATTCTTTGGGGGAAATTTATATAGTGATGCAATCACAAAAATCCAGATTTTAAAATCAAGATAACCCTTAGCGGTTCAAATGTAAAACCACAAACAGTCCACAATATTGCTGTGTTTTTGGCCAACAAAGATTGAATCCTTAAAGGTGAGGTAAATCTCTGCTCCAAATCTAGAAGGACACCAATCATGTATCTTAAAGATTCATATTTATTTTATCATAATACATTTAAAATTAAAAAACTGTCACAGTAGTGTACTAATGGGTGGTCTTACACATTTCTCAGAGACCACTCCCCTGTCTTTCCCACACAATCTCACCCCAAGTACGTGTGACAACATCATTCTCTTGCTAATGTGTATAGTCTCTTAAAGTGCTACAGCTAAATCTGCAAGTGTGTATATTAAAAGAGAATATATATATATATATGTTTGATATGTGAAAAATGGGGAAAATAATGTGTAAATGTGTGTCAACAAATATATATGTGTGTCAAAAAATTATACATGTAAAAATATATTATGTTAATGCATTTATTGTGGTGTGTCAATTATATAAACAATTATATAAACAGTATCTTGATATATAAATAACATCTAAATATATAAAAAGACAAATATGTACTTATATGAAAATGTATAAATATATAGATATATAAATATGTAAACATATAAGGGGTATACATATATATATATATATATATATATGCTTAAATACTGAAAAATAGCAATGAAAGGTAGCTACAGTATACACAATAAATATACATATAAAAGCAAGAGAATGATTCAAAGGATATATATATACCCTATATAATAAAATGCAAGTGTGTGTCCGTGTGTGTGTGTCCTGCAGTTACCTCTTTTTGCCACTTGGTGTGCATTCTATTCCTCAGGCTGCTGCAATTTCCCTCCAGGCAATTACAGAGTGCATTGACAGTGCTCTACCTCCCCCGCCACAGCCTCTCAGCCCCTTCATTTCCTTGGGGGCTTTTGCGTACCTCCATCAGCGTACCTTCAGTAACACATGCTCCAGTTGATTATGCGCATGCGAGAAACGCCGGTTGAATATGTGCATGCGCGGAAAGCGTTGTCATGCTAACTGTTTAAAAGAGCCGGTTGATTATGCGCAAGCGCGGAAAGCGTTGTCATGGTAACTGTTTAGACGCTGAAGCGTATGGATGGCTGCACAGTCCCTGCTATTTCGAGGTAATAGCGTAACAGTTAAAGAGACAGAAGACCTCTTTAGAGAACACACCTAAAGGAAAAGGACAGTTAGCTTATGGAGGGCTGAGGGAAAACAGTTCTATCCAAAGTGTATGGACGGGGGGCCCTTGGATTTGGGACAGAGGGGGCCCTTGGATTTGGGACAGAGGGGGCCCCCTGGATTTGGGACAGAGGGGGGACTCTGGATTTGGAACAGAGGGGGCCCCTGGCCTTAGACAGAGGGGGGACTCTGGCCTTGGGACACTAAGAGGGTACTCTGGCCTTGGGACATGGAGGAGGACTATGGCCTTGGGACACTAAGGGGGCACTCTGAGTGGATTCAAACTCAGGACTCAGATCATTTATTGAGCTAAGATCACAGCAAGTAAACATTGATGGGTTTTTGCCCTCAATTAGGCCATCATCAGGCCTAATGGCATTTAATGTATTTATATACAGTAATCATATCTCCACACAAGCTCCTTTTCTGTAGTGTACATAATTGTAATGTATCCAATCTGTCTTTATAGTCAAGCTCCCCCATTCCCTTTATTATTTTAATTGTCCTTCTCTTAACCCAATTTCCAAGATGTCCCTTTTGTATCCAGGATTCCAAATGAGGCCTTACCAATGCTTTGTAAAGAGGGAGACTGATATTTCCCCCCCCCCCTTAGAATCCATACCCCTCTTTATTCAAGACAATATCCTGCTGGCTCTAGCTGTTGCTGCCTGGCACTGCTCGCTTCCTTTTAAGTTTGTTATCCACCAAAACTCTAAGATCCTTTTCCAATATTATTATTATTGTGGATTTATATAGCGCCAACATCTTCCGTAGCACTTTGCAATTACAAAAATAAGAAACAATGGCTTGGATAAAACTAAACTTAGATTTCCAAGGACCCGAGGATGTATTTTATCCGGTCCAGGAGCTTTATTACTATTAATCTTATTTAGTAATTTCTACACCATATCCTCAGTTAACCAAAGTGAAATTGCATCTGTTATACCATTTTTGCTACTATACACTATGCTATCTGTACTTGGATCTTCTATAGTGTATACAGAGGGAAAAAATTGTTCGACGTTTTTTTTATCGCCATCCTCCTTAACTATCCCCATCAATTAATGGTGCCACATTTTCAGTCCTCATTTTCTTACTATTAATATACTTAAAAAATTTTAGGATTTGTGTCACTTTGTTCAGCTATCCTAACATTATTATTAATTTTAGCTAGCTTAATTAGCTAGCTTTTATAATTCCTAAAGTCCCTTTCCGTTCCCTCTGACTTTAAGGTTTTAAATGCCTTTTTCTTCCTTTCCATTTCCCTCTTTTCATCAGAATTAATCCACATGGGTGTGGACTTATTTTTTTTTATTTACTGCGACACCGATATTTCCACAAACTATAGCTGCTTTGGTGGTTCCTCTGTGCTCTGCCTCCAAGCACCTAAATCCTTGTAGTAAAAATAAAGATGAGGTACCCTGAGGTACAGGAAGTGAAATCACCTAAACCCACCCCCTTAGCTTCCATTGCTAGGAGGAAGAGTGTAAATAACTAAATAACAACAGTAAATTTTATAACAACATCACCATTCTTTACCCACATAACACCACATCCATTGTGCTCTGGTGCATATAATAAGATGAAATTCCAAAGGAAGTCTTTAAAATGTCCACTATACACCTCTGGCATAGAGAGTTTGGTATACAGTTCAATAAAGTCCTTTTAATATTGTGTATAGTTCCAATAGGTGCTCCCCTTTAATCGGGTTCCCTACATATACATTCATAAGGTCTGCCATAGCTTACTTTGTTGGTAACTTTACCTTAGATGCATTTGTAACCAGATTCTATAGATCAGTGGTGGCAACCCTATGGCACATGTGCCAGAGATGGCACTCAGAGCCCTCTCTGTGGGCACAGCAGAGTTCACCGTAGTTTGTTACCAGAAAGCCAGAGAGAAAGTGTAGCGGCTGTCTGTAGCAGAGAGAGGTCACATGCTATAACATTCAGCTCGGCTTGAGTCCCTGTTATGGATCTCAAACTCCTGTCTAATAATGTAGAGGTTAATGGGTAATCTATAATTAATTCTATCTACTGTATGAGTCTGTGTCTATTTTAGTTGTTTTTCTAAAGTAAAAACTCCATATTCAGGTTAAATTATAATGTTGGCACTATGCAATGAAAAGTGGGGGTTTGGGTTGCAGTTTGGGCACTCGGCCTCTAAAAGGTTTGCCATCACTGCTATAGATCTATAGTAAAGGCAGACTGTAAAGAGAACAGAAAACCACATAATGAGAGAATAGTTCATGCATGCGCATAGAAGACAGAGTCCGTCGGGACCTGTCAGACTATGCTCCGGGGGGGCGAGCGAGCGGGTAAGTTACCTTCTCCCCAGGCTCCTGTTTGTTCTATTGAAGAACGGGAGGTAAGGTACAGCTCCTTTACATCCCATTCTACAATAAAACTGGATTCCCAAAATTTCGATATTATGGAGATACCTTTTAATGACACTATTTCATGGTCAGTATTGCCTAAGCCTCCAGTCACCTTCATATGTATAATATGCTCCACGATGTTAAGCATGGTACACACCATGCAATATTTCCTCCTGACTGACTGTTTCGGCTAGGAGGAAGGACTGACTGTTGCTGCAGTAGTGGCCGTGGCGAACCATTTGCCAATAGTGTCTGCGGACATGTCCGATCGTGCATTTGTCCGATTTGGATGAACGAATAGCCCAATCAACCGAAACACTGAACTATCGATCGATTGGACTGGAATATTGCAATGTGCGTACCATGTTTTAGGTATTACCAGATCCAATAGAGCTCCCTTTCTAGTAGGAACTTCAACCACCTGTGAGAGAAAATGCTAAGGCAGAAAATTCAGGAACCCATCACCCTTTTCTGTGTTGGCAGTTTCACTACGCCAATCGCTACATGTCTTTTAAATTGCTGCTACATATCCTTCAGTGCATAAAAAGTAGAGCCATTACAACTGATTAATTCAATGAACTACCCACATTCCCAAAACCCAACCAACTCCAGACAATGGTAAATGAGTAATCAGGAAGATTCTAACTCCAGACTCTGACTCATTTCTTTATTGGCTTTTCATTTCTGTGCTGTGTTTACATTTTATACATTTCCTTTACTTTAGTTTACTTTCCTGGGTGACAGAAGGGCACCTTTAGGGAGTTGCCATGGTATCACGTTAGGACAGACCAACTCTTAACAGGTTTAAATTTTCATTGCTGTTCCCCTTAAAGGGTATCTACACTGCCTAATATAAAATTAAAAATAATTATAATTTTAAAGAACGTGATGTAAAGGAGCTATATTTCTCGATGAATGCACCAGGAGTCAGGAAAGAAGCCTAACAACTTATCTGTGATTGCGCTCTTCCAGTGCTTCCTCTGACAGATCCTAACTACACCCACACTCCCTTGCACTGTACATGCATGCATAGTGCAAGGGAGCGTGGATAATGTCAGCACATGTCAGAGGAAGCACTGGAAGAATGTAAGTGTGACAATGTATGGATTTTACAGCTGGGAGTGAACATGACCTTTTAAGTATAGGGCAAATGAAGTGCAGAAGTATTGTCTGAGATCTTGTAATGATTACACATTAAAAATAGTTGATTACAAATACATTATATTTAGATCTGTTAAAATCTACATTTACTTTAGCTTAAATTGCATCTACAAATCAGTGGTATACACAAAAAAACGTCTATACAGCAAGGGGCATATTTACTATGCTGATACCTGCTGTGTGTATTATACACACACAGTACTCAGGGATTTGCCTTTCACAAGGAAAAAATATTGCTAAGTTTAATTTTCCTATGTTTTGCATTTTAAAATAAAGCTTTGCTATTCAGTTTATTACATTTCTGTATTTATTGGTTCCTGTAGAGTACGGTATATATCTCAACAATAAACCAAATGCATTTCTACAGACCTTAAAGAAGACTAGTCTTCTTAACAATTCCCTGTATGTCTATCTGTTGTATTTAATTAGATCAACTGGACTTAAAGTTTAGCTAGTCATCCGACTGGCTTTCTCAATTCAGAATGACTTGTACAAGAATCTGTGGCAATTATGTACCCTGAAAAATCCCAATTAGCATATCACAGCCTGGTTTTAAGGGCGTGATTGCATAGTGGCTAAGAGGTGTTATAGGAACGCCCAGGGTAAGGTGTTAAAACAGCATTGTACATAACAGACAGTTGGTGTCGAACCCCCCACCTCTCTTTAGGCTTGGTTTCTTTATTTTCACATAAATGGTCTTCTTGACACCTCTCTTGAACCAGTCACGTTCCTTTGCCAATATGTTAACATTACAATCTTCAAAGGTATGTCCTACAACAGTGAAGGGGAAAAGCAAGACAGGAGAAAGAACATGGTCATCCCATATGTAGCGGAAACAGCATACATGCATAAAGTCTTAACTTCAAAGTGCTTCATTCACACATAACCAAACCAACAGAAGCCCTGCCTGAAATTTTTTGAGTGCTTCCTCCTCTTTTTCCCTGGTCAGAAACAACTTCTAGAGAAGAAGATTGAGCCTTATCAGGTGTGGGTAGGTGCCTTTGTTACTCTCAAAAAGGAAATTTTCACACCTGCCCCCAAACTATTTCCACCATTAGTATAGGACGATATTAGAATATAATTATTCAAAATGACAGAACTTTAGCAGCAGGTGTAGACTTTTTGTCACCTGAAACAAATATTTGAAGCTGCTCCTTTAACTTCCTGAGGCTTATCGAGGTATGTGTGGTGGGCTGACTAAAACAGCAATGGATAGGCAAACTCAAACACCTGCTAGTTTTCTCTGGTGCTGCTCCATTCAACCCCCATTCCAAAGAGCCAATCGTCACTGCAAAACAAAAAAAGGAACCAGAACGCTACTCGGATGAACAGGTGATAAAAGGGGGAGAATACCTATAGTTTATTCAGACACAAAGCAATCCAATGTTTCAGGAGGACGTATCCACCCTTCCTCAGGGATAACAATAAACAAGTTAAGCAGCCATGGCCAGGCCACACATACTTGAAAATATAAAATGTCCAGCCCACAGACTTGTTAATATAAGTGCGCCCCATGTGAAGCCCAAACAGACTTGTAAATACAAGAAGCCCTCATGCCCAGCCCATACAGACATGTAAACATAGAATGTCTAGCCCATACAGGCTTGTAAATATAAGATGCATTTATGCCCAGCCAACAGACTTGTAAATATATGATTCCCACATACCCAGCTCACACAGACTAAATCAAGATATGCCCACACAGAGAGAAATATAATAGTGTCACTAACTGCTACTGGAAGTCAGGATTTGCTGGCTTTGATATTTTCGATAATATTTGCTTTACTCACTTTTTCTGAAGACACTCTCACTTTGTAGTGTTTCTTAGCTCACTCAACACCAAAGCAGTTAGCAGCAGTCAGCAGTTGGTTATGACAGATTGAAATGACACACACTACTCAAAAGAAGATGACAGAGGAAGAAATGAAATGTTTTGGTGTCAAAACCTTTTAGAGCGTAAGCTGCTGAAAATATAATTATATTTTAAGTTAGCTATTGTTATTTTTACAGAACAAATGTGAAGCCTGGTATACAGGAAAACCATTTTTGTTTATATATGATTTAATTATCCTTTTGATTTTTTTAAAAAATGGATCATTTTTTTTTACTGTATTTTCCATCAACCGCTCAAACATATTGAGCGGTCAATCTAAATTAAGGGGATCAGGTATGCTGGAAGATTTTCCATCTTCCAGTCCCCAACTTCTGCAGATTTCAAGCTGAAAAAACTGACCTGTGTATGGCCCTGCTTAATTGGTCTGTACAGCAGCAGAGTTTATGCTAATACAATACTTGCTTGACAGCTGTAAGATAAAAGATTTATGAATGGATATCTAAAGAAATAAGGGACAGATCAACCAAAAAAGCTTCTTTGTTGTTTGTGAAGAATTCTCTTTTGTAATAATCTACACATGCACATACAGTGTAAGTGCAAGGCTATAGTTGGAATCTTTCATAGGAAGCAGCAGAGGAGTGCGATCGCGGGTAAGTTAGCTGTGTGCCCTCTTGTCTCCTGATAGTTTAATTAAACCTTCTGTTAAACTGAAAATTAGAATGTGCATTACCAGTGAAGATACCTTTTTAATTACATATTTTTAAAAAATAAATAAATAAAAAAGTACTGTAATATTAATGTTAACATAATATTGTCTATGTGTTAGACTTAATATGAGGGAAAATGAGCCCCATTATTTCTTATAATACATAAGGTTAATTATTTTAAATTAAAAATAATGATTGGGCTGTGTACAGCTTTAAATTATAGCTGTGTTTTTCATCAGCTTGTACACAGCCCACACCATTAATAATAAAAGATTCCAGTAATTTCTGTGTAAAAAGTAATAGCAGGGCACAGACCTGAACAGGACAAATCCCTTCAAAGAGAACATCCTTTCTTTTCCATCCAGTCAGTATAAGTCAGTGTAAATCCGGTACCCATGAAGACCCAGGTGTCTTTCCTATGTACTGAACTTAGAGTCTTCATGGACACTGGACTTACAGCACTGACAGGAGGGAAAAGAAACAATGGGCTGTTTGAAGGGATTTCTTCTGTTAAGGTCTGTGCTGTGCTATTCCTTTTTAGACAGAAATTTCTGGAATGTTTTATTGTTAAGGTGACAGGCTGTCAATTGGGAGGTGCAGTGGTATATATTCTTATAAAAACCACTTAGCTATGTAGTTAAGAGGTTTTTATAAGGATATATTTCACTGCACCTCCCCATTGAAAGTCCAGAGCCTTATGTATTATATAGTAATCCATTATACATCTATCAAAACAAACACAATGATTTTGGGGTAAAGCCATAAATATTTCAATTCTGGAAATTAGGGGGAAAAACAACATATCTCTGTGAACTAATAAACATAAAAATAATGAATAATCATAATAATAATTTAACAAAATTAAATGTTAAAACAAAATAATTTTTTGTGTTTTAAACCCTCATGGTGTTTTAGCTTTATTATTATATTGAACTTAATGGTTAATTTGTGACATTTCTAAGGTGCCCTGAGGTAGATTACGCCTCTAATCCAAATTCCGTTATACTCACATAGAACTCCAATGCTTATAAAAGAGTTTTCACCCCTTTTCTCATAGAGATTTGTGTACGTCCAAAGGCAAATACCCAGGTAAACCCTTCAGTCATGTGATGTAACAGACATGATAAACAGGTTACCCAGAAAAGCAGGGAGGATGGGGATGAATAAATCCTTATGGAAGCATTGAAGAGGTATGTGAGTATTAGAGACTGTGGTTTTCAGGGGATGCTTTACCTCAGGCCAAAATTTAGTTTGTGGGGTGAACATACCCTTGAACATTCCTTTAAGAAGTTAAAAAAAATATGCAATGAGCAACTGGATTTTTAAAGGAAAATAAAAAAAATATTTCACTAGCAATTCATTTAATTGCATTTATTTCATAAATGTTTAAATAAAAAATTGGTAATAACCAAGGTTTAAAAATATGAAGCAGGCCCTTTCTGGTTGGGGTCTCAGGTATTGGGCATGATGTCACCAGCACCCCTTTGACTTACAGCCTCATCCAGGAAGCAGAAAGAGGTAGCGCCATAGAGAGGTGTCAGGGGCATCTTTGAGTAAAGGCAAAATTAGGTTTGGGGGTGCTAAACCTAAAGCTAACATTTTATTTCATGGCTGGACATGCCCTTTAACACCGATCAACATTGCGAAATCCAACATTAGAAAACAGTCATATTAACACACCTTTATAAATTTTCCGTAAGTGTTTGTGCTAAACAATGTATATTCCCTGTCTTGTAACACCAAAAAGTAATGAGGGAGGTCCAGACGTTGAGTTGAAAGCGCAAACTTTAAAAATTTAATCCATCAGAACCAAGTAAAAACAGTGGCAACGTTTCGGGGGCACATTTAGCCCTTCCTCAAGCCTTGAGAAAGGGCTAAGTGTGGGCCCGAAAAGTTGATACTGTTTTTAATTGGTTCTGATGGAATAAATTTTCAAAGTTTGCACTTTCAGCTCAACGTCTGGACCTCCCTCCTTACTTTTTGGTGTTAAATATGGATATTGGAGGGCTGGGGCAGTGACCCCATGTCAGGGAGCTCCAATACCGCATGGGACATTTTGGTACAACTTTGTATTTTCAATTATATTCCCTGTCTTGGTCAGGCTTAAATTCTAAGCATTTTGACAGAATAACCAAGATTAAAATGAACCCAAAAACTTTGTTTGTGCCTCTACGGACTAGGCCCCATCAGAGCGATTTAACACACGTACTAATCGTGTGTTGAAAAGCACACACTAGGTGAGCTGGGGCCATTTGCGATGTGATCTGTTGATCGGAGTGCATGCGATCACCATTTTTGATGCAATTCACATGTGCTCCAATCCCCGAAAATGATAGGTATCACAGCACAAGCGAGCACCAATGTACATGAAGTCCTGGTCTATGGTTGCACTTTGGTGTGGATGTACAGCAGCCCAATTTTTTATATATTGTGTGTTACATTGAAGGTTTGACCAAAAGGTCATGTGCTCGTTTGAGCAAAGTACTTTAAACTAGAGTCAGCTTCAAGCATCCAGGTCACACAGGAGAAGCTATCAGCTCATGCCAAAAAGGCAAGTACCAGTAGGTTAGGACCCAGTTGAATAAAACTACTGACTGGGCTTAAAATAATTTGGCCAACTTATTGAACTAATTGCTTTTTTTTTTATCCAGGGTTTAGCAGGCTTTGTGGCAGCAACCTTGTGGAGATAGCCAATGTGCAATTGGAATTGTTTGTGCAGTAGAATTCTGTTTTTTGTGTGTTAAATATCCCCTTAAAGGGTATGTCCACCCTAAATATCATATTTTAATATATTATAGATACCCCCTGCACATCCTCAACCGCCATGTTTTTTCATTAAAAAAACGAATAGAACGTTACTTACAGCTCCTTCACTCCTGCAGCGCAGCGATCCGTCTCCCTGCTTGCCGGAACTTGCAAGCAGGGGATGGACCGGCAGCTGCGTCTGTGATTGGCTGAGACGCCACCAATGACAGACACTGCTAACATCAGTGGAGTGCTGTGGGAACAAAGCACTGTAAGTACAGTTCTGATTATTTTTTTAAAAAGCGTTTAGGTCTGGGCAGAGGGTGTCTATCATATATTTAAAAGATTTTACAGTATGTGGAAGGAGAAGGAAGGATGGATCTGGATGGTGGGGGCGTGTCACAATATGGAGTTGGCTACTCTAAGGCATAGACATGAGGTGACGTAACAGAGCTTGTCCTTGGTCTGCAAAAGGAAGGTAGTAAAAACATATGTATCTTAAAATTGACTGAACGGATTTTAATGATTTTTGGCTTATTTTAAAGCTAGAATAATGGCTAATAATATATTAAATGATGGTTTTGGGGGTGGGCACAGGGCCACCTCCCTAATCATGCAGATTGAAGCACATGGCAAAGTGTCCAGTTTTGTCAGGAAGGGGGGGGGGGGAATTGTACTCTAACTGGTGGCCTGCCGATATTGCCAGCAGATTGCCAGGGCGGTGGTGGGTAACCTTGTCACTTACCTTATCATGCTCGGATGATATCAGCAGCACCTCACAAGTCACAGCACTGACCGCAGACTAACCCCAAAGGGGAACAAGGCATACAGTAAGTGATTCAACAAGCTTTCAACACTAAACACCCCATGAAAACACTTAAAATGACCCCCTACAAAGACTATATTTTCTAAATCTAAACTACGGAAGTTATGTAATGGTGCAATTCTTTCATACAAACATGCAGAATTCTGCAGACAGTTAATTTTAGATGTTTGCAATTTTAAAAGATTTTGCATCAGTGCACACAGAGATATGGTCAGCATATATAGCCTTCAATACATAACTTTGGGGGCATATGCTATGCATGAATTATTCAGACTAAACACCCCCTTAACTGGGAAACAATCCCAAAAATGATTTGAATCTACACACCTTTAACTACATAATAGTCCACTCTTTCACACATATGCGCAAAATTCCAGATACAATTTTCATAGAACTTTCTGAAAAAATGTTGGAAATTTTCGCAAGCACACTTAAATTAAATAATTTTACTTAAATACAATCTACCAAAAGTCCTGAATCAGACTTTTTTTTGTGCATACGATTTTGCTGTTTTCCGTTATGGACACACGTGTTAACGCACCAATAATGGTGATTGCATGCGTTACCAAACCGCGAACGGACGTGCAATCGCATGCGCATCAGAAATCGTGGGAATTTTTGCGTTGACACTATTTCCATTTTAGTGAAAACTGCGGGCTCAATCAAAATGCGTGCGCAAACGCGCTCTAAACGCGCTCCAATCTCAAATAAAATCAAGGAAATTCATAAAAACAATGTAGTAGAAAGTTTGAAACTAATACAAATATCAAATCCTGATCCTTTCTAATACAATTATTTTTTTAAGAAATTTGCACATTTGTTCAGATTTTCTAGGGGAAAAAGTGGCAAAGATGGTTCAAATCTTGAAATCTTGAACAAACCAATACAAATAAAAATGCCCTCTAAATATTGATCCCCCACATGTTCTAAATAAAACAGGACAAACAGGAACAAACAAACTCAAAAGGAGCCAATGTGTAATTTTTTGGCTGCACACTAAGGGCACACTTCAACTCAAACAATCTAATTTGCTTATTAAGTTCCCTATTAGCAATTATACCCTTCCATAAACCTACCCCTGGTTAATAGTAGGGGGAGGACCTAAACCCATGGGTCTTAGCTTAATCAAGCTCTACAAAGTTGGCTTCATGAAGTTGCTTTCAAGGACGCCCTGCCATAGTATAGGCCTATGGTAGGACTGAACAATGGGTAGACACTATCCTTCCAAACCATGCCTTCCCATTGGTTCAATACCAGGAAGTGGAGGCGGTAGGTCTAGAGCCGGCTTTCAGAACTGACTTTAAAGGGATCATTAAGATAAGACCCAGGGGTGAGGATTTAAGTTGTTATGTTCCTCCTTGTTTGGCTCCTTCTGCGCAGCTTTGGTTTTCTGTTCCGCCTGTTCTCTGTCTTGCCTGTTCTCTGTCGTGGCTAGCAGTCTCCAGAATTCTAGGTCGCTGAAGGCAATCTCCAATATCCGTCTCTTTATCCGTCACCTTGCGGGTGCACACTTTTAGGCAGTTCTAGCTTCAACTATGATTCCAGCCAATCAAATTCAAACCTCACCTATTATCCTATCTAGACCAGTCTTTCATTCCTGCCTCTTCCCTATTAGTTCTCCTTTCCTTTATATTCTCCTCTGATCCTCTCTTCCCTGCCCATTATAGCACTTACAGGGTTATTCAATAAAAGTTCTTATCGTTTAAAATGGTGCTAATTTTGCCCCAACCAATCAGATGTTAGCTTACAAATGTTAAATAAGATCTGATTGGTTGGGGCAAAATTAGCACCATTTTAAATGATAAGAGCTATTAATGATTGAATCTCCCTATTAGTTTACTAATCTGCTTGGGGTGTTCTTTATCCTGTTTGATCTCCTGTTACTGATCTTTGCTCTTGGACCTTGAACCTCTGCTGTCAGTCTTGACTGTACCTGACTTCATCTCTTGCTCTACCCCTCTGTCCCTCGCCTGGCTGTTGGAATTCTGTGTATGACCTTTGGCTCTGTCTCAGACCTTGCTCTTGCTTAATCCTTGAATGTACTTTACCCTTTCTTGGATGCCAGGTTTTCTATGCCTAGCTGGTCCTGTGCCCTGTTTTGCTTTTAACTTCTCGAGTATTCCTGGCCTCAACTCAGATACCTTGACCTCTAAGTCCAGTGGGCAACCATGCCCAGTGAGGCATGTCAAGCCTCCCGGCAAATGGGGCCTTGACTATTGGTAAATGAAGCGAGTGGTGAAGTTTGGGGTTTCTGGTCTAAAGGAATACTTGGGATTTAGGCACATTATACTATTAATTTTCAGCACCTTGATTGCTCCAACAAATCTACAACCACCAGTAAGATTGTAGGAATGTAAAACGAGGAGCAAATGACTAATCTGATCTGGAAAAAGGTCTTTAGGGCCAGTAGACATTGGCAGGTTCTACCTGAACAACCCCCTCTCTGATTTTTTTGTTTGGATAAGCTGGGGATCGCTGAACAAAATTAGCAGCCAACCAAATTCAAAATCATTTTAGCTGACCAGGCCTGCTAGTTAATTGATTAGGATTTAATATGAGTTAAACAGATTTTTGATAGTTTTTTTCAATTGGTGTGTCAGCTGGGAGTAATATAAGTTAAGGGTTTGCCCTTGTGTAATAAGCATTAGAGCAATTGTGGCTCCCTGTGCATCACACTTTAAGCTTTATACAAAGATTTCTAAAGAAATGTTAGAGTTGGTTCTATTCAATTAACTCTTTTACAAGACACATTTGACATCTCGAAGGCACACTCTGTTCAGCCACATTGTTTTTTGGAACAGTTCCTAATTTAAATGACTTTAAAGGCTCTGCACCTAAAGCTGCTTGTGTGCATTAAATTGCAGCAGATGTCCTGGGCATCTAGTTAAAGCAAAGTGTGTATATAAAAATAAAACTAGTTCTATAATTTCTGAAGTGGACTTTGCATGCTGTGCGTCTTACAGGTGTGCATGAATATCTTAAGTTTTAAAGAATTTTTATTATATTTAATTTTCTGTGGGGATCCTATTTGTTTCCTAGTTACTGTATAAAGCTTTGCAGTTAAAGGTTCATAAACTGCTGACCAAAATAATATACAACTTACCTTTATAAATAATCCCCTTAATGTAGAGAACATTTAAAGGACATGTAAACTGTCGTAAATAAGCTTCCAACTAATGGCACAGCAATAAGGGTTAGTTGCCATCTTCCTATAGTGTTGTGTAGGAAGCTGGGGAATAGTATGTTTTTCCCCTTCTTGTTGCAGCCCTGCAGACCATTGTATAAACATTGTTCTTTGCATTTTGTTTTTAAAATAAAATTCACACTGGTGAAATCTGTGAACTTTTTGCCAGTTGCATAACATTTCAAAACCAACTCATGTTGATCATACACCTATAAGACAATAGAGAGATTTGATAGTCGATCATCAAAGACAGACATACTCACCGGTAGTTTTAACATATTAAAGAGCATGCAAACTGTGCTTAATAATTTTCCAAATAATTTCACAGCTTTAAGGATTAATTGCCACTAACTTTAAATCTGCTTCCATCCCCTATTTCTGTCCCTCCTTTTGCTTCTTTTCCCACTCCTAAAATTATAGTAAAGAACTGTCAATCACTCATACCATTTGCATATCCCAGTGCCTAACCCTGGGATTTGCCTTCTATGAAAGCAAAGCCTTTTCCTCTTTCACAGCATGGCTAATTGATTCAGCATTATGGGCCATATTTATAAAGACGCAGTTAGGCTTTTTCGCAACACACACGCCTTTTACAACAGTGATCATTTATGATTTCACATTTACAATTACAGCCATGGGCTTACTTTTTACGATAACTTGCAGTATCGGAACTTTCATTTACTGTAATAAATTTAGCCTTATGTTCCAGCTTTGGCTGCTTTCTGTGTTTTTTAAACAGAGTCCCAGAGTCCCAGTCTAGCAATTTAAAGAAAGAAATTCCAAAGTTACCCCCCATATACACACACACAAAATTACGGAATGAAGGCTATTGGTTGCAGAACAGTGTTCACTGTTTGGAGCTACACATGCTCTCCCACTCTAGCTGTGTCTAAGGTTCTGGGAGGGGCTGAACACAGAATGTAGGGGACTGCATACAAACTGGCAGTGAGCGCAAGAGGACATCATCACATATGGTGAAATGAAGCACTGGAAGTAGAAAGGGATCCAGTTAAAATGACCACTTCCTTTTGTGTCCATTCCCATCTTAGTATGTGTCTTAGCTATCTGAAATGTTTTACTAACTCTTTTTAACAGTCATACTTTTTTGCTATATTCGGGGTAGAAATTCTATCAATCACTGCAGATTTGATAGCAATTTTTGACAGAAAAAAGACAGGATGCTGCAAGTTTACTTAAAATAGGTAATTTATATTAAAGAGATGAGATTATATTTATTCAGTTGGCAATATAAATCAGTGTTTCAACATTAATCAATCAAGCTGCCAGCAGTCTTTAAAATGATTTTTGATACACAGGAGAATGCTTAGAATACTTAGAATGCTTCTTCTAGAGACAAAATTATTCAATCACGTCATTTAAAAGAAAACAGGTTCGAGAAGATGAAGCTAGTTAAATATAATTTGACAATTGTAAATCCAATGATGTTTCATATGGGTGTCCACAAGTCATCACTGTCATCCCTATTGTTATATTCTTCAAAGAAAACTATACTATTTACCAAGATTTGCAGAGCTAAAAACCTGTCTTAAAATCACGCTAAACCAATTATGCCTATTCAATAAAGTTTAGTGTGACCCAAGAGCACACTCTCAATTTCTGAGCGAGGAACGACCCCGACGGCCGAGCATTACCAGTGACGAATGGCCATTTCGGATGAAAAATGTCCATGTGTATGCTTGTGAAGGTTCTCATTCATCCAGGTCATGGTATATCTGTTGTATTCAATTAGATCAACTGGACTTGAAATGTAATTCTTGAAGACGTTTCGCTAGTCATCCGACTGGCTTTCTCAATTCAGAATGACTTGTACAAGAATCTGTGGCAATTATGTACCCTGGAAAATCCCAATTAGCATATCACAGCCAAGTGTTAAGGGCGTGATTGGATAGTGGCTAAGAGGTGTTACTAGGAACGCCCAGAGTAAGGTGTTAAAACAGCATTGTACATGGCAGACAGTTGGTGTTGAACCCCCCACCTCTATTTAGGCTTGGTTTCTTTATTTCACATAAATGGCCTCCTTAAACACTCTCTTGAACCAGTCACGTTCCTTCGCCAGGATATAACATTACAATCTTCAAAGGTATGTCCTTTATCCTTAAGATGCAGATACACGGCTGAGTCGACCCGAGGAATTGGCTTCTGTGCTGGGCCATACGTGATGCAGTTGCTGTTTGGTCTCCCCCACATACAAATCAGAGCATTCTTCAATGCACTGCACTGCGTATATGATGTCGCTTTTTTTGTGTTTAGGTATTGGGTCTTTCGGATGTACCAATTGCTGCTCAGTGTGTTGTTCGGTTTAAAGCAGACAGGGATACGATGTTTTTTGAAATTCTTCTTAATTTCTCGGAGACTCCTGCTACATATGTGTATGCGTTCGGTCAGGGGGTCGCTCGCCGATCCACCAGGCGAATCAATGAATGACCCCCTGACCGAACACATACACAACAGACGATTCTCGTCCGAAACGGCCATACGTCACTGGTAGTGCTCGGCCGTCGGGGGTTCCTCGCTCAGAAATGAGAGTGTACGAACCGTAACTCTTTAAAGACTTAAACCATTTCTTTGTGACAACATGAACTAAACAACTTTATTCATTTAAGTTGCGAAAGACAATGATTAATTTATTGAATCATGTCCATCAAGTCAACTAATCATTTGGGATCCAATTAGGCTATTTGCCTATTTTAAATACACATGTTTGTGAGAACTAACTTGCATTTGA
Source organism: Hymenochirus boettgeri (assembly GCA_019447015.1). Classification (NCBI taxonomy): domain Eukaryota; kingdom Metazoa; phylum Chordata; class Amphibia; order Anura; family Pipidae; genus Hymenochirus; species Hymenochirus boettgeri. The sequence continues at coordinate 107,159,830 of CM033472.1, forward strand.
ACAATTTTGTTGCAATAACCATTTCAATAAGTGCCAGAATCTAACACATATCAACAACAGCTAACAATTGTTGTGAAGCGTTTGTGTATTTGACATTGGACAGCTCCCACCAATTAAAATCTAAATTTATGAATCTGCTAAAGCTCGCAATCAACTAGTGGGGGTATAAGAACATCCTTCATTAGCAGTTGCTATGTAGGTGAACCCAAATATATTAATTTTAAGCAAATATGATTTACAAAAAATAGTTATTATCTACATGTTTGCCAAATGTAGTAACATCAGTGTTGCTGTACATTTACATCCTAACACTGAACAATGCAAGGAAAAAAACAAGTTACAAGTTACTGTAAGACAAGGTTTTATGGATATGGATGGCTAAAGGAACGGTTAGAATTGCTTAAGAACAAAAAACTTCTTTTAAATTTTGGATGTTGTGATCTTTTTTAAAGGTTTTCTTTTTATCTCAGTATCTCTTCCTATCAACCACTGGCTACTTAAAGTATTTAGAAGAGTAGAGATCTTCTTAAAAAGAAAAGCAGGTGACTGCAAGTTCACAAACAAATAGATTATTGAGTTATTTCTTACAAGAAGAATCCGCAGGTTTTCTGCAGCGTACTTTGCAAATTTGTAGCATTATGCGAGAAAATGACTTTATTGGATACGTGCTGTTTGGCTGGATATCAAACAGTGTGTTTTGACTAGAAGAATTAACAACTGATTGACCATTGCAATTTATTATTACACAATTACAGTGGATAGAAAATGATTCCTGTGCGTATTATGTTTTTGAAATGAATGAATAACTCTTCGAATTTTTTTTGTTTATTTATTTCAAATACACAAGGTGTACACACATTTGCAAGAAATTGTATACTTCGAATATCTAAAACCATGGAATTGTATTACCAATATTTAACATACTTCACAGTTCACAGCTGTTAACAAAATAATATAAATACACCTTAGATGGCATGGATAACAAAACATACAATTTAGGAGGAAGGGACTGGGAGGGGTGCGGTTCATGTGTAGTTTAGGTGGTACTTGTTTAACAGTGATATCTGAGAATAATAATGTATCACAAGGGGGTTCAGAGGTTCACATTTAGACTCTAACTGAGGGTTATTCCGACTAGAGATGTAATGTGGGTTCGAATAGAAACCAGTTTCGAATCAAATCTGAGGGTTTCTAAGTCCCGACAAAACTTTCGGAACTACGGATTTCACGGAACCTGGATTTCTTTTAATTTTCTATTTAATTTAATTTATTATCGAAAATCGAAAGAGACGATGATCGAAAATCGAACGTAGACGTGATCGAAATCAAAAGTAGACAATGATCGAAAAAGAAAACCAAAAGTAGATGATTATTGAAAATTGAAAGTAGACGATTATTGAAAATATCCTCGAAAGTAACATCGATTTCGGTAACTTGAAAATGGAATGCGGAAGCTCGAAAACAGCCCGATTTGAGGAAAGACAGTTTTTTTAAATAAGTTTTGGTTATAATTACGGGTTCCCAGACCATTCCCCAGGTCTCTGTGACATTTACAGTAACCTCATTACTATTTGTCCCTCAAAATGGATAGAAACTTTAAATGTTTATTCTTTTATAGACTTCTATGGCTCCGTTTTAGAATCTTAGATTATTAATAATAATAGATTCCAGATTTTTCCAAATTAGTTGGACAGCCACTTCCAATTAATATAGTCTCATATACTGTAAGGGGTGGCTACATTGATCATTTCTTTCCACTTTGATTATAGGGGACCATCCAGTTCAAAACAATAGTTTTTCTTGCATAAAACAGGACCTGACGTAAAATATTAGTGATATTATGACAAGGAGTCCATCTCAGATAACCCATATGCATAAAACTTAGGCTCCAGGGTTTAATACTATTTTGTCCAAGAATTAGTGACTGGGGGGCATAACCATATAAGTGCCAGAAATCTCCTCTGGGCTCATGACATCTAGGACATCCACTTAATATCTTGGAGATATAGGGCTGTATTTCTAAAGGTGGCGGAAACACATTTTAGCTTAACAAATCGGAAAAATCATCGTAATTTCCGATCAGTTTAGTGATCTTTAATTTACGTTCGTTATTGTAAATTTACGATACATCGTAAATTACCGATATGGATTGTAAATCTACGATAACGAATTCGTAGGTTTACGATACCCATAGAACACCATTGTGGTAGTTTACTACAGCAAGGTATTCTACGAGCGAACGTTTCGTCGTAAATGTACAATTGCGGCCTAACATTTACAACCGTGATCGTACATTTACTAACCTAGCGATAACCACAGGTTTATAAATAGGCCAACACAACAATCTATTTGGTGTCATATATACTTGATGTAAAATATAAAAATGGATTAGTTTGTTATTGCAACTTGCAAGCCCTGAGGTGTGTCTCGATCGGTCTTCCTATTCTTCTGCTTCCAGATCAGGAATATACCTGGTTTTCTTTTATTGCATTAGATGTATCTGTAGATAAATTAGTATCTACTAGGATGTCATATACCTGGGAGACCAGTCTTTTCTCCACTCCATTTTCAATATCCGAGAGATTGGATTGTTTTACTATAGGGATATTTAGACCTTGAATAGGATAAATGGCAGTATTTTATGGTATTTTTGCTCCTTTTGTTCCTCTCTCATGGCTACACCATATAGCCATGAATCTGTATCTTGCACTGACGAGTTCTAACAAGATTGAAACATGTCATGTCTGCAGGTCAGATGATTGGCTCTATATATTAGCTATGTTATTAGCCAGCGGTTCTGGACACATGCATAGTTAAGGGATATAAAGCAGTATTTTGATATCTCCGCCCTTTACATGGGGAACATGGGAGTAAGAAATTACTTCTTGCTTCATAGGTTTTGTGGGCAAGCATATTCATATAGCATAAGACTGCAGGATGCCTTCTGTTATAAGGTGTTTCTCCATGGTATATATCTAAATAGGAATGTATCAGGAATATCATACATTTGCTTTAGGACTGAAAAGGACATAAACATATTATCATTATGATTTGCGAGAAGGATCTAATGTCCTTCTGCTCCGATATCACTAGATGCAGCAAAAGATGCTAACTGGGATACTTTACAGTAGTAACACCATCTATCCCTAGAATTTTAGTGACAATCTGTGAAATTAGTCTTGATGGACATGTAGTACCATGCCCTCCCCCACACATACTATCTTGTTAGCTTTGCTAGAGAACAGAGGGCAGGTAGGCAGTAGTAATATCATTCTACATATATATCAAAGGAGGTTGGGTTGTCTTGGAGCTCAGGTGAAGGTGGGCTCACCTTCAAGTGTTTGATTGAGCTGTCTGTCCGGGTAATAATAGTAGAAATTCATGAGGGCCAGAGCCAGTGTTTTGGGTCTGCAGAATATTTAAATTATCTGGCTCTGCCAGATTCACACAAGAATGAAACAAACAGACTATTTTGAGTGTGGTATAAACATTAAGCGATGTTGGAATGCGTATAGTTTCGGAAGTATAATCATTTAATTAGGTTGAGCATCCGATCAGATTTATGGGAACCGTCTCTGTAGTTTAGTTTTAACCAGGTCTATGAGAGGATTATATTTCTTTGTAGGACCACAGGGGGGCTTTTCATGATTACAATTCCCAAATATTTGAACTCCTGCACCATTGGGATAGCAACCCTGAGTGATGAGGGCAGTGAAATGGATTGATCAATGGGGGAAATACAAGATTTATTCCAGTTTATATAAGTTAACATCCTTCCGTGGCACTTTACAGTTGCATTAATATACATGAGGAAAACATACAGTTACCTACAAGGGTATGCAAGTAAAACAAGTGCAAATCCAGCAGCATTCAGGTGTGGTACAATAGGATGGGAGGGCCCTGCCCCAAGAGCTTACAGTCTAGAGGAGATGTTGTGTATGTGTGATTAACTAGTTGTCAGTGGTTCATAACTAGGGGGTCTGCAATGGGTCAGTAAAGAGAGGGGTAGAAGTGTCCAGGTCCAGATTGTAAGCTTGCCTGAGGTAAGTTTTGAGGTTGCGTTTGAAGATATGGTGAGTGATGTATAAAGTGAGGAAGGGAGTTCCAGAGCAGAGGGGCAGCACAAGAAAAGTCCTTTAGTGGATGTGGGAAGAGGTGATCAGAGTGGATTAGAGGAGAGAGAGTCATTAGCAGAGCGGAGGTATGCCTTGGGTAGGATCAGTTTAACAGATCAGAGATGTATGGGGGGCTGTATTGGAGAGAGCTTGTAGGTCAAGGTTAACAGATCCTTGGGTAATGGGAAGCCAGTGGAGAGATTGACAGAAAGGGGCAGCGGTGTGAGAAGCAGGAAGAGAGGTGAATGAGCCTGGTAGCAGAGTTAAGGATGATTGAAGGGCTGCCAGTCGGTGTTTGGTAAACCACATAGGAGGGTGTTGCAGTAGTCCAGCCGAGAGATGATAAGGACATCAACCAGAATTTTGTAGCATCTCCAACAGGAGTTGGAAAGGGTATTAAGTGTGTTCTAAAGAAAGTTCTGAGTCAAAGGTTAATCCCAGGCATCGGAGGTCAGGTGTTGGGGAGATTGGTGTGTCATTGATGAATAGGGACCAAATTCCATTATAAAATGTATGCTGAGTTTAGAGAGTATTCGGGATCAGCTAGATATAATATTAAATTGGCTGCATATAGACTTAGCAGAGATGTATGAGCTCTCTAGGCTTAGGCCTGTATTTAGGAGAGGAGCGGAGTTTATGGCTAATGCTCCAGAGCTACCGCAAAAAATAGGGGGATAGAGGGCAGCCCTGCCTTGTTCCCTTTCCATAGGATAAGAAAAGCAGACTCCATTAATATAAATTAGTGTAGTAGCTGTAGGTATTGTATAGGAGTTTAATCCATTTGATAAACTGAGAACACAAAGCTAAATCTTTCTATGCAGATTTGCAAATACTCCATTCTAAAGAGTGAACCGCTTTTTGATCACTAAAGGAGCATAAGTCTGGAGCCTGAGAATCATGATTGATTGTGTGTGTTATGAGTGTTTCTGATATTAATAGATGGGATTTCCCAGGCAATAAAACCCGTTTTGTCACTGGTTTAAGTAGGAATATCTTTGCAGCTGTTTGTAATACCTTAGCTAGTAGTATAGTCAATGTTTAAAGTGAAATGGGCCTATAAGACCCGCAATCATATGGGTCTTTATCGGCTTTTAGCGAGTAACGTAATGTGGGGCTCTACACAATAATGAGGTGAGGTGATGTGCACTATCAGGGAGCTTCATAAAAGTTCTTATTGTTTAAAATGGTGCTAATTTAGCCCCAACCAATCAGACCTTATTTAACATTTGAAAGCCAATTGATTGGTTGGGGCAAAATTAGCACCATTTTAAACAATAAGAACTTACTGAATAACCGGTATTTTGTTATATTTCGGTTGGGTAGACCGTCCAGACAGGGGACTTGCTGGGGGTTGTAGCTCCTAGTGCATCTTGTAATTCAGCTAATGTAAAATCAGAGTCTCTTTACTAGCTAGTGTGGAATATTAGCGTTCAGAGGTACTATTTAAAGGGCATGTCCATCCTTTTTGGTATTTCTATATAATTGTAGCTATTGGTTCCCCAGCCCCAACTGCCATAATAGATTTTTTAGAAAGTGCCCGATTTACTACCTTACCTCTCTCCTCCGCCGTACTCTACCGGCCCTCTGATTGTACGGAATGCTAGCAGGGAGCGGGACCAGCAGCCGCATCTCTGATTGGCTGAGAGGGCAGCCAATCAGGACGCAGCTGCCGGCTGCTCAGAATGGGACGGAGAGGGAGGGGAAGGGAGGGAGAGGGTTGGGGGGAGGACTCTCCTGCGCATGCCTCAAACCATGTCGAGGTTGAGACAGACACGAGCAGGATGAGTCACACAGAGATTCTACACTGCAGTTTCCTGGACTTTGGAGGGGCATAGCAGGAGAGCCATTTGGGCAGAAATATAAGGTAAGGATTTTATTAACTACAGAGTGGGGCGCAGTATGGGATTAAATTTTAGTTTTGAGGGTGGACATGCCCTTTAAGTTGTTCGGGTAACGGTGTGTAATGTTTTATACTATTGGGTGAACACTGCTAAAATATCTGAGTGTAATGTCTCTCCTGTTTGGGAGAAGAGATGGGATCCGGGTTCAGCACGAAAATACGATCCAGACGGATTCTCTGGATTTCGGGACTTCGGAACACATTTTCAAAGATTTTCAAATGTACAGAGCTATTGTGCTTGCTTCGGCAGCACATATACTAAAATTGGAACGATACAGAGAAGATTAGCATGGCCTCGCGCAAGGATGACACGCAAATTAGTGAAGTGTTCCATATTTTTCCTCCAAAAGTATCAATCTTGCAATAGAAGAACAATCATTTCCTCAACAAATGTTAAAAGCCATAATAGTGCCTCTCCCCATCAACAATAGGGAATTACAGACCATATCCCTTTTGAACGTGATCTTAAAATCTACTCTAAAATTCTGGCAGAAAGACTCAAAATCATTTACCACAGTTAATCCACCAAGATCAAGTGGGATTCATAAAAATAGACAGTCAATAGATAATACAAGAAGAATTATCGATCCGATGATAGTCTTTATAACCCTAGACGCCGAAAAAGGCCTTCGACGCTTTAACTGGACATAACTAAACAAAAACCCTGGACAAATTCGGAATTAGAAACAACTTCAAAAAAGCAATTATGGCACTATACACCAAACTCTCAGCAACAGTTTTTTTTTTCCAACATGCTGTCTATCCCATTCAATATAACCAACGGAACCAGACAGGGATTACCATATCCCCTCTAATATTCGCCTTAGCGAAGGAACCCCTAGCCGAAACTATCCGCTCAGATAGTAACCTCACTGGAATTAAATAGGAGATACTTCACCAAAAGCACTCTTTTGGACGATGTAATTGGTAAAACCAACCCAACTATCCTTAATACATGTTCAAAATCACATTGCACAGTTCAGTAAGATGTCATACTATAAAATCAATGAAAATAAATCACAATTTGGGAAACAACTTATCCAGACACCCAATTCTTCTATCAAGTAAATATAGATTCTCACGGGAAACCAAAGAAATAACCTACCTGGGGATCCTCTGACTCAAAGAATTATTTCAGTTAAATTTCAAAAAGTCGAACAACAAACCAAAAAATGGAAACCACTAATGCTATCCATACAGACAGAATAAACACCTCCAGATGATGATTTTACCACAATATCTATACCTGTTCAAATCAATCCCAATCATGATATCAAATTCTTCTTATCAGAGCCCAGAAAATATCGCTAGATTTATTTGGGACAAAACAGAGCCAGAAATAAACAATAATATAATGGCCAAACCACGTAAAAGGGAGGTATGGCAGTACCCATTTGAAAATTATTACCATGCAACACTATTATATCAGAACCAGATACTGGTGGAAACAGCAATGCCAACACAAAAACTATGGTGCGATATTGAAAAATATATGTGCCAATGCAAAAATTTTCCAAAATTATGGGAGCCATCCTATGGAGACAAGTTATAAACTACTCATTTACTTTACCTAATGCACAAAAAACAATTGAGAAATATCCAAAAAAAAAACAAATCTATTATATCCTTTATATTGATTATACCCCTATTGAAAGTCTGGAACTATTGATCCCTAACTTCCGAACTAACTGGAATGAAAACCTACTAACAGTGATAGACCAGTTATATAAATATGGAAATATAATCCCTTTTAACGCATACAAAAACAATATCATCTAAACTCCAAAGACTTTTATAAAAATATACAAGCAATTTCTTAATATCTAAATCTAAATGGAAAAACCTCATCCGAATCCACAGAATTACAATTTATAAACCTCTAATATTCCACCTAAAGAATCACAACCTTTTACTCCACGTAAATAGTAAAGACACCATGGAAAGACACCATTTTTAAAATGGGAGGAGGAACTGGGAAAAGCCTTTTCAACAGAGCAATGGTCCATGCCACATAATACAATTTAAAGTCTTCAGATGTTCACAACACTAGGTAGCAAAAAAACCTCCATAAGATACTATAGAACCCCGGCAAGGATGGCCAAATGGAACCCCCAATACTCACCTTTATGCTGGAGATGCAGATCTCTCAAGGAACTCTTCTCCCACATATTCTGGTCCTGCAACAAAATCAAGAAAAAACTGGCTCAAAATACAAAAAACTTTTTATCATCATTATTACAAAAACATATCACGTTAACCCGAGAATGGTCCTAGATCCAACTTTTATCCAAACAATCAAGAATCATCATCTTCACATATAATCATTACACTACAATTCATAACAAGAAACTGGCGTACCCCAAAAAGACCCAATCTAACCATAATTCTAAAAAGCCTCAACTTAAATATGTACTATGAAAAAACAATATGAATAACACAATCTAAATTTGTAAAATTCTACAAACAATGGGAATATTGGTAGACAGACAGAGATCATTTGGACTGTAAAGGAATCAAACCAGTCAAAAACATAACCTTACTGTTTGTGAAGGGTGTGGGGGAGGGCTGGGATGTACGGTACGCACGCGTGTTTTATATCATTATATTTAGAATGCTTGATAGGCAATTAAGTCTTCCCTTTATGTATATTTTGTATATATTTATTAATATATATATATATCTTTGTTTTCATATTATTATTATTATTTTATAGTTTTGTTATATTTTGATATTACAGTTATATGAGACATGAATATGACTATCCAAGAACAAATATCACTACTGGAAAACTACTATAAGTACTAGCCATGATTATGTTCAATGAACCGTGTGAATTTATAAAAAATGTCAATAAAAATTGAATGATTATAAAAAAAAATGTACAGAGCTATTTCATAAATTTTTAAAAATATTTTCGAACGTTCGAAATCCTCAAAAATACGATTGGAGACCACTTTTCAATTTCCGATTTTATTTACGAAAATCGAATGTTCGCGGCTACTTTAGTAATTTTCAAAATAGCCTCGAACATTTGAAAATCTTCGCAAATATGATTGGAAACTCGAAAGTGGTCTCCGATCATATTTCTCAAGCACTTTCGAATGTTTGAAGATATGTTTTTACATTCGAAAATCTTCGAAAATTCGTCCCGTTTTCAGATCTTCAGGATTTTCCGGAGATCCAGGAATCCGAAAACGGCTCGAAACTATGTAGTTTCGGCCATCTCTATTTGGGAGTGGGGTGATACTGTATAGAGATGTCCGAACTTCGAAAAATCCGGTCCGCGCGAGGATCCGCGGATTTTCGAAAAAACGAAAATTCGAAAATCGCGAGCGGACCCGTTAAAACGTATTAAAATGAAAGTTCGGCAAAATCCGCATTAAAGTGGGCTAAAAGCCTTGGTAACGTACACTTAAACCACTCAGGGACCTGGGTAATGGCTTAGATGCACGTATAAAATGCCAACAATACCTAAAAAGTACAGTCCGCTAGCGTGACTTTAAAAAAACGGATTTTCGAAAATACGAGGATTCCCGTATAAAAAGAAGATTCCGAAAAAACGAGGCTTTCTGTAACATATAGCTGCCATTGGCTAATTGTATCATGTGGCTTGCTCCGCTCTTGAAAATTTACACGAATTACTCGTTTTACGAGTATTCTCGTAATTACGAGAATACGCGTAATACGTGAATCCTCGTAATTACGTGAATCCTCGTAAATACGAGGATCTACGGGTTTTCCGTATCCCGCAAGTATCGTAGATCCTCGTATTACGGAGATACTCGTATTTTCGAAAATTTTCGTAAAAAAAAAAAAAATCCGCAGTTCGGAAGTGGAATCGGAAGTCCGAAAGTCCGGAATAATCCGCCGTTCGCGGACGAGGGAGAAATCCGCGGCGGATCCGGGTTCGGGTCCGCGAACCGGCCATCTCTAATACTGTATATTGTTTTTAACCATGGAGCCATGGGCCAGTTGAACCAGTCTTTTGGCTGACTGATTTCCTTGCTGGTAATAAAAAAAATATTTTCTAGTGTCTTCTCGATTAGGATATATATATAGGGATCTTGCTAGTGTCCAAGCATTTTTGTTTTCCGGGTAGGGCTGTGGCTTCCACAGCTGTGAAGGTTGCTGCCAACTGGGACTATTCCTGTGATGCAGGAATCACACGGAATAATTATACCTGTCACGTGGGCAAACTTAATTATACCCGTCACTGTCTGCAAACTTAATTATACCAGTCACTGTCGGCAAACTTAATTATACCAGTTACTGTAGGCAAAAACTTGATTATATAAGTCACTGTGGGCAAACTTAATTATAACAGTCACTGTGTGCAAACTTATTTATACCTCAATGTGCAACTGATTTACGGTGAGGGCAAACTTGATTTAACCATCACTGTGGGCAAACTTGGTTAAACCAGGTATGTGGGAAAACTATTATATATACCAGTCACGTATGTAGGCAAATGTGAATATACCAGTCATTGTGGGCAACACTGTATGTATCAGTCACTGTGGGTACTGTGGGTTGTTGTTGGTGCTGCTGCCTTATGAATGTTTTTTATATTTATGTTAAGCCCTGGGCCTGGGCTGGGGTTGGGGACAGTGTATTAAGAAGAGTGTGGGGTGACTGGGGTGGGTTGGTGATGCTGCCCACTGGGTATTACTTTTTTTAATTCCTCTATCTTACCTTAAGCCCAGTACCTGGGGTGGGCTGTTTGTTGGCTGCCTGACTTTCCTAAAGTCAGGGATAGGCAACCAGTAGACTCTCCAGATGTTTAAAACTACCACTCACACGATTCCCTGAGTGAGAGTGGCTGAGAGTTATGGGGGAGATTCAATATGGCCCAAATCCTTCTAAAACCCACTTTAACCAGAATAAATTTCAGGTTAACGTGGGTTTTAGATGGATTTTAGAGCACAGCGCCATTTCCAAATGTTTTTGGAAATAACACTGTGTAGCGACCAAAATCCCTACCGTTAAGTTTTGCGCTACTTGGTATCGAAAAATTTAACGGTACTGGTGGGAGGCTTTAAAGTCACATTACTTACCTTAGCCCGATCCGCGATGCAATACCTGACGTAATCTTGTTTACTAAGGTATTGTATTGTGGGATCGGGCTAAGGTAAGTACCGTATATACTCGAGTATAAAAGACCGAGTATAAACCGAGGTACCCATTTCTACCTAAAAAAACTAGTAAAAATGATTGACTCGAGTATAAACCGAGGGGTAGAAAATATGAACACTAAAGCAAACCTGTAATTAGTAAAAATGATTAGAAAATGAACATGAATAAACAGGAGGTCGATTAAAGTATTTATTTTACCATAAATAAAAACAACTGTTCAGTAGTCACTTCACTTAGCAGCATACTGTAATGTAAAGTCACAAAACACCGTATGTAGGAACATTACGGTACATAAACGGTACATACTAACTGTAATGCTCAATATTTTAACTGGGGACCCAAAGTTAATGGCTGGAAAGCAATATGGAACTGGAACTGGAACATAAAACACATTTAAAACCCTTCAAAATCGGATTCCTCATCATCGGTTTCTCCAATAGGGCCTCAAATTGAGCTGGTGTAATGTCATCTGCATAGAACATATCATCACCATCATCAACGTCTCCATCATTTTCATCACTGCTGCTGTGCTGAAACAAAACATCGTCTTCGCTACCATCCATGGCATTACTTATACACATTTCTGAAAAGCTCGCTTGATGATGTCTTCTGGAATGTCTCCCATGCATCTCGTACCCCATTTGCACTATTTCTATGTCAGGCTTCATAAGATTTCCACCTTTTGTCAATTTGGCTTGACCTGACGACACCATTCGTGCCACATTTTTCGCACACGGTCTTTAAAAGGTTTGTTTATAGACACATCCAGAGGCTGTAAAAAAGATGTTAGCCCACCAGGAAAACAGCCAAAGTGGTTTGAAAAGACTTAGCCATTGTTTTGACATCTTCACATATATGTGCTCTTAAACATATCCCAAACTAGACAGTGAGGGTTTTTTTTTTTAAAGCTACTCCTGGTCGTCCATTTCCAAATCTCTTCTAGCCATTTTTTTGTTCCTTGTTCATCCATCCAGCCTTTAACATGTGGACGGACTGTGATTCGTGGGGGGAATTTGGCATTTTTAGGCAAGGTCTTCCTTTTAAATATAATAACAGGCCGCAGCTTGACTCCATTGGCCAAACATGCCAGAACCACGGTGAAATGATTTTTTTCATTCCCGGTTGTTCTAAGGAAAATTGTTTTTTCTCCCAAGGATGCCACGGTCCTGTTGCTTGGAAGATCAAAAGTCATTGCTGTCTCATCCATATTCCCGATACTTCCGAGGTCATAATTATAAAGCTTTCTTTGTTTTATAATGAATTGATGGAATGACATGACCTTTTCTTCCAGATTCTGTGGCAGCTTTTGTGATATCTTCGTTCTCTGGCGCAAGCAAAGTCCAAACCGATTCATGAATCGGGTACACCATCCAGCTGATGCAACAAAGTTCTCAATACCCACTGTTTTATATTGCTCGTCTTTAGCCATTTGAAGGGCACGTAATCGGATTCCCATGCGTGTTACACAGTATCCATTTTGACGACATTCCACAACCCATTTATGCAAGTCAGTCTCTAGAGCCCCATATGAGGTTGTTAAACCACGACAAGCCTTTTTTGACTTCGGCATCTTTTCCAATTCTGACTTAATTTTTCGCCAGTCTCGCACCTGCCTTTCATCAACGCCAAATTCCCGTCCTGCAACAGAATTATTGCTTTCCTCTGCTCTTGACACAACTCTTAGTTTAAAGCCAGCGTCGTATGATCTGCGCAATTTTTTTACACGACCAACCGTTTCTAACAGATTAAAAAAACTCAGAAGAACCAGTAAGAAAAATTTCCCAGCAACCACATAAAAATTACAAACGAAGCACTGAAGTAAAACAGCTATGGTATAATAAACAATAAAAAGAGCCTATTGCCCTAATACCATATACCGTAGTACCGTAATAATAATCTACCGGTATTAACCATTGCAATTCAGATGTTTGTAAACTACAACTCCCAGCATGCTTTGTGGCAAGTGCTGGAATGCTTTAAATAACTGTAATACAATAAATTACTGTACTGGTACTGTAAATGTACAGTACAGTACCACCCAGCAGCCATTCCCACCCCAGCACCCCCCCACCCCACCCCATGCACAAAAAATGAAGAAGAGCCTATGAAGAAGAGCCTATTAAAAAACATGTTGGACATTACTGTACTGGTACTGTAAATGTACAGTACTACCCAGCAGCCATTCCCACTCCAGCATCCCCCCCCACCCCCAAACCACCCCTGCACAAAAAATGAAGAAGAGCATGTCCCTTACTATTGGAAGTGCTGGTAGAAGGGTCTTGGACAAGTTCTCTGGTTGAGCTGTCAGAAGGCTCCTCCATTATAGGCAGGGTCCGAGGCTCCTCCATTATAGGCAGGGTCCGGTACTGGAAGGGTGACGTCAGCAGAGCGCGCGGGCACGTAAGTTACGCACGTCCCGCGCGCTCTGCCTTACAGCTCCGATCGTCGCGCTGTCACTCTGCCTTACTGCCTACTGTCACTTACTGCTCCGGTGGTCCGCTGGTGTCCTGTCCTGCAACTCCGACGCTGGAATAGTAAGGTACCGGCTACTGCCGTATTCTTTACTTAACATTTTTTTTTTTCCAGCCCAAATTACCTATGACCCGAGTATAAACCGAGTATAGGTTTTTAAGGTATTTTTTTAACCTTAAAAACTCGGTTTATACTCGAGTATATACGGTAACGCGATATTGAATCTCCCCATTGCTTTTAAATATCTGGATCTACTGGTTTCTTTTCCCTGCTTAAGCCTTGTGCCTGTGTAAAAGTGTGGATGAGAGAGGAATTTTAAATATCCCATTCATGTGTTCAAGCACCGCACATTCACAAGCTCTACCCACAAAATAAGCCACACCCACTCGTCTCTATGGGCGCTACGCGTCGCATTTCTTGCCCTGTGGCCCCCCCCATGGAAAATTTTCTGCAGACGCCCATGTGAGCGGTGCAGAGAGGAGAGGAATAATGACTGCCCCCTGGGTGTTATTTAACAGTGCATAACCTACCCGTGTAGTGGATTTTTATGGGAGGAACTGTAATATATATATATATAGCTTTATCTTTTATCTTACAGTTACAGGAGGAGAAGGAAAGCAAAAGCCACTGTATAATTTACAGTTGGGGGTGCATTATCCACTATATTAAAGACTTAATAACTTTTGAACTCGGCAAGATACAGAGGCAAGAGGGGGATCGTTTGAAAGGTAAGACAATTGCATTTGATTTAAAAGAGTATGTTTTTTCAGCACAGTTCCCTTCAAGACAATATTTGCTTTTGATCTTTTGGTTGTATTGCCTTGACCCCACATTATTTCAACACCTAATGCTCTCTTCTTAGAGTCTGTTTTCATTTCTGCAATATGCTGTTTACTGTGTGTTGCATCAGAATCCCTTCTGCAAAGCTTGTTTTATCTAAATAGAATATATTGATTTATTCCCTTGCTCTGACAACTTTTTATATTATTAAATCTTTACCTTCTACTGTCAGCATATCGTAGAAACTGGACCTAAAAAACAGTTACTTAACTTATCATATCCTGCCTATTCTTTTATGACTACTCTAGTTACATTACTTTGCATGTACCATTTATGGTATTCTAGAACAGTAGAATCCTAAACTTGTGCAGTGGCAGTAGCTGATAATAACTTATAAGTAGCTGATAACAACTTGACAATGCCTTTTAAAAACCTCACAGTGTCAAAACACTACAAGGTGGCAGTCCCTTGCAATTCACCTTCCCAGTAAAAGTCGCCGATATCCACGATAATCAGCATTTCTGTGGAATATCCAAGGCAACAGGTACAAATAGAATCTTTAATTTCCATAACAGTAGCCATTTTATGTAGTATTTCAACACAAATCTTTAGGAACACAAACAAATCAAGTAACTCATACACACAGTGATAGTTAAATACACAAAATGTAATTTGCATTTGTCTTTTTGTTTTACAGGCTTTTGACTTGTTTTAAAAAATAGGGGGAGATTTAATATGGGCCAAATCCTTCTAAAACCCACGTTACCCCGAAAAAATTTCGGGTTAACGTGGGTTTTTTGATGGATTTTAGAGCACAGCGCCATTTCCAAATGTTTTTGGAAATAGCACTTTGCTCTTGGTAGAGCAAAACTTAACGGGACTGTGTTGGCGGTGTTAAAGTCACGTTCTTACCTCACGATGCAATAACTGCCATAATCTTGTTTACTTCAGGTATTGTATCATTGGATCCTTATTGAATCTCCCCCATAGTTTTTCTCCTTGGACACATTCTAAGGACTAGGGCTTCTAATGACTATGATTGAGGGTTCCTTAACAATTATGCTTTTCTTTTATAAACATTAAAGCTATGTTCACACTAGGGTCCTGTAAAGCTGCAGGGAACATTGCACTTGTGATGTTGTGCGAAGTTCCGCTACATTTACCTGCATAGCGGTGACCATTGCACGCAATGTAACACATCACAGCTAATAGGTAACATTCACTCCTATGAGCACAATGTTTTTGTGTGGTGCCAATGCTGGACATTGCATCAAAATGCCCCTAGAGCAGTGATGGCGAACCTTTTAGAGGCAGAGTGCCCAAACTGAAACCCAAACCCCCACTTTTTATTGCATAGTGCCAACATTATAATTTAACCTGAATATGGAGTTTTTACTTTAGAAAAACAACTAAAATAGACACAGACCCATACAGTAGATAGAATCGATTATAGATTACTTATTAACCTCTACATTACTCCCAGGGATGTCTCTAGGGTTTTTGCCACCTGAGCCAAATCCTGAATGCTGTCTAAATGCAGCGTGGTGCTGGCAAAAGCAAGTGGGCGTGGCTTGTGTGTGGGAGTGTGGCTAGCCATTTTGTCATTTTGAACTTGAACTTGGCACCATTTATTTGTACACATTCAGTAAAGAAAATATGAAAAAATAACATCTGTAAAGGTTCCATACATTAAGAGTAGACAGTAAAGGTCCCATACAGTGAGAACAGACAGTAAAGGTCCCATACAGTGAGAACAGACAGTAAAGGTCCCATACAGTGAGAACAGACAGTAAAGGTCCCACAAAGTGAGAACAGACAGTAAAGGTCCTATACAGTGAGAACAGACAGTAAAGGTCCCATACAGTGAGAACATACAGTAAAGGTCCCATACAGTGAAAACAGACAGTAAAGGACCCATACAGTGAGAACAGACAGTAAAGGACCCATACAGTGAGAACAGACAGTAAAGGTCCCATCCATATTCTATCCTCTTTCTCTAACATTCTCTCTCTTTCTCTCCTGCAGTATCTGTCCTCTATCTCTCACACATTATCTCTCCTGCAGTCTCTATTCTCTATCTCACTCTCCTGCATTGTATCAACTCTCTCAAATACACGAAACATACACACTCTCATGCATACTTTACACACACTCTCTCACATACTGTACATACACACTCTCTCACATATCTGTTGTATTCAATTAGATCAACTGGACTTGAAATGTAGTTCTTGAAGACGTTTCGCTAGTCATCCGACTGGCTTTCTCAATTCGGAATGACTTGTACAAGAATCTGTGGCAATTATGTACCCTGGAAAATCCCAATTAGCATATCACAGCCAGGTGTTAAGGGTGTGATTAGATAGTGGCTAAGAGGTGTTATAGGAACGCCCAGAGTAAGGTGTTAAAACAGCATTGTACATGGCAGACAGTTGGTGTCGAACCCCCCCACCTCTATTTAGGCTTGGTTTCTTTATTTTCACATAAATGGCCTCCTTAACACCTCTCTTGAACCAGTCACGTTCCTTCGCCAGTATATTAACATTACAATCTTCAAAGGTATGTCCTTTATCCTTAAGATGCAGATACACGGCTGAGTCCTGACCCGAGGAATTGGCTCTTCTGTGCTGGGCCATACGTTGATGCAGTTGCTGTTTGGTCTCCCCCACATACAAATCAGAGCATTCTTCACTGCACTGCACTGCGTATATGATGTCGCTTTTCTTGTGTTTAGGTATTGGGTCTTTCGGATGTACCAATTGCTGCCTCAGTGTGTTGTTCGGTTTAAAGCAGACAGGGATACGATGTTTTTTGAAAATTCTTCTTAATTTCTCGGAGACTCCTGCTACATATGTGTATGCGTTCGGTCAGGGGGTCGCTCGCCGATCCACCAGGCGAATCAATGAATGACCCCCTGACCGAACACATACACACAGACGATTCTCGTCCGAAACGGCCATACGTCACTGGTAGTGCTCGGCCGTCGGGGGTTGTTCCTCGCTCAGAAATTGAGAGTGTGTACGAACCGTAACTCTTTAAAGACTTAAACCATTTCTTTGTGACAACAATGAACTAAACAACTTTTATTCATTTAAGTTGCGAAAGACAATTGATTAATTTATTGAATCATGTCCATCAAGTCAACTAATCATTTGGGATCCAATTAGGCTATTTGCCTATTTTAATTACACATGTTTGTGAGAACTAACTTGCATTTGAACAATTTTGTTGCAATAATCCCATTTCAATAAGTGCCAGAATCTAACACATTATCAACAACAGCTAACAATTGTTGTGAAGCGTTTGTGTTATTTGACATTTGGACAGCTCCCACCAATTAATATCTAAATTTTATGAATCTGCTAAAGCTCGCAATCAACTAGTGGGGGTATAAGAACATCCTTCATTAGCAGTTGCTATGTAGGTGAACCCAAATATATTAATTTTAAGCAAATATGATTTACAAAAAATAGTTATATATCTACATGTTTGCCAAATGTAGTAACATCAGTGTTGCTGTACATTTACATCCTAACACTGAACAAATGCAAGGAAAAAACAAGTTACAAGTTACTGTAAATGACAAGGTTTTATGGATATGGATGGCTAAAGGAACGGTTAGAATTGCTTAAGAACAAAAAACTTCTTTTAAATTATTTGGATGTTGTGATCTTTTTTTAAAGGTTTTCTTTTTATCTCAGTATCTCTTCCTATCACCCACTGGCTACTTAAAGCTATTTAGAAGAGTAGAGATCTTCTTAAAAAGAAAAGCAGGTGACTGCAAGTTCACAAACAAATAGATTATTGATTTATTTCTTTACAAGAAGAATCCGCAGGTTTTCTGCAGCGTACTTTGCAAATTTGTAGCATTATGCAGAAAATGACTTTATTTGGATACGTGCTGTTTGGCTGGATATCAAACAGTGTGTTTTGACTAGAAGATTTAACAACTGATTGACCATTGCAATTTAATTATTACACAATTTACAGTGGATAGAAAATGATTCCTGTGCGTATTATGTTTTTGAAATGAATGAATAACTCTTCGAATTTTTTTTGTTTATTTATTTCAAATACACAAGGTGTACACACATTTGCAAGAAATTTGTATACTTCTGAATTATCTAACATCCATGGAATTGTATTACCAATATTTAACATACTTCACAGTTCACAGCTGTTAACAAAATAATATAAATACACCTTAGATGGCATGGATAACAAAACATACAATTTAGGGAGAAGGGACTGGGAGGGGTGCGGTCATGTGTAGTTTAGTGGTACTTGTTTAACAGTGATATCTGAGAATAATAATGTATCACATAGGGGGTTCAGAGTTTCACATTTAGACTCTAACTGAGGGTTTATTCCGACTAGAGATGTAATGTGGGTTCGAATAGAAACCAGTTTCGAATCAAATCTGAGGGTTTCTAAGTCCCGACAAAACTTTCGGAACTACCGGATTTCACGGAACCTGGATTTCTTTTAATTTTCTATTTAATTTAATTTATTTATCGAAAATCGAAAGTAGACGATGATCGAAAATCGAACGTAGACGATGATCGAAAATCAAAAGTAGACAATGATCGAAAATCGAAAACCAAAAGTAGATGATTATTGAAAATTGAAAGTAGACGATTATTGAAAATCGAATCCTCGAAAGTAACGATCGATTTCGGTAACTTGAAAATGGAATGCGGAAGCTCGAAAACAGCCCGATTTTGAGGAAAGACAGTTTTAAAATAAGTTTTGGTTATAATTACGGGTTCTCCAGACCATTCCCCAGGTCTCTGTGACATTTACAGTAACCTACTATTACTATTTGTCCCTCAAAATGGATAGAAACTTTAAATGTTTATTCTTTTATAGACTTCTATGGCTCCGTTTTAGAATCTTAGATTATATAATAATAATAGATTCCAGATTTTTCCAAATTAGTCTGGACAGCCACTTCCAATATATATTAGTCTCATATACTGTAAGGGGTGGCTACATTGATCATTTCTTTCCACTCTTTGATTATAGGGGACCTATCCAGTTCAAAACAATAGTTTTTCTTGCATAAAACAGGACCTGACGTAAAAATATTAAGTGATATTATGACAAGGAGTCCATCTCAGATATACCCAATATGCATAACTTAGGCTCCAGTGTTTAATAACTATTTTGTCCAAGAATCTAGTGACTGGGGGGCATAACCATATTAAGTGCCAGAAATCTCCTCTGGGCTCATGACATCTAGGACATTCCACTGAATATCTTGGAGATATAGGGCTGTATTTCTAAAGGTGCGGAAACACATTTTAGCTTTAACAATCGGAAAAATCATCGTTAATTTCCGATCAGTTTAGTGATCTTTAATTTACGTTCGTTATTGTAAATTTACGATACCATCGTAAATTACCGATATGGATTGTAAATCTACGATAACGAATTCGTAGGTTTACGATACCCATAGAACACCATTGTGGTAGTTTACTACAGCAAGGTATTCTACGAGCGAACGTTCGGTCGTAAATGTACAATTGCGGCCTAACATTTACAACCGTGATCGTACATTTACTAACCTAGCGATAACACAGGTTTATAAATATGGCCAACACAACCAATCTATTTGGTGTCATATATACTTGATGTAAAATATAAAACTGGATTAGTTTGTTATTTGCAACTTGCAATGCCCTGAGGTGTGTCTCCGATCGGTCTTCCTATTCTTCTGCTTCCAGATCAGGAATATACCTGGTCTATTTCTTTATTGCATTAGATGTATCTGTAGCTAAATTAGTATCTACTAGGATGTCATATACCTGGGAGACCAGTCTTTTCTCCACTCCCATTTTCAATATCCGAGAGATTGGATTGTTTTACTATAGGGATATTTAGACCTTGAAATTAGGATAAATGGCAGTATTTTATGGTATTTTTGCTCCTTTTGTCTCCTCTCTCATGGCTACACCATATAGCCATGAATCTGTATCTTGCACTGACGAGTTCTAACAAGATTGAAACATGTCATGTCTGCAGGTCAGATGATTGGCTCTATATATTAAGCTATGTTATTAGCCAGCGGTTCTGGACACATGCATAAGTTAAGGGATATAAAGCAGTATTTTGCATATCTCCGCCCTTTACACTGGGGAACATGGGAGTAAGAAATTACTTCTTGCTTCATAGGTTTTGTGGGCAATGCTATTCATATAGCATAAGACTGCAGGATGCCTTCTGTTATAAGGTGTTTCTCCATGGTATATATCTAAATAGGAATGTATCAGGAATATCATACATTTGCTTTAGGACTGAAAAGGACATAAACATATTATCATTTATGATTTGCGAGAAGTATCTAATGTCCTTCTGCTCCGATATCACTGATGCAGCAAAAGATGCTAACCTGGGATACTTTTACAGTAGTAACACCATCTATCCCTAGAATTTTAGTGACAATCTGTGAAATCTAGTCTTGATGGACATGTAGTACCATGCCCTCCCCCACACATACTATCTTGTTAAGCTTTTGCTAGAAGAACAGAGGGCAGGTAGGCATGTAATATACATTCTACATCATATATCAAAGGAGGTTGGGTGTCTTGGAGCTCAGGTGAAGGTGGGCTCACCTTCAAGTGTTTGAGCTGTCTGTCCGGGTAATAATAGTAGAAATTCATGAGAGCCAGAGCCAGTGTTTTGGGTCGTTGCAGAATATTTAAATTATCTTGAGCTCTGCCAGATTCACACAAGAATGAAACAAACAGACTATTTTGAGTTTGGTATAAACATTAAGCGATGTTGGAATGCGTATAGTTTCGGAAGTATAATCATTTTAATTAGGTTGATGCATCCGATCAGATTTATTGGGAACCGTCTCTGTAGTTTAGTTTTAACCAGGTCTATGAGAGGATATATATTTCTTTGTAGGACCACAGGGGGGCTTTTCATGATTACAATTCCCAAATATTTGAACTCCTGCACCATTGGGATAGCAACCCTGAGTGATGAGGGCAGTGAAATGGATTGATCAATGGGGAAAATACAAGATTTATTCCAGTTTATATAAGTTAACATCTTCCGTGGCACTTTACAGTTGCATTAATATACATGAGGAAAACATACATGTTACCTACAAGGGTAGTGCAAGTAAAACAAAGTGCAAATCCAGCAGCATTCAGTGTGGTACAATAGGATGGAGGGCCCTGCCCCAAGAGCTTACAGTCTAGAGGAGATGGTGTAGCTGTAACTAAGTTGTCAGTGGTTCATAACTAGGGGGTCTGCAATGGGTCAGTAAGAGGGGTAGAAGTGTCCAGGTCCAGATTGTAAGCTTGCCTGAGGTAAGTTTTGAGGTTGCGTTTGAAGATATGGTGAGTGATGTATAAAGTGAGGAAGGGAGTTCCAGAGCAGAGGGGCAGCACAAGAAAAGTCCTTTATGTGGATGTGGGAAGAGGTGATCAGAGTGGATTAGAGGAGAAGATCATTAGCAGAGCGGAGGTTATGCCTTGGGTAGGATCAGTTTAACAGATCAGAGATGTATGGGGGGGCTGTATTGGAGAGAGCCTTGTAGGTCAAGGTTAACAGATCCTTTGGGTAATGGGAAGCCAGTGGAGAGATTGACAGAAAGGGGCAGCGTGTGAGAAGCAGGAAGAGAGGTGAATGAGCCTGGTAGCAGAGTTAAGGATTGATTGAAGGGCTGCCAGTCGGTTGTTTGGTAAACCACATAGGAGGGTGTTGCAGTAGTCCAGCCGAGAGATGATAAGGACATCAACCAGAATTTTGGTAGCATCTCCAACAGGAGTTGGAAAGGGTATTAATGTGTTGTCTAAAGAAAAGTTCTGAGTCAAAGGTTACTCCCAGGCATCGGAGGTCAGGTGTTGGGGAGATTGGTGTGTCATTGATGAATAGGGACCAAATTCCATTATAAAATTGTATGCTGAGTTTAGAGAGTATTCGGGATCAGCTAGATATAATATTAAATTGTCTGCATATAGACTTAGCAGAGATGTATGAGCTCCTAGGCTTAGGCCTTGTATATTAGGAGAGGAGCGGAGTCTTATGGCTAATGCTCCAGAGCTACCGCAAATAAATAGGGGGATAGAGGGCAGCCCTGCCTTGTTCCCCTTTCCATAGGATAAGAAAAGCAGACTCCATTAATATAAATTGTAGCTGTAGGGTATTTGTATAGGAGTTTAATCCATTTGATAAACTGAGAACCAAAGCTAAATCTTTCTATGCAGATTTGCAAATATCTCCATTCTAAAGAGTGAACCGCTTTTTGATCATCTAAAGAGAGCATAAGTCTGGAGCCTGAGATATCATGATTGATTTGTGTGTGTATGAGTGTTTTTCTGATATTAATAGATGTGGATTTCCCAGGCATAAAACCCGTTTTGTCACTGTGTATAATTGTAGGAAGTATCTTTTGCAGCCTGTTTGCTAATACCTTAGCTAGTAGTATAGTCAATGTTTAATAGTGAAATGGGCCTATAAGACCCGCAATCATATGGGTCTTTATCGGCTTTTAGCAGTAACGTAATGTGGGCTTCATACACAATAATTGAGGTAGATGTGCACTATCAGGGAGCTTCAATAAAAGTTCTTATTGTTTAAAATGGTGCTAATTTAGCCCCAACCAATCAGACCTTATTTAACATTTGAAAGCCAACATCTGATTGGTTGGGGCAAAATTAGCACCATTTTAAACAATAAGAACTTTTACTGAATAACCCTGTATATTTGTTATATATTTCGGTTGGTAGACCGTCCAGACAAGGGGACTTGCTGGGTGTTGTAGCTCCTAGTGCAT
Organism: Hymenochirus boettgeri; assembly: GCA_019447015.1. NCBI lineage: Eukaryota > Metazoa > Chordata > Amphibia > Anura > Pipidae > Hymenochirus > Hymenochirus boettgeri. The sequence continues at coordinate 107,183,021 of CM033472.1, forward strand.
CTTGTAATTCAGCTAATGTAAAATCAGAGTCTCTTTACTAGCTAGTGTTGGAATATTAGCGTTCATTAGGTACTATTTAAAGGGCATGTCCATTCCTTTTTGGTACTTTCTATATAATGTAGCTATTGGTTCCCCAGCCCCAACTGCCATAATAGATTTTTTAGAAAGTGCCCCGATTTTTACTTACCTTACCTCTCTCCTCCGCCGTACTCTACCGGCCCTCTGATTGTACGGAACTGCTAGCAGGGAGCGGGACCAGCAGCCGCATCTCTGATTGGCTGAGAGGCAGCCAATCAGGGACGCAGCTGCCGGCTGCTCAGAATGGGACGGAGAGGGAGGGAGAGGGAGGGAGAGGGTTGGGGGGAGGACTCTCCTGCGCATGCCTCAAACCATGTCGAGGTTGAGACAGACACGGAGCAGGATGAGTCACACAGAGATTCTACACTGCAGTTTCCTGGACTTTGGAGGGGCATAGCAGGAGAGCCATTTGGAGCAGAAATATAAGGTAAGGATTTTATTAAACTACAGAGTGGGGCCAGTATGGGATTAAATTTTAGTTTTGAGGGTGGACATGCCCTTTAAGTTGTTCCTGGGTAACGGTGTGTAATGTTTTATACTATTGGGTGAACACTGCTAAAATATCTGAGTTGTTAATGTCTCTCCTGTTTGGGAGAAGAGATGGGATCCGGGTTCAGCACGAAAATACGATCCAGACGGATTCTCTGGATTTCGGGACTTCGGAACACATTTTCAAAGATTTTCAAATGTACAGAGCTATTGTGCTTGCTTCGGCAGCACATATACTAAAATTGGAACGATACAGAGAAGATTAGCATGGCCCCTGCGCAAGGATGACACGCAAATTAGTGAAGTGTTCCATATTTTTCCTCCAAAAGGTATTCAATCTTGCAATAGAAGAACAATCATTTCCTCAACAAATGTTAAAAGCCATAATAGTGCCTCTCCCACTCAACAATAGGGAATTACAGACCAATATCCCTTTTGAACTGTGATCTTAAAATCTACTCTAAAATTCTGGCAGAAAGACTCAAAATCATTTTACCACAGTTAATCCACCAAGATCAAGTGGGATTCATTAAAAATAGACAGTCAATAGATAATACAAGAAGAATTATCGATCTGATATAGTCTTTATAACCCTAGACGCCGAAAAAGGCCTTCGATCGCTTAAACTGGACATAACTAAACAAAACCCTGGACAAATTCGGAATTAGAAACAACTTCAAAAAAGCAATTATGGCACTATACACCAAACTCTCAGCAACAGTTTTTTTTTTCCAACATGCTGTCTATCCCATTCAATATAACCAACGGAACCAGACAGGGATTACCAATATCCCCTCTAATATTCGCCTTAGCGAAGGAACCCCTAGCCGAAACTATCCGCTCAGATAGTAACATCACTGGAATTAAAATAGGAGATACTTCACACAAAGCACTCTTTGTGGACGATGTAATTCTGGTAATAACCAACCCAACTATCTCCTTAATACATGTTCAAAATCACATTGCACAGTTCAGTAAGATGTCATACTATAAAATCAATGAAAATAAATCACAAGTTTTGGGAAACAACTTATCCAGAGCACCCAATATCTTCTTATCAAGTAAATATAGATTCTCACGGGAAACCAAAGAAATAACCTACCTGGGGATCCTCTGACCTCAAAGAATTATTTCAGTTAAATTTCAAAAAGTCGAACAACAAACCAAAAAATGGAAACCACTAATGCTATCCATAACAGACAGAATAAACACCTCCAAGATGATGATTTTACCACAATATCTATACCTGTTCAAATCAATCCCAATCATGATATCAAATTCCTTCTTTATCAGAGCCCAGAAAAATATCGCTAGATTTATTTGGGGACAAAACAGAGCCAGAATAAACAATAATATAATGGCCAAACCACGTAAAATGGGAGGTATGGCAGTACCCATTTTGAAAAATTATTACCATGCAACACTATTATATCAGACCAGATACTGGTGGAACAGCAATGCCAACACAAAACTATGGTGCGATATTGAAAAATATATGTGCCAATGCAAAAATTTTCCAAAAGTTATGGGAGCAATCCTATTAGGAGACAAGTTATAAACTACTCATTTACTTTACCTAATGCAACAATAAACAATTGGAGAAATATCCAAAAAAAACAAACTCTATTATATCCTTTATATGATTATACCCCTATTGAAAGTCTGGAACTATTGATCCCTAACTTCCGAACTAACTGGAATGAAAACCTACTAACAGTGATAGACCAGTTATATAAATATGGAAATATAATCCCTTTTAACGCATTACAAAAACAATATCATCTAAACTCCAAAGACTTTTATAAACATATACAAGCAATTTCCTTAATATCTAAATCTAAATGGAAAACCTCATCCGAATCCACAGAATTACAATTTATAACCTCTAATATTCCACCTAAAGGAATCACAACCTTTTACTCCACGATAAATAGTAAAGACACCATGGAAAGACACCATTTTTAAAATGGGAGGAGGAACTGGGAAAAGCCTTTTCAACAGAGCAATGGTCCAATGCCACAATAATACAATTTAAAGTCTTCAGATGTTCACAACACTAGGTAGCAAAAAAACTCTCATTAAGATACTATAGAACCCCGGCAAGGATGGCCAAATGGAACCCCCAATACTCACCTTTATGCTGGAGATGCAGATCTTCTCAAGGAACTCTCTCCCACATATTCTGGTCCTGCAACAAAATCAAGAAAACATGGCTCAAAATACAAAACTTTTTATCATCATTATTACAAAAACATATCACGTTAACCCGAGAATTGGTCCTAGATCTCAACTTTTATCCAAACAATCAAAGAATCATCATCTTTCACATAATAATCATTACACTACAATTCATAACAAGAAACTGGCGTACCCCAAAAAGACCCAATCTAACCATAATTCTAAAAAGCCTCAACTTAAATATGTACTATGAAAAACAATATGCAATAACACAATCTAAATTTGTACAATTCTACAAACAATGGGAATATTGGAGACAGACCAGAGATCATTTGGACTGTAAAGGAATCAAACCAGTCAAAACTAAAACCTACTGTTTGCGAAGGGTGTGGGGGAGGGCCGGGACGTGTTTTTTATTATTATATCTAGAATGCTTGATAGGCACTTAATTCTTCCCTTCTTCTTTTTTTATTTTTTTTTATGTATTTTGTATTATTATTATTGTTTAGTTTTATATTTTGATATTACAGTTATATGAGACATGAATATGACTATCCAAGAACAAATATCACTACTGGAAAACTACTATAAGTACTAGCCATGTATATGTTCAAATGAAACCGTGTGAATTTATAAAAAATGTCAATAAAAATTGAATGATTATAAAAAAAAATGTACAGAGCTATTTTCATAAATTTTTAAAAATATTTTCGAACGTTCGAAAATCCTCAAAAATACGATTGGAGACCACTTTTCAATTTCCGATTTTATTTACGAAAATCGAATGTTCGCGGCTACTTTAGATAATTTTCAAAATAGCCTCGAACATTTGAAAATCTTCGCAAATATGATTGGAAACTCGAAAGTGGTCTCCGATCATATTTTCAAGCACTTTCGAATGTTTGAAGATATGTTTTTACATTCGAAAATCTTCGAAAATTCGTCCCGTTTTCAGATCTTCAGGATTTTCCGGAGATCCAGGAATCCGAAAACGGCTCGAAACTATGTAGTTTCGGCCATCTCTATTTGGGAGTGGATGGCTGATACTGTATAGAGATGTCCGAACTTCGAAAAATCCGGTCCGCGCGAGGATCCGCGGATTTTCGAAAAAATCCGAAAATTCGAAAATCCGCGAGCGGACCCGTTAAAACGTATTAAAATGAAAGTTCGGCAAAATCCGCATTAAAAGTGGTCTAAATAGCCTTGGTAACGTACACTTAACCACTCAGGGACCTGGGTAATGGCCTTAGATGCACGTATAAATGCCAACAATACCTAAAAAGTACAGTCCGCTAGCGTGACTTTAAAAAAACGGTATTTTTCGAAAATACGAGGATTCCCGTAAAAACGAAGATTTCCGTAAAAAAACGAGGCTTTCTGTAACTATGATAGCTGCCATTGGCTAATTTGGATCATGTGGCTTGCTCCGTCTTGAAAATTTACACGAATTACTCGTTTTTACGAGTATTCTCGTAATTACGAGAATACGCGTAATTACGTGAATCCTCGTAATTACGTGAATCCTCGTAAATACGAGGATCTACGGGTTTTCCGTATCCCGCAAGTATCGTAGATCCTCGTAATTACGGAGATACTCGTATTTTCGAAAATTTTCGTAAAAAAAAAAAAATCCGCAGTTCGGAAGTTCGGAAGTCCGGAAAGTCCGGAATAATCCGCCGTTCGCGGACGGGAGAAATCCGCGGCGGATCCGGGTTCGGGTCCGCGAACCGGCCATCTCTAATACTGTATATTGTTTTTAACCATGGAGCCATGGGCCAGTTGAACCAGTCTTTTGGCTGACTGATTTCCATGCTGGTAATAAAAAAAATATTTTCTATGTGTCTTCTCGATTAGGATATTATTATATAGGGATCTTGCTAGTGTCCAAGCATTTTTGTTTTCTGGGGTAGGGCTGTGGCTTCCACAGCTGTGAAGGTTGCTGCCAACTGGGACTATTCCTGTGATGCAGGAATCACAGGAATAATTATACCTGTCACTGTGGGCAAACTTAATTATACCAGTCACTGTCTGCAAACTTAATTATACCAGTCACTGTCGGCAAACTTAATTATACCAGTTACTGTAGGCAAACTTGATTATATAAGTCACTGTGGGCAAACTTAATTATAACAGTCACTGTGTGCAAACTTATTTATACCAGTCAATGTGGGCAAACTTGATTATACCGGTCACTGAGGGCAAACTTGATTATACCAGTCACTGTGGGCAAACTTGGTTAAACCAGGTACTGTGGGAAAACTTAATTATACCAGTCACTGTATGTAGGCAAATGTGAATATACCAGTCATTGTGGGCAAACTTGTATGTATCAGTCACTGTGGGTACTGTGGGTTGTTGTTGGTGCTGCTGCCTTATGAATGTTTTTTATTATTTATGTTAAGCCCTGGGCCTGGGCTGGGGTTGGGGACAGTGTTATTAAGAAGAGTGTGGGGTGACTGGGGTGGGTTGGTGATGCTGCCCACTGGGTATTACTTTTTTTAATTCCTTATCCTTACCTTAAGCCCAGTACCTGGGGTGGGCTGTTGTTGCTGCTGCCTGACTTTCCTAAAGTCAGGGATAGGCAACCAGTAGACCTCCAGATGTTTATAAACTACAACTCCCAAGCATTCCCTGAGTGAGAGTGCTGAGAGTTATAGGGGGAGATTCAATATGGCCCAAATCCTTCTAAAACCCACTTTAACCAGAATAAATTTCAGGTTAACGTGGGTTTTAGATGGATTTTAGAGCACAGCGCCATTTCCAAATGTTTTTGGAAATAACACTGTGCTAGCGATCCAAAATCCCTACCGTTAAGTTTTGCGCTACTTGGTATCGAAAAATTTAACGGTACTGTGTGGGAGGCTTTAAAGTCACATTACTTACCTTAGCCCGATCCCGCGATGCAATACCTGACGTAATCTTGTTTACTAAGGTATTGTATTGTGGGATCGGGCTAAGGTAAGTACCGTATATACTCGAGTATAAACCGACCCGAGTATAAACCGAGGTACCCATTTCTACCTAAAAAAACTAGTAAAAATGATTGACTCGAGTATAAACCGAGGGTAGAAAATATGAACACTAAAGCAAACCTGTAATTAGTAAAAATGATTAGAAAATGAACATGAATAAACAGGAGGTCGATTAAAGTATTTATTTTACCATAAATAAAAACAACTTGTTCAGTAGTCACTTCACTTAGCAGCATACTGTAATGTAAAGTCACAAAACTACCGTATGTAGGAACATTTACGGTACATAACCGGTACATACTAGTACTGTAATGCTCAATATTTTAACTGGGGACCCAAAGTTTAATGGCTGGAACAGCAATATGGAACTGGAACTGGAACATAAAACACATTTAAAACCCTTCAAAATCGGATTCCTCATCATCGGTTTCTCCAAATAGTGCCTCAAATTGAGCTGGTGTAATGTCATCTGCATAGACATTATCATCACCATCATCAACGTCTCCATCATTTTCATCACTGCTGCTGTGCTGAAACAAAACATCGTCTTCGCTACCATCCATGGCATTACTTATACCACATTTCTGAAAAGCTCGCTTGATGATGTCTTCTGGAATGTCCTCCCATGCATCTCGTACCCACTTTGCTACTATTTCTATGTCAGGCTTCATAAGATTTCCACCTTTTGTCAATTTGGCTTGACCTGACGACATCCATTCGTGCCACATTTTTCGCACACGGTCTTTAAAAGGTTTGTTTATAGACACATCCAGAGGCTTGTAAAACAGATTGTTAGCCCACCAGGAATAACAGCCAAAGTGGTTTGAAAAGACTTGCCATTGTTTGTGACATCTTCACATATATGTGCTCTAAACATATCCCAAACTAGCAGTGAGGGTTTTTTTTTTAAAGCTACTCCTGGTCGTCCATTCCAAATCTTTCTAGCCATTTTTTTGTTCCTTGTTCATCCATCCAGCCTTTAACATGTGGACGGACTGTGATTCGTGGGGGGAATTTGCATTTTTTAGGCAAGGTCTTCCTTTTAAATATAAACAGGCCGCAGCTTGACTCCATTGGCCAAACATGCCAGAACCACGGTGAAATGATTTTTTTCATTCCCGTTTGTTCTAAGGAAAATTGTTTTTTTCTCCCAAGATCCACGGTCCTGTTGCTTGGAAGATCAAAAGTCATTGCTGTCTCATCCATATTCCCGATACTTCCGAGGTCATAATTATAAAGCTTTCTTTGTTTATAATGAATTGATGGAATGACATGACCTTTTCTTCCAGATTCTGTGGCAGCTTTTGTGATATCTTCGTTCTCTGGCGCAAGCAAAGTCCAAACCGATTCATGAATCGGGTACACACCATCCAGCTGATGCAACAAAGTTCTCAATACCCACTGTTTTATATTGCTCGTCTTTAGCCATTTGAAGGGCACGTAATCGGATTCCCATGCTGTTACACAGTATCCATTTTGACGACATTCCACAACCCATTTATGCAAGTCAGTCTCTAGAGCCCCATATAGGTTGTTAAACCACGACAAGCCTTTTTTGACTTCGGCATCTTTTCCAATTCTGACTTAATTTTTCGCCAGTCTCGCACCTGCCTTTCATCAACGCCAAATTCCCGTCCTGCACAGAATTATTGCTTTCCTCTGCTCTTGACACAACTCTTAGTTTAAAGCCAGCGTCGTATGATCTGCGCAATTTTTCCACGACCAACCGTTTCTAACAGATTAAAAAAACTCAGAAGAACCAAAGAAAATTTCCCAGCAACCACATAAAATTACAAACGAAGCACTGAAGTAAAACAGCTATGGTATAATAAACAATAAAAAGAGCCTATTGCCCTAATACCATATACCGTAGTACCGTATAATAATCTACCGGTATTAACCATTGCAATTCAGATGTTTGTAAACTACAACTCCAGCATGCTTTGTGGCAGTGCTGGAATGCTTTAAATAACTGTAATCAAATAAATTACTGTACTGGTACTGTATATGTACAGTACAGTACCACCCAGCAGCCATTCCCACCCCAGCACCCCCCCACCCACCCCATGCCAAAAAATGAAGAAGAGCCTATGAAGAAGAGCCTATTAAAAAACATTTTGGACATTACTGTACTGGTACTGTAAATGTACATATACTACCCAGCAGCCATTCCCACCCCAGCACCCACCCCACCCCACCCCCAAACCACCCCATGCACAAAAATGAAGAGCCTATGAAGAAGAGCCATTAAAAACATGTTGGACATTACTGTACTGGTACTGTAAATGTACAGTACTACCCAGCAGCCATTCCCACTCCAGCATCCCCCCCCACCCCCCACCCCCAAACCACCCCTGCACAAAAAATAAGAAGAGCATGTCCCTTACTATTGGAAGTGCTGGTAGAAGGGTCTTGGACAAGTTCTCTGGTTGAGCTGTCAGAAGTGCCTCCATTATAGGCAGGGTCCGAGCTCCTCCATTATAGGCAGGGTCGGTACTGGAAGGGTGACGTCCAGAACGCGCGGGCACGTAAGTTACGCACGCCCCGCGCTCTGCCTTACAGCTCCGATCGTCGCGCTGTCACTCTGCCTTACTGCCTACTGTCACTTACTGCTCCGGTGGTCCGCTGGTGTCCTGTCCTGCAACTCCGACGCTGGAATAGTAAGGTACCGCTACTGCCGTATTCTTTACTTAACTTTTTTTTTTTCCAGAGCCACAATTACCTATGACCCGAGTATACCGAGTATAGGTTTTTAGGTATTTTTTTAACCTTAAAAACTCTGTTATACTCGAGTATATACGGTAACCGCGATATTGAATCTCCCCATTGCTTTATAATATCTGGATCTACTGGTTTCTTTTCCTGCTTAAGCCTTGTGCCTGTGTAAAGTGTGGATGAGAGAGGAATTTTAAATATCCCATTCATGTGTTCAACACCGCACATTCACAAGCTCTACCCACAAATAAGCCCCACCCACTCGTCTCTATGGCGCTACGCGTCGCATTTCTTGCCCTGTGGCCCCCCCCATGAAAATTTTCTGCAGACGCCCATGTGAGCGGTGCAGAGAGGAGAGGAATAATGACTGCCCCCCCTGGGTGTTATTTAACAGTCATAACTACCCGTGTATGTATTTTTATGGGAGGAACTGTAATATATATATATATAGCTTTATCTTTTATCTTACAGTTACAGGAGGAGAAGGAAAGCAAAAGCCACTGTATAATTTACAGTTGGGGGTGCATTATCCACTATATTAAAGACTTAATAACTTTTAACTCGGCAAGATACGAGGCAAGAGGGGGATCTTTTAAAGGTAAGACAATTGCATTTGATTTAAAAGATATGTTTTTTCAGCACGTTCCCTTCAAACAATATTTGCTTTTGATCTTTGGGTTGTATTGCCTTACCCCACATTATTCAACACCTAATGCTCTCTTCTTAGAGTCTGTTTTCATTTCTGCAATATGCTGTTTACTGTGTGTTGCATCAGAATCCCTTCTGCAAAGCTTGTTTTATCTAAATAGAATATATTGATTTATTCCCTTCTGCTTGACAACTTTTTATATATTAAATCTTTACCTTCTACTGTCAGCATATCGTAGAAACTGGACCTAAAAACAGTTACTTAACTTATCATATCCTGCCTATTCTTTATGACTACTCTAGTTACATTACTTGCATGTACCATTTATGGTATTCTAAACAGTAGATCCTAAACTTGTGCAGTGGCAGTAGCTGATAATAACTTATAAGTAGCTGATAACAACTTGACAAGCCTTTTAAAAACCTCACAGTGTCAAAACACTACAAGGTGGCAGTCCCTTGCAATTCACCTTCCCAGTAAAAGTCGCCGATATCCACGATAATCAGCATTTCTGTGGAATATCCAAGGCAACAGGTACAAATAGAATCTTTAATTTCCATAACAGTAGCCATTTTATGTAGTATTTCAACACAAATCTTAGGAACAAACAAATCAAGTAACTCATACACACATGATAGTTAAATACACAAATTGAATTTGCATTTGTCTTTTTGTTTTACAGGCTTTTGACTTGTTTTAAAAATAGGGGGAGATTTAATATGGGCCAAATCCTTCTAAAACCCACGTTACCCCGAAAAAATTTCGGTTAACGTGGGTTTTTGATGGATTTTAGAGCACAGCGCCATTTCCAAATGTTTTTGGAAATAGCACTTTGCTCTGGGTAGAGCAAAACTTAACGGGACTGTGTTGGCGGTGTTAAAGTCACGTTCTTACCTCACGATGCAATAACTGCCATAATCTTTTTACTTCAGGTATTGTATCATTGGATCCTTATTGAATCTCCCCCATAGTTTTTCTCCTTGGACACATTCTAAGGACTAGGGCTTCTAATGACTATATTGAGGGTTCCTTAACAATTATGCTTTTCTTTTATAAATTAAAGCTTGTTCACACTAGGGTCCTGTAAAGCTGCAGGGAACATGCACTTGTGATGTTGTGCGAAGTTCCGCTACATTTACCTGCATAGCGGTGACCATTGCACGCAATGTAACACATCACAGCTAATAGGTAACATTCACTCCTATGACACAATGTTTTTGTGTGGTGCCAATGCTGGACATTGCATCAAAATGCCCCTAGAGCTGATGGCGAACCTTTTAGAGGCAGAGTGCCCAAACTGAAACCAAACCCCCCTTTTTATTGCATAGTGCCAACATTATAATTTAACCTGAATATGGAGTTTTTACTTTAGAAAAACAACTAAAATAGACACAGACCATACAGTAGATAGAATCGATTATAGATTACTTATTAACCTCTACATACTCCCAGGATGTTCTAGGGTTTTTGCCACCTGAGCCAATCCGAATGCTGTCTAAAGTCGGCGTGGTGCTGGCAAAAGCAAGTGGGCGTGGCTTGTGTGTGGGAGTTTGGCTAGCCATTTTGTCATTTTGAACTTGAACTTGGCACCATTTATTTGTACACATTCAGTAAAGAAAATATGAAAAAATAACATCTGTAAAGGTTCCATACATTAAGAGTAGACGTAAAGTCCCTACGTGAACAGACAGTAAAGGTCCCATACAGTGAGAACAGACAGTAAAGGTCCCATACAGTGAGAACAGACAGAAAGTCCCACAAGTGAGAACAGACAGTAAGGTCCTATACAGTGAGAAACAGACAGTAAAGGTCCCTACAGTGAGAACATACAGTTAAAGGTCCCATACAGTGAAAACAGACAGTAAAGGACCCATACAGGGAGAACAGACAGTAAAGGACCCATACAGTGAGAACAGACAGTAAAGGTCCCATCCATATTCTATCCTCTTTCTCTAACATTCTCTCTCTTTCTCTCCTGCAGTATCTGTCCTCTATCTCTCACACATTATCTCTCCTGCAGTCTCTATTCTCTATCTCACTCTCCTGCCATTGTATCAACTCTCTCAAATACACGAAACATACACACTCTCATGCATACTTTAACACACACTCTCTCCACATACTGTACATACCAACTCTCTCACATATCTTTTGTATTCAATTAGATCAACTGGACTTGAAATGTAGTTCTTGAAGACGTTTCGCTAGTCATCCGACTGGCTTTCTCAATTCGGAATGACTTGTACAAGAATCTGTGGCAATTATGTACCCTGGAAAATCCCAATTACATATCCAGCCAGTGTTAAGGTGTGATTAGATAGTGGCTAAGAGGTGTTATAGGAACGCCCAGAGTAAGGTGTTAAAACAGCATTGTACATGGCAGACAGTTGGTGTCGAACCCCCCCACTCTATTTAGGCTTGGTTTCTTTATTTTCACATAAATGGCCTCCTTAACACCTCTCTTGAACCAGTCACGTTCCTTCGCCAGATGTTAACATTACATCTTCAAAGTTGTCCTTTATCCTTAATGCAGATACACGGCTGAGTCCTGACCCGAGGAATTGGCTCTTCTTCTGGGCCATACGTTGATGCAGTTGCTGTTGGTCTCCCCCCACATACAAATCAGAGCATTCTTCACTGCACTGCACCGCATATTGATGTCGCTTTTCTTGTGTTTTGTGTATGGGTCTTTTGGATGTACCAATTCTGCCTCAGTGTGTGTTGTTCGGTTTAAAGCGACAGGGATACGATGTTTTTTGAAAATTCTTCTTAATTTCTCGGAGACCCCTGCTCATATGGGATGACCATGTTCTTCCTCCTGTCTTGCTTTTCCCCTTCACTGTTGGTATTTGTGTCTTTTCTTTCCTTCTACTTCTTTTGACAAAGGCCCAGTCTGGATATCCACAAGTTTTAAGGCTCCTCTAGATGTTTCATTTCTTTAGCCTTTGCCTCTGTGCTAGTGGGGATGTTCTCGGCTCTGTGTTGCAGGGTTCTGATGACACCCAGCTTGTGATCTAAAGGGTGGTGGGAGTCAAACATCAAATACTGATCTGTCTGCCATGTACAATGCTGTTTTAACACCTTACTCTGGGCGTTCCTATAACACCTCTTAGCCACTATCTAATCACACCCTTAACACCTGGCTGTGATATGCTAATTGGGATTTTCCAGGGTACATAATTGCCACAGATTCTGTACAATGTCATCCGAATTGAAAGCCAGTCGGATGACTAGCGAAACTGTCTTCAAGAACTACATTTCAAGTCCAGTTGATCTAATTGAATACAACAGATATACCATGACCTGGATGAATGAGAACCTTCACAAGCACTCTCTCACATACTGTACATACACACTCTCTCACACATGCTGTACATACACACTCTCTTGCATACTGTACATACACTCTCTCACACATACTGTACATACACACTCTCTTGCATACTGTACATACACACTCTCTCTCGCATATTGTACATACACACTCTCTCCTGCATACTGTACATACACACTCTCTCACATACCGTGCATACACACTCTCTCACATACTGTACATATACACTCTCTCACACTTACTGTACATACACACTCTCTCACATACTATACATACACACTGTCTCTCACATACTGTACATACACCCTCTCTCACATACTGTACATACACACTCTCTCACACATACTGTACATACACTCTCACACATACTGTACATATACACTCTCTTACACATACTGTACATACACAGGCTCTCACAGATACTGTACATACACACGCTCTCACACAAACTGTACATACACACTCTCTCACACACACTGTACATACACACTCTCTCACACATCCTGTACATACACACTCTCTCACATAAGACACCCCCCTTTTTTTTTTTACTTGTTAAGGAATTCAGGAATTCCAACCTTCCATGCTTTCTCTAAGTTGAGTTCCTCCTGGTCTGGAGATGTCAGTCCCTCTGCAGGGACACTCAGTCCATGTCAGCCAGGTGATCTGGCACTCTGCCTTCTGCTGGCTTCGAAGATGTTGTGAGACCCCGGGCGGTTCCTGTCCAGGAAGAGGAAGCAATCCGGTCAGACACAAAATACGGTGCGTGCGGGCACTTACACGGGATGAGCTGAAGGCTGAAGCTGGATGAAGGAGGAGGAGGATTTTGAGATATAAAATAGTGACCATTAACCCCTACATTATTAGACAGGAGTTTGAGATCAATAACAGGGACTCAAGCAGAGCTGAATGTTATAGCAGGTGAAATCTCTCTGCTACACTTTCTCTCTGGCTTTCTGGTAACAAACTCTGGTGGACTCTGCTGTTCTCTGGCACACGTGCCATAGGTTCACCACCACTGCCCTTGAGTGAACAAGCCCTTAAAAACCATTAATCACAGACTAAAGTGTTTTAGGTCTCACCTTTAATTCCCCCTTATGAAAAGTAAGATAATTGGAATGCATTTTTTCATAGTTTTAAATGGGGATAAATACATCCCTCCAAGCAGCATGATGAAAAACATATGAGTAGCTTCTCTGCCCATTAGAAAGAAGAAAAAGATGTTACTTTAAAAGTCCCACCTTCCCCTTTGCTCACTCAGTCTTTTTCTTCTGTCTTTGGACAAGGCTGCTTCCCATTCCGGCTTCTCTCTAGCCAATGACCTGTAGTGAATGGCTCTCAGGCTAGGTAGATATAAGAGTGTTATTACATATATTATAGTAAGATCACGGTGGCTCAGTGGTTAGCACTGATGACTTGCAGCGCTGAAGTCCTGAGTTCGATTCCACCCTTGGACACATCTGCAAGGAGTTTGTATGTTCTCCCCGTGCTTGCCTGGGTTTCCTCCGGGCATTTCGGTTTCCCCCACAATCATAAAGACATACTGATAGGTTGTATGTGTCAAATGTGCTTAGATTATAAGCTCTTCGGTGCAGGGCCTGATGTGAATGTATACATGTAATTCTAAAGCGCAACGAAACAATGTTAGTACTATATAAATCCACAATAATAATAATAATAATAATAATAACAATAACCTTCGGACTAGAGTCAGCAGTCAATACTTCCAGAGTCATGGGCCTTTCTGTAGGGGCCAGACAAGCTCTCTGGCTTAAAAGTTGGAATGCTGACACCCCTTAGAAAAATTCTCTCTGCTGACTGCTGTTTGTATGAAGGAAAATGTTTCTGTCATGCCCTAGAGGAGGTTTATGTCCAGGTCTTTTTTGAGGAAAACAAGCTACAGTAATCCTAAGTTCCCTAAGGAGCCTAAGCTAGCTAAACCTAATTAGGGCTAGGCCACACTAGCGCGTTTTTCGTGCGTTCGCGTATGTGTTTTCGTTCCGGCGATTTCTGATGTGCATGTGCATCGGATCGCATAAGCGAGCATTTTTTGCGCAATTGCTTGCGTTTTCGCTTTTAAGATAGCGAAAACGCGAGTGCAAATGAGAAAATGACACGCGCTAACGCACAGAAAGCGTGCATGCATAACGCAATAACGCACGCGATGTAGTGCATTGTAGTGTGTCCTCAGCCTTTAGGAACAACTTAGAAAGGCAAATTTTATATCACTTTAAATTGCTCTATAAATGTGGATTCTTAGCCAGAATAAATGTGTTTTAGGGCTAGGCCACACTGCTGTGTTTTTTTTGCGTTTGCGCTTTTAAAAAATAATTGAAAACGCGGCAACGCAAAAAAAACACGCGTTTTTCAGTGCGATTGCGATTGCGTTTTGCGTTCTGCATTTTTAATCGCAATCGCATGCGATTTCCTAAGAAATCGCAAGCGCAAACGCAACAAAGTCGCACATGAAATCGCATGCGATTGCGATTGCATTTGCGTTTCAGTGTGGCCTAGCCCTTAGACCTTAGTTCTCCTGAAGAAGGGGGCACGTTATTCCCCCGAAACGTTGTGTTTGTGATGTGTGGTCCACTATAAAGACTTAAATTGATTGGAGTGCGACCCTCTATTTCTTCAACATTGTTGTAACAAGTTTTGGTTGAGGGGAGAACCACTTGAGGTGTCGGCACCCAGAGTTTGGACAAGAGTGCACCTCCAACTTTACTTCTTAGTTCTCCTATAAATGTCTCTATACATTTACACCTTTCCATATTACACTTCCTATTATTTCAATACATTATTTTGCTAGGTAGGATGTGATATTAGTTCTTTAAATATTTTTATGAAAGGCAATGTTTTGGCTTCTATAGAACTGTATATAGTAGAGATGGGATCCAGGTTCGACACAAACCCAGATCCAACACGAAACCCCTTGGTTCCGAAACCCAAAAGGATTTTGGGACTTTGGAAGACATTTTCAATAATTTTCGAATGTACAGGGCTATTTTCGATCATTTTGAAAAATAGCCTTGAAAAAATAGCCTTGAACGTTAGAAAACTATTGAAAATACGATCGGAGACCATTTTCGAGTTTCCGATCATATATTCAATATTTTTCTAATGTACAGGGCTATTTTTGATAATTTTTCAAAATAGCCTCAAACATTCGAAAATTCATTCCGGTTTCGGATTTTCGGATGTTCTGGATTTTCCCGAGATCCTGGAATCCAAAAGCGGAACGAAACTAGTGAGTTTCGGCCATCTCTAGTATATAGATACTGTCACTTTAGAGAAAGAATGCAATAAAACTTTGCTGTCACTTGCTTTGCTTCATTTTTAAACCTAATTCTCCTTTAAAAGATCTTGGAGATTTTAATTTTTAAGATGGCATCATAGAAATAAATCATTCTATTTTTAAACTTTATGCGCAAAAAATAAATTGCAAATCTTGCACAATTTTAATGGCAGAGAAAACTAGAGATTTTATGTATCAAATAGAGAAAGACTTTGTGCTTGACTTTGCTTTAAAACATGACACATAATGCCTTAAGCAACAGTACAGTAAAACGAGAAGTCAGAAATTGCTCTTATAGCAGTAAAAAAGGGTTTTCCATCAAGTCTTCCCATGAAGAACTATATATATATATATATATATATATATATATATATATATATATTATATAGAAAAGGTAGGAATCCGATGCACTCCGTTGCATGTAGATTGCCTGGGTGCTGCCAGAAGGATATATACCAAAATAGTGAATCAGGAGCACTCCACGGACTTAACAAATCTTTATTAAGTTAAAATGGTAGTCCAAAGCAACCTACGGGTTTCAGCCCGACGCTACTGGGCCGTCATCAGGGTTACACACAAATGACATCAATCACATTTAAAAACTATCGGCACTCTCACCAACACACCCCCCACCCGCCCTCCACGTGATAGAATATGACAGGACTACATATTAGTGACACCCAGGCATAACACCTCCCCTCACCACTAGAAAACTGAAACCAAATGACAGAGTACAATAACGAACCGCCAGTAAAGTGTGACGGTGCAAAACAGCTGCCCCGGCAGGCAACCCAAAGGAAGTCCCGAGGTTCAAAAGGAAGACTAGTGCAAGCAATGCTAATGAGGTAACGCTACCAAAAGTGCCAGTGCTGAACTTAATAAAAAGAGATAAAAGAGTATAGGAAAGAATCCAAATATATCATCTATTAAAAAACTGTGCTCAATATGTAAATAAGCATGCCAATAAAAAGTAGCCAAGGCTGTGTAAAAGTGTAAGAACTATATAGCCCCAATCTAAGGGTAAAGTGCACAATGTAGGTTAAAGTGCATAAGTGACTAGAAGATCCAAGTGCCCACACAACAGCGGGCCCAGACCAATATGATAAAAATACATAATGAAGTACACATAGTAAAATACATATTAAAACATCTAGTCAATCTGTCGAAATTTGCGAGGGTAACCGTATAAAGAGATGAGACTAAGTTCTAACGGGACAGATGTATATATATAAAGGATATAGTAGGTCAGTTCTACAGCCATCACTACTACTAGGGTAATCGCTAAAAGTAGTAAAAATACTGAAGGCCGGAACGGCCAATCTAATAGGAGTACTCGAGGTACTAGGCACAGATCTAGGATGGTATGTCTTATAAAAAACAATTTAAGGCGAACTGTTCATTCAATCCCCTGGGCGATAGGGTACAAAGTCTGCAAACCTATATAAAGAGGTGCACTCCGCTGCGGACCTCAGATGCCATCGCAGTAGATGGCTGAAGAAAGAAGCGGCTGGCAACATTGGTTCCCCTGAGGCCGGCGGTGCCAGCGTGCTCACTCTTGGCCGCGGGGAGCCTGCCTGGAATCGGCGACCTCAGTGGTGTTGGTGTCGCCAGCCCGAAGACATCACGATGGATCAAGACGCCGTCAACATCGGCTTGTTGAGGTCGCCGGCGCCCACTGGGGGTACCTCTCGGGGGTCGGCGGCCTCAGCGGAGCTGGTGTCGCCGAGGCTGGAAGAAAGAAGCCGCCGCCGAAGGGCTCATTTAAGAGATGCTCACTGGGGTCCCGGTTCGGGCTGCGGGACCCCTGCTAAAGGCACTTCTCAGTACCGCGAGGGCCCTGATAGGGCCGGGGAGGGGGGTCCCGGTTCGAGCTGCGGGACCCCAAAGCCCCAAAGGGCACTTGTTAGAGCTGCAAGGGCACTTGTAAGTGCCACTAAGGCCCTGATAGGGCTGGGGAGGGGGGTCCTAGCTCGAGCTGCGGGACCCCTTAAGTTCCTCCACCTCTCCCAGCAGGCCCTTCCCCTCCCTGCCAGCGGTGGATCAGGGGGCTTGGAGGGGTTGCTGGGGAGGGGGTGCATGGTGGGTGGTTGCAAGTAAAATGGCCGAGATTAGCGATACGTAACAGTTATAAAGCGGCGATAACTGTTCCAATAAGCGCGAAAAGTTAACGTTTCGTTAACTTTTTGCGGCCGTTTTCTGCCCATTAATAAATCACGGAAAACGCGATTTTTGAGAAAATGGCGGGAATAACTGCCGCGAAACGTTAACGAACATTTATAACTATGCCCCTGTCTTTAAAAAGACTTCAACAGCATTCCACAAGGTAGGGAGAGAATTCAGGCTTTGATGCTCCCTTTTCAGCAATATGCAAATAAGGAACAAAGACTTCTGGGAATTTACCATGTTTACACATGGAAGCTCTTAGGAACACTATGTCTTTAAAAAGACTTTTACAGCATTCCACAAGCTAAATGCAAAACCAGAGCGCCAACTACAGACCGGTTTCGGCTTTATTGAGCCATCATCAGTGTAGTGCAGGCCTCTGGTTTTGCATGTAAACATGGTAAATTTCCAGAAGTCTTTGAATTGAGTTGCAGAACTTTCCAAATTTTCCATAACCCACGAAAGTATGGAGCTACTTTCATAGGTTACCGTATATTCAAGGCTACGATCAGTAACCCCGAAAGTAGCCTTTGATATTCGTTAACCCTCTAAAGTAGACATGTGTCGCTACTTTCGAGGGTTATGGAATTTACAAGGCTACTTTTGAGGATTACCAAAAATAGTATATGAGGCTACTTTCGAGGGTTCCAGAAAGTAGCCTTGAATAATCATGCAGAATATCGAAGGAAGTTAATTTTTATTTAAGTTTTGGTGATCCGTACTTGTTCCCCTGACCATTTTTCAGGTGCCTGCGCCATCTACAGTAAGTTATCATTTTTTTTTACCCTTACCTTACCTTACCTTAGATCTTTTTTCATTCATTGACTTCATAAACGTCCGTTTTCGAATGTTCGGATTTTTTAAATTTTTTGGAATTCCAGAATTGGAACTCCATTTGGAAACTCGCCGATTTCAAACATCTCTATTACCAGGCTGTGAATGGCTACCCTTTTTTCCCAATCCAGAGGCACAGTGCCAGACAAAATTGAACCCAAAAAAGATAAGAAACAGTGGTCTAGATAAAACTGGACTAAGCTTTCTTAAGATCTAGGATGTATTTCATTAGGTCCTGGGGCATTAACTTTATCTAATTGTTTCCGTACCATACCCTCTGTCAGCCAGAGTGAATACTCCTCAGTTATACCCTTCATATTATTACTGTACCTTCTATAAGTGTATACAGAGGAAAAAAAATGTTTAGCACATTAGCCTTTGGCATCACCTATAACCATCTTAGCCCCATTATTTAATGGTCCCACATTCTCTTTCCTCATCTTTTTACTTTTGATATATTTAAAAAACATTGTAGGGTTGGACTTTGTTGAGCTATCCATATTCCATTTTCTATTTTAGCTAGTTTAATTGCTTTCTTGCGCACTGTTACAGCTTTTACATTTCATGCATTCATGCAGGCATGTTCTGTTCTGTTAAAAAAATGTAAATGTCATTTTCTTTCTTTCTATTTGCCTTTTTACCTGAGCATTAAAGCATTAAGCCAGGCAGGAGCGTACCTCCTTTTTTAAACTTGTTGCCTAATTGTATACATAATTGGATACCTTTCGAGGTGCTGACAGTTCCCTTATTGTATTCTATGTCAGGATAATTAAAGTCCCCCATTACCAGAACATGTCTCACCAGCTGCATATGGAGGGGAATTTACATCCCATCAATGGCATTTGAGGGCTTATAACAGACACCTACAATTAATTACTTGCTTCCTATCCACCCATATTGTTTCAGCCTTATCCTTTATAACCCAAGCTATTTTTTTATTTATTTAAGAAGCGATCCTACCCTTCTGACCCCTACTTCCCCTAAGGACCCTTACAAAACTTCCTTCCTTCCCCCACCCTATGTGCACCATTTCCACCTCCCATTTTACCAATATCTGCACTTCCTTCTGGTTTTTTAAGCCCTGCTATGATTTAGACTCAGATTTCAAATGGGCAACCCATTTACATCTCACACAAATAAAGGTCCCATGTAACAGCTGCTCCAAGATCCCATACATGCGTCAGGATGCACATTGCCCCAACAAAACTGTATATCCTAAACACTAACAGCAGATAAACAGCTATCCTTGTTTTAAACCCTTTTTGTTTTTAACATTTTCATTTATCAAAGCACCAATGTCACACTTTCAATCAGAATGCCCACTTGCCTTGCAAGCAGGGTTTAATGTGATGTTCAAAACCAAAAACCACCCAGTGCACAGGCAATTTAAACCAATTAACTACACACCCTTCTAATCAGTGCAAAGAGTAAAGGGGGAAAAAAACTTTTATATCTGTCCCAGCCCCCACCCATTTCCTAATTTCAGAAACCCATTGCCAAATGTTTTGCTTTATAAGCCGCAACAACTTATCCCAGCAGTAAGAGAAAAAAGGTTTTATTTACTTACATTTAGGCACACTCCCAGAAATAAAATAGTGATAGTTTAATACATTCACACTAGCTGCAAAACAGAGTTACTAAACACTTTCTTTTATCAATGCTCCAAAGTCACTCTTAAAAACAGAATATGCCCATTAAAGGGTCTCTCCAACCCAAATCAACTTTTTTCTGTAGTGTAGGGTACCACCTCCCAACCCTAAGTGGCCTTTTAAAAACAGATATTCCAACCTTCGTTCCATCGACCTCTGCCTCTAATGCTTCCGGGAATGGAGTAGTATTAGGGGCCGGACCAGCAGGCGTGCCTGTGATTGGCTGCCAGCTATTGCGAGAGCCAAGGGAACAAAGGTTGGTAAGTCTTTTCTCTACACCAAGTTTTCAACATGGTGATTAGGGTTGGGAGCGGGTCCCCTACACTACAGATGGATCCAGATGGAGGGGGGACAGAGAGCTCCACAGAGCATGCCAGACAGGGAAAAGGCAGAAACATTTTTACACACAGAGATGCACCTACCCTTTGACTAGACACTACATGACAACCATAAGGAGCAGAGGAGAAAGGTAAGGATTTTTCAAATTACTACACAGCAGTGGGGCAAAAATTTTTTTGGGGGTGGACTTGCCCTTTAAAATAGAATGCTGTCTCGGTCAAAGCTCGCACACTCGCTCTGTAAGCAGGATTTATATGTGAAGTTAAAAATCTCAAAATGGAAACATCTCTTGAGACATCTCTCTCAAGGAAATATAATCATGGTAATTAGTTAGGACCTACTAGTCAGGGTGTAACTTGACATGCTTAGAAGGCAGTATGGGCATTTATCAAAATCTCCACAAACTGTTGCCCATGTGCAGTTCCAACATGCACCATATATTACAGAAGAAAACATGTGCAGCTGATTGTAATCTAGGATATTGTCTCAGACGTACAGAGCATAGTACAAGATCAATGCAGCATGTAAATGATCACATTAGTGTCTTCAATATAAAAGAACAAAACATAGCTTTACAGATTGTAAATGTTGGTCCATAGCTTAAAACTTGTGGTAAATTGTCTTTCAAGAACAGGATTCTCAAACTGTACTATACTGTGGAGAGTCTCAGGTTGGTCAGAGGTTACATTAAGGTATTGGGTGATTCTATCCACTATCCCCATAATATATGACATTTTTCAGTTTCAAAGTTGGTACATAACTAGAAGGAAAGATAGGTCAGCATTGATGAGCTTAATACACTTTCCAATTTAGGGGCCTTACGGGACATCCATCACACAACAATCATTTTGTGTAAATAAAATAGAGCAGCCTGCAGGAAGCCCTTTTCACTAGCAGAGTTAAAATAGCATACTTAATGCTGCCTCTCTTCCGGTCTCCCACGGTCCTCTGCATCTGATGATGTCTTCGTCATTCAAGCTATGGAGCTTGTACCAAATTAAACAATTTTTTTAGGGGCACTAATAAAACAGGAACAGTCATTTCTTTAGGCAAATGAAAGCATATTTAAAGAAAAAACATAGCTGTAGAATGTCTAATGATTGAAAGAACTCTGAATGCACATCTATATTCTGCGGCTTGCAAAATAAGTTCTCTTTCACTGTCATCTAATGCCCTCTCAATGTCCTTCCCTAGTATCTGATTAGAATATCCATGAACATAGAACACACTTCCATGCCTTTTAATTGAGCAGTTTGTATTCTACTCTATCAACTCAGCATTAGTCTTTTACACACTAAAAACCATCACTACCTTGTCATAAATCTTTCACAAAAATACATACCACATATAAAAACCATTATATCAGAATGCACAATTAAATCCTGTTCCATCTATAAATATGAGAATGTCATTGTGCCCCAATTTCCTTACAATCATTATTAAAATTTGCAGATAAACAAAAGTTTACATTTGCTATAAACAAATGTAAAAATAACCTATGTGTAATTTACACACAAACTTCCAATAATTCAAGTCATAAATAGAATCAGAAGGCATTCTTTTCAATTATTGGACTATATAACAAAGGTAGAACAAAGGTTCTACCAAACTGTTAAATAAACAGGTATGTCCATCCTTAAAACAAAAAGCTGGACATTTGTCAGTTAGCTGCCCCCAACTGACATATTCCACGCTTTAATAGATTACTAACCAGCTGTTTAAGGATAATTATTGCCTTCTTTCTGAATTGGCTCCTCCCTGCATTAGTTGTATACTAATTCAACTGTAAAGTGCCACAGAAGATGTTATATATAAATCCACAATAATAATAATAATCAGCTGTAATTTAGCACACTCCAAATTGTAACTTACAGGGTTTTTTTAGTCCTGGAATTTAAATATTGATATTTCAAATGCCAGGCAATAGATGACCAATCATTATACAGATCTACTGGTTAGCTAATTGGCCTGTGTGTACTAGTGCCTCCTAATCAAAGATCTAACATGTTTAAAAACAGAATATTTCACTAAAACAGTCAGTCCAGTCACTTATTTTGTGCTCACTCCCTTAGCACGTGGTGAATTGAAGTAGCATATTGGGGAGCTGCCCCCTCTCTTTTTCTTTGTGAAGTATGCTGGCTTGTCACAGTGAAGCTATTATGGGCAGTTCTGTGTTTAGGAAACAATAGGATGGAAAGTTATATATTACTTTAATCAGCATTTTCTAGGCAATACGAAAAAAATTATTTTCATTTATATTTCCCCTCTAACCTCCTCATACCAGAAGTTTATTCTGTAACAATGAAAGAAGTAGCAGGGGGTGACATTCTTGAACCCCTGCTGCCCAAATTATTTTTGTTTGTATTCTTTTTTAAAGTCTATTGAGGCAGAGAAAAAAATACACTTGGGGAATTCAGAATGACAGAAAATTAAAAAAAAAATTTAACATGTTTTTATTAGATCTCGAAATAAACAAGTTTAGCATATCTTTCCATATAAAATTAGTTATTTGAAAAATACAGATACGAGACAATAATAATATAAAAATGTGGATAAGACATTTTACATGTAAAATAGTTGGGTTAGTCATTGAGGTGGTACCGTCAGTTTTACAGCATCATTTAATTAGTATTGTAGCCGTTGTTAGTAATCATTTAAAATTTTTATTAGTTAAAACTAAATAAATTACCGCATTATAGCGGAACCTTAACCTAATTCTATTTAACTTAACTTGTTGCCTTGTCTTAAGTAATCGTTGCCGGGGATTAGGCTGTGCTGAGTAATTGGAGGGTGGGGAGGGATAGTGCGCAGGTAGATATATAGAGGACAGGTCTATTGAAGGGAGACCAGAGGATTGTAACCCAAAGTTTGTTCTGTGTAACACACTGTTAGTTGAAAGCAACTGTGGATTCGTTGTCTAATGTGTAATGGAAGGAGATTAATAAAGCTTTCCCATAATGAGAAACATTGTCTGACTCTCTTTTCTTTGTCCAGTGTTGCCCCCACCCAGTCCATTCGGAATAGGCATGTCAGTTTGATTTTGAATAGCTTTAGTGATGGTGGTGTAGGGGTGGTGTAGGGCATATTTAATGTTGTAGAATGGTTGCTGCTGCTGAGTGAGATATGAAGTAGTAATTTTTTTGCACCTAGTGTGATACGGGATGACTGTGTAGGAGTTTATCCAAATATTGCCCAGAGTGGTGTGAAGGAGACATAGTTAGACACAGGAGACATAGTTAATAGTGTTGTGTGTAGAAATCTACCACTTGTTTCCAAAAGTCCTGAATGAAAGCGCAAGACCATATGCAATGGAACAAATCCGGTTTAGGATCTTTACATTTTGGGCATAGGGTCTGGGGTAGTTTTCTAATATGTCCCAGTCTATATGGTGAGATATATCCTCTATGGAGTAGTTTGAGCGTCATTTCGTAGTATGAACTTGAAGAGAGATGTTTAGTGTGTAGATTTATAGCTTCTTGTATGGTTTCTTCTGATGTTGAAGGTATGTCTTATTTCCATTGGTTCATTTTTTGGTGAGTAGTTTGGGTATTGGTGTTATGTTGTAACAGTTTATGGTAATTGGATAGAGAGTTTAAGCTTTGTTCTGGGGAAAGGAGAAGGGTATCTAGGGTTGTTCCAATCTATATCTTTCAAGTAGGATATCGATTTCCTGATGTAGCTGTTGGCTTGTTGAAAAATCCAGTTCCTAGGTAGGGAAACTTGTTTTTTGCCTGTGTAAAAGAGAGGGGATGTTTAGTGTTTATGTCCACCAGGTCTCATATAGTCTTTATTCCTATTTTTCCCCAGTTATGTGAGATCAGATGAGCCCTCCCTTCCTGGAAGCCTAGGTCACTGATGGGCAAACTGCGGCTCTCCATATGTTTGAAAACTACAACTCCCAGCATTCCTATGCTTCCCTCTGTAGTTGAGGAATGCTGGGAGTTGTAGTTTTCAAACATCTGGAGAGCCGCAGTTTGAGGATCACCGGCCTAGGTGATTGATATATGGGAGCCAGAGTGAATGGAATTAGTTAAGATTCATCATGGAGCGGGCTTTGTTCCATTCTTTCCAACCTGATATCAGCAAGGGATTGTTCCTACTCTCCTCCGGCAGGTCCAAAAAATCGTGTATGTAGCATTGAGGATAATGATTGAGGCATACAGAGCTGTTGGTCTCGATCTGTCCTTGTGTAACTGGAGGAGGTATGCAGCCAGTCCCTGACTATCCTAAGGTGTGATGCTATATTCTAAAATTCAATATTTGGGAATCCAATTCCCTCCCTATTCTTTGGAAGTGTTAGGGTATGATAGCAAATGCGTGAAGGTTTGTTATGTGAGAATCTGCATGTGTCAGCTTTGTTTACGGGAAGACATTTTTCTATAATGCATAAATATTTTATTCTTGAAAAATCCTAGTACACAATTTCATTTTCTTCCATTGGAACACTGTTTTTTGTTCTATTTAACTTCTTATAATTCAAAGTTGCTATATGATAATGTGACACAGTTTATTCAGATCCCAAAGGAAAACTCTATTAATTATTTGAGGACTCATAAAAGAAAAAAAATCAATGCAACATCTAAAAATGATAATTTTAGTTTTCTTTACTTTGACCTGATCAGCAGATAATAAACCATGTTCAGGTTATTATTTGTGGTGTAGAATGATGTTTACAAGAACAGCAATAATTAAGTCACAAACCTTATTCCATTTAAGTATATTAATATGTTAGCAGTGTGATAATAAGTTCTGGATTTAAATAATAATTGTCCTCTTCATGCAGAATGACGTGTGACTATATACCAATTAGATTTAGGCTTAAAGAAAACCTAGGAAACCCATAAGCCAATTCAGAAAATCATCTAAAGAATTTATGACAGTGCTGGCAGGGTCACAATGTGCTGAATTGCTTAGCAGATCATAATAATTAGTTTATGACATCTATATATATATATAAAACTCAATGTATGTGTGTTTGTATATTCCAGATAAACTTCCAAACGGTTGGGACAATTTTCATGAGACTTGGTACGCTTATGTACAAGGACCTGGGGAAAAGCATAGGCATAGGAATTAATCGAGTGAATCAAGTTAAAGGACAACTAAAGCCATAAAACCACATTAAACCAGAAGGCAGAACACCTTGATATAAAACTAATGATCTGTGTCTTACCTCTCATTTTGATACTGGCGGTGGGAAATTTACCTAAATAACATATGGTTTGTGCTTTACTTCTCAGCATTCTAGTATCACACAGTTAGGTCAACGACCATTATGTTCTGCACATGCTCAGTCCTTAGCTATGGCAGAAACTTGTTACAGTTAGTCACACCCTTAAATAATCTCTAGCCAATCCTTTTACAGGACAGATAAAGTAAGGAAGCATGTGACTGAGGTCAGGAGGTGTGGTCTGACACTGCACATACACACACATACTTTATCTGGTTCTTAACAGGCTTACATTCACTTTAATACAATTTACTGAAGTGATATTTTATAGCTTATTGGTGTTTTTAGGGGGGTTGTTTGCAGACTCTGGGGTATAAAAAATTGGGTTTAATTCCTTTAATTCCAAGTTAATTCCAAATGTCACAAATTGTTCTGGGCAGTACAATGTTTTGCTTCATTTTGTTCTGTCATTGCTGTGATAGGAGAATAGAGCTGTCAATCAAAAGGAGCAGCATACCATGCGATGTAACAATGTCATGTGACCAGACACTCGGTCACCTCCTCTTACTTGTGGTTTGCCCAATGTCAAGATTAATAGGTAAACTGACCAGTCCAAGATAAGTCTCTTGTACTGGGGGTTGAGCAGACAGCTACTCATGGAGATCACAGTCGGCTAAGGAAAATGTATTTGTTCAGCACAAGATAATAAATCCCATTTTACTTAAGTAAAGACAATAAGAACTGTGAATGGGATGGAGCTGCCACACTGCAATACAACTGCACTGTAAAGGATTCATTTCGCTTCACACCTTGTATCTCTTTTCCAAACCAAGGGCACGTACACACTCTTTTCACTCACCTTTCTTTTCCATGTGTCAGTTTTGCAAACAAATTGTGTTTTCTGGGGGATATTGTGTATCAATAATTCAATTTGATCGATTGCAGTAAAAAATAAATTCATGTGAGATGTTGTACCCCATTGTTAAAGGGGTAAAAGTAAAGGGGGAGTTAATGCAATACGCGATAATGGGGAAGTTTATGCGATACACACTAAAGGGGAAGTTGATGCCATACACGCTAAAGGTGAAGTTGATGCGATAGGCGCTAAAGGGGAAGTTGATGCGATAAGCGCTAAAGGGGAAGTTGATGCGATACGTGCTAAAGGGGAAGTTGATACAACATGCACTAAAGGGGAAATTGATGCGATAAGCGCTAAAGGGGAAGTTGATGCGATACGTGCTAAAGGGGAAGTTGATACAACATGCACTAAAGGGGAAATTGATGCAATAGGTGCTAAAGGGGAAGTTGATGAGATATGCGTTAAAGGGGAAGTTGATGCGATACGCGCTATAGGGGAAGTTAATTTGCTGCGTGCTAAAGGGGAAGTTGATGCCATACACGCTGAAGTTGAAATTAATGCGATAGGCACTAAAAGGGGAAGTTGATGCGACACGTGCTAAAGGGGAAGTTGATGCAATACGCGCTAAAGGGGAAGTTGATGCGATACATGCTAAAGGGGAAGTTGATGCGCCATGCGCTAAAGGGGAATTTGGTGTGCGATATGCCTTAAAGAGGAAATTGGTGCACTATGCGTTAAAGGGGAAGTTGGTGTGATATGTGTTAAAGGAAAGTTGGTGTGATACATGTTAAAGGGGTAGTTGATGCGATATGCTTCAAAGGGGAAGTTAGTGTGATACTGAATCCTCCATTGTGTTGCCCCCCCAAAGTTTACTAGATTTGCGGCTCAGCTAACCCACAGTGAGTTTGAATGGGTCAGGTTTGGTTAGAAAGCTGTGGGTCTAGGTCTGTTGAATTTTGAATGCAAATTTGGGTTGGATCTTTAGAAAAAACGGGCAAAGATGGGTACTCTGCTAGTGCTAAATATATGTACTGTACTGTGCAATAAACAACAAGGAGATTGTACTTTTTTGTTTAAACTGCACAGTTTGTACGCAACCCCCCAAATCTTCCAGCAATGTATTCTTTAACCTTAATCAACAACACAAACCAAAACATTTTTACAAAGCCAGTAAAAGTCCAGAGATCCTTTATTTGAGCATTTCACAAATAAATTACAAGTTTCTTTGCAACCACATGATAAATCAAAATGCGTATTTACACTTCAGGAACAGCAAGCAATTCAGCAACTAGGGCCTAACAGAGCTTTTTAAGGGACCAGTGGCTAAATAACATTGTCTAGAAATAATATAACAACTGATTTATAAAAAAAGAAAAAAACAAAATGACAAAAAAAGAGTTTTGATGACCCACACACGTAAATTAAAAATGCTTCCAGATGTCCGGCATTTTTTTTTACCTGTTATTCATAATCCCAAATGGATTGCAATGCTAATATTATATGGTTATAAAATGTATTTAGAAATGTAAGAGGAGAATTAAACCACTTATAAAAGCACATAATGTTATTCAAACCTGACAAATTCCGCACTCTCAAAGGCCACAACTATGCAGCCCAGAAAAATTCTAAATTGTATACAATGTATCTACTTACTTCACTGTAAACATCATGCAGTAACATATTTAGAACTTTCCCAGATATGTTGACATTTTAGCACATTTAAAAAATATTTTTTCAGTAAAATCTACTTTATTCTATAGCATTGATTTATTACATGATGAAAGTCTCTCACAAACGAAATACTTTTTTTTCTCCCAAAGGAAATCTAATTATTAACTCATTTATACATAAGGGTTGAGCACACTGGGTTGCATGTCTCTAGAAATCATGATTGGATTTACTGCATTTGAAAAAAAATATAGCTCTTATAAAAAAGTGAAGTGTAAATACGTTTCACAATTTGTCAAAAGAGTCAAATTTACAAGCATACATAGTTTAATACTTGCCAAGAGGGGCAGCACTTGCTAATTCCCCCTGCCCACTGACCATATACTGTAGGTTACAGGTCAATCAGATTTATATAATAGAATTATTAAAATATGGATTAAGATGGATTTTTTTCCTTCCCTTTTCCAAGTAGAATTAAATGTGCTTTGTATTAGTTCATTTAAATAATTTAAAGATAGCATGGGTAAACCGGTAAAAATAACACGTCCAAGAGGGGTAGGAAAAAAACTTATATTATCATGTTATTCTTGAAAAAAAATCAATATATATCTTTCTGTCTTACTGTAGGCTCTCGTAGTTACAGCATCACAGTGCTGTCCAGGAATAGTTTTAGTCCACTCAAAATAAAATTAGTAATTCTTTTAAATTTGCTCACTTTTTTAAACAAAAAGGAATATTGTTAATTCAGGGCCCATTTGATATTTCATTTGTACCAATAAATTTGTAATTGAATATAGAGAAAACATTGTGTATCAAGTATCAAGTGGTTTGATGGTTTGTCCTTTTCTGTTCAATGGGAACAAAGAAGAAAAATTTTGCATATAACTTGGCTTTTTTGTGCAATAATGATGTCATACTGATTAATAACAAATATGTCTGCTGGACCTCAAAGAATCACACAAAACTGTTGGTTATTGATAAACACAGACTTTGCTAAGAGCCAAGTCCAAGACAGATGTCTTTAAGAGTAAATAGCACATAGTAAAACGAAAATTAGTAGTTTGCTGAGATATGTATGAGCAGCAAGAAAAATAATGGGGGATTCCAGCATCCCAACAAGAGCCATAATCCCTTAGCAGGAGCTGGGAGATGCACAAAAGAGGAATGGTTGCTGATTTGACATTTTGTGTCCAATACCATATATATATATATATATATATATATATATATATATATATATATATAAAACACACATAAAAACGGGTGCAAGAACTACCATGAAGCACCGGGAGGTAAAGTCCCGCCTCTCACGAGACTTCCTAGAATGCATCATGCGCATCATCAAAGATGCGCCGGGTCCCAGGGAAACGGGGGAGTGTTCTCAATGTCCCTTTAGCCTGACTCTTGCCCTTTATGTAATTTTGATTATATTTTTTTTGGACTCTTAGCAACGTATTGTGGGCTTGTATGTGTTCCCAAGATCTCGCGATATGCGCAATCTCAGGATGCCCTTTCTTTGTGTATGGGCCGTTTCCATGGGACCCGGCGCATCTTTGATGATGCGCGTGATGCATCCTAGGAAGTCTCGCGAGAGGCGGGACTTTACCTCCCGGTGCTTCACGGTAGTTCTTGCGCCCAGAGGGATGGCTGAGTTAGGTATTAACCTTTTATTGATTCTCTATTTTGTGCATGTATGGACATGCGAAGGGGATCGTGGACGCTCTCCATTAAGCTGCTATTTAGGTTGTGGTATTTATTTATGTATTGGTGTGTAATAGGGGATATGTGCAATATGTTTATGGGTGTTATTTATTATGTACGCTGGTTTAGGGTTCATGGTGGGAATAGGTTGTCTGTGGTCTATATAAGAAGAGTAGGGGTGTGGGTAATTAGTCCTAATGACGACCAGGTGTGGTTGAAACATGTTGACTGATCAATAAATATTTTTGCATCAAGAAAGTACTCTGAGTGCGTCTACCTACTACTATATATATATATATATATATATATATATATATATATATATATATATATATATGCTATGTCCCCCATATATAACTGTGTCACACAAATCACAGCTTTTCCCTTAAGTAACTAAAGTTGATTACACTCAGAAACAATAAAAGCTCCCACAGGATCACCTTTTTATCTGCTGAATGAAAATTACAGCTGTGACTGACCATTTCTATGGGTCCCTCTACCTTAGTATAGATCTCACTATGCAAAGTACTGGGAGAATGTTGAGAATTTGTGTAACCTGTCTGTCATCTGCTATAAATCTTAAATCGATATACTTAGCTTAAACTATAGTCTGATACATTGCATTTTGGGTTAAATGTTTTTATTTGAGTAACAACACTATTTTAACAAAGTAGATCATACAAGCATTCTTATGCCTATTCTGCAGTGCTTTATATTTATTTTATCTATTTACATCTAGACCTGCCCCAAAGACCTTACAATCTAAGCATTTTATCTTACTCACAGAATGTCTTTAGGATTGTGAGAGAAACGTTTAGCTTAATTCATTAGAAAAATCATTTTTTATATATAATCAATTTTGGATTTCATTTATATTAAGTAATGTTTGTGGCTTGTGACCACAATATTTAATTTTTCATCTTATAGAACCATTGTTACAAAGTTTTGTTTTTTTTAATGGGTTATCACGTGTAATTTCTCTAGCCTAGTAAATGTATTTTTTGAGTAAAGATCTTACTTAAGCATTTGAAGAGGCAACTATAGCCATATAACCTTGCCATAAGCAGATAAAACTATGTAGAGAATTTACTGAGAGCTTCAAAGCAGAAATGTTGGCTTGTGTTAAAATCCCCCAAAAGCTGATGTTTTAGCCCAATTAGTAAAACATGCTTATTGAAATTTGTATGATCAGTCATGCCAGATACAATTAACATGTCTACATTTTATAGATAATCTTCAACCAATCTAACCCAAATATTGGGCTGGGTGGTCAAAAAAGTCCAAACTATTTTACCCTATGTTTACCAGGCAAATCATAAAATCTGATTGGATCACAAGCAGTTTTTCATCGCAAATTAATTAACTAATAAGGCAAATCATAACCTAACAGGTTTATTTGTTAATTGGTGAAAAAATAAAATATCCTTTTAAATGATGCTTCAAAAGACTCCTTTTTACTGAGGACTTTCAGCTTATTGTGGAAATAGAAGTAGTGATAGGACAACTGCAGACTATGTGGTTATAAAATCATTACTGCAAAATATTCTCCAAGTGTTCTGTATGCAATACAATGTTCAAATAGCTTTCTCAGTGTTTAACCTTATATATTTCCTGTTCATTGCAGTCACCTCCCTTGCAGCCACTTTATTATCGAACATAACTGTGAAGTCTTCATTATTATCTCCATGGGCACAGTGCCATTAAATGACCTTTTTTCCTATGTCTTAATGTACTTTTATGCATACCAGTTCTTTAGCTTTTAGCGGTTTCAAGGACCTAAAGATGAAAAAACATTTTTGTGGTTTTTCCAAAGCTAATGATGTGTATTATATTATTTTGTTCTATTTCATTCAGTAGAAGGAATGTGATATGATGAATAGTTAGGAAAGTTGTATGCAATGTTCATTTTTAATTTAACTGTTGAGGCTATTCATTTAATGGTTGAGAAACTGAGGGGCTACTGCAATAACAGATGCAAAGGTTTTCTTTTTGCTTTTTACAGGGTTACTGCAGTGAGTTAAGATACCATGATTGGGTGCTGCAAATAAATAACAGGGGCAAACTTTTCACCTTTTATTGCATCATCCCCTTTAAGGAGAATTACAGTCTAAAATGTGTATTCTTATAATCCAGAAATGGCTGATTAAAACTATTTTTTAAATACGAAGTATTTGCCTTTCTAAGGTATTAAAGGTATATGTATAGATTATATTTATATGTGTGTGTGTTTGTGTATTTGTAACATGAAAAATTCTTCACTACAGCAAATTTCTGTTACTGTTACTTTGACCCCTTCTTTATCATAGCACAGGATGGTACAATGTAGATAACACATCTATTGCAAGTCTGGTAACCCCCTATGTTACATGTTTCACACCCAGGCTTCTGTGAATCATTACAATATTTTTTTGCAATGAAAAACATTGATTATTGCAGTTAGTTTTATCTGCAGTTCCTCACAATGACCACCTGTGCTCAAGTGTATATCAATGATATCAATGCAATAATCAGAACAGATGGGTGATTGGTGTATTTTAGGCAGAATTTAGACTAAATATGTCTTTATCCAGATTTCATTATTTATTACATTTGGGACATGTCTTAAAGTAATTTTTCTTAATATCTAACATGAAAGTTTGACTGTTTAACTCCACATTTTGTTATCTGAAAATTATTTGCACTTTCATTTTACATCCCTTTTATTCCTTTGTATTTGGATGAAATGCACGGGTCCCTGTTAAAACCATTACTTTCTGACTGAATGAATCAAAGGATAAAATAAACAGGTAAAATGAACTTCACCCTTTAAAAAAAAAAAATGGTCAATTGTCATTTACCTTCCCCAACTCCAACGGATATATATTGAACTTTATAACCTGCATTGCTAACCAGATATTTAAGGATAATTACTGTCCGCAGTCTGGCAGTAAGTAAGCTGGTTGTATCATCAAAGGTCCCAAATGCACACTTAGCCTGGTATGGTGCAGACGTCTATGACCCACACCCCAAGGGGCATAGGAATACGGCATATCAAAAAACAAGGTGAGAAAGCCGCACTCCAAATGTAGATTTATTAACTAGTGAACCACAAAATCAGAGTAAGCTGGCCCCTCCCTCCATGCAGTCAATCAAGGCTGTAATAACCCACATCACAACCAATGATTGACTGCTGTTTCCTTGCAGTCAATCAAGGCTGTGACTACTGACATCCCAAACAATTATTGACTTCTAATTCTCATGCTGCATCCTCTGCACATGCTCACACTTATACAAAGCCCAGTGAGCAGATGAAGGAGGCAGATACCTTTGCCAGAAAGAAAAAGAACTTAAATATTAAATATCTGGTTACAAATAAATGTAATAAACTGGTAAAAAGAGCAGTTAGGGATGAGGGCATATAATGGACAAGTCACCAAGACAAGGGTGGACTTGCCCTTTAAAGCTAGTCACAATACTGAAAAAAATAAATCTCCCTAAGTTGTCAATAGGTACAGGAATGAAGGTCTATAACTAGCTTCAGAAAAGATGATTTAGGGGGTGGGGCTTATGACACTGCTTATAACACACAGGGCAGTCTGGAAAGTGTAACTTTATAAGCCTATAACTTTAACTTGTTTAAAATGTACGAGTGATTTTTTCAATAAAGAACTCTCTTTATTTAATGGAGACCACAGTTACCCTTAAAGCTGTTTTATTTTTAACATGAGCCTCTAGCCATATTTCCTTGAAGCTTTTAATGTAAACTTCAAACATCTTTAACCAACCAAAAGTTCATGTTAAAAATACAACACAAACAAATTTATAATAATTACTATTTTCATTGTTTATTTATTAATATAAACATTAGAACCCAAGGGGAAAATACATTCAAAATAAAAATAATAAGGATTCTATATACTTTTTAATACTATATATTTTTTCAATTATTACAGACCCTTTCCCCCCCTCTTTCCTTTCCCTTTTTTTTTTAAATAAAACTCTCAGAACTAATCTATTTATAATTATATTGGGAATGAATGACAATGATTTAGGACAATAAAAAGCGTACAAAGAATCAACTAGTATTTAAATGCAAATCTAAACCCTAAATACACACCGTTTGATTTTTCTAGATTTTATCTATTAAATTACAATCAATTCATTATTTTAGGCTCTTAAAGATGCACACTATGAATGTGATACCTGAGGAACGGGCTTCCGTCATACATCTGTTTTGGCCCAAGAATAGTACATGTGCAGGCGCTTGGTCAGACCTCATTGGTGGCCTATCCCCCCAAATCAATGAACAACACCCCACTGAGCTCCACACGTGTGATTATCGTCCAAAACAGACATTTGTCAGACACTGGTGGTAAAATTGCACATCTGTAGGAGCTTTTAGTCTAAGATATTAGACAACTTTACTTACAGTAAGAAATGATTTAATGCTCAATGCCTTAATCAGAAATATTCCAATTCACAATTTAATCTGAATCCTACAATTTAAACTATGTTTGATGCAAAAAAAAAAAAAAAAGGATAAAAGGATAAAAACAAATAAACCAGCGCATCAAACATTTTTTTTAAATCCTGGTACCGGTAGAGTTTCAGTTAAACTCCTTTGCTCGCATTTAATTTCTAGGAGAATCATTTGAAAAGTTTGGTGTGAGCATTATTCACTCATGTACTTATATCAACAGAGATACCGCCTTTCATTTGACATGCTCACGAATAAAAGATATCTTAAACTTGTTGCCTTGTTTTTCTTTCTCAAAGAGGGATTCAAAAATATTTTTTGTTATCTTTCCTTTTAAATGGATGCATGTGTAATATGCTAAGGCCAGATGTGCTTTATTTATTAAAATTATGGACCGATCCCAAAGCAAAACATTATTTCAAGTTAATCATACAAAAATACCCAGCAGAGGCACATAATACCAA
Organism: Hymenochirus boettgeri; assembly: GCA_019447015.1. NCBI lineage: Eukaryota > Metazoa > Chordata > Amphibia > Anura > Pipidae > Hymenochirus > Hymenochirus boettgeri. Next base: position 107,218,031 of record CM033472.1, read on the forward strand.
ACAGCTTGCAAATAAAATGGCACGTGAAATACATTGCATTGTGTCTGATCCTCAAATTCTTTGAGTCTCTATCATATATTGAATGAACATAAAAATGTAAAGGAAAGTATGAAAACATGTCCAAGAGATTTGCAAATAAATACAAATATCATGTTCAGAGGAAGGAATGAAATTATTTTTAATGAAATGTCCCATGTATGGTGTTCGTCCTGAAATCTGGATAATTATTTATTAGTCATAATAAACAAAATGTATTTGTCACTTAGTATGCATTTACTCTTTATCAGAGACTGCATATTAGCATACTAAGGGGCATGGAAACCAGTTTTAAAGGGACACTATCAAAAATAAAATCTTTGCATTTGTTCCTGAATATTAGTCAATAATAGAATCGCAAAAGCAAGAAAAAGCAAGAAAGCTAGGTACAGGGCGAGGAACCAACCAAAGTAATGTCTAATGTTAAGTAACAGAAAACAGAATATCACTTTATAAATGTGCATAAAATGGCATGAAATTATTTAAAGGGGAAATTAAAAAACAAACCCTTTATATATCATTTGCAAAAGAAATAGGAGTTTCTCTGGTCAGTTGCCAACCATATTGGATTATTACTATGATTTTCAAAGGAAATCATACTTCTGCAGGACAAGGATTAACATTCCCTAATTATTTCCGACAGGCATACAATGTGTTTAAGCAAAATCTTATTAGGTATCAGTTTCAGCGTGAATGTATCTTTAATCTGTTACTTTAATATCCCAGCTCTGTAATACTTTCTTCTTGTCATATGCTGATTGGTAATCTTATTAACACGAACTCATTAAGAAAACCTTCAGTGTGTTTCTCTAAGAGTTTCGGTTGAGTGGGCACAACATGCGTTCCTCTGACACGCTGGTTACAGCTGCAAAATACATTTTCATTTAGTATAATCTAAGGCCTGTGTTAAAACAAAGCATACACACACACACGCGCACACACAAATCTGACAGTTTTAGGTTTGGTAATTGGTAAAATGCCATAAAAAGAAAATATTTGATTTGATGTACATATAATGTTTCTGAAGTAGAAGTTGGAACTATTGTTCTTGTGCCTTTCAGCCAAATATTTTCATAGTCATCTTCAGCAGGGGTCCATTTATATAAAGAATGCAGGAACAGATGCTGTTAAAGACTGGTGTGCCATTTGAAGGCTAATTCAAGTTGCAAAATTAAACGGAGTCAGAAGCAGTTGAGGCCTAGTTGTGAAGTAACTGTAAACTGCCTTCTTCGGAGAATGTTTTTCTCATTCTGCTGCAATGGCAATGAAGTAGCCAGCTTAGAAAAGTTACCATAAGTACTTACAGATCTAAGAAGGAAAACAAGAAGAAATCAATCATCGTAAATAGTACATTAGTAGAAACATCATAGTTCATCATTTAACATTTATTCTGAAACTTTTAAAGAGCTGCTTATTTTTATTATATGTTAGATCATTGTATGGTAATCAATCTTGAAAGGTGCAATAAATGTGAAATCCATTAACAGAAGAGAGGAACTATGTCCTAAAATCAACCCCCCAATTTACAATTTTATGGGAGGTAACTTTAGTAACTAGTAACTTTTCATTGAACTCAGGGTGAACAAAAGCTGCCAGCACTCAGTTACATAATTTCTACAATGAATTACTTTTTTTAAAGCATGCAGGAAGGAAGGAGTCCTTGGGCCATATTAATAAAGCCGCAATTTGCTTTTTATCGATACAGCGCCTTTAACAATTGGTATCGTAGACGTAGATTAACGAACAGATTAACAATTGTAAATTTATGATACTGATCGTATATTTACGATACCGATCATAAATCTATGATAACCAAACCATAGATTTATGATATTCTATGATCGACGTTTGGTCGGAAATGTACGATCGCGATCGTACATTTATGACCACGATCATAAATTAACTAACCCGCAGTATCGCTAAAAAGGCTTTATAATATGGCCCCTTGTTCCTAAACTGGTGCTTCCAAAAAATGATCGGATGCTGTGCTTTTTAGGGTGTTCATTACTGTATGTTGCATTGACGCATAAATCATCTCAACTATTTTAACCAATGGGCTTCTTCTGAATAGGAGTACAATGCATTTACTGTATACACTGCATTAAAGCACAAGTAACCTTTGTAATTTTAGTCTAATTTGTCTCTTCTTTTGGATAGCCTAAATACAGGAACCAAGAATTCTCTATCTGACACTCTACTTCCTATTAAGGAGAGCAATTACCCATAATAAATTTAACAAAGCACTGAAAATGAAGGTCATAATATGACAGGGTCTACCTTGTTATGGGCATAATACTTAATGCTTGGGGAGATTCTATTAATTTTACAGTTTACAGAAGTTTCTTGTGTCAGGTATCAAAAACATTAATTACTGATAAAATAATGAAGTGAATATAGGGTTAATTTGTTGTGGTTAGCACTAATTTCACAGACAGAAGATTCTGATCCCATGAGAGCCAAGCTTGCAGTCAAACACATCAACTAATTATATTTGTAAAACTAGTAATAATCCTGAAAATACTTTGTTAAAAATTTAAATTGGAAGGAAAAGGGAATATGGAAGTTTTTTTAGTTTTTTTTTTTTTTTTAGTTTTGAGGACTGTAATGTGCATCCCGTGATAGGCAACTATGTAAAAGTAACTAAACTATAATTTCAGAGTATGTATTTCCTTTTTAGCTCTAAAATATATGCAGCACTTTTAACTACAATTAGTTATTTACTTATATCAAGGGCATGTCCACCCCAAAATTTAACTTTTGATATGTGGTAGGGCATGCTCCCCCAGCCCCAACCGCATTAATATAATTGTTAGAAAGTCCCCCGATTCTTACTTACCTGCCCTCTCTCCTCCGCTGCAGTGTTCAGGCCCTCTGCTTGCATGGAATTGAAAGCAGGGGGTGGGACCGGCAGCCGCGTCCGTGATTGGCTGAGAGGCAGGGAGGGCTGCACTGAGCATGCCTCAACCTTGATGAGGTTGAGGAAGTCTCAGGCACAGCATGAGTCACACACTGCTCCTACACAGCAGTTTCCTGGACTTTGGAGGGGCACAGCAGGGGAATTATTTTGAGCAGGAATGTAAGGTAAGGATTGTTTTAAACTACTTGATGTGGCCAGTAAGGGGTTAAATTTTAGTTTTGGGGGTGGACATGCCCTTTATATCAGATGGCCCTATCCACGTTAAGGTCAGGTATAGAATGGCCAAGTCAACCTTTCTGTTTACCAGTATATGTTATGTCAGTGTTTGGGTCATGACCACAGGTTTGGAATTGAAGAATAAGATATTACTCTCTGATATCCAATCATATTCATTGGGACCCAGTTGTCCCAGGAAACATACACACGTCTGTTACTACTAACTAGGTAAGGATAACCTCAAATTAGGCATTAAAATGTATTGCTTTTATATGTAGAAAGTTTTTTTTAATTGTGACCACACACACTCTCTGTTAAAAAAAAAATCCGGCATCCAGGATTTTTGGTCATTATGTCCTTAAAAATGTGAAAATTATGTTGGCAACCCTGGGTAAATCTCCCTTTATGTTGCTCATTTACTTAGAGATGATGGGGCTAACCTTAAAGATAGGTTAGCGTGGCTTTAAGAAGGGATTTGCTGTAGCTGTGTGCTTCACTTCTGGAAGCTGCTGCAAACCTTTTCTTAAAGTTACACCAACCTTACTTTAAGATAGATTTTTTTCAATATTGGTTTTTAGCAGCTATTTTGCAAAAGTTTAACTCCAACCTCAAGGCTCCTGTTAAATTTTTGCAAAAAAACACAGGTCCATTTATAATATAAGCAGCATAATTATTTTTTCATTTAAATTTTATCACCCTACATTTATCAAAAACTAATCATGTTTCCCCAGAGGGAAATTTTTTTGTTGAATACATGCTGGACAGACAGAAAAGATGAGAGCATTACTGTTTACAACAGATTATACGCAACAGTAATCCAGAATTTTGTCCATACGACATTATATCATTAAATTCTATAATTGCAAAACAGCAATTGCAACTAATGTGCAATTAGGCAACACTGTATGTCACACTGGATGGATATTTGGTATATTTGGTAATTGCATGTATTAAAAAAAATGATGTTACTATTCTACTGCTCAGCATCATGTTATTGGGATGTTCATGATTAGTGTTTATAATATTCTTTAATATAAGGCTGTGCAATTTTTGTTTCAGCAAATACATTTTGTTAATTATAATAATTAGATTTATATTGTTAAAAAACATCTGTTAAAGGAGAACTGAACTTAAAGGACAACTAAAGCCTCAGCACCGCACTATTTCAGAAGGAAGAGCACCTTAGTATGAAAGCAGTAATCTGTGTCTCTATTCTCATTTTGATATGGTCATTAGGGAAATTTACCTTTCTTACAAGAAGTTGGTGTTTTATTCCCCAACATACCAGTATTACACAGTGTGGTCACTGATCACTGTGTTTTTTACACATGCTCAGTTCTAAGAGACAGGGGAGCAAGTGACTGAGGTCAGAAGTGTGGCCAGTCACTGTACATAAAAACCATTATTTCATCCATTTCTTCAGGGGGTTAAATTTATTTAATGCTATTTACTGTAGTGGGATTTAGAGGGGATATCTTCAGATTCTGGAGTGTAAAAAAATTGCGTTTAGTTAATTTTGTTTGTCCACATTTGTAAGCTTTTCTCCCCAAACACCTATACATTGTAAGATTCTTCTCTAGTAAGTTGCATTTACATACATGTGAGAAATATTCTATAAGTAAGAAGGCTTTCATATTGTTGCCAGTACAACTCACAGCCCATGTTGTCTTCAAATAGCTTTGTGAGCATGTGCACCTATTGCCATGTCCCCTGACCCCAGTCTCTATACACAGAGTACTTTCTATACAGATGTCTCTACACCAATATGGAAGTATCTTTTAAGACTTTGAAAGATGCTTGTAACCCTGCAATTTATTGACCAGCCATCCTGGACTGCATACAGACTACCTGGGACAATGCAAAATAGTCAGATAATTTTACTGACCTTTTCCTTTTTTGCTGATATTTCTAGCAAAAGATTATCTTAGCGTAAGTTTCTGCATTGCGGTAACTAGACAGGTAAGGAGCACAAAGGTAAATTTAATTTTGCATCTAGTGCCCATTAATAGAAAATGTTGCAGGCTCCGGAAAAATTAAGTTAAACCCACACTAACCCATACATACATCTGGTTAAACTCATTTTACTCCACAGCAAAGTTTGGAAATGTACCTTTATTTTGTGTGGATGCCCTGGGGGCTCAACATAAAATTGTGTTTTAGAAACAGACAGCCAATGAGATTGAAACCCTCTGGGTTACTTATGAATACAAAATAGTCTACTGACTACTGAGTTTACTGTGTCTTTTGTTTCTTTCCATTATTTTTCGAGGAAAATACTTTTTATATAGCAGGACTATAATGATAGTGGTATAAAAGCAAGATAGAGAACATGAGGTTGTCAGTTCAATTCCCTAAACTTCCTTTTACTGAAACATTAATATTCTTTCTTACACTGATGCTACTAAAGGAATAAACTGTAAAGATTAGTTTTTGTTTTTTGTATGAAAAACAAAGGAATATATCAGGAGCATTTAAAGGAGAACTAAAGCCTCAAGACAAAATTGCTCCAATATCACAAAGATAAAACAAGCTGTCTCACCTCTTCCTTTGCTGTGGATGCTGGGTGATTTATAAAATTAACCTATGCAGTTTATTTGTCTTCTAGCATGGATGTAACAAACGGAAAAATAACATTTCAGTTAAAAACTAGAAAGGGAAAGTTTAAGTATAAACTTTGAATTTGGCTTGAAAGACCGTATTTTGAAAGAGAATGTGTGTGCTTATATCTGTTGTATTCAATTAGATCAACTGGACTTGAAGTTTAGTTCTTGAAGATGTTTCACTAGTCATCCGACAGGCTTTCTCAATTCAGAATGACTTGTACAAGAATCTGTGGCACTTATGTACCCTGGAAAATCCCAATTAGCATATCACAGCCAGGTGTTAAGGGTGTGATTGGATAGTGGCTAAGAGGTGTTATAGGAACGCCCAGAGTAAGGTGTCAAACCAGTATTGTACATGGCAGACAGTTGGTGTTGAACCCCCCCACCTCTATTTAGGCTTGGTTTCTTTATTTTCACATAAATGGCCTTCTTAACACCTCTCTTGAACCAGTCACGTTCCTTTGCCAATATGTTAACATTATAATCTTCAAAGGTATGTCCTTTATCCTTAAGATTCAGGTACACGGCTGAGTCCTGGCCTGAGGAATTGGCTTCTGTGCTGGGCCATACCTTGATGCAGTTGTTGTTTGGTCTCCCCCACATACAAATCAGAGCATTCTTCACTGCACTGCACTGCATATATGATGTCGCTTTTCTTGTGTTTGGGTATTGGGTCTTTCGGATGTACCAATTGCTGCCTCAGTGTGTTGCTCGGTTTAAAGCAGACAGGGATACTGTGTTTTTTGAAAACTCTTCCTCGGGTCAGCCAATTCCTCGGGTCAGGAAAGGGCATACCTTTGAAGATTGTAATGTTAACATATTGGCAAAGGAACGTGACTGGTTCAAGAGAGGTGTTAAGGAGGCCATTTATGTGAAAATAAAGAAACCAAGCCTAAATAAAGGTGGGGGGGTTCGACACCATCTGTCTGCCATGTACAATGCTGTTTTGACACCTTACTCTGGGCGTTCCTATAACACCTCTTAGCCACTATCCAATCTCGCCCTTAACACTTGGCTGTGATATGCTAATTGGGATTTTCCAGGGTACATAATTGCCACAGATTCTTGTACAAGTCATTCTGAATTGAGAAAGCCAGTCGGATGACTAGCAAAACGTCTTCAAGAACTAAACTTCAAGTCCAGTTGATCTAATTGAATACAACAGATATACCATGACCTGGATGAATGAGAACCTTCACAAGCAATGTGTGTGCTTGTGCTGCAGATTTTAAAACTCAATAATGCCAATGATGAGGACATTGTTGTTTTTTACTTACCCTTTAAATATGGCTGTCACATGAATTAAAGGCAGGTCAGTTGGTGTGTGTACTCGTGTCAGGTTGGGGGATAAAAGACTAACTTTTTTGATGATTGGTCAAAATGTTTTTTTTTTTACTATACTTACCCTTTAAATATGATTGCCACATGAATGAATGAGTACCTCTGTTGGTGTATGTACCTGTGTCAGGTTGGAAGTTAAAAAAACAAACTATTTTAATTATTGATCAAAATGTATTTTTGACTTTAGTTACTTATAGTTTAAGTATGTCTGCCGCAGAAATGGAGTGTAGGTCAGTAGGTATGTGTACCTGTGTCAGGTTGGGGGTTAAAAAAACAAACTTTTTTGATGATTGGTCAAAAAAAATTTTTTAACTTTAGTTACCCTTGGCTGTCAAAATAAAGGGTAGGACAGTAGGTGAGGTGGGGGTATATGTTTTTGCATGTATGACCATATAACTAACTTTATTGATGATTGATTGATGTTTTTTGATCCCATACATACATAGCTCTGAGTTAGCACGTAGGACAATAATTGCCTAACCCACCAAAATGAAGAGGATTCTGTGTGTTATATTTGTTGTATTCAATTAGATCAACTAGACTTGAAGTTTAGTTCATGAAGACGTTTCGCTAGTCATCCGACTGGCTTTCTCAATTCAGAATGACTTGTACAAGAATCTGTGGCAATTATGTACAAGTCTTTCTGAATTGAGAAATCCAGTCGGATGACTAGCGAAACGTCTTCATGAACTAAATCTAAACTTCAAGTCCAGTTGATCTAATTGAATACAATAGATATACCATGACCTGGATGAATGAGAACCTTCACAAGCAGATTCTGTGTGTTATAGTGTACAGCTTTTGTTTTTCCCAGGGCTATTTAATTTTGTCCAGCTGCTCCTTCAAGCATCCAGATCAGCCTAGACCCAAGTATAAGCCGAGGGGAGACTTTCAGGATCATTTTAAAGGTAAAAATTTTCGGCTAATACTCAAGTATATATGATATTTCCTCTGAAAATAAAGGATTTTTAGTTGATACAATTCAGAGTGTTGCAGCCTGTATTGTTTTCTACTTCAAGTGCATTTGTTATTTAAAATGGGCTCTATACCTCTTCCTCATTTGAGTTCGCTACCCCATAGTTAGTTCCACAGACAGTCCTATAGAAAGCCTCATACACAGCCCCATAGAAAGTCTAATGCACAGCCCAGACCCATAGAAAGTCCAATACACAGCCTCATAGAAAGTCCCATACACAGCCCCATAGAAAGTCCCATACATAGTTCCATACACAACCCCATAGAAAGTCCAATACACAGCCCCATAGAAAGTCCCATACACAGCCCCATAGAAAGTCTAATACACAGCCCTATAAAAATCCCCATACACAGCCCCAAAGAAAGTCCAATACACAGCCCCCTAGAAAGTCCTAAACACAGCCCCATAGAAAGTCCATTTCACAGGCCCATAGAAAGTTTCATACATAGCCCCATAGAAAGTCCCATACACAAGCCCATAGAAAGTCCCATACACAGCCCCATAGAAAGTCCCATACACAGCCCCATATGAGATGCCAATGAAACTTTCTTCCATATGAGACACGCTTTGTAGAAGCTGGGATTGCGGAAGTGGAATTGGAGCCATGGAGCAGACTTTAAGTAAGTGTAGCAGGAGATACAAGACAACCCCAGGCAGTTTAGGTCCTCACCCTGGGTACTACTTACTACTCGGTCTGGTGGAATAGGGTGGAGGTGAGTATAGTTATCTTTTCAGCTATACCAGACTACAGCAGGCATGTTGACCTCCAGAAGGGATTAATGGGAGTGGTAGTATTCGAAACAAAGCATAAATATCTTCACCCATATAAAGGTGAGGATCTTGATCTGTATTTGTTATGGAAGAAAGAGTTGCTGCCCAGTAATTTTGAGAGACAGATGAACATATATCAAAGGACTTTCTTTCCATAATGTCCATATTGAAGATAGTAATATAAACATTATAGTTTACCTTCTAAATACATGCTAATAGAAATCATAGCACAAGGACAAGTTATACCAATGCTAAATAAATGGTAAATATACAGAACTGACTGGGATGTAGGGACTGGGGATGATATTGTAATATACAATTAAAATGATATACCTGATGTTCCCAGATCCACTTGATCCCTACCCATAACCCTTTGTTATGGTACCTGCTCATTATAATTTTCACTGTCCCCTATAATGCAAATTTAGACAGTGGGTGGAGATTGAAATGTATATTCTGCATGACATAGTTATAAAACCACAGCTAGGTAAGCAGTTGATCTCCAGATGTTTGAAAACTATAACTCAGTATTCCTTGGCTATAGAGTGCTTGTAGGGGAATGCTGTGAGTTAACGTTGTCAAACCATATAGATATAAATATTGAATAAATGGTAAAGATACAGACCTGACTGGCATGTAAGAAAAGAGGGTTAACATTTAAATATACAGAATATCAGAATTATATATCTGATGTCCTCATCTCAAAGTGCTTCCTACCCATAATGCTCATTTATGGTACCTGTTCATTGTAATTTTCCCTGTCTCATATAATGCAAGTTTAAACAGTGGGTGGGGATCAATTGTATATTCTGAGCATAATCGGCAAATTTTGTCCGCCCTCCAGAGGGAGGGGGCAGGGTCATGATGTCACAGTGACATCCCAGCAGGTGAGGTGGAGATGGAGCAGGGTTATGAGTGGGGCCATGATCGGAGTTGGGGCTGAAGTAACCAATAGGTGTGAGTTTGAATGTTTGTAGGGGAATGCTGGGAGTTGTAGTTTTAAAACCATCTGAAGATTTTCTGGTTACCTATCTATGTTACAGATTGACAAGAAAAGAGTTGTAGATAATGATTTCAGACAGGCTGATTCCATAGCAAAGGCTTATGGGTAGGTAGAAGTTGGGGACAATAGGGATATATTATCTAGCTATAAAGTTTCTTTTACTTGCTGTTGACTGTACACTGCAATCTATACCAGGGATTTCCTATCTGTGGGCCTACATTTGTTTGAAAAATATAACTTACAGCATTCCACTACAACACTCACAAAATCAGAAGGCATCAAGGGAGTTGTAGTTTTCAGACATTTGGAGGCCTGCAAGTTGAAGATCTCTGCTTTATATTCTAATAATAAAAGAATTTTTTTTTTTTAAACTTCCCTGTATAAACTTTATGAAGAAAGAAAAAAAAAGGGTTGGGTTGCGGGTTCAAAATTTGTGGATATGAAGGCGGGCAGAAAAGGGGGCAGGTGCAGGTAGCGGCTTTGTTGGTCAGGTCAGATACGGATCTGGAAAATTAGACCCACCCAGGACTCTTATCACAAATACCCCTACACAATTGATCATTTGGATGGCCACACGTACAAAAATTATTATCGGCTCCCTATGCTATAGAGGAAAATCTTGTATTTTATAGTACCGTAAGTTCCCAACAAAAAACAAAAAAATCAAACTTTGGAGTCAATTGGCATTGAGTTTCCTATAGATTACACATTTTATATAATTACATTTTTTATTTGTTTAAAAAAAATGTATGTATTGAAAAAAAGTAGGGATATTTGTGGCAGATTAACAAAAGTCATGACATTTAAGCAGTATCCATAACTGTGCTCTGATATCTGTATTTATTTTTAAGAGATTTTCAAAATGTTAAGTTGCACACCTAATGTAATACTTTATATGCTATTTTTAAAGTTTTACCTTTCTTTTTCTCCTGTACCAAGCTCAGAAACGTATAAAAAGTATAAAAAGTCAAATAAAGATAACTCCGGATCTATTTATCTCAAACCGTTCAGGCAAATAATAGGTGCAAAGCCCATTGATAAAGGTGCCTTTTCACCTCATATTATAGAAGAAAGTTCGATCAGGCAGCACTCAATATATTTCTCATTTAACTATATTCTATATATCAAATAAGTATTATTGTTGAAACTTCTCTATAGTTGGATACATATCCTTTAAAATGTACCATGCTTTCTGACAATTTTTATAACTTTATGGCTCAAAGTTCCAAATTGACTAATAAATGAAATTATTTTGTCTTTCCTTGTCTTAGTCTTATTTTGTGTAGTGATACCCATTGCTCTTTCCAAGACCTTCTCTGGATAGCATCTTTGGATAAATTTTTTATACATCTTATTCTTTTGTTCATCTCTTACATTTTCATTACTAACATATCTCTGTTCTCTCATCAATTGGCTAACCGGTATACTTCTTCTGATGTGCAACGAATGATAGCTCTTATAGTGCAGGATTTGATTCCGGTCTGTAGGTTTGGAATACAGGCACTTATCAAATCCCCTTCCATTAATTACTACTTTGATAGCCAAAAAATTAATCTCATTTAGTCGTCAATGAATCTCCACCAGGCCAAACAGTTGGCCCTGTAGAGATCATCAACATGGTTCTCATACCACTCCATAGTCTGTCCTCATACCACGCCATATAGGCATTGGCATATGATGAGGCGACATTGGACCCCATCCCGGTCCCACTCAACAATAACACTGATCTTTAAAGGCAAAGTAATTATTAGCTAGCGTGATTGTCAATAACTCTATTAAAAAAAAATCTGTCTCAGTATATTTAGTATCAGATAGTAGTATTTCTATTGCTCTTATACATTCACTATGGGGAATCAAGGTGTACAAAGATGTCACATCAAAGGTAGCCATAGTGATATTTGTTAAATCCTGTTTATCAAGTTATTTTAATTTTTGTAAGAAATGCATGCTATCCCTTAAGAACGCATTTCTTGAACAAAAGGATTAATTACTCTATCTAGAAATGTAGCTATTGGAACAAACAGAGAATCCACCCTGGCCACTATCGGGCGCCTGGTGGCTGGAGTGGATCCTTGTGGATTTTTGGTGTCTTAGGATATGGAACCATCAGGCAGAGACCACTATTTCACCTTTATAACGTTCATTACAGCTTTTAATGGTATTAACAATAACCCCCAATGGGGAGTACACTTGGGTATATGACAGTTGATTAAGTATTTCTCTTTTATAGTTTTTAGTATCCATCACTACCACGGCATGTTTATGGGGTTGTTTACAACCCCATAAACATGATCAATTATAATCCCTGATTGTTCAGATTTGGGAAAACACACAGAAACAGTGCTGTCAAACTATCCATATAGTTTACAGCTGTCACAGACACTATTTTAATGATATTTTTCAAAATAGTGCGTTAGGCAACTGCAAAATTAAGGAACCTCAAAAAGAATACTACATCATGCACTGATATTCTAACACTTTCAAAATTGCTAGGTGGCAAGAGTGCAATAAATTTAGGATAACTATTACTTTTCTTACAAAGTAGCGATTCAAATGTTTGAACTGCTTAAAAGCTCTGCATTGTAAGATGTTGGCACTGTGGCATTAGACCAGAATACTAATGAAATAATATCTGTGATGGGTGAACAAGTCTTTTCTTCCAGCAGAGCAGCAGCGTATGTAAAAGAACAAGTATCATTTCTAATGATATTTTAAAAAATAACATTAGTTCTCAGAACTAAATAGATTTTATGGGAAAGGTTAAAAAAGAATGACAAAATAAACGACTCCCTTTAAATATTCTTCATTATAAATTTGTTTTGATATAGACACTGTCATATATTATTTTTTTTTAAAGACATGGCACCAACACATAAAGGTAAATTAAATATTTTATGTTTTACAAATTATCCCTACTAAGTGCAAACAGTGTTCTGCAGGTATACAACATACATTTTAGACTACATTGCTTAGTTTCTTTTGACACATTAGAATTGTACCCTAAACAGGGTTCTAAAAAAAGTCAAATTGAAATAAGAATCATGGTGAGCTGCAAAGAATGTTATTTTCAAGGGTTACTACTTTCATTGGTCATGTCAGAAGATAAGAAAATATGAAAGAAAGTGATGCTATGGGTCCATGGTTGACAAAAGGGGTAGGCAACCAGTAGATCTCCAGATGTTTTAAAACTACAACTCCCAGCATTCCTCTAAAGGTACTCTGTAGTTAGGGAATTCTGGGAGTTGTAGTTTTCAAACATCTGGAGATCTACTGGTTGCCTATGCTTGATATACAGAGGAGGCAAGGACTATTCACAAGCAAATCAATTTGGGAAGTTTGCACATCCAATAAATTTCAGCACTGTGAATTTTAGCATGTGATGAGTGAGCTGAACATATTGTACAAAATCGGGAGGGGTCAAATATGTTGACTATGTAAGTCTATTTGCTAAAGTTGCTATAGAAATAATTTCTGTATGTGAAAAAGAACTTTCCAGCTGGATGTGACCAAGCCACTGGGGGGATTATATTAAGACCTCTGAGCTAATAGCTTGCTTCCATATATTTGTTTGAGAAGGGCAGAAGGTAGAAGGAGACACAGGAAGGAAAAGAAAAAAAAAGAACATTTTCAAACTTGCCCGAATATGCCATAGTATATAACCCCAAATGTCACATCTCAATTCATAATCTCAGTTAAGAATTGCAACTATTGATACTTACAGGGAGATTCAATAAAAGTTCTTATCGTTTAAAATGGTGCTAGTTTTGACCCAACCAATCAGATATTAGCTTTCAAATGTTAAATAAGATCTGATTGGTTGGGGCAAAATTAGCACCGTTTTAAATGATAAGAACATTTATTGAATCACCCTGAAAGATTCTTAAATGGTATACTATATTTAAGCAAGAACTAAATTATAGTTGGGTGTGTAGAAATCATAAATAATTCTTCAACAAAAATACTAAAGACGGCAATTGCCCAAAATACCTAATATTCAAGGAGTACAAATTCTGAACTAATATCCAAATAACTAAAACTTATTGAAAGGGAACTAAGGAAACTATCAACAGTTTGACAGTGTTATGCATGAAGAAAAGAAACTTAAGGATTGGAAAGGAACCATTGTTTAAATTAAAAAAAATATGTTATGAAATTTCTTCAGTGACAGTAATTGATAATTCTGCAGACACATTTCAGAAACCATTAGATGTGTAATTAATTATTGAACACGTAGAAGTTATTAGTCCAGCGACAAATGTAATTCTTTCTTTAAAGAAACCTGATTGCTAGGCTGGGTTTAAGAACAAATTATTGCTTTCATTTTGTGGCTTGATAGACTGATACCTTTTATGGGCCATTTTATTTATCACACTTTGGATTACTATTAATAGGTGTGTGTAAAGTTAACTTGCTCTTTTGTTATTGTTCAATCATTTCCATTTTAGATTTTTTTAGATTGCCATGTATACACATATACATATGGTACCCACAAAGTAAGGCACTGCAAAGTTGTAGAAGACAAAATAAACCATGATAAATCTGATCAACCATTCAAAGAGCTATGCCTTACCTCCAGTTCTTCAATCAATTGACAAGCAGCGACAGACAAAAAAAGAATATATTTACCTTACACACCATCCACCACAGCAGCAGTGACAGGTCCCAACCACTTCCTAGTTCAGAGTAGCTATAGCGTACATGCACGATAATGCGCGCTATAGTTACTCTGAATAGGAAGCAGTCAGGAATTTTCACTGCTGCAGTGGAGGATCACGTTTAATGTAAATATCTTCTTTCTTTGTCTGTCGCTCCTGGTCATTTGAATGAAGAACGGAAGGAAAGGCATAACTCTTTAACCTCCTGGTCAATCAATACATATGTATAATCAATACATTAAAGGAATAGTTCACTTTTTGAATGTACTATTCCTTTAAGAGTACTCCTATATTTCTTTTGTTTTTATATTAGGTGCTTATGGAAAGATGCTGTACAAATTATGCATCATTAATCACATAATTCCAGGAACCAACATTCAAGGAACTCACAACTGCAATATTTTATACTTAAAGTTCAGTGCAAATAAATATACTTTTAAGAAAAAAAGAGCAGTATTGTTCCATCCTGGTGACCTAAACCTGTCTATTCAGTTGTGAAGGTTCTCATTCATCCAGATCATGGTATATCTGTTGTATTCAATTAGATCAACTGGACTTTTAGTTCTTGAAGACGTTTGGCTAGTCATCCGACTGGCTTTCTCAATTCAGAATGACTTGTACAAGAATCTGTGGCAATTATGTACCCTGGGAAATCCCAATTAGCACATCACAGCCAGGTGTTAAGGGCATGATTGCATAGTGGCTAACGCCCATGGTAAGGTGTCAAAACAGTCCTCAAGCAGGTACACTCCAGCACACCTCCTTTGGCATGGCCTCCAATTGATAGGTGCAATCCTCCCAGCCCTCCACCTCAAGGGCCACAGCAAAAGCAACAAAGTTGGAGGAGCACACTATTTCATTTCCAGTGTTTTATTTAGGCAAAAAACATACAACGTTTCGGGGGATGTGACTTCCCCTTCCTCAGGTATAACCGTGTGTCAAAACAGCATTGTACATGGCAGACAGTTGATGTCAAACCCCCCTACCTCTATTTAGGCTTGGTTTATTTTCACATAAATGGCTTCCTTGACACCTCTCTTGAACCAGTCACGTTCCTTTGCCAATATGTTAACATTACAATCTTCAAAGGTATGTCCTTAATCCTTAAGATGCAGGTACACAGCTGAGTCCTGACCCGAGGAATTGGCTCTTCTGTGCTGGGCCATACATTGATGCAGTTGCTTTTTTGTCTCCCCCACATAGAAATCACAGCATTCTTTACTGCACTGCACTGCATATATGATGTCGCTTATCTTGTGTTTTGGGTCTTTCGGATGTAACAATTGCTGCCTCAGTGTGTAGTTTGGTTTCAAGCAGACAGTGATATGGTGTTTATTGAAAATTCTTCTTAATTTCTTGGAGACCCCTGTTACATATGGGATGACCATGTTCTTTTTCCTGTCTTGCTTTTCCCCTTCAATGTAGGTTCTGACGACACCCAATTTGTGATCTAAAGGGTGGTGGGAGTCAAACATCAAATACTCATCTGTGTGTGTTGGTTTTCTTCCAGTTTACCATTCTCCCTGACTTCTACCAAGCAGTCCAAGAAAGCCAGTTTATTGTTTTGTACCTCTTTCCTTGTAAATTTAATGTTTTGGTCTTCCGCATTAATGTTTTCTGTGAAAGCTTGTACTTCCTTCTGGTGGATTTTAACCCAGGTGTCATCCACATATCTGAACCAGTGGCTGGGTGCTATGCCCTTAAAGGTTTTAAGCGCCTGTTTTTCTACCTCCTCCATGTAAAGGTTGGCCACAATGGGTGAAAATGGAGATCCCATAGCACATCCATGTTTATGCTTATAGAACATATCCCGGTATTTGAAATAGGTGGTATTCAGGCACAAGACCAGTAAGGAACACACCTGTTCTGGGTTGAGATCAGTTCTGCTGGTAAGAGTGCTGTCTTGGCCCAGCAGTTTTCTCACCATGTCAACAGCCTCCTTGGTGGGTATACAGGTGAAGAGAGATGTCACATCATAGGACACCATAGTTTCTTCTGCACCGAGTACTATATCTTTAATCTTGTTGGTGAAATCCTGAGAGTTCTGGATGTGATGTTGAGAACTTCCCACCAATGGTCCTAAGATGTTGGTTAGGTATTTTGCCACCTTGTATGTTACAGAGTTGATGCTGCTGACTATATGTCTTAGCGGTGCCCCTTCCTTATGGTCATCCATATGTAGCAGGGGTCTCCGAGATATTAAGAAGAATTTTCAATTAACACCATATCCCTGTCTGCTTTAAACCAAACTACACACTGAGGCAGCAATTGGTACATCCGAAAGACCCAATACCGAAACACAAGATAAGTGGCATCATATGTGCAGTGCAGTGAAGAATGCTCTGATTTCTATGTGGGGGAGACCAATCAGCAATGTTTCAGCACAGAAGAGCCAATTCCTCGGGTCAGGACTCAGCCGTGTACCTGCATCTTAAGGATAAAAGACATACCTTTGAAGATTGTAATGTTAACAAATTGGCAAAGGAACATGACCGGTTCAAGAGAGGTGTCAAGGAAGCCATTTATGTGAAAATAAAGAAACCAAACCTAAATAGAGGTGGGGGGGGTTCAACACCAACTGTCTGCCATTTACAATGCTGTTTTGACACCTTACCATGGTATCCTATAACACCTATTAGCCACTATGCAATCTGGCTACTGGCTGTGCTATGCTAATTGTGATTTTCCAGGGTACATAATTGCCACAGATTCTTGTACAAGTCATTCTGAATTGAGAAAGCCAGTCGGATGACTAGCCAAACGTCTTCAAGAACTAAACTACAAGTCCAGTTGATCTAATTGAATACAACAGATATACGGTCTATTCAGCATTTTGTCTGTGTATAAATAAATTCTTCTGAAATACTGAATTCCTGTTTGCAGGACCCCTAATAGAGACCGTTATGGTCTTGTCCTTGATCTAGCTCCTGGGTTGATTAAGTTGCTCAGCAGAGATCTGAGCATGTTTGACACATCCAACAGCCAATCAGTAGAAAATTACTGCATTCTGGGAAGAAGAAGGACCGATACAGACACAGAAATAGCAGCTCACTAATGATAACAGCATGGCATAGCAAAGACTATAAAATCAGTTGATTTTTCTTAATGGAAGTGAATATCTAGAATAACTAGGTATGCATAATATAAACAAACAGGGAGATTTAATAAAAGTTCTTATCTTTACAAATGGTCCTAATATTGCCCTAACCAATCTGATCTTATGTAACATTTGATGGCTAACATCTGAATTTTTAACGATAAGAACTTTTGTTGAATCTACCTGTAAGTGATTTGAAAATAATGATATTTTTCACTGAACTTTCCCTTAAAGAAGTGAATGAAACATAATAAATTAGCATTTCAATTAATACCTCTTTAAAGAAAGTATTTTTAATATTATTAAAGGAGATGGAATTAAATTGTAATAGTTCATAACCACAACAATATTAAAATTCTCATAAAGACTTTTTAAACAATGTAATGTAATGTAAGAATATAAAACAAAATGGGATAGTTAAAAACCCACACTACCTGATTTACTATATGGTTATCATGGGTTTTATAATGATATTGCAAGACCTGTGTTTTTTTTTTTTTTGCATTTGGAAACAGCTCAGCATTCCCAATTCAATTTATTTTAAGTTTCAGTTTTGTACTAATATTTAGCACAAAATTTAACATTGAGGCACAGGGGAGGAACAGCAGATGCTAGTCTTACATTCCATGCTCTCATGATGCAGTCACAGTTGTAAAGTGATCACTGCATCATTGCCTAATAGACTTGACTGTATAGTTATCGTTTAGCATGTGCTAAACACATAGACAAAGAATGAATGCAAATATGTAAAAAACTTCCAAGCAGTCATTAAAGTTCAAACCATTACAATCCAATCTTCTTGTTTTTAAGGCACAATAATAGTACTCAAATTAAGCCACATCATTTTAAAAGTACCCAGGGTACAGCCCTAAACTGCTAGGTTCTAACCTCTGGGTTTGCCCTAGATGCCCCATACAATGGCTTAATATTCTGCATGTATTCCTTGTCTGGCCCACTCTTATCTCACAGCCCGGAAACTATTGCTGGACTGGCCAATAGGAAAATAATCTCTTCATTGTTCCCGACTATGGGCAGAGGCGGGACAAGAACAGAACTACAAGCAGAACTTTGGAGCCTTGGTATGGGGGATCTAGGTCAAATCCAGTTGTTAGAACGTAGATGTTTAGGTCCTCACTGTGGGTACTTATAAGGGAGTTGTAGGGAAGAAAGCAAGGTGTGATTATCCTTTAATGGCCCTCAGTGTTTGTTATATCTGACAATTTAACTTCACAGGATGGTGCCAAATAAAGATTTGTCCAGATGGAAGATAGGGGAGCATGGGGCAATAGGAAGCAGTTATAACAAGTTATATTATTTGCATTTGCATTCAAGATCTTAAAAAGAGAAATCTGGCCTCAAGGAGCAGCTTTTGGTATATGTGTACCTATAGTAACCATTTAAAATAATTCTAATGACTTTAGGTCTATTAGTGAAAAAGCGTAGAATCTGTCTACAAAAACAATTCACCACCTTCTTTATTTATGGACCCTTAGATTTTACAAACTGATCCAAACATCTGATTACTTGTTTTTTATAGTTCACTATCTGGTTGATAACAGACTTAGCTATAGCAAACAATGCCAGGTAGCAACGGCTAGAGCTAGCAAGATGTTGTCTTGTATAAATTAAGGAATAGATTCAAGAGAGAAACATATTATTCTCCCTCTTTACAAGACACTGGTAAGGCCTCATTTGGAATATGCGGTGCAGTTTTGGAATCCCATATACAAAAGAGACATCTTGGAAATTGAGACAGTTCAGAGAAGGGCAACTAAATTAATAAAGGGGAATGGAGGGGCTTGAATATGCAGGCAGATTAGACAAGTTAGGGCTGTTTACATTGGAGAAGCGACGTTTGGGTGGGGACATGATAACCATATACAAATATATTAATGGGCCATACAATGAACTCTTTGGTGCATTGTTTACTAATAGGTCATATCAGAGGACTCGTGGATATCCTTTAAGGTTGGAAGAAAAGAAGTTTCACCTTCAGGTTAGGAAAGGTTTCTTTACAGTGAGAACGGTGAAACTGTGGAACTGTCTTCCAGCAGATGTGGTAATGGCAAGTTCATTGAATAGCTTTAAAAAAGGCCTGGATAAGTTCCTAAAACTAAATAATATTGAGAATTACTAGTATTAATGAATATAGATCTGGTTGATCCAGGGATACTTTCCGATTGCCGTCTGGAGTCAGGAAGGAATTTCCCCCCCCCTTTTTAGCTGGTTTTTTTTGCCTTCCTCTGGATCAACTGTTAGGAAGGGTTAATAAAAAAAATAAAAAAAAAGAGGGTGGATAGGTTGGACTTGATGGACGTATGTCTTTATTCAACCTTAATTACTATGTTACTATGTTACTATGTTACTAGCTGGGCAGAGTTTGGGGCATTAAATTAACAATTTAACAATGAGCTCAGGTTTCAACCAGTAAAAAGACAAGATAGGGCTTATGGCACATGGCACTGCTTCAGGCTTTGTAGTTTTCAGACACATGAAGTTAACATCTGTCAGAATTTATGATTCTCCCAAATATGGACATAGACTTGAGATCAAAGATAAACTATTAGCCTTAGTCAGCACCTACAATGCAGTTCTATGACATTTTAAAACTACATTCTGAATGAATGTGCAAGCAACACAGTTCATTAAAGGAATTGAAAGTTTTAAACATTTCATTGTAAAGCTCTGTGGTTTATTTTTTTGATCAAAACAGTAGGAAGTTAAAAATGTAAAGCAGAATACTTAGAGTTCCTTTATAATGCTGCTATTCTACTTGGAAAATAGCGGGTGGCTTTGTAACATCTAATACATCCATTTTTACACAATCAACTGTTGATTCATTCCCTAATAAAAAAATGTTCACACTGACTGAGGGCAGATGCTTTTTGAAGCAAATTGAAAAGGAAGATAAACCTAGTTTATTACAGACTAGAGCAGAATACCTTTGATAGAAAGCCTTCTTACTTGGCTAGTGTCTGTGACATCTCCGTTATGCAGCCATACACTAAAAATTCAATTTATATTAATGAATCTGCAGAGGAGACACTTACACTCACAACAGTTGCCTTGTGCTTCTTTTGATGTCAAGGCTGCTACAATTTACTTCACAGTTCTAACATCTAAAGAATACAGATCAGTGCTAACAGGCCTTGAAGTCATTCCTAAACATACACAGGCATCTAGTTTTTTTTTTTTTAATAAACAAGCTCAACTACATCCTGTAATGGTTTTCAACACTGAAAGGTTTCAAAAATAAATAAATAAACCAAAAGGTCTTAAATTTCTGTTGGATTCAGTTAGATCAACTGGACTTAAACAGAGAGATTCAATAACAGTTATTGTTGTTAAAAATGGTGCTAATTTTGCCCCAACCAATCAGATGTTAGCTTTCAAATGTTACATAACATCTGATTGGTTGGGGCACAATTAGCACCATTTTTAAAGATAAGAACTTTTGTTGCATCTCCCTGAAAGTTTCTAGTTCTTGAAGATGTTTCGGTAGTCATCTGATTGGCTTTCTCAATTCAGAATGACTTGTACAAGGATCTGTTGGCAATATAAGTACCCTGGAAAGTCCTGATTAGCATATGACTGCCAGGTGTTAGGGACCTTTTGAATGCAAGGCATGGATGCATTGAGGCTAAGGGATGTTAACATAACTGCTCAGGGTACGGTGTCAAAACAGCATTGTACATGGCAGACAGTTGGTTTTGACCTCCCCCCACCCTCTATTCAGGCTTGGTTTCTACATTTTCACATAAATGGCCTCCTTGGCACCTCTCTTGAACCAGTCATGTTCCTTTGCCAAGATGTTGACATTACAATCTTCAAAGGTTTGTCCTTTTTCCTTAAGATGCAGATACACAACTGAGTCCTGACCAGAGGAATTGTCTCTTTTGTCCTATAAACTGGGCAGTTTCGTTAACACCCCTTAGCCTCAATGCAACCACACCTTGCATTCAGAAGGTCCATAAGACCTGGCTGTCATATGCTAATTGGGACTTTCAAGGGTACTTAATTGCCAACAGATTCTTGTACAAGTCATTCTGAATTGAGAAAGCCAGTCGAATGACTAGCGAAACGTCTTCAAGAACTAAAAACTTTTAGTTCAGTTGATCTAACTGAACACAACAGAAGTACTGTACCATGACCTGGATGAATGAGAACCTTCACAAGCAAAAAGTCTTAAGATCCAATACATGCAATAACTCAAAAGGATTCACAGACATTAAAACAAACAAACAAAAAAAATTCCTCTAAGCTTGGATTATGACCATGTAATTAGCGAGATACTGATTATTGAGATACTGAATACTACATTTATTTTATTCATGCAATATTCATGCAGAACTTGAAGAGGAGGCAGAAGGAAAGGAGAACATCATTTTGCTGCATAAAACATTAGCCCTACGTATGTTATGGGATTTACTATAAATACATTTTTGATAAAGGGGTAAACTTGCCCTGTAATTAAGATTAAACTCACCTATAAAATTTAAAAGGCACAATTTTGCTGGGACAATGTCACTCGTGTCAATCATGTCGGTCCCCTCAAAATTTTGTGTGTAAGCACTATTATAATTAATCACAAAGGGGAGTAGGCAAAGCAATTCTAACATTACCTATATTATTGAATCAAACAAGGAGTAATTCTTCAGTATTAGTTAGTACCTTAAACTGTATAACAACAGATTTGATTGTTTCATTCATTCAGACCTAAGCTGTAAACAATGCTTAATAAAGTCATAGTTATTTCTAGCATTTGAAATCATTCCCTAGTCATTTGTATGTGGTTTTCATGCGAACCGAGACCAGCAGATTCATTTATTGAAAATATTTATTGTGGTTTCAGACTAGATGGCTTCTATTACAATTGAAAAACCTAGGAGATTTGTTCACTTTTATTCTTATAAGCCCATACTAGATTTTATGTATCGCCTCCTGAATTTTAAATAACTATAACATTTATGCAGGGTCTGTGAATAATGTTTTGAAATTAATTTAAAAGAGAAACTATATTTTTCTTTTATTATGTTTTAAAATGTCATAAACAGTAGCTATGACTACTTCTTACTTGGTCAAACATGGCAAATGGCTTTTAAATTGCTTCATTATCGAACAATCTTTTGTCTGCAAAATTACTGCCATTAATGCAGCTGGTCTCTCGATCAATAGGAACTGTATGTGCCAGTCTGAAACTGAGAGGACATTTGAAATATCAAGATAATTTGGAACTTTCTGCAATAAAAATCAAAGAATATGAAACACTAAAGCATTTACTTTACTGCCAGATGACATCAAACCATATTTATGATTTAATAAATAAAGTCATTTTACTGGCTTATCTCTGCTAAAAACATATACAAGGGGTAGATTCAAAATTGTACAGTGCTCCTCTTACCTTCTGGTTTCCCGCATTGCAGTAATCAGATTGTGATAGTTACTGTATGATAGGAACCCGGAAGGTAAGGTCTGTCAGCTTAAAGGGCATGTCCATAACCTGGCCTAAACCCCAAATGCATTACTATCCAGATATATAAGGTTATTTATTGTCCTCAAACTGTCTCTCCCTCCCTGCAGTCAATCACGGCTGTGACTGCTGACATCACAAACAATTAAACAATTATTGACTTCTGATTGCCCTGCTGCATCCTCGGCACATGCTTAAGCTTATAAAAAGCTCTATGAATCAAGGGTGGAGGCAGATACATTTTTTTATAACGAGAAAAAAAGTTATGACCAAACATCTGGTTACAGATGCATGTAATAAACTGATAAAAATAGCAGTTGGCGTTTGTATAGTATAGTATTTGAGGTTGAATAAAGACATATGTCCATCCAGTCCAACCCATCTAGCAATACCCTCGTTTCCTGTCTAACTGTTGATCCAGAGGAAGGCCAACCCCCCCCCCCCCCAAATTTATGAAGGGGGGAAAAAATCCCTTCCTGACTCCAAGTGGCAATCAGAAATATCAGTCAAAAGAGCACAAGGATGAATGTGCACTCTGTCCCAATCAGTGGGTGCAGATACCTCGGAAAGCCCTCCCTTAGGAACCTAAAAGTCCAATGAGATATGAAACTGAGGGTGGCACTCCAAAATAGTGTTTAGTTTATTTATAACCACACACATAACACAACGTTTTGGGTGATACAGGTGCAACAGTGCTCAGGGAATATAAAGCCCATAACTAGAGTCCAACCCCCAAGTGGGAGGATCCAGACATGGACAGGAAATGGTTACAAAGTGTACAATAAAATCTATAAACATGTACCATAAAATGGTAACATTGTTTAGCTTTAAAACCACATATACAGGGTTATTCAATAAAAGTTCTTATAGTTTAAAATGGTGCTAATTTTGCCCCAACGATCAGATGTAAGCTTTCAAATGTTAAATAAGATCTGATTGGTTGGGGCAAAATTAGCACCATTTTAAACGATAAGAACTTTTATTGAATCCCCCTGATAGTTTGTAAATAAATAAGTTTAAATATAAAGTGCATATAGAGAAAATATATTCATATCCATACAGTAAAAGTGATAAAAAAGTATTCTCCAAACTTGAGCCTAAACTTTTTTTCTTCAAGTCTTAAGGGATATCCACATGTCCTCTGTCTTGCTCTATTAGTGAACAATGCTACAAATAGTTTATTGTATGGCCTGTTAATGTATTTATACACAGTAATCATATCCCCACTCAAGTGCCTTTTCTCCAGCGTACATAATTGTAACTTTTCCAGTCTGTCTTCATATTCAAGCTCCCCCAATCCCCTTATTAATTTAGTTGCCCTTCTCTGAACCCTTTCAAATGCAAATGCATATTCCAAATGAGGCCTTACCAATGCTTTGTAAAGAGGGAGAATAACATTTTCCTCCCTTGAATCCATACAAGACAATACCATGCTAGCTCTGGCTGTTGCTGCCTGGCACTGCTTGCAACCTTCAAGTTTGCTATCCACCAAAACTCCAAGATCATTTTCCAACAGGGATTCACTTAACACAGAGCCATTTATAGTATAAGCAGCACAAGGATTTTTAAGTCCAAAATTCATTACCTTACTTTTATCAACATTGAATCTCATCTGCCACGTAGCAGCCCAATCTGACAATCTATCTAGATCCACCTGCAAAGATTGCACATCCTCTAAAGTTTTTAATGGTCAACAAAGTTTTGTGTCATCAGCAAAAACAGAACCTTGCTGACAATACCCACTTCCAAATCATAAATAAACAGATTAAATAGAAGTGGCCCCAACACAGAACCCTGTGGCACCCCACTTAGCACCTTAGTCCATATTGATGAAGACCAATTAACAATTACTCTCTGCATCCTATTCATTAACCAATTTACTATCCATGTACAAATGTGCCTCCCCAGACCAATAGACCGTAGCTTATACATTAATCAACTATGGGGGACTGTATCAAAAGCCTTTGCAAAATCTAAGTAAACTACTTCTACTGCTATGCCAGAGTCTAAATTTCTACTCACTTCCTCATAAAAGCCAAGCAAGTTAGTTTACAAGAGCTATTCCTCCTAAATCCATGGTGGTTACTACTTACAATGTCAATCCTTGAAACATACTCTAGAATATGTTCCCTTATTAAACATTCCAGTATCTTCCCCACCACTGAAGTTAAACTTATCTGTTTATGACATCTGTACTTGGATCTTCTATAGTGTATAAAGAGGGGGGGAAAATATTCAAGACATTTGGGAAGCATGGTGGCTCAGTGGTTAGCACTGATGCCTTGCAGAGCTGAATTCATGAGTTCGATTCCACCCTTGGACACTCCACTGCAAGGAGTTTGTATGTTCTCTCCTTGCTTTCGTGGGTTTCCTCCGGCACTCCTATTTCCCCCACAATCATAAAGACATTCTGATAGGTTGTATGTGTCAAATAAATGTGCTTAGATTGTAAGCTCTTCGGGGCAGGGCCTGATGTGGATGTATACATGTAATTGTAAAGCGCTACGGAAGATGTTGGTGATATATATATATATATATATATATATATATATAATTTCCTTTATCGCCATTCTCTGTAACTAACTTATCCCCATTAATTAATGGCACTACATTTTTAGTCCTCATCTTCTTACTATTAATATGCTTAAAATAAATAGCTTTGTTCAGCTATCCTAACTTCATTATTCATTTTAGCTGGCTTGATTGCTTTCTTACACTCATTTTTGAAGTTTTTATAATCCCTAAAGGCCCTTTCCGTTCCCTGTGACTTAAAGGTTTTAAATGCCTTTTTCTTCCTTTCCATTTCCCTCTTTACATCAGAATTCAGCCATGTGGGCGCAGATTTTTTTTTTTACATTTATTTTCCAGTGGTATAAATTTAGGTGTGAAATGGCTTAAAATCCCCTTAAACACAGTCCACTTCTGTTCAGTACCTTTACCTGATAATACCTTATCCCAGTTGACATGCTGGGAAAATTTGCTTTCCTGAAAAATTAAAAGTCTTTGTTAACCCAGCGCACTTTTCGATAACATACACTAAACGACACTATTTCATGGTCACTATTCCCTAAGCCTCCAGTTACCTTTATATGTATAATATGTTCCATGATGTTGGATATTACCAAATCCAACAGAGCTCCTTTTCTAATAGGAACTTCAAACACCCGTGAGAGGGTTGCGGGCAAATAAATGACAAGTCACCAGTTTTTTGTTTTAAGAGTGGATGTGCCCTTTAATGAGTCCCAGCAGGTGTTATGTATTGTGTAACATAGCATTTGCAGCCTTTTTCATTATTGCATCAAGTGCTGGGCGCCGTTAATGGAAACAGCATAGGCCGCGCTTCTTATGGCTATAAATTCTCTTTGAGCCTTTGAGTAAGACAGCTAAGGTGGATTATGGGAGCTGACCCCTAGTACCCACAGGTTAGTTTCATATATCACCCAGCAGCCACAGCAAA
The DNA here is from genome assembly GCA_019447015.1 of Hymenochirus boettgeri. Lineage (NCBI taxonomy): Eukaryota > Metazoa > Chordata > Amphibia > Anura > Pipidae > Hymenochirus > Hymenochirus boettgeri. The sequence continues at coordinate 107,244,573 of CM033472.1, forward strand.
GGGAGATACAGCTTGTTGTATGTTTGTGAATGTATTCTGTCTATTGGGAAATTTTGTCTGGAACCTTTTGTTCCCCATTAAGGATAATTAATTCTTCCATTCTGCCAGGGTAAGCTGGATCATCCCTCCATGCAGTGAGGAGGCATATACCTTTACCAGAACGAAAGAGAACTTATTATTAAATACCTGATTACAAATGTGTGTTATATACTTGTAAAAATAGCAGTTGGGATTGCAGGCAGATTACAGACAAGTCATCTGTTTTTGGTTTTAAGGATAGACATGTTGATTTTTTTTGATAATATACATATGTTAGGTATATTAATAGAGGCATCTTCCTGTGGTTTGGGTATGTCCACCATTTTAATGAGACCTTTACAGGAAAATTGTGAATGCATTATGGGAAAATAAAAGGCCCATTTGTACAGATTTTATAGTGAATATTGTTTTAGTAAAGGTAGGGACGGGAGAGAAAATTAGCATTTTGTTTAAAGAGTGACAAGCTCATTTCCCCATCTACAGTCATGGGAATACATCTGATGCATAATAATTACACAAATCTTACAGTGATGAAAGTTGATATTCCTATTGTAAGTTTCAGTTCAACAATGATCCTTTAAAACACATTGAGTCAGACTATGCATAAATTCATTTTGATACAATTTAGTATTCAACAATAACAAACAAACAGCACCACGCGACATATTACAGACCTCTGTTTGCAGTAAAAACTCCAGTTTTGGAAAACAGGTTTTTGACTCTATGCACGCCTTCCAATTCTCTGCTTCACCTATTCTAGATGTTTTCAGTCTCAAATTTGTAAATATATCTCCTAGGTTGCGGTTGCCTGGGTTTCATTTTGAGAAAATGATTAAAGCAGACACTACTCTTTTAATGCAAACCAGAGCACTATTCCCATTGGAATACATTTAATCTTTTCTTTTGTGTTTGGAAGTGAAATCTGCTTGGTAAAAGCAAACAAGGTCTCCTGTAATGGAATATAGTTTTTTTTTTTAAGTTGTATTTTATATGATCAATTCTAAGGTTTCATTTGTGTAAAGGTTAATAAGCTTATTAGTAATATTTACAATGTAGCCGGGTATCCAAGTAATTTTTTTTTCTAATTTTCTAAGTGTAATAGTAGAAGTACAATTCCATAAACCAGGCAATGAATAGCTAATGTACTGTTTTGTATTAAAATGTCGCAATATGTGTTTGGATAGATTACTCGTTATTCTCAAGGGAAATGTCAATGGGGTGTTTCAGCCATTCAAAGGGTAAAGGTTGACAACTCATATTAAATGCTACTGAGGAAGAAATTTTACAGTAAACTCTGCATCAAGAAAATGTACTCGTCTTGTAATAGAGATCAAATTGGCATTGGGACATGAAGATTGTGCTAATGGGCAACTGAAAATTGAACTATAGTTGGTAGTTTGTTTATAACACCAACTATGTTGCACATTAAGTTAAAAAAAAAAAGTTAAAATTATTTGTAGTAACTACCTCCAAATAAAGTTTCTGTGAGAAGATGAAACTGTATATGCTGGCACTCCTTAACAAAATGACAAAATTATATTGGGAGGTAGAAATAATGAATCCTACCTCCATGCCTTAAGCACTTTCAGGGAGGTTCAATAAAAGTTCTTATCCTTTAAAATGTTTCTAATTTTGCCCCAACCAATCAGATCTTATTTAACATTTGAAAGCTAATATCTGATTGGTTGGGGCAAAATTAGCACCATTTTAAATGATAATAAGCACTTTTATTGAATAACCCTGTTTGTTTTTAAAAAGTGCACATGCACAGTGTAGTTGTTCTTTCCACAGATTATTTAGAAAGCTTATTGAACAGTGTTTGCCAATAGATAAAATCTTGCAACAACCACCCATCCACTGAACAAACAAGGCTCCGATAAATAATTAATTAAAATGGGCTAGATTTCTTTCAGATTCACAAGAGTTCACTCAGCAACTTTGTAAGAAAAATAGTGGTATATCCTACTGTTAATCACGTATAATTTTGTATTATTGATAGCGCCAAATAATCTTTGTCTGTGTTAAAGGAACACTAAACCCCGAAAATTAACTATGTCCCATTCGTTTCTATTATTCACAGGGAGGTGAGAACGCTTATTCTCACCTCCCTGTGAATAATAGGACGATCGGGGGACCTGGAACTTACCTTACCTGCCGCTCCACTTGCAGCCGCTCCTGCACAGAACAGCTGTTCTGTCCCGATCGCGCGCCCTATCTTTTTAATTGGCGCGCATGCGCATAAGATAGGGCGCTTGGTCGGGACAGAGCGGCTTTCCGTGCAGGAGCGGCTGCGAGTGGAGCGGCGTGTAAGGTAAGTTCCAGGTCCCCCGATCGTCCTATTATTCACAGGGAGGTGAGAATAAGCGTTCTCACCTCCCTGTGAATAATAGAAACGAACGGGACATAGTTATTTTGGGGGCTTAAGGGGGGTTTACAGGTCCTTTAAGGACACAGTAACATTAAGTATGTTAAGCTACTTGTTAAAACAGGCATTTCAGACAAAATGGCATTTGAGAAGTTGAGGGTAGAACACCATTTTTACCATACAACATACAGACCCAAAATATCAAGCCAACAACACCCACAAAGGATTGTATTAAATTCACTAGAAAAAAAGACCCTGAGAAACTCATTACAAAGGGGATTAGCCCTTGTTTATTAAGAAGCAATAACACAACATGACATTTTAAATTTTGTGCTGTGTTACTGATATTTAAAAAATGTGTTCTCCCAGTATTTATCCTAGTGTAAGCTTTTAAGAGTAGTGGCCCACTGTTTTCTAGTGAGGCACCAATCACAGAGCACAATCTGAAAAACTTGCAGAGATAATTCATATTGCCAGGTATTAAAGTATATAAAGTGGTAGACACCTGACCTCAAACATCCTGCCCTAACGCCTCAAAAATAGTGTAATACAAAACTGAAAAGAATTCAAGTAGTATTAGAATTGTATTCTCTGCCAATTGATTTTTTTTTTATTATAGTTTTCAAAAGCCATAATTGCTGTATCCTATTAATGAATTTTTCTTTGAAACTCCACACCATCCATTGCTGAGAATTACTTTTCTCCAGTATAGTTATTTCTTTAAAATAACCTTCCTACCTGTAGTTGCTGACATTCAGTCAATTACAGAACAAGAAAAAATCTCGCTTTTATATTCCAAAATAGATGGTTCTTACATTCAACATTTCAGCTCTTTTCTTTAAGCAATTAATACCATTTAAATGTCATAGAAGTCACTAGAAAAATACACCAAAGAACTTACAAAATAAACTGGAAAGTGAAAATAGGAGGAGGAGGAGAGCCATGCTGATATGAGGAGCACTTGCTGAGCTGCAGTCCATTTTGGTCTTCTTACAGGAACATACTTGTACTTTTAGTTCTGTGCTGTTAGTCAAGGGAGGTTTACCAGAATCCGTCACCAAGACAGGCAGGTTGTAATTGGCTCTCTTCAGATTATGCAGAAGGCTGACCTGAGCATGTGTGTCTGCAAAAATCCAAAGATAATGCATTAATTAGACAGCTCCAGCAGAATAAAAGTAATAATAATGTCCTATACTGTACATTTGCACTACTAAAATCTGTCACTTACAAACGTGCAGAATAAAATACAACAATTATCTAGGATCACAGGCTGAGCAACTGCTTAGATCAAAGATATAAATAGGATTTAAGAAAAACAGTGCTTTCTATCCATATATAGGAGCTCAATAGAAAATTTAAAAAATGCTCAACTCAAAAAGTTGATTTCAGCATCCTATAATATACACAAATTGCCTCTTACAGTAGAGAATGCTACTAACACAAAAGTGAGAGTTTATCTTTTCAATGCATTTACAGGGTTATTCAATAAAATTCCTTACTAAAAATGGTGCTAATTTTGCCCCAACCAATCAGATGTTAGCTTTGAAATGTTAAATAATGTCTGATTGGTTGGGGCAAAATTAGCACCATTTTTAACAATAAGAAGTTTTTGTTGAATCTCCCTGAAAGTTTCTAGTTCTTGAAGACATTTCGCTAGTCATCTGATTGGCTTTCTGTTAATTGCTAATAAACAGCAGTAGAAATGGATATTTTATTTTTTGCCTTGTCCTGTTCTGAAATTGTACTGCCATTCAAACCTTGGTTATTATCTTCTAATAATTTTGACTCACAATGAGATATATAATCACAGAGATGAACCAAACTGGCAAGTTTCATTCCACCTGTAGCGTATAAATACTTGGTCACCGCACACCCCTTTAATAGATAGAAAATGCTGGGTGCTACTATTAGGCCATAGCCACTGGCCGCTCATCATCATTTTTTGTGACTATGTTTCATTCCACCTGTGGTTCCGTGTAACTAACTGAAATTCCGAAAATCCATTCTGAATCCAAATGAAGCTATTTTTTTTAACTTTTTGATCTGATTTTTAACTTTTAGATCTTGAGTTTTGGGTTTTATATTGTGTTTTTTTAATTACATTTTTTGAATTTTTGAATATCTGTAAATTCTGCCAGATCCACAGGTTTTTGAAACCAGCAGTTTCAGAACAAAACCAGATCTGTTTCAAAATAAGGACTCATCTCTAGTATAAAAAAAAGTACAATCAGGGAATTATTAACCTTTTTTCAATTTGCAGATTGACCACTTTTAATTCAGTTAATTTTATAGTGCAGAAACAATCATAGAGGACAAAGACTCAAATTTGTTGTTGTTAAAAGCTCTACAATAGAACTAAAGGTTAGTACACAAGCCAATATTTCAACCCATTTGAACACTCTTCCTGATATTTTGGCTGGACCATCTTGGTAATTGGTTGTAATTTTTGACTTTTCAGCAAAATCAACTGACCCAGATGATCACATGTGTGGGTGAATTACGCCCAAAGATATGGTCTTGTATAAGCTGCACAATCAATTGAGTCGAAACAGAGTGTAATATGTAATTTTACTTATATTGATTGATTAATCTGTCAGCTAAATTATCAGTTCAAAATCAGTCCAAATACAAGGCCTAAAGGTTTGTCCAGACAGGTTATTTCGACTGTGATCTGTGAAGAACGAGCGGCCGTTGAATGGCCACTGCAGGCCTTTTGTGGGTTGGGCATCATCTGTTGATCCTCCTGACAGCAGCCACTTGTTCGCTGCAGAGAGCGTCTGTGTGTGTGAATCTTAAAGGGGAACTTTGGCCTCTATACAAGTGCCCTCTAATAAAAACATCACACTCTTACCCTTAAAATGACTCCAAAATCATGCTTCCACCTGCAGTATATCCAAATTTACAGCAGTATTAAGGTTGGGGCTTCCTGCTTACACAGTGAGCTGTGACATCATCAGCACCAGCTAGCCCCTTGCTTGAGCATGTCCACTTGTATCCTAATGCTGGGATAGAGCATAATCAGGTGCATCATAAGCCCCATTCCCAAGCTTCTTTCTAATTTTTAAAGATAGGCACAAGCCTGAAAACAAAAACTTTTCTCTCCCTAAGGAAGGAAAATTATTGATTGCGAGCATGTAACTAGAAAAGATATATTTTTGGGGGTGGCGCTAATGACACAGCTTATAACACATACTTGTCACAGAGACAAAGCAGAATAGGAAAAGAAAATTTATAAGGCTATAACTTTTTATTGACAAAAGCTAGAGACATTGAAAGGTATGAGGGGTCACCACAATTTAGAGGCACACCTGTACAGTCTGTACTTCACACAGTTTGAGAAATCCTGTTCTATAGCATTTTTTTCACAAATCTTTGGAGGTAGAGCTAAAATGCCAATTCTGCTTCTTTCAATAGACTTCCCCATAATAACTTGTTTAAACTAAGGCCACATTTTATACACAGTACAGCATTAGAAGCTCTGTCTGAGGCTGTATTATACAATAAAAAAAATAATTTATTTTAACTCACTGTTTAATTGGGTGATTTTCCATGCTTTATCAGCTCCAGTCTGTTTGCTCAGCTCAAATTTAAAGGGATCTGAATTAGGATGAAGATCTGGGTCTGATGCTCTCAAAATAACAACATTTAGGTCTTTTGAATCTTCACAAACATTTGCTGAGGTAGGATATATGTATGGTGCATTGTCATTGATGTCTTCTAATGTAATATGAAAAGTTCCAGTCCCAGTAGCAGGAGGGCTGCCTGTAACATTGATAAATTAATTAGAAACAGATAAAGTAATTACAACATTTTGGAGTTTTTCTCCTAACCTTTCTTCATTGCATTTATCCACCCAAAATGTTTTTTTAAGAGAGTTGAACAATACAGAATTTTCACTCTGTATTTTTTCTAACAAGGCAATGCAGTTTAAAGGGCAAGTCCAGCCCTCAAACGAAAACTTACATACAGGTAAATCACCCCCCAAAGCCCTAAACGGTAATAGTTAGAAATCTGAAATATATGTCTAACCTGAAATCCTGCACAATGTCCTGTTTCCCCTGTTTCTGCTTCCTGGTTCTTCCAGTTAGTAACTGTCAGTTATGGATTTGACAGTTGACATCACAGCCAATGACTGAATGTTAATCCCCTAGCTGTCTCTTCTGAGCATGCCCAGGCTCAGTACTGGCTCAGTACAGGTTTCTAAATTGCTCAGTTTCCATGAGGCATCCAGAACCATAGCTGGCATACAGTAATGAATTCATAGGACAGTATGATGTATCAACATATTTTAAAGAGGCCATTCTTTCTAAAAGATGTTCTTATGAGGGTGGAGTTGTCCTTTAAATGTGACAGCACAATATTACCCCTTTTAACTCTTTTTGTGCAGGCTGTTGTTTTGTAGGATAATAACAATAAACCATAATCTACTATATGAATACTAAAGTTATAAATGTATTCTGTATATCCTGCCACTTCTGCAAATAACTGCAAATTAGAAAATGTACAGTAGTTTCTAAAACTAAAAATTATAGAGATTTACTGGTATTAATACGTATAGTTCTGGTTCATCCAAGGATTTTTTTTTTTGCCTTCTTCTGGATCAACTGTTACAGTATTGACATTTATAACAAGTGTCATTGCCACAGCTGCCTCTCTTTTGGAAGATTTATCCTTAGTGTCTGTGGCTCTGGGTGAATCACCCTGGTAGTGTATACTAAAGTATATTACTATAAGAATGTTAGCACCAAGCTGTATATTGTGTCTTTTACCATCATCTGTGTGTGCGGATAATATCAAGCACTATACCCTGTTCTAATGTTGAATCCAGTCTAAACTGTAGACGTTAATTTGACAAGCATCATTATAATACTAACAAATTAATTGCACATTTTCTTTAATACAAACTTACATATTTTGTGGTCAGACTTATAAGTTGCCTGGTTACCTGTATATTTTATTTATAAGTTCTTGCCTTTTAGGGAAACTAAAGTAAAAAAAATAACTTGCCTTTACCCTTCTATATTTTTAGATCTGCCAGGAACTTTATCCCATTCTGGTCCCAGTGCTTCATTTTAGCCCTTATTATGCATTTCCCCTCTCTCTGTGCTCAGCTGCTACAAAAATCTGTGAAAAAGCTTAAAGGGGTGAGGATGAGCAATGTTTAATAGCGAAAAGACACCATTGCAGCTCTGGCAGTTATTATCACTGCTTGAATTAAATGAAAAGATTTTCTATTGTCTGTAGATGTTTTTAGGGGGATGAATTTGGAATTTATTTTTTATTTGCAGCGGTAGATTGGTGTATGCTTCGGAGACACAGCACAGAAAGCAGCTAACTTACCTGGTGTCAGCTGCAGGCAGAGTGAGAGAGCACTGAGCACCAGACAAAGCTTATTTCTCTGCAGTATCATAATGATGAATCAAGTAGTCGTGCAGTTACTATGGAATAGACTTTGCTTTCATGGAAAAGATAAACAGCACTATTGTCGGCCAACCCTGTGCAAAAGACATTCACGTAGTTGCCATAGGCTATTCCACAGATGCTGTGCGGCTCTAAGTATGTGAATATTTAACACCAGCTATCAGCTCCTTTTAGCAACTGCTCAAGTTTGTAACAAGCTTTTAAAACCAGCAGAGAAGGTGGCCATTTAAATCAGGGATTGTTGTGTATAGGTAAGTCTTAAATAGTCTATTTGAAAGTATAAAAACACTTTATATTTATGATTTAAACTCTGGATTAGTAACAAACAGGAAAGTGAAACTAAGTTGCAAGTAATGTTGGTCATCTAAAAAAAAATATACTGTAGTCCCCTTATCCAGGTAAATTATGTGCATTTTCTAGATTTATGTGAAGAATAGGTACCAGTGGGTGAGATAATGAAAAGGGAAATCAGTAGTGAAAATAGCTCATTATGCTTTAAAAATTCTGATTGAAGTAGTCTTTTGCTTAATGTATTAACTCTTGGGGACTAATAGGCACACATTACCTTATCTTTAAATGGCATGTCCACCCCCAAACAAAAATTTCATATGTAATAAACCCCACAAAACCTAGACCTTGCAAGGTTGAAATCTTCCTCCTTGGCTCCTTAATATACTTACTAAGACCCGTTCCCTCGGCTCTTTGCTTCTGCTTTTCCATGCCTTTTCTTTTCCCAGCAGAAGGGGCCAGACCGTTAGTGGTATCAATGATTCGCAGAAACATCACATGGATTTTAACCTAGCACGGTCTAGGTTTTGGGGAGTGTTTGTGTTTTGTATGTTACATGTAAAATTTTTGTTTCCAAAAATTCTAAATGGTCATTTAAAAAAAATCCTTAGTCTGACTTCTGAAACTTTTTGAAAAATTTTTCTTTGGCCTCAGTCGGAAAAACTGGAAAGCTACAAGCACTGCAAAACCTCTAAAGCAAATTAATTTTAAATGAAAGCAGAGCAGGAGGTAGGAATTCTTGTTCCTATCTCTTATAGCGTTATAGATGGGGGGGTGGGACATTGTTTTAGGGGATGGTTGCCCTTTAAGTTGCAGCTTATCTTACACAGAATTTCATAAATATTTTATACAGTACAGAGCTGTTCTGAATCCACAAATATAAAGAAAAAACAAATGTATATATTACATAAAAATACACGTTCTGTAAATGACTTTGTATGTGAACATACTGTATATATACCTTGTTTTGAAAATACCAATTTGAAAGTTTTAGACTAAAATACGTTATAAAATAATCCACAATATAAATGTATTACTTGTATTTATAAAAGCTACAGTTATACAAAAGGAAATTCATTTCTGAATACTCAGGCTTAATTTATAAACTGGCTGAAATTTTTTTTGTGAAACTGCTGTCCCTACTTTCGAACCTTGACTGATGTCCAGCTCCTCAAATTGCTCACTTACCTGTTGGTGTCATATTTTAATAAATAGGTAACCTTTAACTCATCTCTAAATTGGCACTCTAAAGTATAGCCAAAATTACAGTCAGTCTAGGTCAGTCTACATCTCCTCACTTCAATGGGATCTGCCTTTGAGACGGGTTAATAAATGAGCTTTACAGTGATTTACAGTTTTATTCCAGACTTTGTTCTGCTTCATTTTCTTTTGTGTACAGAGTCTTTTAAAAATCTTTTAGCTGTTTTTAACTGAGAGGTTAAATATGTTTTACTGTTCTCATAGTATGACAAAGACCAGGTGCCCATCACGACAAATTTAGTGGCCCACCTAACATTTCATTATCACTCATTTACATATCTATCTTACTCTTGCTTGCTCATATTGTTTATTAAAATGTATTTCTCACTGTCCCTTTGACGCTGTATTTAAATGTATTCGTTTTCCATTTTCTTGGGTGTATGGGCTCTGATTCCCCTGTAACCACGTGGGCCAGTCCGTTACTGGTGTTCTCTTATCACACTGTACGTTGTAGCTTTAGACACTTAAGGCTGATTTCTCTCATAGCAATATAATTTTCTGCCTTTATTCTAATTTTTGCAAATTTAGTTTAGTTGGAAGAGACAGCTTTAAAAAATGTTTCCCCACTTTTTTTTACCCTAGGTCCCTCCTGAGTCTTCCTGTGTGTCAGGTGACATCTTGGATGATGCAGGTAAGGCTGTAGAGCTCCTCCCTCTAAGACTTGGCTCATTACCCTCTTTCCTTAGCCTTTTATAATCTGTGTTTGTGGCGTCCGTGCACCCGCGAGCGCGCCCACAGATGCCACAAACACAGTGGCGTCCGTCATACTAGTCATACTAGATCTTGCTACACAATATTACCAAACTGTCAATCTAATTGTCAGATATTGTATTGTCTATACTCATACTTCTGTGGTAGGTAAAAATATTAGTATTAGGTTTTGGCTCTAAGTAAACATCGCAATGCTGATCTGTTCGTGATGCTCTCTGAGAAAATGACAGTCCCCCCTCTTGCTCAGTGTTGGTAATTGCAGCACTATACTGGAATCATCTTGGCACCAGCCATTTGTTAGCTCATTTGTTAATGGTCATTAACATTTTTCAAAAGTAAAGGCGTTATTTACAGACCTCTATATTTGTGTAGATACATATTGGATTTAATAAAACCTTAAGTTAAACCAAAAAATGTACTTGTTGCAATGGTTAATTTTGAAGTTTCTTTAAACCATTAAATTATTAAAGTTAAAGGGCATGTCCACCCCAAAATTTAACTTTTGATATGTGGTAGGGCATGCTCCCCCAGCCCCAACCGCATTAATATAATTGTTAGAAAGTCCCCCGATTCTTACTTACCTGCCCTCTCTCCTCCGCTGCAGTGTTCAGGCCCTCTGCTTGCATGGAATTGAAAGCAGGGGGCGGGACCGGCAGCCACATCCGTGATTGGCTGAGAGGCAGGGAGGGCTGCACTGAGCATGCCTCAACCTTGATGAGGTTGAGGAAGTCTCAGGCACAGCATGAGTCACACACTGCTCCTACACAGCAGTTTCCTGGACTTTGGAGGGGCACAGCAGGGGAACTATTTTGAGCAGGAATGTAAGGTAAGGATTGTTTTAAACTACTTGATGTGGCCAGTAAGGGGTTAAATTTTAGTTTTGGGGGTGGACATGCCCTTTAAGTTTACTTTTCTCTGAAAAGGTTATAAATAAGCATCAAGGCAAGTTCTACATCATTAACTAGATTGTAAGCTCTACAGGGCAGGGACCTCCTTTCCTCTTATGTAGTTATATTTATATGTATTTGGCCCCCTTGTGTGACTTTTTTGTATTTTATTATTGTTCAGCGCTGAGTCCCCAAGTGGCGCTTTATAAATAATCTATACATGCAAGCTCTACAAAGGATTTTGTTATTTTTTTTGCTATTTGCTACAGTGTTTTTTTCTTCAGCAAGGGGAAACATTGCAGTATGATCTGTTTGCCCCTACTCACTAATTTGTCCAAGCAGATATACAGACTTCTCCGCCTTTCAATGTTTTTAATTACCAATGAAGCACAGTGGCTCAATGGTTAGCACTGATGCCTTGCAGCGCTTAAGTCCTGGATTCAAATCTTATTTGGACAAAAATCTTGTGTTGGTTTCTCCAGCTTCCCCCACAATCGTTAAGACATACTGATAGGTTGTATGTGTTAGTAAAGTGATTAGATTGTAAGCTCTTCAGGGCAGGGCCTGATGTGAATTGATTAAATAATTGTAAAGTACTGCGGAATATGTTGCGCTATATAAGATATAAAATACATACAAACGTTACCAAGAGAGAGAAAAATGAAACATCGGATGCCAGGAAGAAGAATAAAGAGCAATTCCTGGTCAATCCCAACAAATTCTATTAATACATCTCAGTTAATTGTTTAATGCATTCTTATAAATTTTTGCAAAAACTGGTTTATATACAGGTCAATCATACATTAATGGAAACAACCATATTATGTTTATTCAACATTCTGTTTTACTATCTTCTATTTTCTGTTATAATAAACATGGTAATTTTAAAACACTCACATACCTATATAGGAATATAAAGCTATTTCAGGAAATTCTGGGCCACCCCAACATTCCTCACATAGTGTCTTCTGCCCAATATTTGCATAGTTGCAGCACAAAATTCATGTCTTAAAGTGACACAAACCTATTAGTCTAAGCTTAGTGAGCAAAATAGCGACAACAAAAGAGACCTACACAGTAGAGATTTTCGAAACTGTTGAGTTTCGTTCTGTTTTCGAATTTTCAAATTTTCGGAAAGTTCAAGTTTCGATTTTTGAAAATCATCTACTTTGGATTTTTGAAAATCGATTTTCGAAAATCGTCTATTTTCGAAAATTCCCTACTTTCGATTTTCAAAAATCGTCTATTTTCAAAAATCGTCTACTTTTGATTTCGATTTTTGAAAATTGTTTACTTTTGACTTTCGAAAATCGTCTACTTTCAATTTTCGAAAATCATCTACTTTCAATTTTCGATAATTGTCTACTTTCGATTTTCGATAAAAATCTAAAAATCCGGGTTCCGTGAAATTCGGAAGTTCTGAAAGTTGACAGGACTTTGAAACCCTCAGATTCGATTCGAAACTGGGTTCTATTTGAACCCACGTTACATCTCTACTACACAGCTAGCACAAACAATTAAATATTGCTCTTGTGGCTTTTTGGACATGACTTTTTAAAGTCAGAAAATAGCAGGGTTGTTTAAAGTCACGGTGTCAACCCTGATCCCAAAGTAAATTCCATGCATTTAATTAGTTTGCAGTCTTTAAAGGACATGTACACCCTTTTTGAAGTAACCTTTCTCCTAACTTTAAAGTTTTCATTCCCTTGTTCATTTTCTCCTGTTATTTGTAAATAGTAGATGTAATAATTTTTTTATACTGTAGCTATTGCTTTTAAACTGCCCAAAACTCCTTAAAATTACTTTAAATCTGCCAATCTCTCACAGATTGCATTCCACCTGCATAGCCTTTAACATTACTCCTTTAATAGTCACACTATAACATTACCCCTTCAATAGTTACAGGAGGAAGATAATAAAGTGAACTTGATCTTAGCATAGCCCTTTGAAATGCATTTCTGTACCTTAATTAAATCTCCACTCTCTGAAGGTAAATGAAACATTCAAAAGAGATTAATCCAGCTCCACATTTAAGTTAATATTCCAAATCAAGCAATGTAAACACTGACTCTCTGGACTGAAAGCTAACTGAAATCCAGTGTGGTTAGACTCCTTACTATATAATAAAATAAGACTGGAAAAAGTGAGAAAATCTACTATTTACAAACAACAGGGATAAAGTAACAAGAGAAATTAAAACTTTGAAGTTGGGAGTAAATAAAATGTACAGTAGGGATGGCCGGTTCGCGGATCCGAACCCGGATCCGCCGCGGATTTATCCCGTTCGCGAACGCCGGATTTTTCCGGATTTTCCGCCTTCCGAACTTCCGACTCGCGGATTTTTAGTATTTTCTAAAGTTTTCGAAATTACGAGTTTTCACGTATTTTTGAAAATTTTCGAAAATACGGGAAAAACATGTATTTTTGAAAATACAAGGATTTCTCTTAATTCCATACATAAATATTTTCGAAAATATTCAAAATTACGAGGATTACTTGTATTTTCGAAAATACATATTTTCAAAAAGACATGAAAACTCGTAATTTCGAAAATTTTCAAAAATACGTGAAAACTCGTAATTTCGAAAATTTTCGAAAATACGAAAAATCTCGTTATTTCAAGGGTATTTTTAATTTTAACAGGTCCGCTCACGGATTTTCGAATTTTCAAATTTTTTCGAAAATTCACGGATCCTCGAGCGGACCGGATTTTGCGAAGTTCGGACATCTCTATTGTACAGTACATGCTTTCTAATACTGAATTCATTCTTTCCACTGACTTGTTAGTGTCATTGTATAGTTTCTATAAGAAAGAATACAAAAAGTGGAAAATTGATTTTATATTCATCTTTAAAGGAACACTTTAAGGAACACCATGCAAATGCCATGTTTTTAGGAACACACATCCCAAAAATTCACAACTTCAAACCCCCTAATTTACTTGTTTCTATTATATTTCTAGTAAAAGTAGTAGTAGAGAATTGTACCATGTTAGAGACAGTGTGCTACCTTTAATACCTGAAGACCCAAGAGTGGGATGCTCCCCAAAATCCACAAAGAAGGGAACCCAGGCAGACCTAGGTATTAGAACACTAACAGAAAACATCTCTGGCTGGATTGAGAGTATACTAAAACCCCTGGTACAAAATACATCCAGTTTTATTCAGGATACTACACACCTAAATAAACTAGCGGCCATTGATCATATACCTGATGGAACCATTTTAGCCACATTGGATATAGAGGCTCTCTATACCAACATTCCTCATGATGATGGTATTTCAGCTTGTCTGAGATATCTTCAAAAACTGGACATACCTGCACTACCAATTGCCAAATTAATGGAGTTTATACTCACCCACAATTACTTCTCCTTCTATCAGGATTTATACCTGCAACAGATGGGTGTGGCAATGGGAACACGATTTGCGCCACAATATGCAAATTTGTTTATGGCAAATTTAGAAGAAAACTTTCTTTCAACATGCCCCATTAGACCCATGGCCTACTTCCGCTATATAGACGACATTCTGATCATCTGGACTGCAAGCAAAGAAGACCTACTGCACTTCCACCAAAAATACAATGATTTCCACCCCACCATTAAACTCAAAATGAACCATTCACCTACCGAAATAAGCTTTCTGGACACCATAATACAGTTTAAAGGAAACACAATACAAACATCCATCTATCGCAAACCTACAGACCGGCCCACATACCTCAGTAATGACGGTTTTAATCCTAAACACATAAAGAACAATATCTACAGCCAGGGTATAAGATATAACAGGATTTGCTCTGATTCTACAGACAGAAGTCTGCACCTTGAACAGTTCAAAAAAGATTTTACAAAACAGGGATACAGTCAGTCCATTACAGAAACACAGATCAAGAAAGCAACCAGCATCCCCAGAAACAACCTGCTACAATACAAACATATCCAAAAGGAGGACTGTATCCCACTGGTTGTTACATACCACCCCCAAATGGAAATACTACGAAAAATTGCCAAGAAACTCCAACCCATTTTACAAAAGGACGACAGATTACTAGAAATATTCCCAGACCCCCCTCTCTTAGCTTACCGACAACCACCCAACTTAAAACAAATGCTTTTAAAAAGTTCCCTAACAGGCCCCACACAAAATGGAACATCTCCCTGTTTGCAGAAAAAGTGTGAAACTGGAGACAGGATACCAATACCAGGAACCCAACATAGGTTTGAAATAAAGGGAACCTTCTCCTGCAAATCATCCAATGTTGTATGCCGGATTTTATGTTCTAGGTGCCCCTCAGGACTATATGTAGGAGAGACTGGACAGACCCTGAGGCAAAGGATGAACTCTCATTGATTCACAATTAATAACAATAAACGAGATGTCCCTGTGGGTGCCCATTTCTGCAGCCAAGGACACAGCCTGAAAGACCTAAAAGTCACAGTGCTCATGGGAAATTTCAGATCCCAAAAGGAGAGGTTAGAATGGGAATGTAAACATATACAAAAATTTGGGACTCTGGACTCAACAAAGATCTAAACTTTATGTGTCACTATGTTTCTAATCTCAATGTCATGTAGAGTCAATCAGACTAAATTCCTCTAAACCACCCAAACCCATAAATATCTCATTTATACCAGACCCTCCATGGACACTAGAGGTGAATTCTGAATATCTGATTGTTTGTTTAACCCTTGCTAATTCTTTTACTACTGCGTGTGATCATTGAATGTGTATTTACTGTTTTATTTATGACAGCCATTGCCAATCAGGCATGGGGGCAAAAGATAACATCTGTCTAATGTCAGAAAGTCTTTGTTCTAGTATGTATAAAATAGAGTGCTTTACAACAATCAGTATTGTATCATGCCTGAGGAAGGAGCCTAGTGCTTTGAAAGCTTGCATTTTCAATAATTTTACTTAGCCAATAAAAGGTATTATTTTATATCCAAGATCTCTTCAGTTTCTAGTAAAAGAACGATATTCTACATGTACTGACATCCCACCAAGTAGCCACTGTGGCGTAGAGGTAGAAAGCTGTCTTTTTAGAAAGACACAGTATAGAAGGTTGCTGGTTTAATTCCCCATCCTTAATTTATTTTTTTACTGAAATTTTAATATTCTGTTTCTTATATCCATGCTAGCAAAGAAATTAACTACAATGATACTTTTCTTTTTAGTATGAAAAGCAAAGGATTTTTTTATTAGGGAATGGGATAGGAGCAAAATGTGTTTACACAAAAATTGCACTAAAATCTGTGCTCTGTGTCGGCTTCCAGTGAAGTGTACTACTTACACTTAGCTGGGTGTTCCCAGATGAGGTGAATTATAAATTATTACATATGAAAATGTCCCTTTAATATAATTGAAAATAGCATTTTTTAAAAACTGTAGAATGATCCCTTGGGGCTAGAAAATAATAACTTTTAAACTGAACAGCTCTTAAGTTTGAGAGTGACAGTAAGAAAACTTTATTTTACATTTAAAGGAATCAAAACATGCAGTTTGACAGCATACTTTCAATTAATTTTCAAATGTCTGCTTAATTTCTATAATAAGCTGTATTTTGTAGACATTTAAACTTAGCAAAACCACTCTTACAATCTTTCACTGGAACAGCATTTACAATCTGTACACAAATAAATGTTCTGTGTATCTAATATTGTAATCATGTTCTTATAGATGTAATTTAGATATGAAAATGCTATGAGATTTGATAATAAGCACTTGGGTATAGCAGCTGTATTAAACACTGATTTTATCATTTTAATTTTTAATCAAGGCTATGTGATGACATATTAAAGCAATATTTTGTCTGTAATTTAGTTGATTAAAATGGTAAAGAGAGATCTGGAGTAGGATTCTTAATTATTGTAGTGGTGACTAACAGATAAGACGATTAATTTCAGTGCTTCAAATCAAATTGTCTGCTTTATACCAAAACAGGTACAGACTTAGTGTTCTAATTAATCTGTATGCTCAAAAATAAAAAAGGCAGAATGATGATTACCAGATATGTGGCATTTTACACACAATACACTGCATGTATAGAAAAGAGAAAAAAGGATTTGTAGATAAGATTCCTGCTCAAACAAAAGAATATGAGGCTAAATAACTTTTCTAATAACATTTTCTGGTGTACAGTGGTGATAAAGAGCCGTTAAATGTTCCAGCTCTTCGTCTATTTGTCTGGTATATTGTTAGGTGATGAGGTTATAGAAAAGTAAGCATAACATGTATCCCCTAAAGAGAAGTGACCATGGAGCAGAGAAGACATGTGTAAATCTACAGGGAAAAAAGCATTGCGGTTCTTGGTAGAGCAAACAGAGCTTTCTTATGGGAAACATTAGCAATTTCAAGGCAGAGCTCAACAACAGATGCAGCCTGCCTGCTGTAGAAACTTCAAAAATGAGTTTTCAACACAGTGTTTTAGGGGCAGTAATTGTGTTTCTAGCACTTGTATAATATACTGTAGCAATTGTAATCTGGCATCAGACTTTAACCCTTTCAGTGCCACCATTGGTAAGTTTCACGGCACCTATTGTCCACCCGTTTTTGCCAGCCAAAGGAAAATTTACGTTTTTAGGTAAAGACAGGATCGAGCGGCACAAACATGTTTAAATGCAAGGAGACGCTTACCTTGCTGTCGGCAAGCCCCTAGGCAACGAGCAGAGAGCAGGAGCGAGTCTTCCCGGTCCCCCGATTGCGCAATACCCACAATGCAGCATGCTGCACGTGAACAGGAACAGGAAGTCCATTCAAACAGTGACAGCTTCCCCCTGCTATAGTGGAATTGCAGGGGAGCATGCTGCCAATAGTAAGGACCCCCTAGACAACGAGCCAATAGTAAGTTGACAGGCTCCTGTTACCCTGATGGTCACAGAGAGGTCATAGATTGCAATATTTGTAACAATTATGGTGGGTTATATATTATACCACCCCATAGTGATCAGATTTCACTAGAGAGTTGCCATTGCTCCTGAGATAGTGGACCTCCTGGGATCATAGCTGTTGGACCTTTTGGTGGACCCCCCTGCTCATTGTTGTGGTGATCACACACACTCACAAACACATACACACACATTACATATATATTTTGTTTTCTGTGATTGTAAAATTTGATTGATACTTTTTTTTATACTCAGACACTTTCCCACTTACACACACACACCTGCAAACAAACTTGCACACACACACACACACACACACACACACACTTGCACACACACTCGTTTTTCTCACACACTTCACACATACCATTTGTTTTGTGAAAGTTGTTGCCTTTTTTCAGATTTTTTTCCTGTATGGGTGTTTTGTGGTAAAAACTGCAGACTGTTCAAATTTGGAGTTGGCTGAATATTTTCACTGGTTTTGAGCCATTGTGCATTGTCTCACTTCGTAGCTATTCGCTTCCACATCCGTGTGTGTAACCACACATATGGCATACCATTTGATTCAGGACATCCATATGAGTGCAAAATCCTGAAAATTCTTCTGGCAAAAAAGGGTAGGCATCTTGCAAAACTGTCTGGCACTGAAAAGGTTAAATAAGAAGCAAAATATTCCCTAAAAACCACCTCACGTGAAGCTAAGAAGTATGGGAAATGTTAGAGAAATAAACTGACAAACTGTAACTGATTATGAGGCAGGTTATCCATCAATTTGGGGAATTGTATTGTACATTGATAGATAAAATGCATAGTTTAATTGAATTATTATAATTATATAATTATATATGGACTGCCAGTGAGCTGTGTAATATTTAAAAGGGGAAATGATCCTTTATATAAACAGAATTTCACACCTGCCTCCAATTAATACAATCCAGGATTTGATTTATTAATCTAATGTTTGAAATGAGCCCTGTTTATACTTGTACACCAGTGTTACTTTGTATCATGGTACACTTCATTATGTCTTCTTTTGTAAAAGGGACTGCACAGGAATAAGAAATTTACTTTTGCATGTTTGTTGTTTGTTGTTTGAATGTTATCTAAGGTTATTGAGACTTTTTAAATGTCCCCAGTATTTGTTCTTTGAAACTATTTACTTTATCATTGATGATTCGACTAATCTATATATGATGTAATTATTAAATTTTATCCTAATTGTGTCATCTAGCCCCCCCTCTCTCTCAGTCCCAATTAAGCAGAGTGATAGTATGATATTTATTATATACAAGCTGCCATAATACGCCACATTTCTGGGAACACTTCTTCAGACTAGCAACACAAACATTCTCTAAATGTTATACACTCACACAATATTTAAATTACATCATTGACTACCCATGAATCCCTTTGCCTAAACCCCTTAACATGGATACTACATGGAGTTTCAAAAAACAGCCCTGGAAATTGTAGTCCCTGTTTAGACTCCTAGGGGTCACTGTCCTCAATTTCTGGTCACTAGCTTGTATTTAATAAATATCATATTGCTTAATTGGGAGTGCGGTGTCTTGGAGATTGCTTATTTTTGGACAGTGTTGCACTATCCTCATTTACGCAAGAACCCCAGACATATTCTTAAGAATTCCAGAGGAGTGTGGTCACCTTTTTGTGCTATTTTTTATATAGTGTTTATATAGTGTTTAGTTAAACCACAACATGGATACATGTGTAAAGAGTTGCTTATTTAGAGCTTATTAGAGGACCATATTTAGTGGTTTCTTTACACATTATTGTTTGTTTTGTATATAAATATTTTATTAGTAACCCACAGTATCATTCTGGAAGTGAAAGGTTGTGTAGTAAAAATGGCAAGTTTAAAAGGAACAAGATGAAGGCAGGGACACGAGTTGCCCTGTCAATATTTTAATTTGCTAAGTTAATTATTAAAAAGCCTGATTCAACACGCTATAACCCCTTTCAAATGCAATCACATTGACCTTTGAGCCCCAACTATTATGCACCAAGGACATCACAAATTAACAGATTAGATTTAGAAAAATTAATTACTTCAAAAGTGAACATCTAAATGATAAAGACACCACATACAGTAAGAGTGTATGCTTCATATTTAGTTAATACTAATTAGTTTAAGCTACTAAGATTTTAATTTTACAATTTAGTCAAATTTATATTCTATTCTTTTTAGATCTTACATTCTGAAATCTTTAATAACTGGTAATACAACAACATTTAACAACTCCCCCTACCTTAACCCCAACACACACCAAACCCCCAGTATTACTGTAGTAATCTTTTTGTAAATTACTTCTTTTTAAAATATAACCCCGTACACACGTAAGATTTCTGATGGTCGAGAGAAAGGAGCAAAATGTCCATTTGACTTGCTCATTAATCAGGTAGGGTGGATCAAAAATTATATTTAAGGGAGCCACCATACATGTGTGCACTTTAATTATTCGCTTTCCGCTTTGGCCGTCAGAATTGTACGTGAGTACAAAGCTTTAAAAAGTTCTCTTTCGGGCTGTGTTACACAAAGCTTCTGTAACACAGTTCCCCTGTAAAATTCACATCAAAGGTCAGTTAATGTTAGCAATCAGTCAAGCGAACCACTTAATGTGAAAAACACACATTTGACATTAGCCTGAAAGATTTTTTTGCATTGTCAAACAGTACTTAACAGTAAAGATGATCTTAAAATGTAAAATATACAGTTTTGCACCCGACTCAACAAAAAACTAACTTGAGTTGTCTATGTATTAAACAATATCCACAAATTGTGCCATTGCACTAAATGAAAGCAAACAAATTATTTAGGATTCTGCTCAGTCTTGGTGACCTTTTAATCTGATAATTTTACAACATGTGTCCATTGCTTCAGACACAGCTTTAGAGATACTAACTTAATGAGGGAGAAAGCTGGCAATTCTGAGACTCTGGTTCTCATTAGCAGAAACTCTGGTTATTGTAATATCAATTGAAATAATATAAGTAGTGCATAATCTCATTTTCATTGGTCTAGGAATTATATTTTTTTTTTATGTGGGACCTGTAATTTACATAAGAAACCACCACCCAAATATATGATACAGACGCATATACACTGTTACAGGCATTCCATCATTTATTATTCAGCCTGTACAACTGCTTGATATTTCAAGTGATTAATCATCTTTCAAAGGTTAACAGTAACATAGAGGGATAACCGAAAGCTGCACCTGTGCATTTTTTAATCAACACTACACTTTCAACACCTTCCTACAAATGTTAACCTTTTCTATCATCTTGTCTTGTCTTCTTTTATCCCATAGGAACATGGAATGAATTTTATTTTAGACATTTCATAGTTTTAAAGAGTCATAACTAGACTAAAGGTTTCTATGGTATAAATGTGACAGTGCAAGTCATTTACATAATTAATCTTTGTGGTATAATTTACCAGGCACTGACTTAATCCTTCTGATGAAAAAGTTTTCTTGGTTTATATGGCATATTATAACAAAAAAGAATAATACTTACCATTGTCTATTGCTAAGATCAGTGCAGTATATGTGTTGTTCTGGACAAATGTTGATTCGCGGTCCAAAGAAGATGTTGTATTGATTGTGCCATTCAAAGGATTAATGTATAGCCAGCCTGCATCATCCTTCAGTATGGAGTACCTGAATAAAGCATTTATCAGATCAGACAAAAGGGTCCCTTTAAAGTGTTTCCATTTGCAAGGGCTAATGAAAAGAGCAAGCTGGTATCTTTAATTTGATTTTCACAAATTGTTAATATGTTGAAGAAAATACATGTTGCTTCTTGTGTGAAACATTAGGAAGAAAATGAAAAAAAACAAACTATACACTTTTCATTATATAAGTAATTGAAATTTTAGAACTAGACTGTACAGTAGCAGTTTCTGTAAATATATTGATTACTTTTACAATACAGTCCAGAATACATTATTTTTTTCAATAGATAACATACACATTTAAATGCATTTATACCAATTAGACCTTCACACTCTTGAAACATTTTTGCAGTGAAGACACACCTAACCTTTAACAGGAGCAAATATAATTATATTACAAGTCAAAATGGTGCAAGGGCACTGTAACTCTGTGGGGAGATGCAACATATTGAGCTTTCTGCTGAATGAATTATGAAACCCATGCTACCAGATGTATCATTGGGTTAGCACGGGTTTTACAATTTGTGATCTCTGCACTATTTTCATAACTTTTTTGAAACATTGCATTATGATGCAAAGAAAAGAAAATTCTTTATTTTATGTTGGCATTGTAAATTTGCATTGGAATTTTAGGTTTGCACCAGATGCATCCAAAAAAAAGAACTAGGGTGGAAAAAACAAGAAAGTCCCTGTTAATTATAAAAAGCCTATCCAAGCAAATCTATGTAAACAAACACAAAAGAAGTATAGAGGATATCTATGGCTAAAATATATAAATTTATTTATCAAATAAGTAAAAAGATCAGATATATGATCACAAGTATATCAATATTTACGTGTAATACAATCATAATAAATACAAATAACAAACCCCCTAAATCCGCATCCTAACACAGTCTTTAAGTCACTAGCACCCCACTTTTTCTTGCTCCCACAGACTGATATGATACTTGATGTTTTGTAGCCTCGATACCTAGGACCTTTGACATGGAACCGTGCACGGACTTCTACCCATTGATTTGACTGATAAGTATCGTTGACTCATACCGTGATTATTATTGTGACTTAAAGACTGTGTTAGGATGCGGATTTAGGGGGTTTGTTATTTGTATTTATTATGATTGTATTACACGTAAATATTGATATACTTGTGATCATATATCTGATCTTTTTACTTATTTGA
Organism: Hymenochirus boettgeri; assembly: GCA_019447015.1. NCBI lineage: Eukaryota > Metazoa > Chordata > Amphibia > Anura > Pipidae > Hymenochirus > Hymenochirus boettgeri. Next base: position 107,267,310 of record CM033472.1, read on the forward strand.
TAAATAAATTTATATATTTTAGCCATAGATATCCTCTATACTTCTTTTGTGTTTGTTTACATAGAACTAGGGTGGTACATGCTTGTATAAATGTTTAAACGTAGCTTCCAGGTTGCAGCGTATATCGCTTAAATCTTCTTTCTACAAAGACTTACATTTAAAAACATATTTATTATTTCCATATATATTCAACTAGGAACTAGTGATATGCTTGCCTACTGGGAACAAAGTAAAAAACACTCTGGCAAAGACATTCTGTCACTGTACTCTTGTAACGCTCTAAAAGTGGTATGACATTCACTAAAGTGCTAACATGGAAACATAGAAACGAACAGTTCAACCCGTCAGGCAAACCCAGCATCCAAAACCCAACAAAAAGTAGCCCTCTGTAACCCTGGATTATCCTGTTTATCCTATAAGTCTTTTTTTTAATGTGTTTGGTAGAATCTATTACAAATTAAACCACACTAAACCCTGCTTATAATATTGTAGTCTAAATATATATTCCAATATTTATTTACTGATATTCCTTCTAAGAGCTTTCCACAGAAGTCAAACTGACAGGCCTATTACTACCTGGCTGGGAACAGAGTCCCTTTTTAAATAAAAATAAATATCAGTAGATATGGTCAAACTTCCTAAAGTTCATGCTAGTGAAGGTTCTCATTCATCCAGGTCTTGGTATATCTGTTGTATTCAATTTGATCAACTGGACTTAAAGTTTATTTTTTGAAGACGTTTCGCTAGCCTTCCGACTGGCTTTCTTAATTCTGAATGGAGAAAGCCAGTCGGATGTCTAGCGAGACGCCTTTAAGAACTAAACTAAGTCCAGTTGATCTAACTGAATACAACAGATATTCCAAAAGTTCAGTTCATTTTAGAACTATAGAACTTCAGTAAAAGTTCTATAGTTCGAAAAATGGATTGATAAATTCAATTGGAAAAAAATGTTCTAAAAGTTCTTATAAAATACAGTTAAAATAGCAATGGTAGCTTACTGTAAATGGCCCTGGGAACTGGAAAATGGTCTGGGGACCAATATATATCACAAAAACATGTTAAAATGCTAACTTTCCTCATGATCGGGCCAATTGTTGGACTTCCGCATCGAATTTTCTAGGGTTATCACCGAATTCAAGGGTTACCAAACACACCAATCAAGAATTATGGGTTTGTGAATGCTACATTCGAGGGTTATCGCTGTATTTGAAGAATAGGGCAGAATTCGAGGGTAAGCAAACCCTACATTTGAGGGTTATTGCTGTTTGCTAACTGCTCAAATTCAGTCGTAACACTTGAATTTGGCGATAACCCTTGGCATTCGGTAACCCTTGAATTCAACAATAATCCTCAAATGCGGCATTTTGGAAACGAAAGTTCGTAATTTGGAGAGTTATAATAAGTCAGAATTTGTTCGAACTCATGAAATCCAGCTCAAACTGGGGTTTGTGTTTGAGTTCTAGTCCATCCCTAGTAATCAGCTATCCAAAAATTACCCAAAACAGATTTTTTTGAAATCAAATATTAAATCAAATATTAAATACAGTGGTCTGGCAACTACAGCGATTACAACTTTAGAATCCTGGCATAAATATTATCTGGTCCCAGACTATTGTTTACTTTTAAAAGGTCGACTTTAATTTGCACGTTTTCCTGGGTCAACAAATCTTCTATTTTCAATAAAATTGAAGTGGACCAATTATAAATTAATTCCTCATCTACTGATGCCTTATTACTGTTAAAAGAGCAAAATAAGAACCTCGACTTGTTTTTGCTTGTTTTTTTGCACAATTTATTTACTTCCTAATACCTTTAAATAATGTATAATGACTTATAAAGGCTTCCGATGACCAAAGTGCCCTAAATGAACATTTCTTCTTATACTCAACACTAACAATTTTATTACACCACAGAGGTTATAACTTGTGTTTATATTTTGCTTATAAGGGGAATACATTGTGATGTATATTTGCTTCATAGACTTTTAAAAGCACTCCATTTACCTTCCATGTTAAGCCCCATAAATATAACTTCCCATAACCTGAAAAAATATTTTATGCTATTATTGGTGATTTAAAATATCATCTTTTGTTATGATACAAAGACAAAAAGTTCCTATTCATATTAACCTGTGTGCTTTTTATGATTTTCTGTCATATGATTTTTACAGAAATAACAGACATTTGCTAGTTTAATTTGCAATTTTCTGAGAGGAAATATAGCTCCAATTTTTTTTATTGTTGTAAGTACATTTTAAAAATCTAAGTTAAGAAATATGGCTACCCAAGAACTTGGAATAACAGTGAGGTATTTTAGGCAATCTGCAAGTAGTCCATTTAACGCCACAGCTTAACAATACAATTAGGATTACAGTAAAATGCATTTACAATAAAGCTATAAGAAAAAAAGCACTTCCAAGAAATAAATGGTATGTGCAAGAACTGAACACATTTCCTCAGGAATAGAACAATAAAAATGCTATCTTGAATCTGGAATAAAAGATAATGGAATATGAAAGACAGGCTTAGAACACTGTGTCTCTTCCACTTCGGATCTAGGGAGCGATTTATGCCATTTGGTTTTTATTGGAACTGCCACACTAATCATAATTAAATTCTGAAATTTTCCACACATTTGAGCGATCTGATCGAATTTATCGGATTGCTTGAATAATTAGAAAAGCGATTCTGGGTTTTCCAATCGATGTAAGGCAGTTTATCGGAGAAGCAAAGATCAAACCCATCTTCAGTCCGCATTTCCACTTAAAATCTGAGGAAAGACAGGAACCTCAAGGAGGGAGGCTTAGAATGGTTCTTCCAATTGTTAAGCTCTATTGCATATCCAATTAGAAAAACGCCTGCGCCGTGTATGGGTAGCTTTAAAATTTATAGCTTCAATGCAACTTGATATTGTTGAAATATACTGACTGATGATTGGATAAGTGATAATCCATTGCTGTTTTTTACTGTTTTTATTAAAAAATACCAAAGTATTTTAAATAAAAGCAATACAAAATAGCAACGTTTACACACACATTTGTTAGTTTGGTGTGTATATATATATATATATATATATATATATATATATATATACACACACGTAGTGGAAAATTACGGATGACTGTTTTGGTTTAAAAGTTTGGAACATTAGATCACAATCTGCGTGTTTTAGTCCGCTCGGAACTGTTGTCAGGATTAGTGGTATCATTTCCTGTAGTACTTAAAAGCAGGGAAGACTCACTTGAACAGACAACCACCTTCTCTGCATAATTAGCTTCCACGGGTTAAGCCTAATAAGAGGTTGACCTAAGTTAACATATGAGTTGCTAGTTATAAAAAACAAAACATGTGGTTACATAATGAAGTTGGAATAGAGTATAGAGTATAGGTGTATATTTACCACAACTGACATTGTGGTTAATATACATAATATGACTCAATATAGTAAATCAGAATGATACAAGTATACAGTTGGAATACTGGTCTATATTAATCATTGGCTCTATTGGCTGCTAGAATTTTATATTTCCATTCTAACAGATTTACACTAAGGTCCTCTGCTGGGCTCCACCTCTATTTATCCATGGAAATATATAAAATTAGAAAATAGAGTTATTTTACAAAACCCTGAAATTTTATAGGGTGTGTAAAGATTTTATTGTATCTACACATAGCTTAACACAAACACTCATAATTCCCACTGTGCACCAAGAAGAGGTGTATCACTGATATTAATTTGTATTGTATTAAATAAATATAAATGGCTAATTATATATTCTAACTTCATCCACCAAACTGCGAGACAGCATATCTAAAACAATGCAAAACATGTCCCTTGTCAAATTGTAGTTCTGACACTAGGAAATTGAAATGCTGGAAGTATGTTTATTCTATAAAATGTACAGCTTGTTTGCTTTGTCAAGGATTATTTTATGACATTGTTTGAAAGCTGTTTACAATTGGTCCTTGTCAATCATCTGAATGAAGATTACCGAGTAAAAAAGGTACATTTTCCATGAAATGCAAAGAATAACATATTATTTTGGATAAATTTCCATCGATGGCGGGAATTGTGAAGAACAGTTTGAATATTCAATCACGCTAAAATGACACATGTATGGCCTGCATCAGGCAAGTTTAAAAATTATGGAAAAAATGATAAAAGTACCCTAGAAAAGGGGATCCTAATAAACATGTTATAAATAAAGATTGCTATAAACACAGCTGATTTTCAGCAGATCCCATTGGGTCTGGAAGGTTGAATGTACAGTAGGTGTATGGATAGGTAATGATACTGACAAATTATGGCCGTTGGCATCAGGAGCTATAGGGTCCGAAGAAAAAATCCCATAGTATCAGAACAGTTCCACAACCACAAATCAAACCTAGTAAAGGCTTTGCTTATTTCCTGTTCCTGTATAAATGCTTAGTGGGTAGCAAGTAATACTATTTGCAAGCCCTAGACATCTCATGAGTTTTTTGTGAGATCTGGGCTCATAACCGACATTACTTAAATCACATGTCCTTTTGTCATCTGAGTTCTGTTTGGATTCTACATACTTAGTTCCATGATTTTCTGTCAGCAGTATGCAATGCAAATAAAAAGGTACAAATTAAAATATTACATTCTACAAGTTGCAGTGAATATATTTTTTGTTGGCCATATGTCTGCTGGGTAGTGTGTGGGTGCATAACGTAGACACAGTAATCCTAACCTCTGTTGAGTACAGCTAAAAAAAGATTAGAAAAGAATCCTTAGGATTGTGGAAATCATCACATCATATAACAATAATACCGTATATACTCGAGTATAAACCGACCCGAGTATAAACCGAGGTACCCAATTTCACCTAAAAATCCTAATAAAGTTATTGACCCGAGTATAAACCGAGGGTAGAAACTTGGCACTCAAGATGTTTGGAAACTACAACTCCCAGCTAATAAAGCATGCTGGGAGTTGTAGTTCCCAAACATCTTGAATGCCCCCCTCCCCCTCAGTTCAGTTTGTACCTTTGGGCTCTTCTCCCTGTGGACTCTTCTCCCTGTGGGGACTCTTCTCCCTGTGGACTCTTCTCCCTGTGGACTCTTCTTCCTGGGACTCTTCTCCCTGTGGACTCTTCTCCTGTGACTCTTCTCCCGTGGACTCTTCCCCCTGGACTCTTCTCCCTGTGGACTCTTCTCCTGGACTCTTCTCCTGTGGACGACTCTTCTTCTTCTATCTTCCTCCATCCATCCCGGCAGGTACCGTATCACATCCGGCAGCCGCCGCCCATTCCTGTACCGGCGCGCCGGCTGACGTCACTGCCGCGCGCTGGGCTTGGCGCCAGGCATGACGTCAGGCCGGCGCGCCAGTGCAGAAAAGGATCGTGCGGCTGCCGGATGCCGGTAGTGCAGGTAGTGGTGACTCGAGTATAAACCGAGTCCAGTTTTCAGGCTGATTTTTCACCTGAAAAACTCGGTTTATACTCGAGTATATGCGTAATATAATTAGCATTCCTGAAGGGAACTATTTTCTAACCATAGAGACAACCAGAAAAGTTTTCCCCCACAATCTTTTATATTTAGAACTCATAACAGAATCAACTACAAAGTACAAACTTTGGATTTGGCTTGAATTGCTGCATTTTATACATTTTTTATTAAACTTTTTTTTATTATTCAGGTATGGTTGCCATAGAAATGGAAGGATGGGTGTTGGTGTACATCAGTAGGTGTGTATATCTGTGTCTGTGAGGTATTAGGGGTTATGTTTCTGTATTTATGTCCATGAAACAAACTTTTTTGATGATCTTTTATGGTTGTCATAGAAAGGGAAGGGTCTCAGTGTAGGGGTTCAGATGTAGGTATGTGTACCTGTATGGGGTTGGGCAAAAGGTTTGTGTTAATGACTGTAAAACAAACCTATTTTAATGACTAACATTTGGTTGCAATGGGTGGATGGGGTGTATCAGTACTTGTGAGTACCTGTGTCTATGTAGGTTGTGGGGTATGTATGTAGTTACAGTATGATCATACCTTATCATCATAGAAGTAAATGCATATGTTTTTGTTATTGTGCTTTTATTTTGTAATCTTAGGAATTTTATTTTAAAATTGTGGGTGTTTGTCTGTATATTTGTTTGTGTTTATGTCAGAGAGACAGAGTAAGAGTTAGAGAATAGGACCATGGTGCAGTTATTTAAAGGGTATGTCTACCCCCCCAATGAAATTTTGCATTGCCTTAGCCAATCACAGGAGCAGATGCCTATCGAGACCCTCCTGCTTTACTTCCGTGCACGGAAAAGGCACGGGAGTTAAGCAGAAGGCTTAACTCCCAAAACCCCAAAATCCAGACGATCTCAACCTCGCAAGGTTTACAGCTGCCAAAAATGCTCCCAAATGTGCTTGCCAGCCTTCGTTCCCCCGATGCCTTCTACTTAACTCCCATGCCTTTTCTGAGCATGGAAATCAAGCAGGAGTGTGTCATTGGCTAAGGCGCGATGCCGTAGCCAATCAGAGGAGCAGATGGCTGTCGAGACCCTCCTGCTTGACTTCTGCGCATGGAAAAAACACGGAATTAAGCAGTAGGCGTCAGGGGAACAAAGGTTGGTAAGTACATTTGGGGACACCTTTGGCAGCTGTAAACCTCGCGAGGTTGAGATTGTCCGGATTTTGGGACTTCTGAGCCTATTTTCAATTATTATCAAATGTTCGAGGCTATTTTCGATAATCCACTTGAATGTTCAATAATCCTCGACAGTAGTCTTTGATCGTATTTTCGAGTATTATCGAACATTCATGGTTATTTTCGATAATCCACAAAATTAGCCTTGAACTTTCAATAATTGAAAATGTATTCCTTTTTTTGGATCTTCAGGAGTTTCACGAGATCCAGGAATCCGAAAACGGAACGAAACTGGTGAGTTTTGGCCATCTTTAGTCCTATAGCTCAAGTACTTTTTATTTTACTGTTTTTTAAGAAAACTTTATACACATGATGGTTCTCCTTTAAATGAATTATCCTATATAATAAAAGCCTAACTGCTGCATCCGTGCTATGGTCCTTGTGTGTGTGTCATTGCCGGACTCACCACTAGAGGGATAGTCTCTGCAGTTCCTATTGACTCACCACTAGAGGTACAGTCTCCGCAGTTCCTATTGACTCACCACTAGAGGGACACAGGAAACACATGGAGGCAGAACAGCAATTAAACATACCAGAGGTAAGGTTGCTTGGGACAGAGGGGGAGCTGGATTTGGGTCAGAGGGGGGGCCCTGGATTTGGGACAGAGGGGGGGCCTGGGTTTGGGGCGGGGGGGGGGCTGGATTTGGGACAGAGGGGGACTGTGACCTTGGGACAGAGGTCGGACTCTGGCCTTGGGACAGAGGGGGGACTCTGGCCTTGGGACACTAAGTGGGTTCTCTGGGCTTCTAGCACCCATTATTGTAACGAGCTTAATGTCTAGTATTTTATATTTTTTTCCTCCTACACAATTGGGATAGATAATTTGTTATTGAAAACATTTTTAAACTTCCATTTATTTTAATCAAAGATGATATGACATGAAGATGAAAGTGAATATGAATTGTAGAATAAAGGCACATTTACACTCTCATAAGAATCTTGTAACCTACAGCACGGAGAAAAAGACTCCTACTTTCTTATTCAGAGTCACAGTTAATCATTGATGTTTTCCAGCACAGGCTCTTTCACATAAGCATCCAAAATGTTGCTAAATTTGAATGCCAGGCTTTGTGTATAACCAAGGGAAAATATTTTCCACAGGGTAGAAATAAATGAGAGCTGGCAAGCAAGTGTTACGACTGCCAGTTGGATCAATGGAACTTCAGGAGGGCAGCAGGTAATACTGCCAGAAATAAGGATGAGGCCAGCAGGAAACCACTTACAGAAGCAGCAGCAGGTTTATAAATTCGGCTGTTGTCTCCTTTGTGTTTTATAGACAAGTGGAGAAAAGGGGACAGCTAAAACTCCATAAGATGCAGTAAACATTTAAGAAAAGCAAAGGAAAATATAATTTGCCCAACATACGGTAATACACTTGGAAAGAATATTAAAATAGCATTTAAAGGATATGTACACTGAAAAACTAACTTAATGTTGTTATTATTATTATAGCTGTGGCTATAATGTGAAAGTGCGTTTATTTTTTGGGGCCTATTCCCTTCTCACCCCCTACTTTTAGTGTTAGAATTTGCTGGCTTCCTCCACCATGGTAATGTGGCTCCTAGGACTGCCCCCACGATATGTGGATTGCCAAACCAGAGAGGGTGGTCTAAGAATCTAGCTGCTGCTTGTGGCGCATGTTCTTGATATAATGCATCATCAGCATGTGAGCGGTTACATCCTTGGCGCATGCGCGTGTGGCTGGTGTCGTAACCATGCATGTGCCTGGGATGTAACCACGTGAATGCTGATGACGTCACTGTGTCCTTGATATAATGCGTCATCAGCATGTGAGCGGTTACATCCCGGGCGCATGCACGTGTGGCTGGTGACGTAACCACGCAACTGCGGGCTTGCGTGCGGCTGGTGACATAACCTGCATGCTGATGATGTCACCGCACCGATGATATAATACATCATTAACATTCACGCGGTTACATCCCAGGCGCATGCATGCAATGACATCACTGAGCGCACGCGGGCACATGCAACAAGCAGCAGCTAGATTCTTAGACCACCATCTCTGGTTTGGCAATCCACATCTCGTGGGGGCAGTCCTAGGAGCGACATTACCATGGAGGAGGAAGCCAGCAAGAACTAACATTGAAAGTAGGGGGTGGGAAGGGGATAGGCCCCAAATAATAAACACACTTTCACATTATAGCTACAGCTATCTAATAACATTAAGTAGTTTTTCAGTGTACATATCCTTTAATATAACATTTATTATTGTCTTATAGTTGAGCATTACAAGAAACTTTAAACCATATAGTGACAGTAAGACCCTTGTATTAGAAGGAAAACAATAAAGAGGACAATGTTTCTGGTCCCCTTTATCCTGAGCTCAGTACAAAAGCAGGTATAACAAGAAGTATTCTTAATATAAATAAATATTTTGTCAATTTCTAATTCAGATTGCATAACTCTGCTTTAAAATATGTAAATATGATACTTGTATTACATGATTAATGCTTTTATGACTGTTAGGTTGTTTACAAAATAATAGGTTAATTCAAAATAATTAGAATGCCACCATATCCGGAGGGGAAACAGAACTGGTAAAATACATTATTTTTATATTTATTCCTAGTTTTCTTCAGTGAAACTGCCCCCTTTACAGCACAGGGGACTCAGTATTGTTACTTAATGAAAACGTTTACTCCCGCTAATTCCCCTGTTCTTATCACTCTTTTATTACTATAAAGTATTTTATATAAACTTTTAGCAGGAAAACTACCCCAATTATAAACTAGATATGTTTTTTTTACATTTTTATGTAGTTTCTCCAATATGTTAACCACATTGATATATCTTTAGAGTTATAGTTTTTATTTGTGCTCTCCTTTTTTAAAGTAGGAATGCTAAAGGCATACTAGCTATTGCATCCAATGGGCTAATATAAACAATTGGGACAATTATTATTAGGAGGTTCAGCTTCAGAGAAGGATGGGTGGCAGAGATTAAATCCAAATATTTTGTAAAAACAGCATAGGGGTATCATCTCAGGTAGACTCATTTGTTGTCCTGTAACATGACTAGAAGCCAAAGTAGAGATTGTTTTCCATGGTTACCATAATGTTTATCAGCTGCAGCAGGAACTCTTTGATTGTTGAACTAATTTTTGTGCTTGGTAAAAAAAAAAAAACAAGTGTATAAAATGATGAAAGCCAGCCTACCAGAATTCATTCTTTGTTTTGGTAATGCATAATTTCCTCCATAGCTTTTTGAATGAATAGAAATCAGCTTGCTGCATTGTTGGGAAACTCGTAGTCTTTAAAATCAATTTAATTTATTAAACCTCATAATCTTTAATCAATAGAAAATACAAGCAAAGAAAAACACTTGAGTATTAAAAATTATTTTAAAATATATTAACGTAAAAAAAAATACTGTAAAACAGTGTTAAAACAAGTAATTTAAAATTTAGCTAGTGTTTCAAGGTCTAAACCTGTAAAATGTTCTAAAAAGGCAAAATCTAAACCAACAGTTTGTGAAATATTATACATAGCTAGCTGAAACCTGGCGTTGCTGGTTTTTACCCCAATCGAAAATCAGTTGTTTCTCAGTGAGGTGATCCCTCAATTTACCAACAGATGGCAGCACAAAGATCAAAGTCCTGGGCTGGTCAAATTTTTCAGACACGCACACGCAAAACCGTTACCCACACCTGCATCTGCTTTGCTGGGGGGTTCCATAACTGCACCTGGTCCACCCCCCGAAAGTAGTCTGACCCAACCGCAAACGATCTGCTTCCTGACCTGACATGCACCCGCAGCTTTCTACCCAACCTGCAAACCATTACAACTCACTATGGTTCACCCAAAAAAATGGGTCCCGATGCAGGACACTAGGTTAAAAATCATCCCCAATGAACTTGCGGCAATCACTGGATTCACCAACAGCTGACAGCACAAAGGTCAGATCTCATGCACAATTAACTTAAGGGATCACTCAATTCACCACCAGATGGTAGAACAAAGGTCAGAGCTCATCTCCAATTAACTTAAAAGGGGGCGAAAATAAGGGATAAGGGCTGGTTTGTAAAAATTGTAAAGTAGCACTTTCCCCAGGTTTTCCCTGAAACGTATGTCTGCTACATCTCATCAAAATCGTCCCAGCCGTTTGGACTTTTTTAAAGAACACACATACATACAAACCTTGACTTTCATAAATATAGAGTAGATTTCTAATATATACCTCAATCAGTTTCAACTTTTTTGTTTGTGCAGTGTTCTGAATAAATGAGTAAAAAGAAGTAAATACAAAATATGATTTTGCCTCAAGATTTTAAAATAAAATACAACCTAGCCCCCAAGTTGGAGTACAGGATAATAATTAACATAGTTACTGTATCTACAAATGGAAGAACTTCAAATGGAGCATTTTAAAGGGCATCTATAGTGAAAAAAACACATTGCCCCTTTGCAAAGTTAAATTCATGTACTCTGTGCTGCCTTAATCCTATATCTGTCAGTGACTCTGTTTAACCATGGTGTCAGATGTCTGTGCAGCACTCCCCCCTTCCCCCTCCCCTCTGTTACCTCCTCCATGTCTCCACTCCGGCTAAGCGACAAGCTTATCATGTGCAGTAGGAGTTAAAAGTTCAACATCCTGAAAAACACACCCACGCACAGTGGCCAATAGAAAGCAAGCTGTACTGGAGACACGGAAGAAGAAGGAGATCAGTACAGTTTACGATCTCTCTCTTTGTGACCCATCATCAATCAGTGAAAACTATCAAGAAGGGGGGTCAAGTGCAGCCTTATATTTACCATCAAAGCTACCTCTCTCCCCCTGCTAATGCTGTTATCTCTATGTTTATTACAGAGCAGGGAGGGGGGATCACGTCACAGGGATTTGATTGACAGTCCAAGTAGGAGTAGAGGAATGCAATCACGTATTCTTCTAACTGGTGTATCTCAGGACAGAGAGGGAATCTGAACAAAGTGAGGACACTCTGGGGGTTGTGAGGAATTAAAGAACACATGGAAAAAAGGAAAAAAAGTTCATTTTCCCACTATAGATGCCCTTTAACAACACCACTACCATTATAATACATATTACACTGTGAAAGGAACAGATGATGAGAGCGAAATAATGGCTGCATGGAAATAATACATTTCAGCAATAACTGATCAGTAACACATTTTCTGCAATTAACAAGACTGAGTAAGCCATTTAGCAAGTAAGAATATTCTAAACAGACACAAGTATTAAAAGACGCTATTTGCTTAAACTACAGTGAAAATGAATGTGGTGTCCCTGTCTTTCTACCTACAGTACGCAGCACTGCAGTTGGAAGACTCATGAAATGGTGTCTGTTCTCATAGTAAAGTGTTGTGATGACAGATAATGGATAGCAAATCCAAGAGTGGCGATAATGGTTTTAAGATTTATTGACAAATTTAGACAAACAATACTGAAGTTCTTCCTAGGAAAAAAATCAATAGTAGTGGAGAAAATGTGAAAATTTGCAAATAACTGATTGTTAACTGCTGTTAACAATGGTAGAGAACAATAGGAAGATATCTAGCAGGTGAATAGGCAATTTCTTTATTTGTATCCATAGTAGGCTGCAGATGAGATTACTGAGATCACTAAAGTTCAGTAAATAAAATGTTTTGGTGGCTAACTCGCATTTAGAGAATTTAAGTACAACCCTTAACTCTTTTAAGACAATTAAACCCTCAGAATAAAGTGAATAAACGAAACATGGATATACAGTTCTGAATTTAATCTTTATTTAATGCAGGGAGATGCATTAACACTAATATGCCAGTAATCCCACGATGTAGTAATCAGTTTGTGAGATACATTGTGTTGCAGGATAGCAGGCAGGTAAGAAGCACTGGCATGGGAGGGGTTAATGACCCAATCCAGTACAATCCTGTGTGTATTGTATCAGGAGAGCTGAATAAATTGCAAAATGTTTTGGACTTCGCTCAGGCTCTGCAAAGTGAGTGTAAAACCCACATTAACTGGATATTAATTAGCCAATTGCACTCATATGTTACATCTACCCCATAGTGTCTATTAACCAATTTAACACACCTAAAATGAAAAAAAAAACAGATTTTCTATTTTTTTAACATGACCTTAAGAGTTCAACATTTCAACATATCCCCTAAATTCCCATTGATATATATATATATATATATATATATATACACACACACACACACACACACACACACACACACATATATACAATGGACTCATCTGTTGAGAAAAAAAAACAATGCAATATATCAATGGAAAATGCTCAACAAGCAACACTTTCTTCCTTGCTTCCTTATTAGAGAAGTTTAATGGTTATTTACTATCCCATGTCTCCTGTTTTATATCTTTAACTAATGTTGGATGACAATATTTTTTTCCTAATCATGTTTAGTTTAAAGGCAATTTTAATTAAATAACTTAAGATATTCACTTAAACAGAATGGGCTCTTTCCATATCTGACCTTCCTTCAGAATTGCTAATATCTTTTATAGGAACTAGCCCTTTTGTAGATATATTAGTAGTAATACAGGGCTTGGGGCCACATTTGCTTAGCAAGTAATTGAAATGATATTAAGAATATTGCTCTTCTAAAGCTGAAATATAAAGGGATTTTTATAACAGATAAGGGTCAAATTCCTCATTAGGCTTCAGCAGTAGATACATCTAAAAGTCAGATAACAAATAGTACCTCCGATCCAAAGAGAAATTATTTTCTCATAAAATTGATATTTATTATTTAAACATGGCTTCCACACCAAAAATGTTGATTACTAGGTGAACACTTGGAAATGGTATGGTAAGATATAGAGGGTAGAAAGTGGAAGATAATAAAGAAAACCTAATGGGTGGAGTCTTCCATGCTAAAAAGGTTGCTAAGTATTTTCTTACTCAAGCTTAGTTTTTTTATTTTTGTTTTATTCTCCTTTAACATACCTTTCAATTTTAAATTGGTCAAAAAAAGGGGTAATATATACCACTTACATTATTTTCTACTTCACATTTAACCCACAGTCTATTAGGGGTACTTTACTATATGAACAATGCCCGTCTTTTCACCTAGCCTGACCATTCTTTCTGATACTGTTCGCTGTATCCTCCTTCTACCTCCCTTCCATTTCTGTGTTCTAGCCATCCTTCTACAAATAAATCCTTAACCTAATTACTGTTATTCAAACACCAGAGAATACATTTCTAAGACTCTTGCATGACAGCCACTGATATTGAAAGATGTGAATTTCCATATTACAAAAAAAAATGTTAATGCGTGCCATATTATCATTGCCTTATACTAAACTAGTAATATTGTTTTTTTGGATTTTATACCTATTCTTTGAATTTTTTTTTGTTTGCCATGGGGTTAAAATCTAATTTTTGTATTATTAGTAGCAGATTTGCAATTTAAGCAAGACAGGAAATGATGAAAGTACATGAATAATACAAACTATCCTTTAATTTCTCTGGCCCTTAGAGCTAACTTAATGTCAGTTTAAAAGAGGATGCTCAAATTATTACCAGCAATGGGAAATGACAAAGGCTGTGTATCTATAGTGCATCAGCATTGATCAGGTCACCATTTGAAAGGCTTGTAATATGATGTTAAGTAAGGTACCTTTCAGAGAAAAACTCTAAAATCAATTTTAGTTTGAAATGAATCTATAATTCATATGGAAATATGAGTGCATGCTCCAAACTCTGATTGTAACTAACAAGCATATATCTCCATAGTAAAAGATAGCATCCATTCCCTTTCTGACAGCCTCTTTCCCTCTCCCTGCTCTGAAACAGCTTAGTTACATGGCAGAGTGCTTGCTTTAACATAAGAACACATGTGAAATGTTATTTTGAGGGGGTTCGAGGGGAAGGGGGCTGAAGGGGAGAGACTGCAGCAGCTGTTATCTTTAACTATGGAAATTGTGGCTTGTGGTTTACAATTGGAGATAGGAGAAAGTAATTCATTTACCGTAGATTCATTTTATATCAAGTCAGATTTTAGGGTTTAGTGACTAAATTTAAGAAAATTAAATCAAAATGTATTCAAACAATTATCTAACATAACAATTGTCATTCCTGTGCCAAATTTATCAAATAACATACAGTAGTAAAATAGTCATTGATGTTGAATAAAGACATACGTCCATCAAGTCCAACCTTTTCACCCTCTTGTTTAACCCTACCTAACAGTTGATCCAGAGGAAGGCAAAATAACCCAGCTAAAAATAGGGGGGGGGGGGAATCCTGACTCCAAATAGCAATCACAAAGTATCCCTGGATCAACCAGAACTGCAGTATATGTATTAATACCAGTAATTCGCAATATTTTCTAGTTTTAGAAACGTATCTAACCCGCTTAAAGCTCTTTAAGCTATTCTGTGAAATGGGGGAGTGGGGCTTAAATGGGGGAGGGGTTTAAATGGTATAATTTTATGGTGAAAATATCCCCTTGTTTAGAATTTACTTAGACATGTATAATACTTTAATTGGGAACTATAATAAGATTATTGTTTATTTATATATTTAGCACTAAAATAAACATCTAAGGCATATCAAAAGAAAAATAAACCAGACTTTTGTGAAGATCATTTAAATCATTTTATATTTTTTATGATATCTTTTGGAATAAGATAGATATATTACAATAAATCTGAATTTTCCACAATGTCTCCTCACAATAAGTGGCACTTATCTCTTTCTACCATTAGCATTTTAGAATTATCTTAGCAGATAAAAGGGCAAATGTCTTCCATCTGGAATAAAATGACAATCCATCAAAGTCCATCAAAAATACACACTATCACAATACAATCTCTTAAGTTAAGACTTAAAGTAAGGCCTGATAAATATCTGATAGAAACTCTATCCCCCACTAACTAAATGCCAGAATTGATTGAATCAGAAAGAATTATTCAAACAAATAAAGAACCTTTATATAAATCAAAGGCATTTTTCCAGATATCTCAATGAATCAGATTATGGTGCTGCATGTAAACCGTTTTATATGGATTCCAAAGAAATATTATGGTTGCGCTGTAAATAATAAAATAAAAGTTCTTATCATTAGAAATGGTGCTAATTTTTCCCCAACCAATCAGATGTTAGCGTTCATAATGTAAATAAGATCTGATTAGCAAAATTAGCACCATTTTAAAAGATAAGCAGGGAGATTCAATAAAAGTTCCTATCGTTTAAAATAGTGCTAATTTTGCCCCAACCAATCAGATCTTATTTAACATTTGAAAGCTAACATCGGATTGGTTGGGGCAAAATAACTTTTATTATAAGAACTTTTATTGTATCTCCCTGAAGAACTTTTATTGAATCTACCTGCATTTTTTTCCATTCCATTTCCAGATACCTTTTGTTTGCATGAAACATCTAAATCACTGCCTTAAACTGATGCTGTCATTTCCTTAAATGGAGCTACTCGTAGACATCACAGAAATGGAAATGACAAGCAGGAAAGATTTGTCACTGTTTTTCTCTGCATCACATTGTTACCCACTATAGAAGAAGGTTATTCTCTTTAAATTTAGATTTTTTACTTTCATTAGACATTGCTCCAGAAATTTACTAAATCTTTTGGAGTGAAAAACTTACAATCTATAATTGTGCTGATCCAGCAGCAGCTGCTATGTAACTACAGCAAGTATATTCCTAGCAAACTGGTTTACATTTACAATACATAAAACAATGGAATTTGATTAAATCCCACAGAAGTGAACTCAATTGAATATTGAAGGTGCAAAAAAAGGAGGGCATTGGATGAAAATGCAGTGTTACTTTCATGGTAACAACTAGAAATGGACAAAACTGACGGGTTTTGTTCCATTTTTGGATCTCAGGAAAATCCCAAAGATCCGAAAATCGGAAAACGGAACGCGAATTTGGGACTTTTTCGATTTTTATCGAACGTTCTAGCTATTTTCAAGAATTTTCAAAAATAGCCTTGAATGTTCAATAATCCTCGAAAATACGATTGGTAACAAAATGGAAAATGCGCTCCAAAGTCCCAAAATCCGAACAATCCGTCCAATTTTAGACGGAACATTAGGATCTCAGAACCAGTGGTTCCGTGTTGGATCCGGGTCCGAGTTGGACCCGGATCCATCTCTAGTCACAACTATTTTAGCCACAAGAAATCTTTGTCTCTCTATACATGCCAAATAGAGATGAATGAAACTGGCGAGTTTTTTTGTTACAAGCTGTTCAGTAGAATTTATTAAAGGGTGACTGTGGTCCAAAAATGACTTTGAATTGCTTTCCTGAGTATTTTTGCAATTTACTTTAGTTACTTAAAAAAATTTTTTTTACATAGTTTTAAAGATATTTGCATTTGTATTTGTGATATGGTAGCGGCATCACCAGATACCCTATACATCTTGCTCTGAAACCATGTAACTCCCACTTCCCTCCTCTATTAATAAAGACAAAAATATACACATCTTACAAACTCCCTGCTGTGGGCTGTGCTTTATCCTACTCTTCAGTCACTGTAAAAAAAGGATGCACTGTAAGGCTGATCTTTCATATAACTAATGTCCCAGATTATATATGTACAGTATAACTAGCTTCACTTTGAATGGATGTGATAAATCATTCTAATCAGGAGTTTATGAGCTATAATATGTGGTAGTCTGAACCTTTGTAGAAGCTTATATTGAAATGTGGATATAATGTACTGCAAAATTTTGCCAGGCACTCAGCTTTTGCCCGATGTTAAACCTTCCTAAACTGTCAATTACTAAACAATATTTGCATCATGTTTTGTAGCCAAATAATTATTACTTTACAGCAATAAATCTTCTAATTTCCTCTCTCCTAGAAGTGCATCACCAACCAAAAAATATTGGCATTAGCATAGAGATTTATTAACTTCATACACGCTCAGTTCAAAACCACAGAATTCTCTGAGCTGTGTACTCTATCTCTTCCTTTAAAGAAGCATTTTTCTATTATCCCCCATGATCAGGAGAGCATACATTTATTTGTTCCCTCACCCCAAGCATTGAATACTCCCAGCACTAAGTATTCAATACTCCCAGCACTTACAGGGTTATTCAATTAAAGTTCTTATTGTTTAAAATGGTACTAATTTTGCCCCAACCAATCAGATGTTAGCTTTCAAATATTAAATAAGATCTGATTGGTTGGGGCAAAATTAGCACCATCTTAAAAGATAAGAACTGTTATTGAATAACCCTGTTAGTATTCAAAGAAAAAAAATCCAGTCTCTGCATAATTTCCATTATTCAGCAGTGATTAATTCTTTTAACGATGGATCCCATTTCCTACTCTAGGAAAGTTAATCTATTCTAATCTATTCTAACACAGTATATTACATGACCTTATGTGTAAGCACATACAAGACTTAATTTTCTTTACCTCCACTCCCACAATGTTTCATCCACCTCTTTTAGGTTTTTCCGGATGAGCTTGGTTTGTTTCCAGAAATGCTCGGTCATTTCCAGAGGCATTTTTTTCTGGAAACAATTAAGGCTTCTACCAGTTTCTTCCATTGGTTTTTTCTGTTTAGATAACAAACCCAAATCTCCCTCTGCCTATCTGATCTTGGCTTGTGTTTTCTGCTCTTTTTGATTAGTGCCTGTCCCCTGTTCTCTGTCTACTATTGCCAGATTTAGCTTGTGTTTCTCCCTATCCTGTGGTGTGATTTTCTTGGTTTTGATCCTTTGGTTTTCGATTCTTCTTCGATTCTCCTGTTATCCCAATTACACTTGTTTTTTTGACTGTCCTGACTCCTCTGACTTCTTTCTCTTGATCCTTTGGTACCTTGCTCCCCTGATGGACTCCTTGTGTACTGACCCTTGGCTCCATCCCTCACTTGGATTTTGATTACTCCACCTGCACCAAGCTTTTGCTCGGCTCTCCGACTCCAGGATCTCTGACCTCAGCAGAGTCAGCACAGATAACTTGCACTTGAAGTCCAGGGAGCAACCATGTCTGGTGAGGCTCTTCTAGCCTCCCAGCAAATGGGGTATTGTCTGTATAGTGAATTTTGTTATATTGGGGTATCTGTGATGGTGCAATTACAAATCATTTGTAAATCTATATATACAGTATATCGATTTCAGTGACAATATACAACAGAATGAAACCAATGTTTCTTGCCTAGCCCAGTATCATCAAGCCATATTTGGCACACTGTGAAAGATGGAATTTTTACACATTTGACCAAGGTCAGCAGTTATTTCTTCCACGCTAGTGTTAAATTCTAGAGCACAGTGCTCACCAATGGAAAATGTCACAGCTATAATAAAAACAAATTAATAATAACATTTTTATTTTTTTAAAATAGAGACTGACTAACTTGTTTCTTTTTAGCTTTTAGATGCTATAACTGTGCCATCACAGCACAGCAGGATGGTGGTTACAACATTATTGGTATAAATAATTCAGCCATATTCCTTGCAATATTTACAGTGGTGTAAAAGGGATTGTTTAAACCTATTCCTCTTCAAATATTCCTTAAGAGTTAGTGAATATACAGACTTATTCATAGCATCATAGTAACATAGCAATTGAGGTTGAATAAAGACATACGTCCATCTAGTCCAACCTTTATACCTTATTCATTAACCCTACCTAGCAGTTGACAAGGGGGGGGGGGATGCCTTCCTGAATCCAAATGGCAATCGGAAAGTATCCTTGGACCAACCAGAACTACAGTATATGTATTAATACCAGTAATTCTTAATATTTTTTTGGTTTAGAAATGAATCCAACCCACTTTTAAAGCTATTTAATGAACTTGCCATTACCACATCTGCTGGAAGACAGTTCCACAGTTTCACCATTCTCACTGTAAAGAAACCTTTCCTAACCTGAAAATGAAACTTCTTTTCTTCTAATATTAAAGGATGACCACGAGTCCTCCTATATGGCCTATTAGTGAACAATGCATCAGAGAGCTTAGTATTTGGCCTATTTATATAGTGAGAAGTAATAATATCCCTGGTGGAATCACAACTCCTCCATTCTGTTATTGTGGGTTATTTTTAGCAGTCCATTTTTCGTACCTTTTTTATTGAAACGCCTCCTTTTCTGGGCCAAAATGCGCAAAGCAGTGCATTTTCTTTTGTTCAGACTATACATGGACAACAACGGACAGTCCATTGTTTTTCTCCATTTGGTGTGTTTTTAGTGATCCTTTTTTGTATATTTTTAATTAAAACAAGTACATTTCCGAACAGAAATGCGTGCAGCAGACCTCAGTTTATACATTAGACAGCATCAAAAGCTTTAGCAAAATCCAAGTATACTACATCTACTGCTATGCCAAAATCTAAATTATTACTCACCTCTTCATAAAAACCAAGCAAGTTATTCTGACAAGAAAATTTCTCATAAATCCATGCTAATTATTCCTTATAACTTCATTTCTGGACAATTTGAGGCACGGTATTTTGCCTGTGTTCTTATTCTGCAGCAACCAATCAAATGACATCAGATGTTTACTATCTGTTGTAGACAAGTAAAAATGTAACATCTGATTGGTTGTTGCAGATTAAGAGCACACGGAAAATTTTGCATCTCATTGCGAATAAGACCAATGTTTTCTTTTATTTGGATTTTATTTTATTGAAAATAATATTGTTTAAGGTTAGTAAGTTTTAAATTAGAAAACCTGAAATCATAGACTGATAACACAGATTTTAGGCATCAATGCTTATCCTTATATTTAATCAAGATCCAGTTATGCTTAGAGTTTCTCATAGTATGGCTTTTTTTAATTTCCCAGGGTACAAAGCATTATTAAATGTGGCCTTTAACTTATCTTTAACAACAACCTTTAAGCTTTATGATTAAAATTTCAGAGGTGGTAGAAAGGCACCCAAAATTAAACTCTTAATTCTGTCCCTGAATATACACGATTACCTATAATTAAGAAATCAAAATTTAGAAACTTCATTATAGATCTATTAACAAACAGTGGCTTCTAATTAATAGGATGCTTCTTTTGAACAAAAAATTAGGCTGGAGAGGGAATTAATTACACCAGTTTAATATAGTACAGAGAAAATGAGAGTCTTACCAAGCCCTCCATCTGCAGCCATTTCCACTAAATGGCCAGCAATTGATTAGAAAAAGCAAAAATGCTTTCAATTTTATTCTACTTGCGACACATGTTAAACAAGCAATTACAGCATAAAAATAAAAACAATTACAAATACAAAGCAGAAATATCTTATCACTAAAGGATAACTATATAACATTATTATTGATGCTATTGAAGGAATTGTCAGTGCTGTGTTTTTGCAATTTAAATTTCAGTGGGGAAAAGCCAAAAAAAAAATGTCTAAGAGTGTTAGCTCACCTCTGCACATAGCCCAACCATTTCAATATATATATAGCTCCCGTGGTGCCTTGGTGATGTTACTCAAACACTGACAGGGAGATGTAATAAAAGTTCCTATTGTTAAAATGGTGCTAATTTTGCCGCAACGAATCGGATGTTAGCTTTCAAATGGTAACTAACATCTGATTGGTTGGGGCAACGTTACCACCATTTTTAACAATAAGAGCTTTTATTACATTTCCCTATGAGTGTTTTATTGCCAACATTCCCCACATTCAATACCAATAACAGATTGGTATGCAGGACTGTGTACGCACAGTGATTTAACAAGCACAGCAATATCTGTGAGTGCGGGGTGTTAATACAAAACATACGTTTTCCTCTTTATAGCTCTATAGTTTTATTTTATATGTAATTGTAAAAGGAATGTCAAGTAACTGAATCTATGCCATCCACGAAACAAGACTAGGGGGCATATTTATAAAAAAAAAAAAAGAATCGAAATTAGCGCAAAAAAATTACCGCCGCACATCGCAGCCACAAAATAGCGCTATCGCCGTATTTATAACGGCGAGCGCCATTGCCGCGATATGTATCCGGCCGCGATGTGTTGCGGTAATTTTAAGTCCCTTCACGGCGATACTGTACACATCGCCGCGAAGGGACTTAAAATCCCTTCCCGACGCCTCTGCTAAGGGGGTGGGGCATACGCCCACCCGCCCACAACCCCCCAGCAGCCCTCCCAACCCCTTCCCTGCTCGCGCAATCTCGAACGGGAGCTAGGAGGGGCTGCCGGGAAGGGGCCACAGCAGGTGGTCGCGACCACCCGCCGCGCACCCCCCCCACAACCCTCCCAAGCCCCCCGCCCCAGACGATCCCGGGGAGGGGAGGGGAAAGGGAGGGTGCCGCTGGGAGGGGTGGAGGCACCCTCCAGCGGGGCCCTGAGAAGGGCCTTTTGGGGCTTAAGGCGTCTCGCAGCGTGAACCGGGACCCCCCTCCCCGGCCCTATCAGGGCCTTTGGTGGCACTTACAAGTGCCTTTGGCGGGGTCACCCCCAGTGTGCGGCTCTTAAAAGAGACCTTGGGCGGCGTCTTCTTTCTTCCAGTCCCGGCAACACCAGCTCCGCCGAGGCCGCTGACCCCCGAGAGGTACCCCGGCGGGCGCCGGCGACCTCAACGAGGCCGATGTTGCCGACGTCAGAAATTTCCAGTAATCTGATTGGTTAATGTAAAGCATGCAAACCAAGCATTAAAAAATTGACCAATCAGAAATTAATTAGGGTTTTCTGCAAACCTATATAAAGAGGTGCACTCGGCTGTGGAACTCAGATGCCATCGCAGTAGATGGCTGAAGAAAGAAGAAAGAAGCGGTTGGCAACATCGGCTCCGCTGAGGCCGGCGGTGGTGACGGTGCCAGCGGGCTTACTGGCGGTCGCAGTGAGTCTGCCTGGCATCGGCGACCTGAGTGGTGTTGGTGTCGCCAGCCCGAAGATGTCGCGTCGGATCAAGACGCCGGCAACATCGGCCTCGTTGAGGTCGCCGGCGCCCGCCGGGTAACCTCTCGGGGGTCCAGCGCCTCGGCGGAGCTGGTGTGTCGCTGGGACTGGAAGAAAGAAGACCCCGCCAAGGGCTCTTTTAAGAGCCGCACACTGGGGGTGACCCCGCCAAAGGCACTTGTAATGCCACCAAAGGCCCTGATAGGGCCGGGAGGGGGTCCCGTTCACGCTGCGAGACGCCTTAAGCCCCAAAAGGCCCTTCTCAGGGCCCCGCTGGAGGGTGCCTCCACCCCTCCCAGCGGCACCTCCCTTCCCCTCCCTGGGAGAGCCGGGTGGGGTGCTTGAGGGGTTGCTGGGAGGGGGTGCGCGGCGGGTGGTCTCCGCCGCCGCGGGGGGTTGTGGGCGGGGTGGGCGTGCCTCCCGGGGCGGGTGTGACCACCCGCCGCGGGTTGCCTGCCCATCCCCGCCGCGGGGAGGCTAGTATCGGCAAAGAAGGTGGCGAAGGTGGCGAAGTAAAACAGCCGATACTAGCACTGCGAAACACATACCGCCGCTTTATAATAGAAGTGGCGGTAACAGGTAAGTATCGGCGCGAAGGGTTAACGCTTCGTTAACTTTTCGCGGCCGTTTTCGGACATTTATAAATCGTGTTAAACGCGATTTATGCGTTAATGTCAGTGAAAACGGCCGCGAAAACTTAACGAAGCTTTATAAATATGCCCCTAGATCTTGGAAATTATCAATAAAATAATTCACAGATTTATACTAATATAATCTCATTAGCTTCATTCTCAATGTATAGCAATCACGTTTATCAGCTGTTTAGTAACATGATTGATTGGCCTTAACTTGACATTTGTGAGTTATTATGTTTGTGTATTTTCCATAAAGTCTAAGGTTAGACCAATCTGACGTGTTTTTCTTATTCCATGCAATTGAAAATTGTTATGCACTAATAATAGACTGCTAAAGTACTTAAACCACAGTAATAATGGGAATAAGTTATACAGCACTTAAAACTTCAATCATAATTTTATTTCTCCTGTACAATAAACACTATTCTCATAACATTTGAGAATACAGCTTCTTCTAGAGGTGAAACTGAATTATGACTGAAGACAGGAAGCAAGCTGGAGGCTATGTTTTGCCCCACATGAAACGAAAGGAAGCTGAGTGTCTATAGAGAAAAAAATAGCCTAGAGGTTGCTGGTTTTTCCATTTTACTCCCAAAGGAATGATTCATCAGAAAAATACTGCAAGCACAGACACAGTTTGGTAAGGAACTGCTAAAATAAAATACCGTAAGCAGTTAACCATCTCTGTATTGTATTTAAAAAGAGGTGCAAACATTTGCCCTTCCTGGTAATTTGAAGAAACCAATTAGAAAAACAATTCTAGCATCAGTTTAACACAGCACTTGTATTACCTGGTAATTTGCCACCCCTCAATAATTAAACAAAATGTAGATTTGCTGTTTAAAGAAATCCCTCTCCTGCAGGTCCATGTACCATACACACATGTACTTGTGGCAAAGTTGCCACAATGTTTTGTGCAAGTAGTAATGGGAGGTAAGCATAATAAAGTTAAGATTTAGTTTGATTTTATTTACTTTAGATTTTATTTTTAACAAGCTAAAAAAGCGTGGAGGTACAGAAAGATTGCAAAACCTGTAGTGTTTCTGGGCACACACCATCCAACTAGTGCCGAACTGTCGGTCAGGACAAAAAATTTGCTGGTGTGTACCCAGCCTTACTATTTATTTGTTTGAAAAGATTAGCAAGCAAGACATATTTACATCGCTGAGTAGAAAAAGCTAATTTGTAACAAAAATTGCATAGGTTTATCTGTAAAGGAAACCTAGTTTATAAGCTTTATATATTTCTATTTATGTTATATATATATAAAGTTTGGCCGTTTTCAAACTTTTGAACTTCAGTAAAAGTTCGAAAGTTCGAATTGGCATCCATTAAAGTCAATGGGAAGTTCAGATGATTCAGCTAGATTTGCTATTGTAAAAATCAAAGCAAATGCCAAGAAAACAGCATTGCACCAGTTTGGAATAATGTTTTGTGGCACTTAAAAAAAAATAAAACTTGGTAAGTTAGTGTTGACACTGCAACGATTTCCCCCGTAATATTTAACACCTGTTGGGGACCACTAAGAAGAGAAGGAAGAGAAGTATACAGGGAGATTCACCCAGAGGCGAAAGCGCTCTGGGCAAATCTACTGCAGCAGATTAACCAGAGGCTGTGGGACTTTGTTTGAATCTCACACGCACATAAGTATTTAATGCCAGCTATTAGGTGGCACTATATACTTATATATGGTGATGGCTGCGCGAGTGCTACAGGGGTAGCTTCATTGAATTAAACTCCATGCAGGTACTACAAATGGGAAGTCTATCTTCCTAACAGCATTCTGAAATCAAAGGCCCCTTTAAGGTTTCCCTTAACCTTTCCCCCCCCTACATTATCTCTATGCACTGGTTTTAAACATGGGTATAAACACTCAATAAACAAGCTTGGAGGCTTCCACCCCTCCTCCAAAATGACATGTACACAGATCTTATCACCCATACTATCCCCAGCCAATCAGATTGTAGAATTTAAGAGTGAAAGAAAAAGAGCTTATTTCCAAGTTTGTTTAGTTTACACAAGCACAAATATCAGGCTCCAGGTATATGAATCTGTTAGTGAAATTAGGTTCTCCTGTTTCATAAGCTGGCATACAAAGACCCTACCTGGTTACATCAGAATTTTTTTACATGAATAGAGTCAGTGATTGACAGGCAGGATGGGAAGTGGTCTGGTACATAATCAGAAGGTATAAGTTAGAAGGAAAAAGTATTTGCTAAGTCTTAACAATGAGTATGGTAAGTAAGCAGTGGGGAACAAACTGTGGAAATTTGAGTTTTGGGCTGGCCCTTTTAGAGCATATTATGCCAGTTTAATGGAAGTATACCAATGACATATGGAAAATAGTAGGCCAAGTAATAGTTAACAATAATAACCTTTAACACGGACAGTTGTATGATTAGCATCTAGTCCTTGTGTGGATTAATCTTTATTACAATTAAACTTATGATAAAAATAATAATGGTTAAATAGGTCCATAGTCATAATTACCCAATTACAATTGTCATTTTTTGGGAAGTTATTTAAATGAGAGCAATACCAATATCCTACCATCCTTCAACATACTCCTAGGGTGCCGAATGGTTTACAGTAGGAAAGATCAGGTTAACCAGATTTCCTTGAGATCTGTACATAGTGATTGAGACACAGTTTTACAGGGGATTTATTATATGCCACTGTGTGGTTTCTGTTTAAAAAACAGGTATTTGCAAGCTATGATAATGGAAAGACTGAACTATCTAGACATGTAAGTGAGGAATTGTAATCGGATGTTACAAAATTAGCATTTTAATTGATTTTTTTTATCCTTAAATATATTTTTGTTACAGCACAGAATAACTAGAACTCATCCCAAAACAACCTGAACATTTTAGTTCAAAGTCTAACTGCTCTCTGTACTGCCCTTTGAAGAAGGAAAATGGAAATGTTATTCACAAGAAATCCAATTATTAATAATATAACACATAAAAGTGAATTTATAAAGAGGTTTAAATAATTTGAGTAGATAGAACTACATTTTTATTGGTACAATATCATAATTGGATTAATAATAGATTATTGTAAAGAAGACAAATAGGAACATTTTAATGATAACTAAAGCTATAATATAAATAAACCCTTGTGGATTCTTAAGTTCCTAACTAGAAAGAGCTTTTTGGAATCACAATAAAATCCCCAAAAATCCGAAAACAGACCCATAGAAGTCAATGGGGGAAAAAATCAGAAAGTTCCAAGTAAATTTAGGGTAGAAAAAGCATGGTAACTTACTGTACATGGCTCAGGCACCTGGGAAATAGTCAGGGGAGCACGTACCAATCTCCAATCACCTACACTCAAACTTCCGCATGTACATTCGATGCTATGTTTTGTAACCTTTGAAAGTAGTCTTGAATATATACGGTAACCCTCGAAATTAAACAAATACAACAATGTACCAAATAGCAAGCAAAATAAATACTTCGTATAGGTATACTTAAAGAGTGTCCCAAATGTAGCGCATGTGCAACATTGTATACAGTTTCAATACAATGATCGGGACAGGGATCAAATACACAATGTAACAGACAACAAGAGAATAACAAAATGTCAAAAATGGTCCAGGGGCCTATGCCCCAGACCCTTTGTAAGATCTACATCTCTCCACACTAGACTATACACCAGAAACCTCACGTAAGATCCAGCAAAAGAGAGATGAACCAGAACTCAAGGTGAATAAAAAACAATCTTTATTGTAACGTCATCAGAATTTGAACCTTAGATGTGGTCTGATGCATTTTATGCACAAAGCATGAAATGCATCCGGTGAACAAAATATTTCATCAAAACATTGACAAAATTTCTTCTCAAAACCTACAATATTTTGTTGCAAAACCATAACATTTCCATTTGCTACCTCTAATCATTTTATATGTAATATAAGAGTTACAATCTTACCTTATTGACTGGTGTTGCAAAGTGTCTGGATCTGTGGCATTTACTGTGAACAATGATGAGCCAATCTGGATATTTTCCTTCCTTGATACAGTCATTGGGTCAGGGTGAAAAACTGGACTTTCATTTACATCTAATACTGTAACTTGAACAGTTGCAGTAGAGCTAGATCCATACCCCACATCTGGTATCAAAGGGTCTTCATTCTCAACTTTGATCAGCAGTGTGTGAAATGCAGAAATCTCATAATCCAAAGGCTATAATAAAATGGGTAAATATTTGACTGGTTTTAGGTCTCTGGAACATGATTTAAAAGGATAACCAATGAAACTGACAAAGGGAAAGAGAGGATTTAATGCACTTTAAAAGAGAAATTGAGTTAAACTGAAAGTGGAAGTAGCTACAGGAGGGATCTCTGTAGGAAAGATTTTAAGGTGTTACTGATTTCCAGCAGGTACATTTTTGGACAAGCAAGTGGCACAAAATTTTAAAGGACATGTCAACCCCCAAAACTAAAATTTAACCCACTGCCAGTCCCACTGTGTAGTGTTAAAAAAATCCTTACCTTATTCCTCACTCAAAATAGTTGTCCTGCAGTGTCTAGTCAAAGTCCAGGAAAGTGAAGAGTAGGAGCCTTCCTTTGTGTCAAGGTTTCTGCCCCTTCCCTGTCCTCCTGGAGTACCCTGGCATGTGCAGGGGAGCCATTCCCTCTCCCCTCTCACCCTCCAGATTCCTCATCTTTGCAGTTCATTTAAAAAAAAAATTGTAGTCTAGGGACCCCCCTCCCAACCCTAACCGCCAAATTAAATTGAAAAAAAAAAATTGCAGAGAAACTTACTTACCAGACCACGTTCCTTCAGCTTTCTCAATAGCTGCCACGTCAATCACAGACGTAGGTGCCGCTCCAACTCCTAACGCTACTCCATTCCCGTAAATAACATTAGAGGCCGTAGCCTGGTAGGCTGGGCAAACCCTTTAATCAGCAAATTCTAGCAATTTCTTAAATCAGAAAAAAAAAAATTTAGGTTGGAGATAATAAACAATTAATAAACAATTTCTTTTATTTTTGGTCCCATAGGGAACTGGTTATATTGATTGGTCGGTCGGCCAGAAATATTGTATGGTGTTATCCCAGCCTTCACATAACTTTAATGTTTGGAATGCCTCTCCTGGACCAACATGAATTTCTCCCTTAAGCACAAGGAGAAGAAGGCACAATTACTCCATACTGTAATTATCTGGCAACTGTGTCCAAGTGCTAGGGAAGGTGGGAATAGTAGTTCCTACTTTCTCTATAATTATAGGTAGGAATGGTTACTTTATAATTTTCAGTGGAGTTTCTCTTTAATATCTTATAACTTCCAAACCTATGTCTAAATGTGTTGGTATCACTGTGTTTACAAATGTTATGAAAGTACTAAAACAGATCAGTTATAAATCAGTTACTATCCACAGTATTAAAATGTCTTACTTTAACAACGGAAAGCATTCCTTCATTTGTCAGTGGATTTGTATGTATTTCAAAGCTCTGGCCTGGATTTCCATTGATGATGGTATACACAGCCTTCCAGGCACCAGTGGTCGGGTCATCTTTGTCCTCAACAGTTAAGTTTACCATTACACCAGTTACTCCTTCTTTAACTGTGGCTTGAAACTAAAACACATAAGGAAAACAAGATATGATGTCTAATGTCTGTGAAAAAGTAACAAACACAAAGCAAAATCAAGCTCTTATATTCATTTACAAGAAACAGGACCTGCAAAATCACTGTAGGTAACAACGTGGATCATCAGCTTATTAAAATATATTTGGTGTTCATATTTGATGTCTTCTGTGACTCTCCCTATTTCTTTAGGAGCATGATATTTATATTGAAATCTAGCAAGTGCATTAAAGCTTCTTCTGGATTCTAGCATGTGTACTAGATAGGGAAATGCATGAAACTCCCCCAAATGGATGCAGAATGCTGCCTGTGTAACATTAAAAAAGCAAAATCTTGAAATGATGTATGTTTCTTTTAACAAGCAAAAAATAGATTCTGTAAGCATACTTTAAACTTTATTTCAATATCACCCATCAAAAACAATGTATGCGTCTTCAGAAAAGCTTTAAATGGTGTAATCCATCTAGAAATGGTGATACCTTCAATACAGGTAGAATACTAGTGTAAAATGAACGTAACCACACATAAAACATTATTATTGTACCAAATTGAGAAAGAGTAGGCTCAAAGGGCTCAAATAGATCCAAACAAGATATCAATGAATAATAATGTGTCAGTCCTACTGAAGCCTAATGCCACATTTTAATTAATAATAGGGGTTCACATTGCAATACAAATTTTCCCACATATTTAAATTTTTAAGCAGAGAATTTATTATTTGGAGTTTGATTAACCAAACCACACTTTTAGTCCCAAGGGATCAGGGGGAGCAACCGCAGAGGAGGCATGGTAGCCAAGGGGGCCCCATCTTCTTATTTTTCCTATTACAGATATAGTCTCCTCCAAGAAAACTACTGTGGAAGAAGCATGGGTAGTGGCCTCATCATACATTTGCTGGGGCCCCAATGATTCCTAGTTCACCACTGTTCAGTACTGCAAGAATATTACCATGTTCTACATTCCACCTCCTCCCCTTTACCATTGGTACAGGCATGGCCAATGTGCTTCATACAAAGAGTTAATGGAAGATTTTCAGTGATACACCCTGTTTAACCTTGTGCTAAAGGGTAAAAGTAACTAAAGAGCTTGTTGCTGGAAATATTTTACCTATTCCATACAGGTATATCTTTGGATCATTTAATTAGCAGGAATTTAGGTCACAAAGTGCATTTAAGTCTGAAATTTTGAAATATTGGTAATGTTAATGTCCTATAGAACATTGGCCAAATGCAAACTTTGTTTCTTTAATTTGCTTAAGAACGAGGATAACAGCTTTACCATTAACATTGTTCTTTCAATTCCCCTTTACTGATATGTGGCAGCATAAAAGCATTAGACTCATAGTCCTTTATTATCCATGTTTTACACATTTAGCACTAAATCTAATTCTTTTGTTAAAGGATAACTGTATTGCCTCAATGCATTTTTTTTTAAACTGCTTTCAAAAGAGTAAAGGTATGCAGCTCTCCCCATAATTTTTCTCCTGATTTCGAGCTTCTCTCTGCCTTCAATTAGCCATGCTGTGAAGGGGGGCATTACAATTCTGTCTGCCTGTAACTGTCACTTAAATCTAGCATGTGAGAAAACACTCCTCCACCCATCCTTGATCAGCTTGATTATGTAGGCTGTATCCTAGCAACCGAACAGTTCAAGTTTGTTTGACTGGCAGAGGAGGAGGAGAGAGGTTGTAACAGACATTCCTACCAGCCAATGACAAGTGATATGTTAATCAGGGACCTGGGCCCTCTAAGAGGCGGGCTTTTACCACTCATCTTTGCTGTGTGATATCTAAGGGGGTGCAGCACGGTTGTAAATGTGAGTAAGCGATTTCAGCTGCTAGAAGTGTGGACATGTAATGGGGGTAATGTTAAAGGGCAAGTCCAGCCCTAAAATGAAAACTTACATACAGGTAAATCACCCCCAAAAACCCTAAATGGTAATAATTTGAAATGTTAAATATATAAGTCTAACCTGAAATCCTGCACAATGTCCTGTTGCCCCTGTTTCTGCTTCCTGGTTCTTCCAGTTAGTAACTGAGAGTTATGGATTTGACAGTTGACATCACAGCCAATGACTGAATTTAATCCCCTAGCTGCCTCTTCTGAGCATGCCCAGGCTCAGTACAGGTTTCTAAATTGTTCAGTTTTCATGAGGCCTCCAGAAGCTTAGCAGACATACAGTAATGAATTTATAGGACAAACTACGATATATCAACATATTATAAAGAGGCCATTCTTTCTAAAAGATGTTCTTATGAGGGTGGAGTTGCCCTTTAAGAAAAAATTGTTAATTTCATTCCAGTGCCACTTATTGCACATTATGACATGGTAAACATCACATTTCTCCTTAACTGTAGGTATGTAGGTAACTTCCATTAGTAACCACTGTCATTTCTAACCATCCTTCTTTTATTTCTACTTCAGCTCATAAATGAAATATTTGTGTTAGCTACTGACAGAGAGTTTCTTGTTTTCCTGTCACTTTACTTCAACACATTATACCCACCACTGACTAACTGGCATTAACTTTGTTTCAGGAAGGACAGTTATTTTTAGAAGAGGTTAAAGAAAAATAAAAAAAAAGTGTCAGTTCAATAATTTAGTACAGAAAATGATTGTGTAACTTACTGTAAGTGATAAGACAGCAATTATGCTTCATTGTGGAGAGAAAATGATTGCTACCCAATTCACTCAAATTGGCTGATACAACTGACCCATGTGTGGCTGCTGTTTGATTTTGGGCAGTTAATTGAACAAAAGCTAATTTGACCTGTTATAAATGTTCCAACAATCGGCTATACCATTGGGCATTCATCTACTTGTATATATCTGCCTCTGTGCTATGTACACACATCAGATAAACTGATAAAATTATTACAGCAATTTGTTCTGTTCTATAGAGAGGAGAGTGACTTGGAGACTCCTCACTGATAACATTAGAGGGGAGGCCCCACGTGTTAGATAGGCAGCAATAGTGGACAATTATTGGCTGCTTCAGCCAAAAGTATTGTGTCATATTCTGGCCTTACCAACCACCTGGCATAATATTTTTGTCATCGGACAAAAATATCGAGCAGAATTGCTGACACCAAAATTTTTGGGCAAAATTAGTTTTTAGGCAATCCTGTGTATTTTAAGATTAGATCCTCACCCTGGATACTAGAGATGGCATGAGCAGGGGTCTAGGTGAGTATAATTGTCCATTAAGATAAAACAGGAGAGAAATAAATACAGAAAAGTCACTCAATAAAAAAAAATATTTAGATAAAGATGAATTAATGCAGATTCTAAAAGGGCAAATGATATAAAACAATGTAAGAGGGAGGATCTCTGGGTTGAAAAAATACAGTAAACAGCAGTAGTTTTTCTTCTGTCCATAAAATACTGAAATAATGTGTGGTGCTTTAATACCACCTTGTATCAGCCTATTCATAGCTGCAGAATATTCTGTGGATGGTAAAAGGATCGATATTGATATTTACTATAGTTCCACCATACCAAGCTTGTAAAGTCTGTCTCCTTTCTCTGGCGTTTAATAGCCCTTCAAAAGTGTCTGTTACTCGTTTCTATGGTACACATTTATTGATAAAGGGACAATGTCGTTGAATCTAACAGAATCCACCCTTTTTCATGTTCATTGTTGACCTTGGGAAAGCTCAGAACTGACCAAATATCTTTCTGTCATCTTTTAAAGATTGTTACATTGTGTACCCATCTTTAAAGGGCATGTCCACCCCCAAAACTCAAATTTAACCCCATACTGGCCCCACTCTGTAGTGTACAAAAAGTCTTACCTTACATCCCAGCTCCTTATGGTTGCCATGCTGTGCCCCTCCAAAGTCCAGGAAAGTGTAGTGTAGAAGGCCTGTGTGACTCATCCTGCGCCTGTCTCAGCCTCAACCTCGACAAGGTTGAGGCATGCGCAGGAGAGTTTCCCCCCCCCTCACTCTCCCTCCTGTTTTTTTCTCCCACCCCCTAGTGTAAAAAATTAAACATATTGATCCCCCAGCCCCAACCGCTGTAACAGAATTCATAGAAAGTGCCCCGATAGTTACTTACCTTCCCTCTATCCTCCGGCATTCTAAGCAGCCGGCAGCCATGTCTCTGATTGGCTGCCTCCTAGCCAATCAGGCACGGCTGCCGGTCCCGCCCCCTGCTTGCATTTCTGTGCAAGCAGAGGGCCTGGAGACCGCCGCGGAGGATAGAAGGAAGGTAAGTACATATCGGGGCACTTTCTAATAATTTTATTATGGCGGTTGGTGCTGGGGGATCAATATGTATAACATATAAAAAGTTTAAAAAATGGGTGGACATGCCCTTTAAAGTCACATTAATCTTTAAAACTAGTGTGTACAAAATGACCACAGATAATAATAAATTTGCCCCAATGCTGATTTTTCAGCCAAGATAAAAAAATCTAATAAAAAGGTAAAAACTATTGTGCTCTCCTTGAAAATCTAAAAGTCCTTAAATTCCTATGTACTCAACCCCCTAAACACTAAAAATGTAAGTAATTAGCTTTCATATCTTAGTACCTTGTATTTTTTTCACCCAACCAACTGCAAAATGAGCTTTTGTAGTTATTTTGGTTTAATAGTATTTTGGAAATCTTGAAATATTTTATAAGCTTTTCTCCAGGAATAATGTTATGGTACAATAAACAACGATTATCTACAAACAAGCATTTTATATAACTAAAAGAAAGTGTAAGAGTGCTAAGAAATTTGTCAGAATGTGAGCAATATGGATAGCTTATAGTGTTTGGGAAAGGTAGGCTAAAATAAGGTTTGAATGTCAGCTGAAGTTCTGGGTTTGGACACATCTGCAAGGAGTCGGTATGTTCTCCCTGTGCTTGTGTGGCTTTCATTTGGACACTCCAGTTTCCCCAACATCCATAAGGATATTTCATCACAGAAGAGTTCCCTCACCATAGGGTGACTTAATATCCTTATGTTATGTGAAGGAGTGCATTGTTTTTTATATTACACAAGGTTGATATATTTAATTTCTTTGTCTAAAGCATCAAACACATTCAGACTGTTTATCTCTTCCGACCAGTCAGTCAGCACGAAGGACTGTCGGTTGCATCAAAAGTTTGTCGGTTGCAGACAAATATCCATGCAATTATTTCATCCCGATCGACAGATACACTGAACTATCTGTCGATCGGATCGTAATATTGCATCGTGTGTACACAGCTTTGAGACTGTTATGACTTTACTAACATTGAAATACTGTCACTTAAAAAAGGTAAATATGAACAAGAAACTTGTTGTGATTTACTTTCTTTTCCCAGCCTCATGTCAACCAGTGATTAGTGAAATCAGTGATTTACTTTAAAAATTACTTTACTTTTTAAAAACCATTTTAGGTTTGAAACGACAGTGACATAGCTGAGTGATAATTATAAGATTAAGCCCCCTTGTTGTTATTTGAGCCTCTTATGTATTGTAATGATATAAAGCACGACTTATAAAAAGTGTTCTCCTCAAAGAGGAAATGCTGGAATCCTATTAAATGCTATGCACATCCTGCTAAGATATAAAGTTTATTGGAGTAATATTTTACTGTAGACAAATTACTGTCTCTTCTTCAAGCAAACTAGCCCTTTCATTACATTTCAAATACTTTTTCTATTAAAGGGATTACAAAAAAAAGTGTCTTGATGCCAGATATTCTTTGCTTGGTCAAACTGAGAAGGAATATTAAAAAGCAAATGAAAGAAAAACTTTCCTGAATTATGATGATTGACTTTGACTTGATTGAATTCAGTGGTATATGATTGCCCATCAAGAGCAGCCATTTGTGATTTACCTTGCACAGATTAGCATATCAATTCAGTGAAACTATATATTAGCATTCATCTTTTATTTCTGCTTCAGAGAAATCAGAATAGAGTATGACAAAAGAAACAGATAAGGTAAAGAATAGCTCTCTGTATCAAATGGAGACCACCTGTTGCATTAATGAACAGCATAATCTTATTTCCCACTCCATTAATCTGCCCAGTGAACCATTAAACATACTTCTGAACAGATGAAGCTGTATGGTAAAAAAATAATACTTGATAAGAAACACCCCCCCCCCCCCTTTTTCAAAACAATTGTTAAATATGTTCAGTTACATTTAAATCATTTGTAATGATGCATTGTCCTGTTTCTGCCAATACGTTCATGTGGACAAAATAAATGTGTTAAATTATTGAACAACTTCTATAATAAGTGTTTAGCACTATTTACAGTAGTGTATATGTTTTACCTTCTTTTTTTTAGCTTCATTTGACCTTTTACACAGTTTATAAAAAAGGTTGTCAGGAGAAATGGTAATAATCAATCAGTACCTAGCTATCATCATCCATAAGAGAACAAACTATTCCCCACACACCATATAGTCTTTACCTAAACGTGCCACTTAATCCAATGTTGTTAAAACAGCACCTGTGTCAAACAGTCAACAGGTCTGACTAGAGATGGCCGGTTCGCGGACCCGAACTGGGTCCGCCGCGGATTCATCACGTCGCGAACGGCGGATTATTCCGGATTTTCCGGATTTTCCCCTTCCGAACTTCCGAACCGCGGATTTTTTTTTTTTTCCAAAAATTTCGAAAATACGAGTATCCCCGTAATTACGAGAATCTACGATCTTTCGGGACCCGGGAACCCGAGATCCTCGTAATTACGCGGATTCTCGGAATTACGAGATTTTCGTAAAAACGAGAAATTCTTGTAAATTCGCATTTGGGGGTTATTTTCAAGACGGAGCAAGCCACATGACTAAAATTAGCCAATGGCAGCTAACATGATTATTGCCAGCCCCCTGGGTATGAAAGGCTGCTTCACAGGTGACATTTTGTCAGTGTGTGGAGTGTGTTTAGTGGAGACCTGACAGTGTAGGAGTTGGAGAGAGATTTTTGCGCTTTTTGAGGCTTGTGTCTGTGTGTGTGTTTGTGTAGCTGACAGTGCTACTCTGTGGCTAATGTTTTCACCTCTGGTTCAATCCTGCCTGGCCCGAGAGCAGTACTCCATATTTGTTCTTTCTTCTCTCTCCATGAGGCACTTTGTGGTGTCACCTACTCTGACCATCTCATACAGCCGCAACAGCTACTCTGTGGCTAATGTTTTCAGCTCTGGGTCAATCCTGCCTAGCACGAGAGCAGTACTCCATATTACAAAGTGGGGCCTGCTGTAACTCAATGGTGCTGTTCCTACACATTCACCTGCTTTCCCTTGCACGAAGCATACTCTGAGGGAGAGTAGCCAATGGGGTGAGGGGTATGTCCAGTGGGGCTAAGCCTGCCTGGCCCCACAACAATGGTGGCAAACCGCAGTGGACATTATGTAACCAGTACCCCATCGCCTTCTTCCCTTGTTGTGTGCAAACTACTATATAGGGGAATGTGGCCAAGTGTGTGTGTGTGAATTGCATAATGGTAAGTTATATACAATTTAAGTACCAGACTATAGCTAGCTAAAAGTATGTGTATTTTAATTTTTCAAATAATTGATTATGAATCTATCTGAATAATTTGAATATCGAAAAATAAAGCCAAAAACAATTTTTTTAACAGTTTTTAATTATATTATAATATAATTTTTCTTTTTTTTTACAACTATATACAAAAAAAACAAACAAAAAAAACACTGGGGTTACTGGGGTACCCTCCTCTCCAGTCTGGTGAGGCGGCGGTCCAGGCGGCGGTCCAGGCGCCGCACCATGTGGCGCATCTCCCGCCGCATGCTCTGTAGTTTGTGGAGGAAGATATTGAGAGAATTGTGTTGAAGATGTTTGAGCAAAAAGAGCACATTTCCTAAAGCACCATGCGGTAGATGCAATTTTGCACTGATAACTACTTAACATACATGGTACTGCAATGCTATAATGTTGCGGTATGTCATAAAAAGGAAAGCTCAGTATAAGACATCATTATTTCTAAAATTCTTAGTTTATATTATGCATACCTAGTTATGGTAACAGTGATTTCTACTGATTGGCTGTTGGATGGGTTACACATGCTCAGATCTCTACTGACCAACTGAATCAACCCAGGGACAGGGTCAAGGGCAAGACCATAACGGTCTCTATTAGGGGTCCTGCAACAGGAAGTCATTATTTCCGTGCATTTATTTAACACAGACACAATGCTGATTGCTGAATGGGCAGATTAAGGTCATTGGGATGGATAAATACTGCTCTTTTTTTCTAAAAGTATATATATTATCACTGAACTTCCACTTAAAGCGATATTATTGCTCATGGGGGATCACTGATAAACAGCAGTAGGTAATGTGGCATAAAACATTACGTTTATTGCTAAATTGTATCAGAACATCTTGGTTTTGTATCACTAGGACTGTGTACATACAAAATTTTTTGGAAGTGGTGCACCCCCCATAAAAGCTTGTCAAACCCACAGTACCCAATGTTGCATCATGTAGCGTGGATTTTACACTGGGAAAATACAGTATTAATAGTCTTGTACATAACATTTCATAACGTTGCATATGATTACTTACGATTCTCAAGCATGGCCGCCAGAGGGACTGGAGAGGCTGGAGGTGCTGAGGGGCGGTGGGAGGGTGGAGAGTCTGGAGGGGCTGGAGAGGGTGGAGGGGCTGAGGGGTGGAGGGCATGGAGAAGGTGGAGGGCCTGTAGAAAAAAAAACGTTTTATTTCAACAACACCGTCCATACATTAGTATATATTACATGTATAAGAACATTTCCTAAAAGGCTATGTAGTGAACATTTCTTGGACAATTTTGGATGTTTGGACCGAATTCTGTAACTTAAGCTCAAAAACTGAGGGACAGATACAGCCCAGAGTCGGGGACAAAAAATGGGAATGAGAAATGAGAAGAGAACTGTGATCTGTCTCTCAAATCAAATTAATAGATTTGTTGCATTTTTTTTAACAAAAATTTTTATCAGTGAAATAATAAAATTCACTTAATTATGAATGATAATTCACTAATTATTTGCTGACAATCAAGGTCAATAAAAAGATAAAAAAATTGCTTAGGATGCACTTACGTGTCTGGCTGGTGCCAGGTGTCTCCACTTCGGGGGGTGGACTGCCCGGTGGGGGCATGGAGAGCCTGGTGTGGGCGATGGACTGCCGGTGGGGGCAATGGAGAGCCGGGGGGCTAGTTGGTGGTGTGCTAAAAAAAAAAAAGGAAATTATTTAACTCTCACTGTCATTAAATGTTCGTACATTTACTAAACAATTCTCGGAGAAGTTGTCAAAAATTATGCAAACATTTGGATAAAGGGCTTGGACATACCAACGTGTTAAAAAGCACACAATAGTGTGGCACAATTAATGTGATCCTCAATGTTTGCACAATTATGCTATCGTACTGCACTGCTGCAATACACATGAGCGCACCGGAAACATGCGCTTGTATGCTTGTTTCTGGAGCACTCGTGTGCGCTGTTAATGGCCTTGGACAAATAAGAAATTAAGAAAAAAAAAATTCTCAATAGGCTGCACTTACATTCTTCCTCTGGCGGAGACGGGGTGGGGGGTGGGGTGTCGGATGAAGATTCCCCTGCAAATAAAAATAAAAAATACATAATGAATGATATATCTAAAGGATATATTTAATTATATACTTTGAATTCTGCTTGAAAATGCAGATTAATAAGGCAATGGGGGTTATTCAATAAAAGTTCTTATCGTTTAAAATGGTGCTAATTTTGCCCAACCAATCAGATGTTAGCTTTCAAATGTTTACATAAGTTCTGATTGGTTGGGGCAAAATTAGCACCATTTTAAACGATAAGAACTTTTATTGAATAACCCTGAATATGTTATAGTTTCTTTAAAAGTCAATCATATTTCTATGGCAATGATTTCATACCTTATTCTGGCTAAGTACTTATATTTTTATTGTGTGTATTGTAGCCATGGAAAGGGAAAAGTTGGTTGGGTGTAGGGGAGCATCAGTAGCTGTGTGTACTTGTATCTGTATAGATTTTGTGGGTAACACAACATTTTTAATTTTGGAGTGTAAAAATCAACATTTTATTTTTGACTTTACTTTCCCTTCAAATAGGGCTGCCATGTAACTAAAAGGGTGGGCCAGTAAAGTGTGTTTAACTGTGTCTATGTGTGGGTATCAGTGTGTATTTATAAGATAAAAAGAAATCAATTTTTAATGATCGATTTCATTTTTAACTTTACTTAGCCTTTAAATAAGGCTGCCATGGAAATGGAAGGGTGGGCCACCAAGTGTGTTTACCTGTGTCTATGTGTGGGTATCATTTTGAATTTATAGGTGTTATGTTAAATAAAGTCACTTTTCAGTGATTTATTTTTTGACTTTACTTACCCTTTAAATAGGGCTGATATTGAATAATATAAGAAGAATAATAATGTAATAATAACCAGTGAATGAGAAATACAAAGAACTTGGATCTCTCTCTCTCACAAGCCAAATTTAAGGATTATTGATGTTTTTAAAAACATATATATAAAAATGTTTTTGTCAGAAGTGAATTAAAATATTTTACTACTTATTACAATACAGTAATATAATAAAAAGTATACTTGCCTTCCATCATCTGCCGTACGGCTGCCACATATTGAGGCCTCTGCCTCTTGAGATCCGACCACTGTCTCTGGAGGGTAGAGACAGTGGTCTGGTAGCCAAAGCGGCGCAGGATCCGTCGCTGCAGCCCCTCCATGATCCTGCGCTTTTTGCGCTGCACACGATACGTTCCAGGGGGGAAGTCATCATACCCCCTGGACAGGAGGTACCTCATGGCATACAGCTGCCTAACAGAAGATGCCATTTTGCAGGAAGGAAGTTCCGGTTCCTCGTTTTTACGAAAATCCTCGTTCTTACGGAAATCCTCGTTTTTACGGAGATCCACGGGTTTACGGGAATCCTCGTAATTACGGAAATCCTCGTTTTTACGGAGATCCACGGGTTTACGGGAATCCTCGTAATTACGGAAATCCTCGTATTTTCGAGAAAATACCGTTTTTTAAAATCACGCTGGCGGACTGTAATTTTTAGGTATTGTAGGCATTGATACGTGTTTCTAAGGCCATTACCCGGGTCCCTGAGTGATTAAGTGTACATTACCAAGGCTATTTAGACCACTTTTAATGCGGATTTTGCCGAACTTTCATTTTAATACGTTTTAGCGGGTCCGCTCGCGGATTTTCGAATTTACGGATTTTTTCGAAAATCCGCGGATCCTCGCGCGGACCGGATTTTTCGAAGTTCGGACATCTCTAGTCCTGACTATAATTTTGTGAAACAGATGTTGATCACAACTGTCATTTAGCATTCAAGATAAGTATGGCCTCTGCTTCCACAGTGTACCCGATAGATTTCAAGAATACAACAGAGAAAAATTTATAGAGCAGCACAATCTAGATCATGTCAGTCATGAGAATAAACCTATCTGCCTTTGACCATTTTATTTTATTTTTTTATTTTTCTACAATGCAGTATATCATATGTTTTAAAAGGGCTGGTGCAATAACAGGTTCAAAAGATTGCAGCAACCAATCAAAGGATAGCTTTTTGATAGGTTACCCTGTGAGATAAATATCTGTTGTTTTCAGTTAGATCCACTGGACTTACTTCACTTGAGGAAGGGGGCACCTTACCCCCTGAAATGTTGTGTTTAAAGTGTGGTCACTAAATAAAGACTTTGGACTATACCCTGGAATGTGACCCTCAATATATATTTTTGGATACCTATATTCCTTTCAGGGTGGAATATTTGAGGTGTCTGTACACATAGTTGGACAGATTGCATTGAACAATTTTCAATCAGCATGTAACAGCAAGGTGTTATTGACCTCCTCAATCAGACCTGGGAAAAGTAAGGCCCAGGGGCCACATGCCCATGGGCTGCCCCTGACTGGCCCCTCAATACTAGATCTATAACCAAAAAAATCTTAATATTAATTGAATGTCTCAGGCTGGATAATTGATTTTATTTGATTAGGCTAATTTTTTTGTTGTTTTTTTTTAAATGATGAATTGATCAAATGATTTTTGGAATGAATCTAAAATATTACACACCTTTCCATTGCAACTAAAAATTGCAACTAATAATCAAAAATCAATGAACCAGATATATGAATTAAATCAATTTATAAAATGCAGTTTTGCAATCTTTTAATTGAGAATTGAGTTGAACCTGTTTGTCCGGACCTTCACAACAATCCAAGTTTCTCATGTGGCCCCCTTGTAAAATTGAATTGCCCGCCCCTGTCCTAAATGAAAGATGTTGTTTGCATTGTGGCTAAGTGGTGTTATCGAAACTGCCCAGGGTAAGGCATCAAAACAGCAGGAGGTTGAACTTTTAACTCTTACTGCACATGAGAAGCTTGTTGTTTAGACATGGGGGAGGTAACAGAGGGGAGGCGGAAGGGGGGAATGCTGCAGAGAGATCTGACACCATGAAAAAACAGTCACTAAGAGAGGTAGGAGAAAGACATTAATTTAACTTTGAAATGGGGTAATGTGTTTTTTTCACTATAGATGCCCTTTAAGTCCAGTTGATCCATGAACTGGATGAATAAGAACCTTTACAAGCATTTTGTTAGATAACATTGGCTGCTGCAGATTAATATCACAAACAAACTTTCACAAATTTTATTAGATTTTTAAGAATAAGGCATAAATATTCATATGGGTTTATGCTGGTTAAAATATACATAATTATGAGACCACCATACTGTCTTAATTTTTTAAAAATCTTGTAAATTATTGACAGAACCATGCAGTGCATGCAGTAAATTATTGACAGAACCATGCAGTGCACGCAGTAAATTATTGACAGAACCATGCAGTGCATGCAGTAAATTATTGACAGAACGATGCAGTGCATGCAGTAAATTATTGACAGAACCATGCAGTGCATGCAGTAAATTATTGACAAAACTATGCAGTGCATGCAGTAAATTATTGACAGAACGATGCAGTGCATTGCAAAGAAGCAAAGTCATGCCAACTAATCAAAGTTACATTAACATGTAATATCCCAGACACGTACTACTTATTGTAGTGCAGCGATCATTGTGTGCTGGTACTACATTGTGGGTGCTAGTCAGGTAAGTAGCATGTTTTTTTTTGTTTTTTTACACCCTGTTTAAATGGTGTTGAATTTTGGGTTACTTATTAGCGAATAAGTTCATCACTGATGGTTTTGAATAGGGTGCCTAACACAGTTTCCAAAAACTACAAGAAACCGCACAGGCATCACAAAACCATTCGAAAATAGTTTTTTTCGATCTAACTATAAGATGTCTAAATTATAGTTAAATTCACAGATACAGGGGAAGACTCACAGTAAAACTTTCACATTTTTAAGATGATAACAATAATGTGAATGGGCTACAGTACTTTAGAAATGTTGAAAAAAAAGAGTTTCTAAGGAAACATTGATTAGAGATTAGTTAAATTCAAATCCTGATCTATCATCAGAGAACACAAAATCGGCCATTAGCTTTACAAATTGCATCAATCAGGTATGCTCTTTTATGTAATTACTGCTAAAAGGCTTTTTTCCTTTTGGTTAACTCTCATAGAGACTGCATTTACAAGATTGACAATGAAAGCAATATGCATTGCCATGTTTTTTTACATGAGAGGAAAAATGCAGTAAATGGAAATAGTCGGAGATAGCAATGATTTTCTAATATTGCAGTTCATTCTGTACATAAGACTGGGGTTAAAATAAAAGCTAAAAGCAGCTATGTATTGGAGGTAATAGCTAAAGCTCCTATATGTGTCGATGACCATGAAAATCATGTTACAGAAAGTCTATACAGATTGATGCAAGATTGGACCAATTCTTAATAGTGAATTGATAACTTCCTATGGTGACAGAAAATAACAAATCAATGTGAGATTCATTTGATATTCAAGTGAGGGGATGTAATTGCAAATTGATTATGTGGTAATAACTTTCTACTGTGTTAATGATTAATAGTCCTGTGCACATTTTAATAACACCAAGAAAACACATATACATTGCTTAGAAAAAAAAAAAATAGATTGTAAATTATATTTGAAAAGCTGCAAAATGAAAATCAGCAACTTACATCTAGAATGCATATGTCTTGAATAAGTCTGTTTGACATATG
Source organism: Hymenochirus boettgeri (assembly GCA_019447015.1). NCBI lineage: Eukaryota > Metazoa > Chordata > Amphibia > Anura > Pipidae > Hymenochirus > Hymenochirus boettgeri. Next base: position 107,310,119 of record CM033472.1, read on the forward strand.
ACTTTGACATGTGAATTAGCTTCATAGCATTTATACTCTTCAGCACATAATCATGTAGTGAATTCTTAATCAAACATAAAATTCATACTATTTTAAATCATTGGGGAGATGTAAAATTTAGCCTGCATGCACATTGGGTGCCTATGCCTTTAATACAAAGAGTGCAGGCCCCGGAAAATTGAAGTTGAACCCACGCTAACCCCATATTACATTGGGAAGCCTAGATTTAACTCTATTTTACCCAATAAAGAATAATATTACATGAAATTTACCCGAAACATGACAAAGGGTAAATTTACCCAAACATGTTGTATAGAACTTATAAAATAACTTTTCTGCATCCAATTTTGCTGGCTCCCTGATCTCCGTTTTTATTGATTTGTGTTAAGTTGGTGCTTGCAAAGAAGCACAGTTTGGAGACGTGGAGCGTGCCTGCCTCCCTGTTGACTGGACATTTCTATACAGTATATTTGTAATATTATAACTCCCTGTATGTTCTATAGAATATATGTACCTATGCAATTAAATTAATACCTCAATTTCTCTAAAAAAACCTTTAACACAAACTATCAAGCAATCGAATCCTAGACAGACCAATTTCCAGGTATAAGTGAATCATACTTCATGATTCGCGCCCATCTCTTTGGAAATTTGGTGTCTGGTGTGTGGGTTCAAAACAGTGGTTTTCACCAATACAACACATGCACAGTGGAATGTCTGCTACAGTTCTTCAGTACTCTTCTTCTATAGAATCATGGCCTCCTGGCATTGTAAAACATGTTGTGATGCTAGTAAAATGCTACTGAATGTACATACACAATCATCAACCACAAGAAGCTAGTGAAATCAAAAGAAAATGGGTTTTTTTATGTAGGAAAAATTTTGCTTTAAAGGGTATGTTCACTCCCCAGATTAAAAAAAAAACAAAAAAAACAGGCCCCCCCAAATCCAAGGACCATAATACTTTCCTGGCTCTCCTGTGCTCCTGAGACTTGGTGATAAGCATTGCATTGGTGTCAAGCATAAGCATTGGAGCCAAGTAAGTATTGTGATTCTAGGAGTTGGTTTTATAGAAAAGAAACACATATGGAGGGTGAGCATGCCCTTTAAGACAACACATCTCTTGGTATATCAATCTCTTGGTGGAATGAAGTGGTTACCATTCTTAAATCAGAACATGCAATATCTTAATATAATTTATATTAACTTAGAAAAACTTTAGGAAAGATGTAACATTATGATTCTCTTTAGAAGAAGATAGCACAAGGGTTACAGCCAAAATGTCTTGGGCTGTATTCCAGTTTCAACCTTCTTTTTTTAATTAAAAAATCAAATTAATCACAACATATCCATGCAATGTCTATCACAGCTAGAACATTGAAGCCAATTTTACTTTATTGACTTTTTTAGATGAAGATCTTAAAAAAACTTTTTTCAACAGGCTAAGGAAGCTTATTGGCCTGTGTTTATTTTAATACTGTATGTGGGATGTTTCTCCAAAACACTTTCCAGCTGTACACAGACAGATGTACATCTGCTAGGCCCTTACCATTTTTTATTGGCTTGTTTTATTGATCTGACAGCTAGATAATATTTTCACTTAGTTTTATTAATGTATATAGGGCTGTTAAGTAAGAATATGTGAGCATCAGGTAAAGACATCTGTTGATTTAGTTTATTTGGCTGATTTAGAATTATACTTTAATAGATTATTTACTATTTTAGAACAACATGGATAGATAAAGTAATTTGCTAGATTGTCACATTGAAAAAGCTGTGTATATAAACATATGTTTCTTGTAAAATATGTTTATGTAACGTAAAACAAGTGCCCCAGCACAAAATGAGCATTAATAATGTTGTATTACATATATATTAGTCTATTATGTGTTTCCTTAACGTATGAATAATGTACGCAAAAACTGCTTATTACAACAAAGCATCACTTTCCCTTCTTAGCCATCCCTAAATGGAAATATCGCACATGTTTGAAAAGTCTAAAGTTGGATACACATATTACCATCGGTACCAACAGGATTAGGCCTTTATTGGTACAGAAACTGCAAAACGAAAGTTGCCAACAAAGGTTCAACATATTTACAGATAGAAAATCTGCAGCAACCAATCAGATGTTAGATAACATCTGATTGCTTGCTGCAAATTAAAACCATGGACAAACGATTGCACCTTTTATTGCACCAAGATTAGGATTTAAAAAATGGACTTTAGTTCTTCTTTAAGCAAGTAAAAGGTTGGTAGATTTGTAATTTAAAGGATAACTATTGTGTATAATTTTTTTAAAAAATACTATTAAAATTAAAAGTACTTACGGGTAATTCCAACCTTCTGATATTGTTTCTGTGAGGAGTAGGGATGGCCGGATCGCGGATCCGAACCTAGATCCGCCGCGGACTTATCCTGTTCGTGAACGGCAGATTTTTCCGGATTTTCCGCCTTCCGAACTTCCGAACCGTGGATTTTCGAAAATACGTATTTTCGAAAATTTTCGAAATTACGAGGATTCCTCGTATTTTCGGAAATACGTATTTTCGAAAATTTTCGAAATTACGAGGATTTCTCGTATTTTCGAGTTTTTTTTAATTTTAATGGGTCCGCTTGCCGATTTTCGAATTTTTTCAAAAATTTGCGGATCCTCGAGCGGAACGGATTTTGCGAAGTTCGGACATCTCTAGTGAGGAGCACCAGCCCCAAGAAAACTGATTCTGACAGTCTTCCTCCTGGCTTCAGCACTATCTTTAATACAGATTTAGTCCAGGACTAACCTGACAAATGAAAACTGTACATGTTGTAGCTCCTAAACGAAACAAAATTGTGAGGTAGGAATAATCAATCCTACCCCTATGCCCCAGGTACTTTCCATTTTTAAACAGTTAATTTTTAGAGTATAGATATCCTTTAAGTAAGCCCTGAATCATTTACTGCTATAATCCAAAAATGTTCATCCCAGCAAAGGCCTGCTGCTGCCACCAGTCCCACTTGTAATAATGGGCTTGATGCTGATCTCACAGCCAATGACTGACCAGGGTTCCCCAAGCATGCTGTCCTGAGGGAAGGTGGCAACCTTTGTAGAGGAGGCAGCAGGACTTTAATGGGGTGATGATTTTATTATAGCAGTGAATGGTTGGGGATTCATTTTAAGGGCGCGTCACCCCCCTTAGAATGTCAATGGATATTCTGATAGAGAAGCCTCCAAAGCCTCAAGATTGTTGTACTAACACTGCCCAGAACTGTACACAAAGCTAGTTATTCAGCACTATCCCTGAGGCAATTTGATGAGAGCAGGGACAGATCGGAGCTTTCACACATGCTCAGGTGAGCTTTCCACTGCTCTCAATAGACAAGCCTCCATGTAACTCATTAGTCATAGTCGTGACATCATACATTACGGCTGTGATTTCAGTTCAACCATGAAGAGAAAGGGGTTTGCTAATATCTGATGCAGGGATTGGGCTGAATAATATGTTGCAGTTTTGGGCAGTGTGAGTAAAATGATCTTAAGGTTTTGGGGCTTCTCTATTAGAATATGAAATGTAATTTTGGGGGTGGACATGTTATTTAAAGCTAGGTAAATATTTTTTTGTATTGTAATGGGGGCTTCCAAACAAAGTGCTCTCCTTTTTAACTGGAAGATAAAGCATGTAGCTTTTAAGCAGCATGAATCGGTTAGTGCACAAGACACAGGATGCAAAGTGAGCATGTTTAGTTTAGTCCTATCTCCTGACAGCTTTGTCTGGTGAGCTCCACATTGGCCACACAAAAAAAATCCTATTTGGCCCTAGCCTAATTAAAAGCATAGATACATCTAACCAATGCAAAAGTCCTGGATTCAATTTAAATATTTCTGTTTCTTTAAATTTCTCTTTCTTTACCCACACAATTGCAACCTTTATTAGAACACAAAACGAGGAAAACAGAAGCAGCTGAAAGGCTTGCAACTTTTATTTATTCGTTCTACTAAGGGGAAGTGCACATCTTAAACTGACTATTGATATCCATTGATTAATAAGCTATATAGATCATTTCAGCAAAAAGCATCTCACATTTTCACTGAGCTGTCTGTGGTGTTCATTAAAAGAAATGCTGAGCTTATGTTATTTGGCAGTCAGCGTGTCCTTGTATTAACAACCGAGAGGTTCCATTTTACAAGTTTCTTTTTATGACGGGAATCCCAGACACTTTCATATTGTATCCACAACCTACAAAATCCCTAGAGGGAATGTTAAATTATTTGAGTGAAATGTGACTTTTCATTCTAACACAGGGTCAGGTATTTTTCCGCCATCCTTTAGATGTTTTTGTTGACATCACTACAAGCAGTTTTCTTTTTAGCTCTTATAACAATTAAATATATTTTTAAAGAAAATAATATATCAGTTAACTTTTTTAAGGACAAGAGTATCCAGGTGCCAAAAAGTTTGTGGTCTTGCTATTTTTATTATCTCTTTTAGACACAATATAACATAAAGCTAAAATACAAAGAAGCCGCAATGGAAGCTATATTTTGTTACTGATAGTTACTTTTATTTTTTAACTCTGAAATTAGCAGCACTGAGGAATAATTATAAAACACTAGCTGATTTCCCGGTGTTGCCTGTTTTTTTTTTCCGAATCAAATCCTTGTTTTGATACTTGGGCCCAGTAGTTTCTCAGGGGACGATCACTTAATGCACCAACTGATGTCAGCATAAAGGTCAGTTTAGAGTCCCGTGTGGGGACCCACACCTAACCCGCAACCGTAAAACCATTATGAGCATTATGACCAAAGTTAAACAGACCTGCAACCCATACAAAAAACAGAATTCTAGTGCACAAACAATTCTAATTGCATATTGGCTCCCTCCATAAGGTTGCGACTACAAACAGTCTGCTAAACCCTGGATAAATAAAAGCAATTAGTTCAATAAGTTGGCCAAATTATTTGAAGCCCAGTCACCACGTCAATGTTGCGTTCTTTAACTGGGTCCTAACCTACTGGTACTTGCCTATTTGGCTACATGAGCTGACAGCTTCTCCTGTGTGGTCTGGATGCTTGAAGCTGACTCTCTAGTTTAAAGTACTTTGCTCAAAATTGGGCTGTTGTACACCCAGTGCAACTAGAGACCAAAAATATAATACATACAAAAAATAGAATTCTAGTGCACAAACAATTCTAACTGCATATTGGCTACCTCCATAAGGTTGCTACTACAAAAAGTCTGCAAACTACTGTTTGTAGTAGCAACCTTATGGAGGTAGCCAATATGCAATTAGAATTAGGTTAGGACTAGTGATGGCCCAGTTCACGGATCCGAACCCGCGGCGGATTTACCTCGTTTGCGAACGGCGGATATCGCAGATTTTCCGGTTTTCCGCCTTCCGAACTTTTCCGAACCGCGTTTTTGAAAAGTTTCAAAATTACGAGGGTTTCTCATATTTTTGAAAATGCACGAAAAAACTTATTTTCGAAAATGTTAGAAATTACGAGGATTTCACGTATTTTCGAAAATGCATGAAAATACGTATTTTCGAAAATTTTTAAAAATTACAAGGATTTTACGTATTTTCGAAAATGCGGGAAAATACGTATTTTATAAAATTTTCAAAATTACGAGGATTTCTCGTATTTTCGAGGATTTTTTCATTTTAATGGGTCCGCTCGCGGATTTTCGAATATTTCCTAAAATTCGCGGATCCTCGAGCGGACCGGATTTTGCGAAGTTCGGACATCTCTAGTTAGGACCCAGTTAAAGAAAGAGACCCGCAACCCAACCCGCACAAGCAATACTGATTATTGACTATTGGTTTTAAAAGTATACCAACTTCGAATATTGTTTTCTTTTAAATTTGATAACCTACAATAAGGTACATAAAAACTAAATTAAAAAAAATCAATAAGGCTTTGTTTTTTTTTAACTAGAAAGCAAGTTATATACACACTTATGAAACTTATTTTTGAGCAATTATTATAAAACTAAAAATATTTTTATAACCTCCTATTAAATTTGCTAGCCTTGATTTGCCCACTGCAGCAAAGCCTATCAAACCATGAATTTTAGAAATGCTTTATAAGATGCTTACAAAGAGAACTACACAAAAACTGTTGTAATAGGAGTGTTAATATTTTGTATTTAGAATCAGCAAATGCAAAACGGTGTCCTTCCAATGACTTTAACTAAGCAGCTAGGTCACAAGTTGGAGAGTCAATCTATTTTTCATAAGATATTTTTCTGAACATTCTGTCTTGGTGCACAAAGGCAGAAGCTGAATAAATTATTACTGTGTCACACATAAAATGTAGATGTTTAAGTATGCTTTGAAATTTAAAGTAAAAAAAAAATCATACAAACAGCTAAAATAGTACATTTTAAAAATGTATTATGACTCTTTGTTTCCTTAATTCTAACACATTTATTTTGTTTTAAGACATAAGCAATAAACCCTTTGATATCTGTATAGTACTCCAAAAAAAAAAAAAAAATCGTTAGCCTTTCACTGTCATTCTCTCCTGTGTGGTAGATGGAAGGCATTGGATCCAGTCCGATACATGTTACATTACTGCCTGACTTTTACTGAAAAGCCTTGAAGAGATGGGATTTAAAATGTGCCTTGGATATTAGTCCAAAACGAATGGAGTGAAGAGCACATAGTTCTCATTTATATCCCTAGAGTGATAAATATGAAACTGTAGTTTTTTTCTGAAGCTAAGAAAATGGGAAACCAACACGGATTTTTGACACACGAGAAATAGCTTATGAATTTAGATGATAGTTTGACAGAAATAAATTGTACATGTGTTCATTCATTTTAATAAAGCCAGGAAATGACATTTTGCATTTTCTACAGAGGGTTGTGTAATAGTAAAATTAATATCACATAATACAATCATTAACATTTGGAACACCAGCATCAGGGAGAGTGTCTAAACACACACATTAATGCAGATGCAAAAAAAAATAATTGAAATATGACAAGATGTTTTCTAGAGGTTCATTGCGGTAGTTTAAATCACAGGATGTTATTTTAGCCACTAGAATCTTTCACTCAGAAAGAATGACAAAAATATTTATCGTAGAATAAAAGTATTAAATGGGAATTAGCCCTTTAAATGGCAGACAATCTGGAAATAAATGTTTCTGTCATTTACAATAAAAGGTTTAAGCATTTTCTGTTTAATAAGTTTATGTCCATTTCCTAAACTATTTAGTTTCTTAATGGAGAACAACAGCTACTTTTTTGTGTTATTCCAAATACTCTGCTTTGTCAAAGTTACATGTGACCATGTGACTAGAGATGTCCGAACTTCACAAAATCCGGTCCGCTCGAGGATCTGCGAATTTTCGAAAAAATTTGAAAATTCGAAAAATCCGCGAGTGGACCCATTAAAACCTATTAAAATGAAAGTTCGTCAAAATCTATTCTTCGAAAATACGACGATTCTTCGAAAATACGGACCCGAAAATGTGGGTTGCTCCGTCCAAAAATGGGAAAAATCATCGAAATTTTGAATTTACGGGATTTCTCATATTTTCGAAAATACGAGAAATCCTCGTAATTTCGAAAATTTTCGAAAACGTGGTTCGGAAAAGTTCGGAAGGCTGAAAAAAAGAAAATCCGCGATATCCACCGTTCGCGAACAAGGTAAATCCGCCACGGATCCGGGTTCGGATCCGCGAACTGGGCCATCACTACATGTGACCTATAGGAATTTTTTTTTCACAAAGCAATGTCATGTCATGTGACCTCATATACAAGAAAATGTAGTTGTTCTTTTTTTACCCTATATTCACCCAGAAGTGCGGAGATTGCAAAAATAGGATTTTGGGGGTACTGATTGTAAAGTTTAAAGTTTGTTATCGGGGTAAACATGCCAATGAAATTATTAATTTCAAAAGGAGAGTCATATCTAAATAATATAAAAACTATATTATAAGAGATAATGCATCCTTACAAAAGAATATAAGGAATAATGCGGCCCTTATAGTCTAATATAGGATATAAAGTATAAAAGGATATAAAGTCACAGAGGAGTTCACACAGGTTGAGTGCTTTTATAAAGGACAGGGAACACAAAGTTGACTTTATAAACCTTATATTGCACTGTAATGGGCAGATTATTTCTTATAATATGTAAGGTTTCTTTATTTAAATAAAAAATGGTGTTTTTGGGCCATTTTATATTTATAATAATTAACAACACAAAGCTTTAAACACAGCCTGTTATTATTAACAACAAAGAATGTCAGTAATTTCACATATAAGTGTATAATACGTATAATCTACAATTCTCTTTTGGATATTTGGCATATTTTCCTCTCTATTTTTTAACTGAAAAGAATGAAGGGGTTCTATAAAATTCTTTTATAATACTTTAGGCATTCAAGTTGTTATCGGGGTATTATTGTCACATACCATAGATTACCGAAATCGTCCGCTCGAGGATTGGTGAACGTCTGGCAATCCTGCGGCTGGACCTTTGGGGGTCCCGCAGCTCGAAACCAAGACCCCCTCCCGGGTTCTTACAAGGACCATTGTCTCCTGACAAGGGCCCTTTGGGGCTTGAGGGGTCCCACAGTTCGAAACCGGGACCCCCCTCCCTGGCACTTATGAATGCCCTTGCAACACTTACAAGTGCCATTGTACCCCTGACATGGGCCCTTTGGTGCTTAAGAGGTCCCGCAGCTAGAACCAGGACCCCCCTTCCTGGCACTTAGAAGTGCCCTCTTTGGGGCTTAAGGTGTCCCACAGCTTGAACCAGGACCCCCCTCTCCGGCACTTATAAGTGCCTTTTCTGCACTTAGAAATACCCTTGTGGCCCTGGCAAAGGCTCTTTGTGTCTTAAGGCTTTCCTCAGCTCGTACCAGGACCCCCCGGCACTGACAAGTGCCTTTGTGTGGGTCCTGCAGCTCGAATCCAGGACCCCCCTGGTCATGTCGGCAACACCAACTCTGCTGATGTCGCCAATGCGATGTCACTGTGGCCGTTTGGGTATTTTTAAAATTGTCCATTCAAGTTTTGCTGAACGCTTGGGAATTCTCGAATGTTTGATCGAATGTTTGAGGATTACTGAAAGCGGCCCAAGGAAACCGGAAGTAGCATGTGTGTGTGCGCTACGTCCGGGGTTTTTTGGCTGTTACCCACGCACGGACATGTTCCCCAGACCATCTCCCAGAGGCATGTATGGTAAGTTTACATTGCTATATTTCAGAAAGTTCATCCGACTTTTCTAACTATTTAACCCTCATTCGCTCCATTTTTGATCTTTCAAACTTTTTTAGAAGTTCGAAAACGGACCGAATTTTATCAAGTTCATCCATTTCTAATCTTCACATGGTCTCTACATTCCACCTAGTACAGTAAGTAGAAGTCCCTCCTGGCCAGACACAACTTGGCTGTTCTGCTGTGTGCTGCACTGACAAGTTGGATATTACTGCATTGAGAATTGGTGAAGAGATTGTGGTTTTAATCTAAACCCAAAGTTGGGGAAATTACTATGCACTTTATATAATAGTCACGTTCCAGCTTGTACGAGCACTCCCAGTTCTAGCGAGTTCTGCAGTTACACCTGACTGTATTTTTAGGGGTGGGAATCTGTGTTTTTGGGGATTCAGTTATAGTGGTATTTAATAAATATTTTTTATTCAGATTATCCATGGATGGAATTTAGTCAAGGTATTCGGCACCCTAGTGGGCAAATACTATGTGGTCCTTTACAAGCATGTGAGTGCCCCATGAGGTACTGTATGGTTTTGTGGTTGCCCACAGGACTATGATCTGACCTTTGTGCTAACATTTGTTGGTGAATCAAGTGATCGCCCCTCTGAAAAATGAACTAAACCCAACAAAATTTTGATTGGAAGAAACTGGGCAACGCCAGGTACTTTGCTAGTTAAAAATAAATTCCTTGTGGTGTTTCTAATTAAATTGTTTTAATTCATTCACCAGGAACCTCACTGCTCCTTCATGTGTAAAGGATTGGCCAAGAGATGGATTTATAATGATTTTGACGGAAGAAAGAAATTACTTGAAGAAGAAGTTGCAGAATAGGTTTCCCTAATTTGAACATTGCTGAAAAGTGACACCAAGGGGCTTATAGGACATCGCAATAATAAATAGCGCTATTTTTGCCTTATTTATAAAAACGCTAATTTTCGCTTTCGCCTTTGCAGAAAAGTATCGCTGTGGCGATGTGTGGCGATAGTTTTCGCCCTATTCATTGCGTTAAGTGTGGTATCACTGCGAAAAGAGAGATTGCTCTATAATGTAATTTCAGAGCTATTTTTGTCTTTTTTTTTAATTAAAAGCTATTTATAAATAGGTGAATTTTCGCCTTTTTGCCCCTTTTCTCCCTTATGTTGCATTTTTTGCAGTGTTACCAGAATTTTTTCCAAACATCATTATGTTATGTTAATGTTCCATTAACATGACTATTTCTTACACAGCACTATGGTATGTTCCCATATTAATGGAACTGGTTTGGTAACTAGCTGTAGTTTGCTGTAAATAAGCAATACTAAAAAATGTGTCCTACTTGTAAAATAGTGAAAATTCGCCTTTTGAGTTTTACACTATTTACCATATCCTATTAATAAAATAGAGAAAATTCGCCTTTTGAGTTTTACACTATTTATCATCCTATTAATAAAATAGAGAAAATTCGCCTTTTGAGTTTTATACTATTTATATCTTTGGCTGAAAAAGACACCAAGGGGGAGATGCAATATATTTCGCTATCGCAACCTGCACTCATTTCTGCAATGTATTAACCACTTGCGACCGTTGATACATTGCGAAAACAATAGCGGTAAGTTGCGAACTTTTGCGCATATTTTAAAGACACCATTGAAGAGGCATTAATTGTCGTGCAAAAAACGGCGCACAATTTATTGTATCGCTTTGCAAAAATTGCTACATGGTGCAGGCAGTGCAAAACCTTCTCTAACATGTTAGTACATAGGTTAGCGTAATTTTAAAGCTTATTTTCTCATTATCGCGGGATATTGCATCACCTTGAAAATGTGTTAGGCTATTTTTAAATAACGAAGATAGGTGTTCAGTGTGTATTAACCAATTTGATACTACTTTGAAAATCCACCAGGGAGTGTTACCTATTTACCATCATATGTGCTGAGCTTTTTCAGCATTATTAGTGCCCCTTTATAAATATTTCCCTCAGACCCCCATTTGACTTTATTGGTAAATAAAGAAAATCGGAAACTAAGAAAAAAAAAATATCTTTAAAAAGCAAAAAATTAACCTTAAAAAGCAAAATCTCAGATCGTATTACAGTAAATGCTGGAAAATAGTCTAACACCCCCCTGAGTACTTATTAGTATTAGAGATATCGGAACTTCGCAAAATCCGGTCCGCTCAAGGATCTGCGAATTTTCGAAAAAATTCGAAAATTCGAAAATCCGAGAGCAGACCCATTAAAACCTATTAAAATTCGAAAATAAGTGGATTCTGCGAAAATACGAAATCTGCGATTTCTCGTATTTTCCCATATTTTTGAAAATAAGAGAAATCCCCGTAATTTTGAAAATTTTTGAAAACGCGTTTCGGAAAAGTTCGGAAGGCGGAAAACCAGAAAATCCACGATATCCGCCGTTCGCGAACGAGGTAAATCTGCCGCGGATCCGAACTGGGCCATCACTAATTAGTATTGAGAAACACTCCACACCTTCCATGGACCCATTGGCAGGCTAAATAAATGGGCATGTATGCATTTTCACCACCTCAGACTTGGCGAATAGGAGTGGCTGAACTTAACGCAAAAATCCACTTTTCTCCATTTTATAAATATGCTTGAGAGGTAGCGCTAATGACCTTTCGCCACTGGTTATCACTGCTTTATAAATAGCGAAAAGTCCAAATTAGGCGAAAAGACTGCTTTAAAGAAGGTGAAAAGTTTAACAAACCTTTATAAATATGCCCCAAAGTAAAGGAACAAAATTGTGACAGGCAAGCGGGAATGGAATGGCACTATACTGCTTTACACATGCATAATTATGTTATTATAAAAAAAAAGAAAAAGATTCAAATTATAAAGGTTTTGAGATAACAATGTCCAACAGGGAATTCATTCACTGGATTACACAAAGGCTAATCTAGTTCTTTATATGGTACAGCTAAAGATCTTTGTATTAAAGAAAGAGGTATAACTAATATATTTCACATTTCAATTAGAATGTGTCAGGCTAATAGTAAAAACCAAATCTACTTTCCTCCATGTAATATTTAAATTTTTATCCGATTTTTGAAAAGTGAAAAACTTTCAAGATTAAATCCAGCCAAAAACTGGTACTCCTGATCCCATTTATATTCTTTCCTGTTGTAGTAGGGCAGGATATAGTATCAGGTTTGTATTTTCAATATTCTTGCTAGGATAATTCAAAGAAAACAACATATTAGAAAATGCACGAAATATATAATTGCCTCTACTACTTTTTTCTCATTGAAACTACTCAGCATTATAAGTATTATCATCATAGCTACAGTAATTTATAGCTCTTTGTTTATCTGAATAAAATGTCATCATGCATAGTTCACCCTGGATGCTCAAAATTGTGTTTTAATAGAAGGCAACCATCATGATTTAAGAATAGAAAGTTTAGGAAAGTATTTCACAAAAGTAGGTGGTTATGGGAAATGATCTATAGGTTTCAAGGAAAAATTATGCTGAAGGAATGTAATAAGGCATGACACCAGGATACGGTACATTTCCACGGGGATTCTGATGTGCTCCCTCACTGGCAAAACAGCACACAATGTTACCTTAATCGTATTTCCTCTAGAAACCAAATAGTTCAGCAGATTCTTGCAGACAGCTCGTGCATCAGTGTGTGCAATGATAAATCAGCTTCAGACTGTAATATTGTTATAAGGCAGGGATAGAAAAATGAAAACACTTAAGAAACAAACAAAGCAAACCCAGACTGGTTTGTTTACTTTTGTCTATCATTACTCATTGACTTACGACTGCCACTGATGACAATAACAGGTATCCAGGGTATAAGGTTGTGTAATGTATTATTTCTATTGCTAATTATTTTTTGTTTGTTTGTTTTGTTGTTCTTTATTATAACATCAGGTTCCTTTGTGTATCCAAAATATTAGTTAAACATTATTACACTGGTTAATATTCCCAATAAGACTGACTTTTATGGTGACATTTTCCCATTTTCCCCAAATGTCTTATTTAATGTGTTTAACCTTTTCTTTGACTCTTATGAAATGCTCAACGTTAATGTTTTATGGAGGAAATTATTCATATATTAAAAAAGATATATTCACTGTGCGAGATTTCTATTCTTAACAGGATATTACTAAACATAGTCAGGAAGTTTCAATATAAAAAAAAAGAAAAAAGTGTAAATTATCTTTGCGCAATCCCGCAATACATCCAGCATTGCATCACAGGAACATGTATAGGGAAGAAACCGAGAGTTGCTTGAGTTTAAAGACACAATCCAACTTGCAAAACTTTAAAAATGGGATTGGATGCACTGCACGGTTTTTTAAAAACATTTGGAAGCAGCGTAGTGCTCTACAATCAGTGTAAAACCCATGCTAACCTGATATGACATCAGGATAACTTTTTAGGGATATTACTATCTCCCCCAGTGTTTGTGTTTTATAGGTATGTATGAAACACATACATACCTATAAAAACAAAAAACATACCTATAAAGGATCCCACTACAAGTGGGTATGGTAAGGTGCTTTTGGGGAAACATGATACTTACTAAAAAAGTTCCTTTAATGGCAGAATACAGTATTGGTAAACAAAATTTAAAAATTAGGTGCAACTATTAAATAATAATAATTAAAAAAATCTCAACAACCCCCCTGCCCCATTATCCTAAATAATGGCTGTTACTGCCTAAAAACTAATGCAACTGGCCAATTTGCAATTAGACCATTTATCAAAGAAATAACATTTTCCACAAAACATCCTTCTGGGACATTTCTCCTACATAAATGAAAATGTGACTAGCAACACTAGGATATATGAATGGATTTTTCCAAAAAAAGGAAAAGATAGTTTTATTTAAAGTGTACCTGTGGTCTCCAAACAAGTTAGGGTTAAATAAAAAGCCTCCCACTGTACCTATAAAATAAAACTTCCTAAACACTTCCTGTTTTCAGCAGCTTGAAGCATGTGACCTTGAAGTCTATGTAGGTACTTTTTGCCTTTTGGTGAGTATGCTCCTCCCCTGGTGAGGGGGAGAGTATAGGGTGATTGTATATACACATTATATACAATTTTATATATATATATATATATATATATATATATATATATATATATTTATTTATTCTGTAATTACAGTAAAGAGAATTCATTATTACATCATAATTAATTAGAGATGGACCAAGCAATGTGGGTCCACTCCCTGTGTATTCATTCCCCTGGATCTCAGAAAATTATATTATCTGTGGTTTAGATAGTATGTGAAGATATTCTGTGAACCACTAATCAGAAGTCTCAGGGTGCCTACATCAGCAACACAACATTTTTAGGCAGAGCATTCCACAACTTTACTGCCCTCATAATGAAGAACCATTTACATTTCTTAAACAGAAATATTTTTTCCTCAAGTCTAAAGGGGTGGCCTCTAGTCTTTTGTTTACCCCAATTGGCTAATTGGCTGTAGTTCTCTCAGGCATATTTATATAGGGTGATTATATCCTTTCACAAACCCGTTTGCGAGAGAAAACAAACACAACACTGATAATCTATTGTCATTAAACAAATTACATATTAATCTTACCTCATATTCAAACAATAGAAGGACTTAATATAATCTGAATCTATAAATATAGATTTATGTAAGTAGCCTTTACTCCTAGGTATGCGTGTTGCTGCATGCCTTTAAGAATTTAGGATAATAAGGAACTTGATTGACAGCTGGTATGCAAGATGTTTCAGATTGGATTTCTAAAAAATAAGGGTCAGAACAACGAAAAAATGATACCGTGGTGAATTTCTAAATTAATTCTTCACTGCTACAACCACAACTCCTAAACAATATTATGGACAGGAACATAATGCTTTACGTTCGACGGCCTCTTGTCTTTGATCATGTTCTTTCTTCTTGTTTTTTTAATTCATCATGTAATAATCAGGTTAATATTTCTGTATTTTACCTCCTTTTTGGTGAATTCAGGTGGATGGTCATTTTTGTCATCGATTACAATAGTCGCTGTGGCTGTTCCAGTCAAACCAACATCCATCCCAGCCATATCTTTGGCTTCTATGATCAGTTCATACTGCGGAGTGGATAATGTCTGAGTAGAAAAATAACAGAAAAAAAATAATCTTAAATCATGTTTTGAAACACACCAATATAGAATATAGGTTCTTGTATTCAAAATACATTTGCATATACCAAGATTATTCAAGGTATAAATATATACAAGGAGATTCAATAAAAGTTCTTATAGTTAAAATTGGTGCAAATTTTACCCCAACCAATCAGATATTATTTAACATTTGAAAGCAAAATTAGCAAAATTTTTAACAACAAGAACTTTTATTGAATAACCCGGTCAACGAGACAATGACTCAATTTTCTCCATTTTTCTTTTTATTGACAATCTATATTTTCAATAAATTTCACTTTAACCCATTTTATGAGTCTTTGGTTCACTGGCCATGATTATGACAGTTTTGCAATCTGTTCTATTTGAGGATTAGCAATGACTTGAAATTACATAAATTGCGATCACCCATCCCAACTGTGTGCATTGCGACCTGGCCTACAATATTTTTGGTCTATCTTTGTCCAGATCGCATGCATAATAATTTATATATGTATAATAATGTATCAGTGAAGTCTATTAAACGTTGGTATTGAAAGGGGAAAAAAGCTTTACTGACAATGAAGCACATACATTTGTTGTTAAGGAGATCAAACACACAGCACTGCTATCCTAGGTTATTCGTTAATCTTACCATTAGTGGAGATCAAAAACCAAATTGGACAGTAAAAATTGGTCCTTTTGCCCATATGAGATGCAGAAAAATGTATATCATTGAGAAATTTACTACAAAGGGTTGTTCAGTCGTATGATTGTATCACAACAGGAAAGATTAAGATTGATATCAAATACATTTCAAAAAGTACTGAGAATACAATCAGTATTATTTTTACATCTAACTAAAACCAATTGAATATACAACTCACTCATACCTTTCAAACAAGCCTAGGAGGATATATCTAGCTTATCTTAATGGACATGTCTACCCTCAGATTGACCTTTTTAGGGACAGGAAGTACTCCCTATCCCACTCCCAAACGCTATATTTATATGTTAAAAAAATGAGCCTAACAATACTTACTTTCCTTCATTCCCTCGGCCAGGGCCACTTCTCTAATGAGGCAAAGTGAGATATTTGTCTCAGGCGGCGCCTCTGGGGGAATAGGTAAGGCATCAGGAAATAATAAAAAAATTGTGTGTGCTGGGAGCACTTAGGATGCATCATTCAAGAGTTTCCCGTGCAGAACCACAGTGGTAAGGGTGTCCCTGTGACATAAGAGGACATCCTCTGATGCTGGGGACCTCCCTTGTTCCTACCCTAAATATCGCTGGTGGTCTAGTGGAGGAAGTTAATTTGCTGCTATAGCAAACCAGTGTTAAACTGAACACAGGCTTACTATAATATTTGTTTATTTACAAATAAACATAGCAGTTGAGGATGGGATAGGGAGCACTAGGGGATGTTAGGGGGAGTTAGGGGAAGGGAGAGAAAAACGTGAGAGAGAGGGAAGGAGAGGGGGGAAGGGCTTCACTACACATGACAAACTCCTCCCGGAGGAGAAGCAAGAGGCAGAAACATTATGGGACACAGCAAGGTTCCTGCTGTCACTTTTTGGGATTTTGAAGAGACATTGCAGAACAGCCATTTGGAGCAGGTATGTAAGGTAAGGATTTTTCAAGACAACACAGTGGGGCCAGTAGTGGGTTAAAGTATAGTTTTGGGTGTGGACTTGCTCTTTAAGTTATAGGCTTGTGTGCTTAGTAAAAAAAAAAGTTATTTTTTAATGCTAGTTTCAGACCTGAAACCATTCGCTGTCCTTTCCTCTACTTATTGACACCTTAGGGACAGAGAAAAATATCTTCAGACTTCTTGCTAGCTTTAAAAAAGCACACTATGCAGCTGATGATGCTCTGTCCCATAAATGTTTAGCAGATTTTAATGATGGTCTTATAATGACTTATAATGATGTGCAATAGACGTTTTGTTTACTTTCTCTATGCTGGTGTCAAAGCATTGCTTAACTGATATTCCTGTAGTATTGAGTGGGATCAATTTTATTTTGAATACATTTTTGTTATGGCTGTTTTATTTATCCAAAAATGGAAGCTTTATTTAACCACCCAGACATTTGCATGATATGTCCTCCCTGGACTCTTCCAAGAAGGAGAATAATAAATGGCTAAAAAATATTCAGTACAGTAGGTGCTGTACTGCTCAACTTTTGAGACTATGGTGGTCTTCCAATGGGCAAAGCTGTGTTAGTGGGTAAGGCTTAAGGCGCTGCTCATATTTTGCTCATATGGATACACTCATGCTCCAGCTCTAACAAATCTAACAAAAGAGTAATTTAGGAAATGTCCAAAACTTTTTTTTCCAGGAGTCAGGTAGCCAATAAGCCTAGAAATTTGTACCTTTCAACCAGCTAATGTAAATGTTTTCTATTAATGTCTATGGAACTGTCTAGTAGAAAAAGATTGAATGGCTCCTAGGTTTTTCTGACTGGCTCCTAATATGGACAATAATTTGTCAAGTCTTGATATAATGTATTGTGTACCTTATCCCTATACATTTAAATAAATGGAACAAATGCAAAAAATGATGGCAAAAACAAACAAATGATAATCCTACCGACACTATAATTTAGATACCTAAAGACAAGTGGAGCAAGATCCCAGCTGAAAGTGCTCACAATTTAAAGGAAGATTTCATTATGCTGGTAAAGTTATCTGAGGATCAGTAATAAAATATCCAAAAAAAGAGAAACTGTTTTGTGAAACCAATTCATGCTCAGTAACCATAAAAAACTGCTATCTCAGCTATTCCAAAACATTAGTTTTCAAATTACAATAGAAGCATCAAGGATACATTAGTCCTATTTCACAGCAGGAGTTGTATATGCCTGCAGAGAAACCATGGCTGTGTTGCTCAGAAAGAAATTCTAAATAGCTTTAGTTTATCCTAAAAACTCAAAACACAGTGCTATTTCTCAGGTTTTCTTCATTTTGATTTTTTAATAGATTTCTATATTCTTGAGAGGAGGATTGTTTTCATGATAACAAATTCCACGATAGTTTGCCAGCTAATGTTCTTTCACATAGAATCGCTGCTATGATTGATAGGAAAAAACTCAGCACCAACAACAATCTTAGGAATAATTTAGGTACAGGTGCACTAAGAACCTATACAATGTCTGCACATCCTCTGTGTAAAATGCAGCTGTACTATTAGAGTGTAAGCAAGACAACAGCATGTTGCTTTTATAAATTGTGGAAAGGATTAGTTTGTTCCTATTTTCAATGTATTGATATTCTCCCTCTGATACCCATTCACCAAAGTTATTAAGTCCAAGATTATGTTGGATTTCATTTATAACTCATTGCTGTTTTATTCCATAATGTATTAAATTACTACACTGGCTGTTTTTCTAAGTTGCCATCTCTTCTAATATCTACATATTTTACAAAAAGCAGGAGCATTATTCTCTATATAATATACAAGCGTTCACTTTTATTATGGAGATTATCAGTGAATTGCATAATATATAATGTGCAATGTACAGTGTAATATAGGGATATAAATGCACAAGGAGTTTCCTGGTAAAGTAAGCAAAGGGTTAATCACCATTTGTAAAATTCAAGTAAATGAACAACTGAACACGAACAGCCCTCTACTTACAATGATAGACAGTTTATGATGCAGACAAGAAGCAAAAAGCTGGTAGAGTCACTTCTTTATGACTCAATGGATTATGTGGAATGTCCTCTCCTTGATGCTTCTCTGCATAGCTGAGGATTTTTTTAAATTAAATATTCCACTGCACCTCACATTAGAATGTCATAGCCTTATGTATTATATCCATATTATTATTATCCAACACTTAGCAATGCACTGAGTTGCCAGTGCCAAAAAATACCTACAAACAAATACAATACACCTTATTGTCATAACTTAGTTGAATTAAACTTGTAATGTTCATTCAACTAGAATTTAAAACAGTTAAAACAAGAAATTGTAGCATATACAAATACAGTAGCTGTACAATAGAAAGAACTATGTAGAAGAGTTAAGCCAGACAATGAAATATAGAGCGAACAGGCAAGTAAGACGAAACCCAATATCAAACATTTTAAATGGGTACATGAGAATAGACAAACATGTTTAGGGACCAAAACTGCATCTACGTTGCCATGAGGTATAATTCAAATAAGCTGATCACACTTTATCCAAACATTCCAGACTTTTAGGGGTTACATTTTGTGAAATTAGTGCTTGAATAGAAGACAAAAAATTTGTAGCATACCTAATGCTTAATTCATCCAATTTTACTGTAGTTTTTAACTGATGTAGAGCTGTACAGGGATTTGTATGTTGAATTTTTTAGTATAACAAATAATTATTTTGTGTACCTGAAAATGAAATACGTAATTCTACTGCACACAAACTCACTAATAATTATGAATAATGATTCTGACCTGCTAAAAACTAATTCTCATTAACAAGGTGACCTTTTAGAGAACACTGTATGCTAGAAAAAGTAGCATTTTGACAAGCAAATGAACAGCCATTGACATTTTCAAAGAGAAAGTCCTTATTCGTTATGGAATTCAAATTGCAAACTTACATCCAGATTGAAAGTTGCTAGTAAAAATTTATAGTAGTACATTACTGTAAGTCACTACTTTTATCATGACACATTTTGGTGTTTAAGACAAAGGGTAATGGGAAGTTTCTATAGAGATTAAATAATTACAAAAGTCATATGATCAATATCTTTGGGTTACTTACACTAACTTAGGGGGGAAATGCAATATCATTAAAAGATGCTACTCACCTGCCCGAGATCCAGTGATGCAGTAATTATTTTGCGAGACTTACTACATCTCAGGATCCTTATGCCTCCATAGTCAGTGTAAAAGCCATGCTACCTGATGTAGCGTGGGTCCAAATTTGCCAAAGATTATATCTGCCTTTTAGTCTTTACAATAACGAGTTCAGGCTTTTGAAATTGAAAACCTAGCTTAAGTAAGTAATACATTGCTGTGCTATTTCAAAATCCAAAGAACAAGTATGATTTAGAAATACATTACATAAACCAATACAATCTGACCAATTTATAAATGCAGACAAACTTTTATTACAAACTAATTATTACATTTTCAATGCATGCAGCAATTTCTTTAGGACTAAAAATATTGATAATTAAAGGAAGTGTTCTCTCAGAAATGACATATTTTACAAACTTCTGCATAATAAACCCCCCTGTGCCCCATCCCCAAGGATACCTTTATTTTTAAAAAAATTCTGCTTGTAGCCTCTGCAATCAGCTTGTAAAGTTCTGCTCGTTTTTGGTGGGAGTGTCCTTCACTCTGCACTGCTTGTTGTCTATCTGCTGGACTGACATGTTATAACCCCTCCCCTTTTGACCCCATGACTAATAGACTTTTCCCTCTCTTCACGTGCACTTTTTTTTGCTGAATAAGGTTCAGTTTACTGACTGATCTACTGAACTTAGGGATTACTTATAACAACTTAAACCTTACTGGTATTGTTTATTGAAATAAAATGTATGTATTTATTGTTTATATAGATTTATATGTTTGTTTATAGCAGTGTGTTACTGTTATTCTATCAGTTTGTTTGTGTTACTGTGTGTGTGTCTGTCAGTGTATTTGTGATTGCTGTTTGTGTCTGTCTGTGTTTATGTTGCTTTGTGTGTCTGTCAGTGTGTTTGTGTTGCTGTGTGTGTCTGTCTGTGTGTTTGTGTATCGGTCGGTGTGTTTGTGTTACTGTGTCTGTCTGTGTGTTTGTGTTGCTGTGTGTGTCTGTCTGTGTGTTTGTGTAGCTGTGTCTGTCGGTGTGTTTGTGTTACTGTATGGGTGTGTTTGTGTAGCTATGTCTGTCGGTGTGTTTGTTCAATCTTCCCCCTTCCAAATCAATCCATTCAATCTTCCCCCTTCCAATATTGCCTGTGCATCACTTTCATTGTTACATAATGTAGGTAGCAAGCATTGTCATCCATCACACACAGCCTTTCCTCTACCCATATTGCCTGTGCATCACTTTCAGTGTGGCATAGTTTAGGTAGTAAGCGTTATCATCCGTCACACACAACCTTTCCTCTACCCATATTGCCTGTGCATCACTTTCAGTGTGGCATAGTGTAGGTAGCAAGCTTTGTCAACCATCACGCACCTTTTTCCCTACCCATATTGCCTGTGCATCACTTAAATAAGTTTGGTAGATAGCCATGTTAAACATGGCAATACTTCAGTATATAACCATAAACTAATGTCTATATGAATTAGAAAGGATAAAA
This sequence comes from Hymenochirus boettgeri, assembly GCA_019447015.1. NCBI lineage: Eukaryota > Metazoa > Chordata > Amphibia > Anura > Pipidae > Hymenochirus > Hymenochirus boettgeri. Next base: position 107,331,697 of record CM033472.1, read on the forward strand.
TACTCCAAATATACTCCTTCCATATATGGCATTGTTTATGGCCAACATGAATTAGCAAAAAACAACCAAGTTGTAGGCAGTAGCACAGGGAATGCTGGGAGCAGTAGTCCACCAAGTAGAAGGCAGTAGCACAGGGAATGCTGGGTGCTGTAGTCCACTAAGTAGAAGGCAGCAGCACAGGAAATGCTGGGAGCTGTAGTCCACCAAGTAGAAGGCAGTGGCACAGGGAATGCTGGGAGTTGTAGTCCACCAAGTAGAAGGCAGTAGCACAGGAAATGCTGGGAGCTGTAGTCCACCAAGTAGAAGGCAGTGGCACAGGGAATGCTGGGAGCTGCAGCTCACCAAGTAGAAGGCAGTAGCACAGGGAATGCTGGGAGCTGTAGTCCCCCAAGTAAAAGCCACATAGTTTTTTATTTGTCATAAGTAAAGAACACCAATTTTTGCCTCTGTCTCCTGTTGCCAGTATCGGTGGGTGCGCTCGCGCGCGTTGCCATAGAAACCCAATGCTTCGTCCGGGTTTCCTGTCTGCGCGCTAAGAGAGGTCACTGCTTCTCGACTGCAGTGGCTTCTCAATGCGCATGCCTGCCGGATTTAGCCCTAGTCGCGGATTGGAGCATAGGCTGAGCTCCAGAGTGAGGACCTAGACTGGGGGAAGCTGATACCGGGAAATATTACAGGGGACAGGAACATCACATTAGGATTCTGCAAAGAGGTATTTTTAGTGTTTAAATTATGTTTTCTTCCTACCAAAAGTATAAATTAGCACTGAACTGTTCCTTTAAAGTTTTTCTGCATTCATAAATCAGTGTGCCATGGTCAGATTGTATTGGTTTGTGCAGAGTTCATTGTATTCCTATAAAATATACATTACCACACAACTAAAATTAAACTCAAAATAAAACACAATTTCCCTTTTAGTTTCACAGCAGAAACTGTTGTTAGGAAATATAATTTGTATTTCTTATTATTAAAAGGTTTGCATTTTCTCACATATTCTGAATACCACTACTGATACCAACAGCACTTCCATTGTTACCAAGTTAACCAAATGTTTTCTAGGTTGGAAGGCTTTTCATTCATGTGATCACAGTAATGTATACTAAAACACCTTTGGTTATAAAGTATGCCAGTGTGCAGATAATATGATATTGTATGGGGCCTAGGAATGTGCATTGATTATCTTTTCTATGTTTGTATAAATGTTTTCTAGGAACACTTCATATGAAACATGAATGCATGTTTACACTTGCTTTCCCAAATATGACACCCAGATTTAAAATAAAAGTTTACCTTCTGTATATTTTGTATGTATGTATGTATAATTTTGTTTGTAAATTGTACAGTATAAAATACAGAGTATAAAAACTAGGGGATATTACTTTGATATTACTTTATAGATTTCTATATGTATAACTAAATCCCAATAAAAGACATTTTCAGCTCCCTTGCTCTAATACTGTACATATTTTCTAGTAAATACAGATTACTATCACTTGGGTGCAAAAGACCAGTAGCATAATGCTAGTTCCTCCTACACATTACTATCATCAGTCTAGACAGTAAATACAGAATAACACATAGTTTTGCCAATTATGCCCCAAAATTAACTTAAAAGCTATTCGATCAGGGTTGGTAAGTAGGAATCTTTATGCTCTTTAAAAGGGAAAATGGCTTAGTTGTGAAGTTGTTGTTTAAATCCAGAGGGCACCATTTTATGTTTTAATAATGCCCTTCAATCTTTTAATATACATGACAGTAACATAACATGATTTAACTATTAGTAAGAAAAATAAAGGTATTTATTCAAAACAATTGGAGCCATTCGTTGTAAAACGCGCAATGTTTAGGAGAGCAAAAGCATCAAGAGGCGCAGTGGGCAAAAATGTTAAGAGTTAAAAGGCATGCTTTCCGATGTTTTATCGGTTAGCACAACGTTAACTCCAACTCCATCATTGAAGCACCTGATTGGCAGCTGCCTCAAAGCATGCTATGTCCTAGAGTATACAACCAATCCAAGAAGAAAAGATTCAATCCCGCAATCACAGAAATAAATGCAGTCCATAGTCCATATTAAGTGAACCAGGTGCAATTGTATTTTTATAACCCCTTCCCACCATTTCTATCACAATAACATTGAGATCAAACTTGCTCTGAGCCATCAAACAATCAAACGGTGCTCTCTCACTAGGATGCTCGTATGCCCATGTTTAACATTGCTGCTATAAGATTGCAGCGTATACAGTCACACAATAGATTAAATATGGATTAGATCTGCAACCATTCAGAGAAACTGCCTACTTCTTCAAGCAAAAATAACAGACACACAACCACTAGAGATGGCCGAAACTCTGAAGTTTCGTTTTTGGATTTAAGGAACATGGGAAAAATCTTAAGATCTAAAAATCCGAAAACGTAACTTACTTTTGAGGGTTCGGACCATATTTTTGAGGCTTACATTAGAGGTTATTTTTGGTAAACCTCGAAAACATGAACGGAACTACTTTCGAGCTTCCGATTGTATTTTTGAGGGATATCAAAAGTTCAGGTTATTTTTGAGGCTTACTAAAAATAACCTTGAATGTTCAATAACCCTCGAAAATACGATGGGAACTAGTTTGGAGTTTTCAAGGGTTATCGAACATTTGAGGGTTATTTTCTAGGGTAACGGAAAATAACCTTGAACGCTTGGTAACCCTCAAAAATATGTTCCGAAGTCCTGAAATCTGAACGATCAGCCTGGTTTCAGATGGAGTTCGCATTTCCGAACCGAGGGGGTACGGTGTCGGATACAGGTCTGAGTCCCAGATCCCAGCTTTAACAACCACTATATATATAACTATGAAAGGTACCAACTCCATTAAGTGAGAGCATTGAAGTGTTACCCAAAGTTTCTAGACAGAAAAATAAGTATTAAGTTGCTATAATAGATATAAATATAATATTGAGGGCACAAGGTGCCAAAGTACCCAGTCCACATACACACCATTTTGAAATGCAGCCCATGTGGGCATTGTATGCAGTAAACCCTGCATTTACTGTTACAAATAAAATGCTCTTTCTGTTGAAGTACCCTACACTCAATGACATACTCTACTTAATAATAGAAGCCATTTAGTATGATTTAAAGTTACAGTATTTTCTGAGCTGTGAATTCCAAACTTCTTTGAATAGTGAATACAATGATCTTTGTAAGAAATACATTTTAGTTTTAATGTTAGAAAATAGATGTATGATGTTCTATTCAACAAATTAAAACAATTGTGGTAATGTCACATGACAATTAAAGGAGAAAAAGAATACAAATAATCATAAGTTTGCCAATTTAGAGTTATATATTCATTTATAACTAATATTACAAATGTATGGACAGACAGTGTTTTTTTCTCTTAGCCAAGGAAAGCTTCTTCAGGACTTCATCCACATAAGCATTTTTATTGGACTGTTTGAGCAGGAAATGTAACAGAAAAAAAAAATATGTATTGAATTGAAGAACAGCAATTCACCAATTTTGGATAAATAGGATCAACTGACTTGGCAAGATGTCAAACAGAAAAAAGCATACCCCTCCTTTATATATTTATTAAGTAGGCGCCAATAAATGACAACTTTCTCGCCTTAACAATATTTTTTCAGCAGGGAAAATGACAGACCAGGGCATTTTGAGACTGGAAGTTGACCTAAGGTAGGCATAGTGGTAATTTTTACAAATTACACTTGTGAAATTGTAATGAGTTAACATCTAGCAAGACCTCAAATATTGTCTTTCTTTAAATTGAATTGGAAATATTTGCACTGTACATTTATGTGTTTGATACCTATATTTCACAGGTTTGCACATTTGAGTTATATATGAATACACTATCAGGTGTTTCAACAACCAAAATTTTAATGTCAAGTTTAGCAATAAATTGCCTTCATGTGGTGCCACTAAAAAAAGAGACCCAAAAGAAGCATTTTGTCAATTGATAGGAAGGAATTCTGCACTAGTAGAACTAATAAAAGATGAAAGCAACTTATTATACAGTTGAATATCCCTCCCATTTCCACCACTGAAATGTAATCAGTTAACAGCTTTAACAAGATTTTAATGCATAACTTTAAAAATTTCAACCATCCAAATGGCATCAACTTAGACATTTTTAGACTTTGGGGCATATTCCGGTATATAGGTATGCTAATATCGGCCATTGAAAAAACAGTTATTATCACCGCAAAGACTGTTAATTAGGTAACATAGCAGGTTTTTTTAACCGTTAAAACAATAGGGGGACAATTTTGTACATGTGAAAACAAGACCACCATTTGACTTTATTGCGAAAAACAAACTCAACCCCCAACCCAAAACACAAACACCCAAAATTCGAAAATTTGAATATCACTGATTGTTTTTAAGAAAATAAATAAAAAGGGTCTAACATCCCTCAGAGGAAAAATACTCATAATGGGAAGCCCACCATGGGGAGTAGCAATGTACTGACACCTTCCAGTCGATGCATCGATATGCAAAGTTGTGGAGATTATCTCTGCTTTATAAATTGTACTAATTCTGGTAACAATTTTCGCAAAAACAAACCTTTAGAAATATGTCCCTTTAAAATCTGGATCTGTTAATCAAACCACTCTCGGAATGAATCCTGGTGGGTTTGTGCATCTTTATTATTATTTAAATATAGTGGTGGGTCCAGTAGAAATATGAAAGGGCCATTAAAGCATTAATATGTGGCTCCTCGGTCAAGTCCGCACAAATGAACAGAATATAAAGGAAATACATATATTCTGCTCAACTACACCAAAATGAATGGTTATTCCGATTTAAAACTTTAATAATAATATTGTTTTGACAATTTAATCCTTTGTATGTATAGTAGTTAAAATTAGTAAATTATAGTAGATGTTTTTTTAGCAGTTTACCTTTAAATATTGCTACAATGCATTACTTTAGATTTAATGGCTTTAAAGAGGATAGAGTTGGTTTTAAAAACATATTCAGCACTTAAAGTTGCATGTAATACAGTAACTAGAAAAGACTTTATCCATTCCATTCATCTCTGTAAAACTTGCTGAAATTGTTAGAAAAGCTTTTACATTTGAAGAGGAGTGATGCCTGGTAGGCACATTGCTGGCTCTACTAGCTCTTTGTCATTTTTACTTTGTATCATTCCTATTGAGTGCTGCATTAAGAGTACATGTATATAGTACACATTTGGGAAAAGACGTTGCAATCATTTTACTTGCTGCTGAGTAGGTAAAGCAGACAAATTTTATCTGGCGATAATTGCAAGGCAGAAAAAAACAGTGTGAATATGACACATATTACACTCTAAAACAAATAATAATATACCACAATTCAATGTGAGACTCGGTGCCTTGCGTAGTCAGCTATGCTGTCATGTAGAAAAAGCTAGAAAGCAGAGGACAGCACTACAATAATGTGAAAAATTTGTGAATATGTGAATTATTTGTAATAACTCTGGATTCCCACCAAAAATATAGTTCTTGTGAAACTGCTGAATTAGCCAGTTCACAAAGAGAGAAATGTAAAATTAGTAGCCATTTCCTTTATCTGTCTCTTATTTGTCACTTATTTGTCCTTGTCCTTATTTGTCCTTGTTTAAACGGCAAGTTCACACTTCAAATGATATACAGATAAATAACCCCCTCAAACACAAAAGGTTGAAACACTAACAGATATAGGACTAACTATGCAGCAAAATGGTATTGCTATGCCTCTGAAAAGGCCTATTGTTGGCATATACCTAATCAGTCATAATTTGTAAACAGTCAATAATGCGATGATGATGTATATGTATGTGCATGTCATCAGTTACCCAATTGTCCATTAACAGGTATAGAAATGGATGATAAATACATTATCGACAATCCAACAGGAGATATGGTACATATAGCCTGATACTCTTTTTACAGACCCACTGACCAAATATGTACCATTCATAAGTCTTTTGGTCTGGAATTAAAGTATTAGCACTGACATTTTGACTTGGCTGAAACTGCAGTCTAATGAAGGCCTCATGTATTCCTGACATGTCCAATTGTACTTACTAGAGAATGAAACCGACTATTTTTGTTCCAATATCGCTTCTGCAGAACCAATGAAAGTTAAAAACCCGATTAAATCAAAATTTTTACAAATTTCGTTGGATTTTTCAATAGACATTTTCGAAGTTTTGAATGGTATATTTTATTTTTCGATGAAAAGTCCTGAGTTTTAAAACTTTTGAAAAAATCTTTTGGTAGGTAGGTAGGTGCAGTAGAGGGAAGGGATTTAAAGTTTAAAAGCAGGGTATTGAATTTGATTCTTTGTTTGATCGGAAGCCACCCGATAGACTGAAGTATCGGGTTTGCGGGTTCTCTTTTTGAGGACAGCAAAATGATCTGAGCTGCCGAGTTTAAGATAGATTGAAGAGGAGAGAGATGAGAGGCGGGGAGTCCAAGTAGTAGAATGTTACAGTAGTCAAGACAGGAGATTATAAGGGCATGGATGAGCATTTTAGTAGTGGAGAGAGAGAGAAAAGGGCAGATCTTGGCATTATTGCGAAGGAGAAAAGGATAGGTCCTAGTGACATTGTTAAAGTGATGATCGAAGGAAAGAGAGGAGTCAAAGATAACTCCAAACCAGTGTGCAGATTCAACTGGGTTAATGACCATATTGTCAATAGAGATGGAGAAGGGTGGACTAGGTCCCAGTTTAGGGGGGGAAATTATTAATTCCATTTTTGCATTTTCCTGTGTGGGATACCTTATGTGGGATACCCTATGACTAAGGGAGGTCATAGGGTATCTAAGACTAGGGACCCTAGATGTTTGGGATATTTATGGAATAAATAATAAAAGTAAAATTTTCATGTAACGCTGTCCGTTTATGTGCAGTAATTCCAGAGTGCATCTAAGTCCTTGCTTTCTTTTCGTTTGGCACTCAATACGATTACAATAATAATAATGGTTACTTTATGTTAGCCTGACAAAACTGCCTTTTGGAGAAATAATGTTTAGTTTTAAAGCTCTCCAAACAGAATAATATAAAAATGTAATAGGGAAAAGCATTTATTTCCATAGCCATATAAACAAGGTTTCAGCAAGGTCTATCAAAAATTTCCTTTGAAAGAAACTGCTATTTCTAGTTATGACTTATTTGGGTGTAGAATCTTTTTTAACTTTCAGCATACAGTAGTCATCAGTTTTTCTATTGCCTTTGATGAAATGCAACTGAAGTTGCTTTCCATCAAAATCTGCATGTAATAAACAACTACGGAAGGGTTTACCTAAATCTGTGTTTTTTAAACCTGTATTCAAATGACATTTCACTATTCATATTGCTTGCTGGTTTATTTCACTGTGGTTAGTAAAAAATCTTTTATTAATTGTCATTAGTTTTAATACCTGTGTATTCAAAGTTATCCTGAGTTACCATAGACAGTGCCACACTGATTTAGGGTGATTCTCAGTGTTTTTTAGGGATAGGGATTGGATTGCATCTTAAAAAAGTGCACACTAGTGTGACCCAATTGTGGGCACACTAGTGCATTGCTGTGATCTGTTAATCGGAGCGCATACAATCCGCATTTTTGCGCAATCGCAGTGCTAGAAACGTTTGTGCAAAAGTGCTCCTAAGCGCTACAGTGTGGCCTCAGCCTTATAGACATTGCTTGACATTTCAAATACTGTTTAAGGCTTTCAACTGAAATTCTAAAAAAGAATACATTTTAAAGTTTTTAAAGGTAAAATTAAAGGGATTCATATTTTGTGACATCTCTCCCATCATGACATTTTACAGAATTTCCAGTGCTCCTTGGACAGATAGATATTAAAGCCAATTAGATTTTCATCAGACGTGCATCGAACAAAAACTGTGCTTGACCATCATTCATTTTGGCTCCATATGGTACTTCAGCCATCAAAACCTAACTTTCTAGTCAAAATGTACATTAGCAATAGCTTAATTTTTGGTAATTTTACCATATAAAAACCAAATACTGTGAAAACAATCCAGTCATTTATGCTTCCTTCATTCACGTGGTTAACTTAAACTGATAAAATACAAATCTGCATGTTTTTCAAGGTCCAAAAAGCTTGTCACTCCCCCCTCCACTTAACACAAAGGGATACGAATAGGGCTATGTACAGAGATCTGCTATCGCTCTCTCAGCTATATGATGGTGTTAAAGTAGCTGATTGGAGAGGTGCTTTCTCTGCCCTGGAAAAAGAACACTGAGGGGGAGGGCAGGCACCAGGGACTTTGTTTACTGGGAAGAAAACTAAAATGTATTGTGTTGTATGGTATTTCTGTAAAGAAACCATTTATAAAGGCAAATAATGTATAATTTAACTCATTTCTGGATTATAAGTCAGGCAAAAATGCATTTTAGCCTACAGATTTCCTTTAAACCTAAAGACCTTAGCACCTTTGAAGCTGTATCAAAGAGTGAGTTACATAGCAATGAGATGTAATGAATTATAAAACACTTTACCCTCTCCTAAGTAGCTAAGTCTGACGTTATTTTAAATTACATTGCAAGCAATGGTAATGGTGAAGAGGTTAATGTTATCTTAGTGTCCATGCAGCCATTATGCAATATTTATCACTGTACATCCAGCCTCTATCAAATCCCTTTGAATTAGTGGTATAAATGCATTATACATAAGGACAGAAAACTGTAACAGAATCCTTCAGTATAGCAGAATTAGAATTTATTAATCACTTTAGCGAGTTTCACAGACCCAGAGAGATGAACATTGGTAGCAATTTGCATTATTTTTCTTTCATCCATCATGCTGAAAGTTTTTCAGGAAGTTAATAGCCAGGATAATAAATCAGTTGCCACTTCAGTGGTTTATTGTATCCATTTCACATTACACAAATTATAGAGCATAAAGTAATATTAGATTAATAGACTATGTCTTTTCTTTCTAGTATCTTCATTCTGAACCCTTTATCATGTCTAATGAATCACCAAGATCAAATAGTGCCCACAATAAACTGAATTGACACTCTAATAAAATCAGTCAGAAAGTCTTTTCTCTAATGTTTCCATCATTTTTACAATAAAACTTAGTTGTATGGAGGAGAATGTTTTCCTTGTTTGCCATTATTGCAATTAACACTTTGTTCTAAAATGCTTTCTGTCTTGTTCAATGGATCAGTTATTGGAAAATGTCATTCTTTTCCAATTAGAATGCGACATCTGCCATTTCTGGAAGATGAGTTATTAACTTAAAAAAATAGCTGCAGTTCCACCTTTTGCCAGTTTTAGTTAAGGGCCATTTCTTTCCACAGAAAGAAATAGAATGATTCTCAATAGTGCCCCTTTGGGTTTTCTAAAATAAAAAAAAACACGTTGAAGAAAGCCATGTCTAGGCCCCTTAATTTGATTAGCTATAATAGAACATGTCTTTCTTTCCTAATGCCTGCTAAGAGTAAATTAGATGGCTGATAACCCCTCCTTACAACATAAAATGCATTTTGCCATTATTGTATTTTGTATGACCTAAGGAGTGATTTGCTGATTATCCTTAGTGACCAATGTTTATCAATCAGATCATAAATTCAGCTACTTGTAAGGATAAATATATTCACAAAAGTCAAAGTCTCCACACAATTTGTCATTTCCATATTTGATTTATGAAGTTGCCATGCACTCTACGTTAATGTTCAGTATGCCCAAGTCATATGGTAATGTCTCATTAATTCACTCACAGCTTAACCCATCTACATAAATCTTTCCAACAAATCCATAAACAGATCACTCATACATTGCAGATGCTTTCTATTGTTCCCAGTTATATGTGATATTTTTAAGAAATACCATAAACTATGGGGCATATTTATAAACAGCTGAAAATAGCGCACAAAAATTACCGCCGCACATCACGGCCGCGAAAATAGTGCTATCTCCATATTTATCACAGCGAGCGCAATCGCCGTGACATTTCCCGGAGAAACTGCACTTAGCGGAATGCGCTAAGTACAACATCACCACGAAGGGACTTAAAATCTCTTCCCGGCGCCTCCTCTTCAGGGAAGACCACCCGCAGCGCACCCCCTCCCCAGCAGCCCCTCCAAGCCCCTGCCCCGCCACTGGCGGAGAGGGGAAAGGAAGGGCCCACTGGGAGGGGTGGAGGCACCCTCTCCTTCTTCTTTCTTCAGCCATCTACTGCGATGGCATCTGAGGTCCGCAGCGGAGTGTACCTCTTTATATAGGTTTGCGGAAAACCCTAATCCGTTTCTGATTGGTCAATTTTTTAATGCTTGGTTTACATTACCAATCAGATTTCGGAAAATCTGATTTCATACTACACCATTTTATGCAGCCCTGGGCTATCACCCTCAGATTTTTCCTTTACTACAACCTTCTACCAATGTACCAGCAGCAGATCAAAGAGTGAGCAATATCTCTTAACACTGGAAGAAAATTTGTATATTGTTAAGAAAGACGGCAGGCAAATACAGTTTTTTCGCTAATAAACGAAGGTGACCTACATCCCTTGTCCCCTACATTGCAGTAGGGGACAAGGTTTGGTTGTCTACTAAATACGTGAGACTTCCACAAAATTGGGTCCCCGATTTATTGGTCCTTACCAAGTAATTGCCCGAGTCGGGCCAGTTTCCTATCACTTTTTGCTTTCCTCTCTTCGTATACATCCTGTGTTCCATGTATCACTCCTCATAAAAGCGATTTTTAACAGATTCTCTAGAACTCAACAGCTACCTCCCCCTGTTCTTGTTGATGGACAACGTGAGTTTGAAGTCTCCAGGATTTTGGATTCTAGAAGATGGGGTCATAGCTTGCAATATCTTGTACACTGGAAAGGATAACCCATCCCAGCTCGATCCTGGGTCACGGCCAAAGACTTTCATGCCCCTTCTCTTGTCCGGGAATTCCATACCTCCTTTCCCAATGAACCCTGTTTGGCCCTGAAGGGGTCCATTAAGGGGGGGGGGGCTGTCACGTGCCTGGGCGTTTTAGAACCTGGGTCCTCCCACTTTGATGTCTGCAGCCTTCCCTGATGAGCCCACAGGGAGCTCTGAAGTCTAGGGAAACAGACTTTAGCTTAGTGAATCATCATCTGTCTCTTTGGCTCCACCTGCTGTCATTTGTGGACAATTTGCAATTTACCAGCATTTAAATAACAGCATTTCCTGTGACCTAATGCCATTTGTGTGGTTTTATTGCTGGATTTGTTTGCTTATCAGCTCTTGCCTTCTGTGTTTAGTACATCTGCTTGATGTCTTTGGCTACTCTCCTGCCTCCTGATTGTGTACCTCCCTGCCGCCTGTGTCTGCCTTAGTCTGATGAACTTTTATCCTTGGGTTTTGTCAGTTGAACTTCCCTGCCTTTTTTATTGCTGACCAGACCTTCCTCCTACCTCATCCTCTCCGCATCCTCAGCATTTACTATCCACTTCGGACTTCGCCTATTACAGGTATCTAACAGTCGCTGATTCTATTAACTCTCGAATGTAGCCTTCGATTTGGTAACCCTTGATGTATCGTTGGGTAACCCTCGAATGTTATGTTCGATTTCCGAAACCCTCGAATGTAGCATGCAGAAACTCGACAATTGCCCGATCTTGAAGAAAGAAGTGTTTAACACGCATTTGGTGCCTATTCCCCAGATCATTTAATAGGTGCCACAGCCATTTACAGCAGTTACCATTGTTAGTTTATCTGATTTCATCCAAATTTTTCAAACTATTATCTCCCATTACTTTAATGGGCTCATTTCAGAACTTCCATAAGAACTTCAGTAAGTTCGCCCATCTCTAATCCACACCTTTCCCCTAAAAATGAGGAAGGAGGTATTGACTACAGTACTAAGATATACCAAGAATTCTTAGAAATGTTCTGGATTTGCAGGTGACATATTTGCATATTATTATGACATTAAAAGTAAATTTATATATTGTCATATTACATTTCTATAGCAAAAGAAAACAAACAATGGTTGAATAGGCAGATGAATTGCTATCCCTCTAAATGGATTGGAAAACTGCTAAAAAGTCTTTGTTACTTTCAGTAATAAAATATTCCCAAATAAATTCTTGTGCCTTTATGCTGCAATCAAAGGCAATAAACACTGTGTTTAGGCTTTTCAGGATTAAATTACATACTTACCCAAAGAAACTTTTATTACCTATCGTGAACGGCCTTCCTCTGTACATAACTAACCATGAAATTTATAAGCAAAATGTTTCTCAATTATATTGTTTTTATCCACTTGGTTGCTCCTGTCTTTCTACCAATGAAAATTTCTACGCAGACAAATAATTCTAAAATGCTGCTTGTGGGTCAAATGTTGACTGAAACTGCTTTAGTCAGTAGAACTGACAAAAAAGGACAGTAAATACATAATCAGGGTTGTTCAATAAAAGTTCTTATCGTTACAAATTGTGCTATTTTTGCGCCAACCAATCAGATGTTAGCTTTCAAATGGTTGAGGCCAAATTAGCCAAATTTTTAAAGATAAGAACTTTTATTGAATTCCCTGAATGTGCTTAAAATATTTTAGCACATTTGTTGTCTGTCTCTAATAACAAACTGGAGAAATATTTTAGGTTTAGGAGAAAACTCATCAGAATTTTGAAATGGACTTAAAAGATTTATATGCATAGCATGTACTTATGTAAAAAAATATTTTTGTGGGTGGACATAGCCTTTAAAAAAGAAAACTCAAAATGGTAGGTTTAGCCACACCTCTAAGAGCAATAAAGGGCCTCCATATGGACACTAAAAGGAAGTGGAATTTTATTAACATCCAGTGAGGTTCTGATCTTACCACATGTGCCACTATTAGCAAATGAAAAAAATTCTGCATTGTACATGTCAAGACAAAAAGTGTAAGGAAGTTCCTGCATTACATCTAATTATGTGCTTTTTGCAAAACATGTGACAGTCTTAGCCAATCAAAAATTCTTCACATTCACTCTCCCCCTCCCTTCTCAATAGAAAAAATAAAACAATGCAGTTTTTGTTTGCTAGACAGGAAGCGATGTCTGTTTATGATAAAAGGATTTTGCATGTCTCTGTCACTCCCAACATTCTTACAAAAATGGACAGATTTTTACCTTTTTCCAACATTAATATATAATTAGGATTGGTACATTTTGTTGTAAGGATGTTCTATTTTATTGCATGCTCTGTGGAGAGCTTTTTACTCCTTTAAGCCCACCTCACCTTAAGCTAATGTCATGTGCCTGGGCGTTCTAGAACCCGGGTCCTCCCAATTTGATGTCTGCAGCCTTCCCTGATGAGCCACAAGGGAGCTCTGAAGTCTAGGGAAACAGACTTTAGCTTAGTGAATCATCATCTGTCTCTTTGGCTCCACCTGCTGTCAGTTGTGGACAATTTGCAATTTACCAGCATTTAAATAACAGCATTTCCTGTGACCTAATGCCATTTGTGTGGTTTTATTGCTGGATTTGTTTGCTTATCAGCTCTTGCCTTCTGTGTTTAGTACATCTGCTTGAGTCTTTGGCTACTCTCCTGCCTCCTGATTGTGTACCTCCCTGCCGCCTGTGTCTGCCTTAGTCTGATGGACTTTTATCCTTGGGTTTTGTCAGTTGAACTTCCCTGCCTTGTTTATTGCTGACCAGACCTTCCTACCTCATCCTCTCCTGCATCCTCAGCATTTACTATCCACTTCGGACTTCGCCTATTACAGGTATCTAACAGTCGCTGATTCTAGTAACTCTCGAATGTAGCCTTCGATTTTGGTAACCCTTGAATGTATCGTTGGGTAACCCTCGAATGTTATGTTCGATTTCCGATAACCCTCGAATGTAGCATGCAGAAACTCGACAATTGCCCGATCTTGAAGAAAGAAGTGTTTAAACGCATTTGGTGCCTATTCCCCAGATCATTTAATAGGTGCCACAGCCATTTACAGCAAGTTACCATTGTTAGTTTATCTGATATTCATCCAAATTTTTCAAACTATTATCTCCCATTAACTTTAATGGGCTCATTTCAGAACTTCCATAAGAACTTCAGTAAGTTCGCCCATCTCTAATCCACACCTTTCCCCTAAAAATGAGGAAGGAGGTATTGACTACAGTACTAAAGATATACCAAGAATTCTTAGAAATGTTCTGGATTTGCAGGTGACATATTTGCATATTATTATGACATTAAAAGTAAATTTATATAATTGTCATATTACATTTCTATAGCAAAAGAAAACAAACAATGGTTGAATAGGCAGATGAATTGCTATCCCTCTAAATGGATTGGAAAACTGCTACAAAAGTCTTTGTTCACTTTCAGTAATAAAATATTCCCAATATAAATTCTTGTTGCCTTTATGCTGCAATCAAAGGCAATAAACACTGTGTTTAGGCTTTTCAGGATTAAATTACATACTTACCCAAAGAAACTTTTATTACCTATCTGTGAACGGCCTTCCTCTGACATAACTAACCATGAAATTTATAAGCAAAATGTTTCTCAATTATATTGTTTTTATCCACTTGGTTGCTCCTGTCTTCTACCAATGAGAAATTTCTACTGCAGACAAATAATTCTAAAATGCTGCTTGTGGGTCAAATGTTGACTGAAACTGCTTTAGTCAGTAGAACTGACAAAAAAGGACAGTAAATACATAATCAGGGTTGTTCAATAAAAGTTCTTATCGTTACAAATTGTGCTTATTTTGCGCCAACCAATCAGATGTTAGCTTTCAAATGGTTGAGGCCAAATTAGCCAAATTTTTAAAGATAAGAACTTTTATTGAATCTCCCTGAATGTGCTTAAAATATTTTAGCACATTTGTTGTCTGTCTCATTAATAACAAACTGGAGAAAATATTTTAGGTTTAGGAGAAAACTCATCAGAATTTTGAAATGGACTTAAAAGATTTATATGCATAGCCATGTTTGACAGTAGTAAGTAGTGATGGCCCAGTTTGCGGATCCGAACCCAGATCCACGGCGGATTTACCTCGTTCGCGAACGGCGGATATCGCGGATTTTCTGGTTTTCCGTCTTCCGAACTTTTCTGAACCGCGTTTTCGAAAATTTTCGAAATTACGAGGATTTCTCGTATTTTCGAAAATACGGGAAAATACGAGAAATCCTCGTAAATTCAAAATTTAGAGGATTTTTCACATTTTTGGACGGAGCAACCCACATTTTCGGGTCCGTATTTTTGAAGAATCCCCGTATTTTTGAAGAATCCCCGTATTTTCGAAGAATCCCGTATTTTCGAAAAAACGGATTTTGCCGAACTTTCATTTTAATAGGTTTTAATGGGTCCGCTTTTTCCGAAAATTTTCGGTTCTTCGAGCGGACCGGATTTTGCGAAGTTCGGACATCTCTAGTAGTAAGTAGCTTGCCAATGTTTTGCAGAAGTCATAGACTAGAGATATAAAGATATATCAACTATAGAAGCTGTAAGGTAAATAATACTATATTGCGATATCTGTAAACTGACATGCACAGAAAAACAATGATGGAAAGGGATTTTCAGTCAGCCGTGATAGCTTAATAGCTCTACGTAGCATTTATGCCACAGCCATAGGGAGGGGGTGCAGAGTCATTGGCAGTGATATCACCATCATGGCAGTGACAAACTGCTGCAATATGGAAGAAAGTTGGCATCTGTGTAAGAAGCTGAGTTTTTTTTTCTTTAGGGTCTGTGGGGAGGTAAGTAACTATAACAATATGTGGGTTTGTGGGAGTGGTGAAGGTAGGTTTTTGTTCTGAGGGTGGAAAAGCCCTTTAAGTTAAAAAGTACAAGTCAATTATAGCCTGTGTATGTAGCTGTGACAAATATTTTCCAATGTGGCAAGTAGGGGGGGGTCAGGAATGTGTAGGCAGGTGGGTGGCAATAAAAGGAGAGTAAAGTGGTGCACTGGCACATTTACTTGACAGTAACATAATAACTGAAACGTGTGTATTAAGAACTTCTATTTTGGCACTTACAGGGAGATGCGATATCTCGAGCTAGCAGGAAAATAAGCTCTAAATTCATGCTAACTTATGTACTATTGTGTTAGTGAAAGTTTTATTTTGCACAGTGCAAGTGATGCAATAGCCGTTTTTTTGCATGTGAAAATGATTGCCTTTTCAATTGTCTTTAAAGCTACGCAAAAGTTCGCAACTTACCGCTAGCATTTTAGCAATGTATTAATGGTCGCTAAGTGGTTAATACATTTCAGGAACGAGTGCTACTACATTGCAAATGCAAAATTTATTGCATCTCCCCCTTAATCTTTTAAAAGTTCCAGTCTTTTCAGTATAAGATGTTTTTTAATAACAGAATTACTGTTAAAATTGATTTTCATGCTTCTGCCCCCTAATAAGTTTTGTTATCTTCAGAATCTAGCAGTCAATATTACTCAAATTTTCTAGCAAGTCACCTTGAGGAAGTCAAACAAGTAGACACTTTGCTTGATTTGTCCTGGCAATCATTGTGTACTTTTAATTATGATCCACCCTTAACCTTTAAACTAACATTGCAAAATTGTGAACAACTTTCTCTAGGACGGTTTATCATTCCAAAAGATACATTAATAAACAAAATCTGTCTGCATAGAGTTGAATCTGCCTTTAAGAGTTGAAATGCTCTGAAAAGCAATTTGGACACAACCTAGAGTATTGAATCATTTGCCTTACAACCAGAACATATAGAATGAGAAAGAATTGTGGGAAGTCCTGGTGAGGTTCGTCATGTGTCATTCTTGTTCTTAGCTGGGAACACAAGGAGGTCAAATGAGCCTCCCTCAAGAAATAATATACTAGAAGTCTTACTGAAAACCTCTGGGAAAGGTGGTGTACCATGTTAGCCAGTTAAAATGTCTACAGGGTAACCCTTTTGAAATAAAAATAACAAAAGTGGTATAAAGGTGATACCTTTATTGGCTAACTAAGATAATCATAGCAAGCCTTCAGAACATTCAACTAAAATGGTATAAAGGTATCACCTTTATACCATTTTGTTATTTTTTTTATTTCAAAAGGGGTTACCCTGTAAACATATAAAAAACCTCTGATAATCATAGTTTGCGGACAAGTTAATATTATATGTTTGTTTGCATTAATAGGAATGATCACAAATGGAGATAAGCAAGCCATTTGGGGCTCTTCTTGCTGGCAGGTCCACCAATTGCGACACAGTTTTAGCTGAAAACTTCAGCTATTAAAACTGTTCCATGCAGAAACTATGAAATTTCTGCATTAAAATCATGTTTCGACGGTCAAAATTTGGGTATAATATACGGTATATTTAAAGGGACAGAAAATGCCTCATGTTTTTACCCTACAAATTTGCAGTATAATGTTCAAATCTGGCATTATAAGAAACTACATGAGACATTCTGTGATACGGAAAATTCTTATATTTCTGTTGGGCATCAGTACAATGTCAATATTCCATTCTAGTTACAACTCATTCAATTATATTAACAACACTATTACAGACAATCCATGATTTTCATTTTATTAATGTGCTACAGGGAATCTTTTTTTAATATGCAAATAGTTTTCCCCATTTCCTTGTTAAACAAGGGTCTTTAAATTGGTATAAAAACCTTGGAAATAAAATCTCTAGGGTAGGCCTCATCTCCTGGACTGACAGAAGTACAGAGTGAATATGAAAACACAACACAAAGATTTTACTTGTTTTGATGTGCTACTTTCTGCCAGACTTTACTGCATTAAAAAAATTCCCAGTGTCCAATGTTCATAAAAGGAGCCTTTTACATCGTTCAGCCTCACAGCTGTGTTGCATACTGATATTTATAGCCCAAGGCAAAATGCTTTATGGTTTCTCTCAAAGGATATAAATGAGAAGGCTGCAATCTTTTAAACAAAATGTTCTAAATACTCATCACTGCATGCCTATTAAGGAGCTCCACTATGATATGGTCATTTTGATAATTAGCAAACTTTTGGAGACTGTGAGTTGTTAGCAGTTTGTTTAGCTTTCATTTACATGTTCATTAAAAAAAAAAAGATTTTGAAATATTTATTTTTTGTTTTGAATGGATGTACATTGTAATAGACTTGAACTGACCGAGAAGAAGGGTAATGCCAAATAATCAATCCGTAAAAGGATAACAACCAAATGGAGAGTTCTGACATACCACTCATTGCTTATCTGGAAAGCTCTTTTAGATTATTTATGGAAATATAAACCTTTGGTAGCAATATGCAGAAAATAATTTTACTTCTCTATCAACAAATAAAATAACAGCTTCAAATGCCAAGATAACCTTTGTCAGAGGACAATTACCCCTTAGCCAGGACACATAGGGCACACAGGGCTTATTGCCTATGTGTGTAGTGAAATCAATTTTTTCAGCAAGAAAAAACATTTTCCCTGGTCCCTATACTTCAGTATAGGGAGCTGATAGTTAATGCTGCTTGGCATGACAACTTGAATGATCTCCCTATACAGATTATAGGGACATCATATACAGTAGGTAGTGTGTGTATTCATTCTTGTAGCCAACAACTGACAGCTCCCAATAGAGACTGCCTGTCATCTCCTACAAAATATTGTGTTCCCAGCTTTAGTCAGATCCATTAACCAAACAGACCATTAATACAGAACCAGCTTGTAATTAACATACAAACATTCTGTCAAAACCTCATTACTATCAGAATTAAAAAAAAAAAAGCTCAACCAAAGTACTTGGCATATTACATACAGATACATATAGCTTGAACTAGACAGAATCTAGAAATATTTCAGTAGTCTGTATAAAGTAGAAAGTTGAACATTTTCCATAATGTTTACGTATAACTGTTAATAACCCATTTTTAACTTTTCCTTCATCACTTTCTTTGAGGTTGGCATTGCTAATTACTAACTGTGTAAGAGAATCTTTACCATGTAAAATTCAAAGAACATTGCCCTTTAATTATAATTATGTAGTAAATGTCTTAATTGTTTTCCACAACTTACCGGTACTGTTCTGTGAGTTGCCTATAATCCCTATGTACTCTATTGGTACTTGACATTACACGTTTCATACACAAAATGGTTTACTATAGCTGTGCGTAATTATCCAAAATACTGTAGTAAAGTGCATTATTTACCGTAAATGTTGCACAAGAAAAGTGTACACGTTTAAATGATTGTGCAAATCTGTTAACAACTCAACAACCAAGGTTTTACTGTTTTGCAACACAGTTGTTTTTAAATTAGAAATTGTCCTATTTTGTCAAGCTTTTCATATCTGTCAAAAAAACTATTCTACTAAAACCATTTTTGTGTTCTTTGCTGGTATGATATAATTTGGTGTGGAAATAGTTTTGAAACTGTGAATAAATAATAAAAACAACAACACCATGGCTATCTAGCTATCATGACCAATTACAAAAGTAATTGAAGAAATGGTTTCACAGGGTGGCAATAGCTTTAGGGAATTTAAAATGAAATTTCACGAAATATCTGAAAAGTCACGAACTGTAGGAAGTTACAGGTTTCAGGTTAGGTTAAAGTCCAATTCAAATAAATACCTTTTCCCTTTAAATTTCCGTGAAAAGCAATTCAAGACAAGCAAGGATCCTATTGATTGTTTATATTTGGAGGTTAAGAAGATTCTTTGACCCCTGGTTTCTTTAGTAGGTTTTGTTTATTTACTACAATAAAATGAGAGCTTTGGAAAATTGACCGAAATAATGCTGGACTCCAAAAATCATTTTTTAAGGTTGGTTTTGCTGCAGCACATTAAAAACACAGTAAATCCTTCTCACATTTATATAAGAGCTTTCCCTAATACCATGAATCACTTTTTATCATTTTTAAAAATCCTTACTAGAAAAATAGCTCTGAAATCCAGCAACCTACATCTTTAGTTTACTTCCAAAGTGCCGTCAGCCTCTATATATGAAACACGGCAGGTTGTCTCCTAATGGCATGTGCACATTGTTGATAATATAATAGCATCTTATCGAGGTAGGCCATTAGCTATGTATATATTTGTACATATAGAAAGAGATAATACCTCACATGGGTATTGCAATTGAGATAAATAATTAAGGGGGACTGCATAAACTCCTCAATCTCCAGATATGATTTCAACTATTTTTGTACTTCCTACTGCATTGTTTAGAATAAGGGGTAAAGGGTTTCCTAATATTTGATCAACCCTCCTCCTCTTTTTATCATTTTCTTGGACCAGATCTAAAAACCCAGTCACAATGATAATGCTAAGCACACCTATGCTATTGGAAGTCCAACCCAACTCCTATTGTAGGATATGGCTATCATAAAAACTTTTTAAGCAGGAGGAAGAGTCCTCGCAGCAATGATCACAACAAGCAAGGCAAAGTAAAACAGCCATGGCCCAGACGGATTCTCTGAGATAGGAGGCCAAAGAAAGCGTGTTTAATTTATTATTAAGATTGAGGAATTCATGCAGTCCCTTTAATTAAATACAGAAGGGGATGCAAAATAGGTAACTCATTAGTAAGGTCCATGCATACTGTAGGAGAGAGATCCCGGACCCTTTTTTAGGTTTACAACAAAAGTTCATGCTATTTATTCTGCAACCTAAAAGATGATAGATTATTATTATAGTATATATACAAGTTCTATACTCATGCTATATGAGTCAATACTACAAACATACTACGAATGGTAGGATTATGGCTCTCTAGTCACCAATAGTAAGTTTAGCCTTCAACATGAGATCTTAATAGCCAAGACATTTTGATACCATGAATAACATGCCACAGTTACATTACCATTTACAAAGTCCAGAGGATGAAATACATCCAGTGTGGTTTTAATGCTTTTTTTGGCAATGAAGGCCTGGCCCACACTGGCTGAGCAGCACTAATTAAATTTTAATAATTTTAACATTTTAAATAAATGTGAGCATGATTTAATGTGCTGTAGCAAAACCAGCCTTAGAAAATGATTATTGGAGTATACATTAACACAGGTATTGGCATATAGCAAATAACCTCATTCATGCCTGAGTTATATCTGTGTCCTTTGAGAGCCCAACTGGAGGGCTTATACTGAATAACAAGGTCCTAAAACCAGTGGTATAGAATTGACAGAAATTACATATGTACTGCAAGTTTTTTTTCTAACACTTAGTAACGTATTTTGGGATATAAATCCCTTGGAAATGAAGTAATTGAAAATTATATTTGTTATTTGTTTGCTCTTCATATACTCTGTCTACATTGTCATTTTGCTTGATCATTTAAGGTGGTCATTCCATATACACAAGAGAAGCGTCCAAAATGTCTTTCCTTGAAAATAATATCCAGGATTCAATTTTAAATTTCATATTTCCAAAGCTCTTGAGTAAATGCAGTGCACAGATCCACTGAAACCAAATAAAATTAGTATCGTGTAACATCCACCCTGTCATTAAAGAGGTAGGCCACATGCGAGAATCCTTGGTTCTTCCAAATTAACACTGAATCAACTGTAATAATACCAGATATATTGCCCAAATGCATTATAAGGATTATAATCCGTTTCATTCCTGTATTCAAAATCTAATATAAATGATAGATAAGAAGTTAGAGAAAATATTAAACAATCGATATATGCCTGGATTGTGTTTGTTTTCCATTGTTTTAATACACATTTGGGCCATGAATCTAGTGGCCTTATTACTAAACAACCCTGAATTGCTAAAGAGTCAATTGGAAATCTTCATCATTCATTTTGTATGGTAGTTTTAAAAATGTGCACAATTCCTGAAAACGCTTTTCTCCTTGGCATTACATTTCAACAATGAAATATTGTTACCCTTTAAGGTAAAAAAAATCTGAAAATAAATGTACCAACAGCCTTTTTGTTAAATAAAGCAATGTTTTCTTCCATCTCTTCCATCTTTTTGCAAAACCCCCAAATAAATTATACTGTTGCTTTTCCATGGTTGGTCCCCCAGGCAACAAGTTTTTTTATCGCTATTTCTGATGTACTCTTATGACAAGACTTTGATATATTTAATACAATTTTTTTGATTGAAGCAAAACAATCTGACCATCCATGGAAGAACTGATTAGATAGCTGAATCATATTAGTATATGTGTTCTACTTGTGTGTAAGAGTGTATGCATGTGCCTTATCTCAATGAAAATCTAGATTTATTTGAATTGTTGCCACTCAAAAAGCTGCCCCTCCTGTATAAAAAAATAATAGCTTGAATACTCTTTAGAGCAGGGACAGGCAACTATTAGATCTCCAGATGTTTGAAAACTACAACTCCCAGCATTCCCTAACTACAGAGTCCTTAAAGAGGGATGCTGGGAGTTATAGTTTTCAAACATCTGGAGATCTACTGGTTGCCTATCCCTGCTTTAGAGGGTTATTCAGGGGGGGGGGGGTTTACTCATAATTAGGTTAAAATCACTTCGTCCAAAACCATATTCCTCAAAGGATTAGTGGCTTATATTGAATAGGTTTTGGACAATAAACCAAATATACAAAATTTGGTGCAATTTGACACAATTTGTCAAAAACTGCAAAATTGCCAGTGCAAAACTGTAGCAATTTTGCACAAAACTTTGTGAACCTTTTGCAATAATTTTTTCACAATTGTGACTCATGGTAAATAACCCTTATTAATTGGTGCTTGGAGAAAAATTCTAACAGGGTTATTCAATAAAAGTTCTTATCGTTACAAATGGTGCTAATTTTACCCCAACCAATCGGTGTTAGCTTTCAAATGTTAAATAATATCTGATTGGTTGGGGCAAAATTAGCACCATTTTTAACAATAAGTACATTTATTGAATAACCCTGTATATGTATTCCTTAAAGGGTATGTCCACCTCCCCAATTGCTCCTGCAATTACAGGAGCGGGTGCCAGTCGAGCCCCTTCTGCTTGACTTCTGCACGGAAAAGGCACGGAAGTTAAGCAGAAGGCAGCTGGGGAACGAAGGCTGGTAAGTACATTTGGGGAGATCTCAGAGTGCTGTAAACCTTGTGAGGTCAAGGTTTATAGCAATTTCCTACAAGTTATAAAAATTTAGTTTGGGGGTTGGACATACCATTTAAGTTTGCAAGAGACTAGAGAGCCACTATCGACTTGGAATATTACCGTACAGGGGCAATAGAGAGTTATAGAGGCTTTATATACATGGCCCTGTAAGTCTTCAGGGTGTGCTACCTTATTTAACAGTAATAGTAAAAGTCTCCCTAGTACATTAACCTAGTACATAAAGTGTTAATATAAGGAATCAACCCAAATGTACATATTTAAACATTTTTATATACTTTTTTTATTTATATAATGCTACTTGGGGATGCAGCTCTGCACACTATTACAATACTTCAAACATACAGATAACATAATTAATTAATTAACAAACACATACAGGATACATAATTAATGCAGGAATAATTATACAGATGTAAAAAGGTGCTTGATACCTTACGACACAAGAAAAGAGGGCCTAGTATATCATAGTATGTGTTGTATCCAAATAATATTAAAATTGATACAGTTGCACTAGTAACTGCTTACAATATCCTCCGAATATATAATTTTATGAGATGTAGGAGCAAGTATTCCTACCTCCTGTTTTACTTTCTTAATTAGGCAGGGAAATTACTTGCCTGACATAAAAATTTCCAATAAACTCAGCAAGACAGAACAGTATATATAAAATATATTATCATATGCAAAGGAAGGCACTCCAGCTTCAACCATACAATCACCCGGTTTCCATTCAAAATATATACGGCAAACAATTGAGTAAGAATGCACTCACAGGACTTTTTCGTCATCAACACTTTATTTCAAAGTTGACGCTTTTCCGCTCTGACAGGAGCCGTCACCAGAGTACTCCAGTACCAACCATTTAAACATATACTAGTACCCACCCCCATGTCATCACATATAAAAATCCTGCAGCTTGTGTATAGTTAAAAACATGTAAAGACATTCTCTTAAAAACACTTGAACTAGATCCAAAGCTACACTTACACATTTCCAGTGACCATTCATGTGTGCCAATGAATCAAAAAAAGTATCATAAAGAAACAGATCACGGTTGACCCTACATGTGTAAATAAGTTAGTTATAAAATGTGCACATATGGGGTCCCCAGTTGAGTTTTTAATAGATCTATTGGAGATAATTTTGATTCACAATAATTTCCAATTTGAAGGTGTCTATTATAGTCAAATTGCTGGCACAGCGATGGGGTCCAATGTGGCCCCATCGTTTTCCAATATCTACATGGAAATTTGTTTAAAGTGAACACATTGTCTCAAAATCCAACAGGAGCAAAAATTTCATGGTCCCTCCAGCTGCAGACCCCCTTGTCCCATTCTCTTACAGCCCCATGTGGCCCCACCCACCCATGGTGCCGTGGCCCCAGCCACTCATGGGTGCATAAGCCCCGCCCACCAGTGGGTGCATAAGCCCTGCCCACTCACAGGCACATAAGCCCTGCCCACCCACAGGTGCATAAGCCCCGCCCACCTGCAGGTGCACAAGCCCCACCCACTTGTGGGTGCATAAGCCCCAGCCACTCGTGGGTACCGTGGGCCACTCAGACCCCCCCTGAAAAGGCTGTTTTCATACAGTGGGAAAGAAGGGCTGTAAGTTCCCTTACCTACTCTCTCAGTACTTCACACAGCAGGGAGGAGGAGGAACTTCCTGTCCCCCTTACACACTGATGGAGTCTGAGGCTGTGCTTGCTGGTGGCACTGTGCAGGAGAAGCTTTAGGAATGTCACATGTCAGTCTCCCACCCATTAACTTTCTGGTCAGTCATTTATTTTTATCTTGGGCTGTGGAGCACATAGAGAGGTGGTTGAAGGCTCGTTTTAAAGGTAGGAAACTAGCCTTTCGTTTAAACTCAACTTGTTTGGAGACAAAAATACATTACTTCACAAACATAGCTGTCACTCTGATACTCAAAATAACAGAATCCCTATCAATTTCAATTTATGTGTGTGTATAGGAGTAACACCGAAGTAGAGGTTATGGATGCCCAGGTACTAGATGACAGGCTGACAAAAGGGCTTCCCCGGGACTTGATGATGCAGTCTTATCAGCTATACTGGACAGGAGAGGCCTTAGTGAAGTACGGCCGTAGTTTTGTGATTTGTTGGCACACATCAATGGTCACTGGGAATGTATAAGTCTAGCTTTGGGTATAGTTCAATTGTTTTTAAAGGAGAACCAAAGTCTCCAGACAACATTTTCCAAATAGACAGAGCACATTCACAAACATACAAGTCATCTTTGCAGTGTATTTCATAGATAGCAAGTCTGGGGAATGCAACTTGTACATTTACTCTGTCTTGCTAAAAGCAGAGCTCTTATCTCTAGGCTAACAGAGATAATATATAGAACACTAATACATGTAGAATCTTTTACTATGAACATAATGGAAACAAAAAATAAAGGCAATTCTGGGGATTCATACTTGCAACCTTCTGAACTGTTTGTTTCTATAACAAATAAAAAAATGTTTTTCACGTAGCTGTTTAACAGTGCCTGTGCCCTGCTATAGTGTACTTTGGGGAACTTGGGTCCTCTTGTTTGTATTGGCAAGTAGTATATACACTAAGGAGCACCACCTCATAGGTGTTGCACGACAGCCTATCCAATAGCTGTGCATTTAGGATATTTGGTTGGATATATGATATATACAATTTGTTTCTATAACTGGCATCTTACAAGGTGAGCCACCACTGGGTAAGCTGAACATTTATGTACATTTAGGAGCTTCATCTTTTGCTTGGGACATAATAGAAACAAAAATAAAGGTAAGTCTGGGTTATTGAACTTGTGATCTTCTGAACTGTGTATTTTTAAACCTGGCACCTTACCTGGTGTGCCACCACTAAACAAGTAGAGCACCCATATACATTTGGAAGATTTATTTTTTGCTGAACGAATCCTAAAAAAATGGAATATGGAAGTCCCTGATAAGACTTTGAAAGCTGCTTGTTACCCTGCAGTTTATTTTCCAGCAACTCCCACTGAATGATTAATAAATTATGGTAACAAGCAGCTTTCAAAGTCTTATCAGGGACTTCCATATTGTTGTATAGAAAGCACTGTGCATAGATACAGAGAATACTGGGGTCAGGGGGCGGGGTTCTTTGTTGACTTCATGGGCTGTGGGTTGTACTAGCAACAACTAAGCCTTCTTATTTACAGAATCTAGTTCTCACATGTACTAAATGCAACTTACTAGAGAAAAATCTTACAATTTATAGGTGTTCTGGGAAGAAAAACTTTCAGATTAGGTTTTAAAAATTTTAAATTTAGTTCTCCTTTAAGAGAATTTATTCACGTGTTTTTATGTGACCACATGGGGGTGGGTACTTGTATGTGTTTAAATAGAAGTCCCGTGAGTGCGTTCTTACTCACTTGTTTGAGATATATAACAAGTATACAGTATAAATATATAGGGGTTTAGTTGCACTTTAAAGAAGAATAAAAGTCTAAGAATAAATTAAATTCAGATGATACCTTATTTTCAGTAACCCTCAAAAATAATCTTGTCCGACTTGGACCCAGATCCGACACGGAACCCAGCGGACCGCTTGGATTTAGGAATATCTGAATGTACTTTCCATGCTTACTGAACGTTCATTAGCCCTCGAAAATAACCGAATACATTCGGTAACCCTCGAAAAAATGTTTGGAACCGTCGAAAGTATGTTGTGTTTTTAGATTTTCGGATCTTCGGATTATTTCCAAGATCCGTAAATCTCTAATGATACCTGTACACAGGAGCAATCAATTGTTGGAATGATGTAAAGGTATTTGTTAGCATTCAAAGGTTAAAATTACAGCAGGTTAAGGTTGTTATTACAGGGGGAATCACCTGAATCTAATTTATCATGAAACTTTCATTCTCCTTTAGATATTTTAGTTATTTATATGATCTTTCAGTATGTTTCTTTTATTTTCAGATAACTAATTAAAAACTTGATGTATTTATTTTTGGTACAGTGAGCTGTAATGTTATATTTAAGCCTATTCTATAAACTATAAAGTATGGGTAACAAAATGAATAAACACTGTCTGCACATAAACTGTTTCTTATTTGCTGAATATTGATTTGGGAAGGAAAGGTCAAGATGAAAGAAAGAAAATGAAAAGGTAGAACAAGAACTCCCAGGGGCTTTACTTGCACAAATCACATTTTATGTTTATGAAGTATTGATTACGCAAACAGGTACCAACAATCCCCTTGACTAGACTGTATGTAATGTGCCCTTATGGCCATTTTATGGCCATTTTACATGTACAAATTCTTACATTATTGTTCATGTTCATCAGGAATACAGTCTGGTGACAAATACAAGGCATTGATCCAAATGTCATCTCTACAGTTGTTCAGTCACAGCTAATACAGGACATAGACAGACACATAGGAGTCAGAAGTCAGACAGAGATTTAGTAATGATGGCAGATGCAGTTATACAGAATTAAAATATCTCAAAATAAACCACAATGGTATTTTAGTATTAGAATTCTCTTAATGTGCCATTTGCCACAAGTTTAACCCCTCCTCACAGCTATCTCACTTTAAAGATTTACATACAGTATTTATATGACCTTAAAGGGGAAATCAACTTAAAGCTGCAGAATAATGGAATTAGAATAATCTATTCTAAAAGTCACACAAAACTTCTTGAGCTAATTAAACAGCATCAATTTTAGAAGGAATTTATTGATGCTGTCATTGCAAGCGGATAATATTACAACTACAGTGGTTTTGTGTCACATATTCAATGCCAGCAAATTAGATGTTATTTACGGAGAGCCACAGTTGCAATATTAAATAATCATAGCTGCATTATGGAGCAATACCTTTCACTAAATCTATCAATAATGCTTTGTGCATTGCGAACTGAGAAAAAAGCCACATTTAGCAACACATCATTACGGCCTTGGTTGAACATTTATGGCTGAAATCGTACATTCATTATCCTGGCCGTACAATACCACTGTGGTATTATATAATTGATACTGCATGGTATCCATATTTTATGCCTTTTTACCCTTTCAATGCCAGCAGAATTTAATTTTTTTTTTCTATCAGTGCTAGCAAAATTTTCAGAATTTTGCCCTCAATCGGTTTAGCCTAATTTTACAGTAGGAAACCTTGCAGAAAATCAGGAATATTATACATTGGTTTTTTTCAGCACAAAGTATACTTTAACATGATAACAGAATTTTGTAACTTTGTTGGAGATTTTGCTAAATTTATTGGTTAAAAGTAAAATGTGCAGATTTTCATGGGTTTTCCCCATTTTATCTATAGTTAACTTAAGGTTACGCACAAAAATCTTACTGTTTCTAAAAGCTCTGATACTCACAAGTATAACAATAACAGATACCACTTTTTCTGTACAGGAGACCCTCCTAAACTAAAACAGAACTTTCAACAATATTACAACAAATTGAAATGTATAACCACTTCTGATGGTTAGCATAGAATATCTACCAAATAAAGTAAAATATAAACATGGAGTGAGGTAAGTTTTGATCAAAATGCAGATACCGGGCACATCTCTTAATCCAATTGTAAGTTAATTTCTCATATTTTCCTTTTTTTCCTCAACTGTAAAATCAGAGACAAAATCAAATGTGAATTTCAGCTAAAAACGGTAGAGGAAAGTTCAAAAGCATTTCAAATATAAAAACCTAACCCCTCCTGAATAAAACAGTATGCCACATTCATGGGTGTACCCATAGACATGGCTACCAACTAACTCAAAGTGTGACTGATGTCAAATGGCATTAACAGCAAAAAAACAAAAAATAATTAACCAGCTCTGTTAATCTTCAGTTTTCCCCACAAAATACTCCCTTATTCAGAAACCCCCCCCCCCCCAAATTATATATTCCTGGAATCTACACACCTTCAGCTACATAATGCTGTAGTTTGTTTATTCATACCATCAATGGTGTGTGTGAAGTTCTTTGTAGAATTTCGCACTTTCAGCATATTTTCTGAAAAAATAAACAAAAAACAATTTCAAAGGTAGAAATCATGCCAAAACCCCATGTAATGTAAAAAAAAGTTACCAAATATCAATTTTCCAAATGTCCTGAATCAAGCGGTATGCCATATGCATGGTTACACACGCGGACGTGAAATCGACTGGTCACAAAGTGAGCAATTGCACAATTGCAGCAACTTTTAAGATTTGTCACACTAAACACCCATCTATATTAGAAATACTTCCCAAAACTATATATTTTTTGAATCCACACACCTTCAGCAATGCAACAGTGCTATTCTATTATGCATAACACCAATGGTGTGGGCGCAGTTCTATATAGAATGTTGCACTTTTACCAGATTTTCTGGAAAAATGTACAAAAATAAATTTCAATTAAAAAATCATGGCAAAATCCCATGTAATGTAAAAAAAACTTGTCAAATATCAATCTCCCAAATGCCCTAAATCAAATGGTATGCCATGTATGGTTACACAGGGACGTTAAAGCCACTAGTTTCAAAGTGAGCCAATGTGCAGTGGCCCAATAAATGCAACTTTTCAGATTTTTCAAACTAAACACCCCTCTAACTGAAAAATACCCCCAAAAACTATATATTCTCAATCTATACCCCTTCAGCTTAGCAACTTCGTTTTTTCATTCATACCGTCAATGGTGTGGGTGCTGATCTTCGTAGAATATCTCACTTCTAGCAGATTTAAAAAAATAAAGGAAAAACAGTTAAAAGTTAAAAATCATGCCAAAACCAGAATTAATTAAAAAAAAGGTTGCCAAATATCAATCTCCCAAATGTCCTGAATCAAACGGTTTGTCATTTGCGTGGGTGCACACAGAGACATGGCCACCAACTAACTCAAATGGGACGCATGCACTTATAAGAAAAAATCTAAGTGCTCTGTAATTTGAACAGCCTATTCTTTTTCAAAGAAAACAGCCTTGAAACTTGGAAATACCTCCCACAAGCTATTTAATTTTGAAACCTACACACCTACAGCTACGTCAGTGCCATGCTTTTATACATACATGAAAAATTCCAGACGCTATAATCCATAGAACTCCGTGCTTTTAGAAGATTTTGTGAAAAAATAAGATGATTCAAAGGTTGAAAATCCTTCCTGTAGCAAGCAGTGCCAGTGTGTAGACAAAGGACATCTTTTCATTTTTCATTAATCAAATTAAAAAGGGGACTGGAGGGGCTTGAATATGAAGAGAGACAGGGTAAGTTACAATTATGTATGCTGGAGAAAAGGCGCTTGCATGGGGACATGATTACTGTATATAAATACATTAACGGGCCATACAATAA
Source organism: Hymenochirus boettgeri (assembly GCA_019447015.1). Lineage (NCBI taxonomy): Eukaryota > Metazoa > Chordata > Amphibia > Anura > Pipidae > Hymenochirus > Hymenochirus boettgeri. Next base: position 107,361,937 of record CM033472.1, read on the forward strand.
ACTATCTGGGGCATTGTTCACCAATAGAGCATGTCAGAGGATATGTGGACATCCCTTAAGACTTGAAGAAAAAAGGTTTAGGCTTAAAGTTCGGAAAGGGTTTTTCATTGTGAGAATGGTAAAGCTATCTAACAGTCTTCCAGTGGACGTTGTTATGGCAGGTTCATTGGTCAGTTTCAAAAGAAAGCTGGATGAGTTTCTGCAAACAAGGGATGTTGCAAGTTACTGGGATTGATATATAAAGTAGAGTTGATCCAGGGAAATTTCCAATTGCCACTTGGAGTCAGAAAGGAATTTTTTTCCCCCTTCATAAATTTGGTGGGTTTTTTGCCTTTTCTGGATCAACAGTTAGGCAGGAAACAAGGATATTGCTAGATGGGTTGGACTGGATGGACATATGTCTTTATTCAACCTCAAATACTATTTTAAATGCACTTGAAAAGTAAAAAAGTCCACTAAATGTCAAACTCCCACATGTCCTGAATCAAACGTTCCGCCATATGGGTGAACACAGAGACATCGCACACCAACTAGCTCAAATGGGACACATGCACAAGTGCAATTACAAGAAAAAAAATCAAAGTGCTCTGTAATTTGAACAGTCTACACTTTTTAAAAGAAACAGCCCCAAAACTTGGAAATACCCCTCACAAACTATATATTTTTGGAATTTACACATATTCAGCTATGCATTGGGACCATGCTTTCATACATACATGCATAATTCTGCATATACTTCTTTTTAGAAATGTGTACTTTTTTTTAGATTTTCGAGAAAAAAGTGAAAAAGAAAGATGAAATATAGAAACCCCCCAGTAGGGGAAATATTGTTCTCCCCAATGTCCTCAATAAAACAGTACCCCACTACCATCAGCACATGCCGGAACACTGCCAACAAACAAACTCAAAAGGAGACAATGTGCAATTTTGGTAGTTGGTAGTGAGAGACACACAAGTTTTTGCACACTTTACTGATCCTAAAAAATCAATTTGGTCTCTTTTTGGTACCTGTGCTAAATTTCCTAATATAGGCTTAGTTTCCCTTGAAATCAGTGGAATTAATATCTGCATTTACTTTGCTGATACCACCGGGGACATTGGGCAGCTTGGAGAAGAGCAATTTTTGTGCTAATTATAGTTTTATTGTAGGAAAAAAAAAGTGTGTATCACTGTGTGAATTTTTTGTATGTGCATTTCACTTTTTTTAATCATTCCCAATGATAATCATCAGATCATCTTATGGAATGATAATGAACTTGAAATACGGGCATAATTTCCAGTTTTCCAAGTCAAAATCTGATCAGAAGCAAAAAATAGCTCAGTAGAGAAGAATATCTGTTGTATTCAATTAGATCAACTGGACATGAAATGTAGTTCTTGAAGTTTCGCTAGTCATCCGACTGGCTTTCTCAATTCAGAATTGAGAAAGCCAGTCGGATGACTAGCGAAACGTCTTCAAGAACTACATTTCATGTCCAGTTGATCTAATTGAATACAACAGATATACCATGACCTGGATGAATGAGAACCTTCACAAGCATCAGTAGAGAAGACTTAGGAAAAATCCTATTTGTGAATAGAACTCCAAGCTCTATTAACAAATACTATAGTAAGCTGTCACTCACTGACAGCTTACTATAGCATTAACTGCACTGCCATCTGAATGGAGATTGCAGTGCAGTACCCCAACTAAACCACCAGAGGCAGCACAGCACTAAGGGAAGTCCCCAGTGAAGGAGGAAGTTCTGTGACATCACCGGGTCTCCTTTACAAGCGATCTCCATTCAGCTTCGTGAGACCGGCTTACACTGTGTGGTTACGGCTTAAGGGGCTGCATACTCCCGATCAGATTTTGTTAAAACTGATGTAGGATGGAGGGGGCACTTGAATACCACCCCCGATCGCCCCTAGCACATTGCATTTTTTAAAAAGTGACAGCTACAGAACACACAATTGCAGAACAATTATATACATTCTGTGGCATTCTGTGTCAGTTAATAAATTGTTTTTTTTGTAAATACAGCCCCTAGTGGGGCCAGGAAGGAGTTCCTGTGCTATGCAAAGAGAGTGTGTGATTGACAGTTCTTTACTGCCTAGGCATGCGATGCCCCCCCCCCCCCCCGTGCCTAAGTAAAACTTGGTGGAAATCACAGTTTAAATCCCCTTTAAAGGTGTACTGTAAAACATAAACATATACTATTTGCTGAATTGGTATTTAATACTCCTTAAATATTTTGTGCAAATTATTTCATAAAATAGGTGTATAAAAAACCTGATTTCTCGTTACCCCTCTGGCACCATTCAAAGACAAAAACCTGTCAATTAACTGTCAATTTATTTGTCAGCAATAAAGGATTAGAATGGTCTAATTCAATTATTTTTCACTTAAATTGGTTGTTGTTCAAGTGCGGAAAGCAGCATTGAACTCCTTTATTATAGACTTGCAGTTTATCAATCACATACTAATTGAATAAGAAGATGTATGTTATTATGGTCAGTTTCCAGCTATAAAAGCCTAGCTGAAAAATAATTGATTGGTTAGCATGCAAACAGCGATACAGCTTAGGAAATGATGGCTTTATTGTATGAGAGATGAGCACATTTAAACTGATTTTACTGCTAGAAAGCAGCATTTATCTGCATACTGATGTGGGCAATCAAATAAGCATAATCGTCGGCTAAAGCTTTTTACTACAAATAACTACACATTGTCCCTTCCTAAAAAAATAATCTAGACCTCTTATATACAGTAGTTTTAGGGTTGCCAGCTCACAGACAACACTAGTGCTTACTGACGCCAGCTTAAATTTACTGCCTGGCCTGTTAAAATTCCATCTGGGTGGCAATTTTGATATAGCTTTAAAATGTTAATAGTCTTGTTCCAAATTTTTATTATGAAAGGTCATTTGTTGAACTGACACAATATTAGAAGTTGGGATCAATAAACCCAAGAACAAACTGGTTTGGAACGATAACAATATTTAGCAGCAGCACACCACTCCATCCTGCTCCTCTGGTGACTGCTGCCTTCAATAAAACATATAAAGACAAATGGGGCAGTATTTATCTCCATATGTTGCAAATAGCTCTTGTAAACACAAAGAAAAGAATTTCAGTTTAGTCCCTGCACCAAATGTACATTGGTCATACACAGTCCCAGACACATTTTGGTGTCATTTACATTAGATTCATCAATAAAAATTACTAAATTTACACTTGGTCAACATAAAAAAATGATTGAATAAGGGCTCGTTCCCACTATGTCCAAAATAATCCAGGGACATTCAATAAACGTTCTTATCTTTTAAAAATGGTGCTAATTTTGCTTCAACCAATCAGATGTTAGCTTTCAAATTTTAATTAAGATCTGATTGGTTGAGGCAAAATTAGCACAATTTTTAACAATAAGAACTTTTATTCAATCTCCTTGACAGTTTTTTAAAAAGTGCACACATTCAAAAAATGACCCACTGTTTTTTTCTTTTCCCATAGGAAACGTGTATCATTTACAATAATGTGTGGTAGGGAAGGATGACTTCAAGCTGCACATTAAATTTGTGACTCTGCAAGTTGAATTTTTGACACCACATTTGGAATTTTTTCTCCACCAGATCTACAAGTTTAAAACCGGGACTTATAACTAATGCACTGCACATTGCTGAATGCATTTGTGTTCAAAAACACATACTTACCAATAATGGCTCATTGACACTATGGGGGAGATGCAATATATTTCGCTAGCGCAACCTATGTGCACTCGTTTCTGCAATGTTTTAACCACTTTGTGACCGTTAATACATTGCCAAAACGCTAGCGGTAAGTTGCGACCATTTGTGCATGTTGTAAAGACACCATCGAAGAGGCGTTAATGGTCTTGCAAAAAACTAGTGCAAAAACTGGCGCAAAATTTATTGCATCACTTTGTGCTGTGCAAAGAAAAAAAAATTGCAACATGGCGCAGACAGTGCAAAACATTTGTTAACATGTAAGTACATAGGTTAGCGTGATTTTAGCGCTTATTTTCTCGTTAGCGCGGAATATTGCATCTGCCTGTAAGTTCTTTTTGGTGCGAGTTAGTGTAATCCATATAGTATGCTATACACAGGAACAGCGGATTTTACATACAAAACAATTTATCATATTCCCACTAATGCTATGCACTGAAATGTGTTGTGATGTGTTGCAGAGACCAGTGGATACCAATAGTCAATAGAACTGTGGAACACATAGAAATGCATACCATAGTAAAGAGATGGATTATTTGTGTTCAGTTGTTCCATAATAACTATTGATAAACCAAATAGAACATGTGATATATGCAGGTAAAGATGCACTTAAAAGCATTTAAAAATGCACAAAGATTCCTATGAAAATACATAATTACTCATATTCACTAAAAATATATAATACCTATCAATCTGTCTATATTTTTCTGTTTCTAGGTATCTATATATCTATGTGATTATTTATTTATAAATATGTTTTAGTCTATCTTTCTATTGGTTTTTCTGTCATGTTTATCACTTTAAAAATGTTTCCGTAAAACGTCAAAGCAGATATGAACTCAATGCACAATGCATATTAAATAGCTAGCCCTTTTGCTAACCTGTAGACAGGCAATAAAACTGAAATGAAATCACACATTTCATGGACCTTTTTGGAAAAGAAAGACCTAAGAAAACAAAGCTAGAATGTTAAAAAAGTGAATGTGTTACTGCAAGTCTCTGCTATTGCTCCAAATATGAATATTTTAAAGTTTAACACGCATATGAAATGCGAAAAGCATTCACTGTAAAGATTAATATCTTTTCATTAAAAAGGAACGCGCACTGTGGGTTCAGTATTTGCATATAGATGAAGAGAGTAATAAAAGTATTGACTGCTTAAAGATGCTTATTACATAAAATGAAAAGAAACTGGGATTAGTTTTGTCCACCTGTCACCACAGACAACAAAAAACAATTCAATGCCTGGTGTTTGATATCAGAAGACCACTGGGACAATAAGTTTCATCTACAATGAACAATGCAATTGTAAAACAGAAACTGAATATGCATCTGAGAATTTCAATCTGCTCCAGAACTGAAGACACAGAGAACAATCTTGCCTGGTACTTAACATGCAATTAGTAGTCATATGTTACCTATTTACGCTCAGCTTGGTACACAGCAGAACAGACACAAGATATTCTTTTGGATTTATGATAAGCTTCATTTATCATCCATACTGTTATTTAGGATGAAAGTGACACACAGAATCTCTTTAAAAGGGGATACATTTTCTGATTTGCACCCAGATGCCCTTTCATCCCCCTTTCTGTTTTTTCATTATATCTAGGCCCAGAATGCTAAACAAATGCAATGTCTGCTGATAATTCAGTCAAGTAGGTGGCACTGCTGCTTTAAAATACATTTAGTACTGGACCGGGCAGCAGTAGATCTCATAATGCTTATCATCAACAGTTAAAGCAAATGTGGAATGATCTGAAATATTAGCCTTTAATGAAATGTACCCTGGTAAAAATAACATTCCTATGCTGGAAATGCAAATTACATTGCTGAAGATTTATTACAGCTTTGCATATGGAGAATATTCTTATGCACACAAACCAAAAACATACAAAACAATAGTGCTATTTAGAAAACAGTTAAAATTTAAATGTTTATAGAATGTTTGCTCCTTATGCATGACATTGTATTCCTTCCATATATCAGGAAAGCAAAACATCGACAGAAAGGAGTTAAAAAATTCTGCTTGTCATTTTTTTTTCACCCAGAAAATTACGGTAATACAAAGGGATATAAAGTTCAAGACTTACATCACTATGCATTTTATTTTCTGAAAATGTGACCCATATTGTGTGCATGAGGAATGTTCTGTGCAGATAACTTTAGGGGAAATATGTTAAAAAGCACAGGGAAACTAGACATTTCAGCTGGCACACTTTCCCCAAACATCTTTTTTTGGATTCAACAGCATAGTTCCCAGTGGTTTTCATGACTGCTGACAGAACAAGCAAACATATCAAAAAAGGATTTAGCATGACCAAAAAAAGTGCATGTCATGGTATTATAAATCAAGTATTAGAGGCCAAGATGCAATGTATTTTTTAACTGGTATTTTTGGACTATCAGTCAGGAAAATACATTTTAGCAGTACCCATTGTTTAAATGGGCTGCATTTCTTGAGCTTTAGGAAGCAGGGAGACAATGAAACACATCCATACCCCCATAAATATGATTATACACATTTGGAATTTACAACTTTTTAACAAAGTTCCCTAGTGGCATTTCTGTTTTTTTTTGTAATGAAATGAAACATCAAATAAACACAACAAGAAGAACAGGATTGTACAATGACTCTTTTTTCAGATGGTTGTAGAGAGTATATTGTTATTATTATCATTCTGAAGCTTTAGTGTCTAATAATCAAATTCTGTTCTCTGACTATTTCTTACCCATACCTGTCTTTACCCCTAACCATTAATCAAAATAATTCCAAAGTGATATAAACGTCTCTAGAAAATGTTGTCACTGTGCTTCGAGGACAAGCACCACAGGTGTCTCCCGAGAACTCATCTAGTTATATATAGAATCCAAACATCCCAAATCTTTTTTTCAGGTTATTGGGTAAAGTATATGCTATGTGAATCCACCATATTTTATTGATTAGAACTTGTCTGTCTAGGCTAGGCTAGCAGCAGAACGCTTCTGACTGCCCCACAAACCTAAAATACTGGCTCCACAAATGAAAGGTTAAGGAGGCTGTCCGGGGTATTCAAGTATATTTCCTTAGAAAACAATTTATATAAAATGGATTCACATTCATACCACATTTTCCTTGCTTCCCCACATTCTCACCAGGAGTGCAGCTGACCCGCACCAACTCCGCAATTGCAGAATCATACATTTTGCAAGCCTGGGTTTAATTTGTGAAGAAACGGAGGTGTGATGTACCAATCATAAAGGATTTTGTTAGAATTCTCCTTTGCTATTATATTGGAGGAGTATTTGTAAGAGTTGGTGCAGGTCTATGACCACTGCACAGCGGTCAATGTCATATGGAGTCTGTTTTCCCACTTTATCATTGGATCAATTTTTGTCTATAGATTATCATACTACAAGGTTCTATACATTCCTGTGATTCTCCTTGTGACATCGACATTAGATATGATGGTTTCCATGTTTGTGGGATTAGTGCTATCATGAGTATTCAGGGGTATTGATATAGTGGCTAATTTAAGTGTATTGGTACCACTCCTCATTCATTTGTTTGTATAATATTTTGATCTGCTCCCAAGCAAGTGCCCTACCTTTGTTGTCACAAAGATTCCAACTGTGTACACCCCTCTGGCTCTCTACTGCTGTAAAATCTCTGTTCATTCCCACTGGGAATGCTGGGATTTACCATAAAGGGGAATTAACATTTTGGGTTTTTTATAAATTGTTTATTTTTTATTAGTCTTTCATAACTGAAAGCCTCTGTAAATGAGGCTGTATGTCTTTTTATTATTTTATATACAATTCATTATAGTTTTCTGCAATGGATCTAGGTCTTTTATATTCAGGGCAAGAGGAAGGGCTCGAAATAGATATGAGTGTCGGAAGTAGAGTCATTTTTACAGCGTTGATTCTACCTATAAGGGAGAGGTTGTATGTTGTCCTTTCCTGCAGTAATTTAAGGAGTTTTGTGAAAATTTTTATGTAGTTATGTTTAAATTCCTAAATAGAGGGGGAAATTAAAGCAAGGGTTGAGTTAGTGACAGTAAAGTGCCATCTGCAAACTACTACATTTTGACTTCTCCATTCTGAATCGGAATACCTCTGATATCGAAGCCCATATTACATACCTAAGCCACTGGTTTGGAGTATAGAATCATGATAGCTATAATAAGTGTAGTGGGAAAGCCACATTTTTCTAGAGTTTTTAGCAAGTATAGCCAGTCCACATCTAATGATATGAATATATATGGGTTGTTTCCCTGTAACAACTGTAAGAGTTTTCCTAATGTTGTATGTGGTCTGTCGTCTGGAGACAAAACCTGTCTGGTCATGATGTATCATTTCTGGAATTATGATTTGTAATTAATAGTAGGTACGATTTTTGAGTAAATTTCAATATCCAGGTTGATAAGGGAAATGGTTCTATAGTTGTCTGGCTGTGTTGTATCCCTATCTCTCTTTGGGAGTACTACTATATTTGCTTGGTATTACTTGATAGATCCTTTACCATCCATTAGGTCTTTAATCAGTTGTTTCAGTTTTGGGGCTAAGTTTTTTTTTTAAAAAATTGATTTTAAGAGTTTTTTTTATTACTCTCTTAATTTCTTCTATTGTTACTGGTGTGCACAGCCTGTCTAGATGTTCAGGGGTTATCCAGGGTAGGTTCATTTGTTGAAGGTAACTTTCAATTTGTTGACTTTCTGTTTTGGCTGTATCTATGGTGAGACCGTTTACTTGGCGCAGGGTCAAGTAAGAATTTTCCCTCTGCTTTTCTATTTAACTTTTTTTCTTTTTACAATAGAAATGTGGTCTGGTGGCATTTCTTGTTCGATCCCTATAGCAGCCATATATAATTTTGGTAACTGGACTGGCATTTGGGCACAGAATACATGCACAAAGGAAGCCATTGTTCACAGTACATGCATCAAGAAGAGCTCCAACTGCCCTATACCCCTAAGTCTCCAGGCAAAAACACAAAACAGGTGACCAAATTGTAGGCTGAGGTGAAGTCATCCTCTTGGGTAACCTATATTTAATTGTTATTACTTTATTCTAAGCATGTACTGAACTTTAAAAGATTTCAAGTCTCTGGAATAAAATTCAGCTCACCATCAACTATAATAATTTTGATTAATTTTAGATACCAAATTACACGTAAACAAAAATAAGCCCTTTTTTTTAAGAAGCAGTGAGCTGACTGTCTAGTCATACAGAATACTTATAAGTAGGGATGGCCGGTTCGCGGATCTGAACCCGGATCCGCTGCAGATTTATCCCATTCGCGAACAGCGGATTTTTCCAGATTTTCCGCCTTCCGAACTTCCGAACCACGGTTACTCGTATTTTCGAAATTACGAGGATTTCTCGTATTTTCGAAATTACGAGGATTTCTCGTATTTTCGAAATTATGAGGATTTCTCGTATTTTCGAAATTACGAGGATTTCTCGTATTTTCGAAATTACGAGGATTTCTCGTATTTTCGAGGATATTTTTCATTTTAATGGGTCCACTGGTGGACTTTCAAATTTTTTTGAAAATTCGCGGATCCTCGAGCAGACTGGATTTTGCGAAGTTCGGACATTTCTACTTATAAGTAGACAAGGAAACTAAACAACATACTAAGCAAACTCTTTAATAGTACAGAATGGGCTACAAATATGAAATACAATTCCATTTTCTTTTTATTGGTTGATGATCTAATCATATTTAATTTTTAGCTAAAACACATGGTGCAGCCCCTCCTATGGCCTGAACTGAATATGATCTAGAGGGTGGCCAGAGATTGGTGGAAGGTAAAATGGGATTAGACAGATTAGAAAAGATATGTGGTTCCTTATATGTTACAGAAATGTTCAATATTTTTATACCACTAAGCTTACAAACTGGTATCAGGAATTATTTCTCTATGATGGACAGTGTGCTGCTTTATTTCCAATAAAGACTTCATCTTCTCTTGAAGAATGTGCTGCTTTGGGAAATTATAACTAAATATCTGGCATATTTTATCTTTACATATATTGGCAGAAGGTTATTTTCCCCTCCTTTTATTTTTACCATTTGTAAAATCAAACCAAATTATATTAGGTATGAGAACATAACCGCAGATGCATTAATGTTTTGATACTGGCTTCCCTTCATAACTTATATATGATTTTTAATAATTACAATTATGTTATCAGCCTATGACAAAGAAAATATAATTGCTTATTCTTAGCCATCTTCTATCTTGTCTTATTTTGTCCTAAAGAAAATGTGAGAAAGTTTTGAACATAGCAGTAGGATATTAAAATCTATTAGATGGAAGATAACTTACCTCCCGGTCTAAAAGTGCTGGGGACACCACAGTGACAATATCTCCCTTTTCTGGATCAATGTAAAACATGTTTGGTGAAGGCTTATCCGGGGTCTGTCTAAGAATGTTATAGCGCAGGACGGCATTATCAGTTGTAGGATCATCAGCATCAAACGCTGTCATGTGCATTACTGTGGTTCCTATAAATAAGGAAACATGGAAAGTGTACATTATAAAGAAAATAACTCTTTAAAGGGTATCTCCACTGATGTAAAAACGTTTTTTTTTCTTTTTTCTATCTGATAGTACACCTTCCCCCAACCCTCCCCCTACCTTTATTATCTCCAAAAAATGCTCTGTTTCTTTGCAGCAGCCAGAGGAAGGTCTGCTCGTTTCTGCTACTGTGCTGGGCAGGCTGTCAGTCAATGTGCATCATCACATGAATATTCATGATTTCTGCCACACCCACTTAACCCCAGTGATGCCTGATGTATGGTTATTTTACAGACACCTGTTCCCTTTCATCCAGTGAGTTTTAAGGTTTATAAAGCAGACAGAAGTTTTTATGAATCATTTAAGTAGAATTGTGCACTGAAGTTTGTGTTATGGTTGTTACACTGTGACAGTTCACATAATCTGACCTTTCATACATGGAATGCTCCAGGATGTTATAGTTACGTAGGGGTGATTATCCAGATTAGCTCTTCTTAGGATGAACTAGCAACTGGTATCCTGCCCCATTCCTCCCTGCCCTGCTCAGTGTTTGGTCTATAAAGCAATGACCAGGACAAAGAGGGGACGTGTCTTTAGCCTAAATTGGCAGCCAGTGTCCTGTGACGTTTCCAGGATTTCCATGCCCAGTAAGTTTCATTTGCACTCAAGGGCAGTTAATGGCTCCCAGGGCCCCCCGACCCCTAGGTGCTGGATATTGGCTGAGAAAACATGTAAGTTACCCCACAGGTGGCTTGGTCCCTTCCTGGGAGCGCTCACACAGGAGGAGCAGGAGGGATCTGCACACAGGCTCTTTTCCTGTTTCACAAGGCACAGCTTCCCCGGCAGGACTGACACCCCCCCCCCCATACTTCTTACAATAGCAGTTCCAGGATCCCGAACTGACCATTCTCTCAGCTGTGTAACAAGGGGAGAAAAGCGTTGCCTTTATTGACTTGCCTTCTCATCCCGATCTCTCTGTAATGCTGGCCCTGGTGAACAGCTGCAGCACTGGTAGCCATGGGAACAGGACGCTACTGTTCCCATTGGCTGACAGACAATAAGTTGAGGTTACTTTCACCCGACTACGGAAGTCCGCTTCTGCGCATGCGCGAAATTGTGAACGCGCGTCGGGAGGTTCTCTGGCTGGCGTGAACAAAAATGACGCGGATCTGATGCCTGTAATGCGTACAGGCATCTGAAGCTAAATATCGTTGGCTGTATTGCTCTGAGGAAGCTATAATTCAGGGTAGGTGGCTAACTTTAATAACTGTACTATTGAAGGCTAAATTGATTTTTGCAGTGGAGATACCCTTTAAAAGAATGTAGCAGATAAAAAAATATACATCCTAAAATCTAAATGTTTAACTAATAGTCTACAATTTTACAATGCTGTATCCAATCATGTGTAGAGATGGGTTGAACTCGAACACAGTTTGACCCAAACTAATAGTTCAGACGTAATAAAACTCTTCTGAACTACCCAAAGTAGTTTGGTTTTTTTTGAACTGGCGGACTTATTTTTGATAATTTTTTTTCTTCCTATTTACAAATTTAAAATATGCGGTGCAGTTTTGGAATCCCATATATAAATGGGTCATCTTGGAAATGGTCAACTAATTATGCAAAAATAATGAAAATTACTGGTAATAATACAGTTAATTCTTGTTGATAAAGGGATCCTTAATGATTAATGATATCCTTGTTGGGATCTAGGCTATTACAACTACTTATCTGTTCTCAAGGTTGCCTTTTAAAAGCCACTACATAGCAATTATTCTAGCAAACCATTCTGGGTTTACTAAATATATAACTCTCTCTCTCGCTGTGTATGGAACAGGCATTTCTGGCGTTCATTACACATTGTTTGCCACAGGTTGGCACCACGATTGCAAATGTACAAACATTCAGACAAACATAGCCCTTAAGTGAATTAAATTTTACCAGAATTCAACAAGTTTGCATTGTTTTGCTTTGAGGGTGGGGTGGGGGCTCATTAGAGAGCAAGACTAAAAATATAGAAAAAGGCAGGTGAAGCCTAATGTGTGAAAATGAACACACTAAGATGTGAATGGTATTTCAAACATGAGTACGTAAACAACAAAATATAGTTTATAGATTTTGCTCTTTTCTTAAAATGAAGAAAACAAATCTACAGTTAATGAACTGAAGGATGAATAAACTATTTTTCCTGCTGGGTAATGAAATGTTTTAAAGGTTATTTAACAGTAATGACATTTTTTAATTGTACAATTTTTTTTAAAACATAAACTGCAATACATACAGACAGAACACATTAATTTAACAAGACTGATGAATATATACAAAATTGCATGAAGTATCACATTAGCCTCATGTAGGGCACTAAATAAGAATCCTGTTGTTAACCAGTTTGAATCATTTCTTTGCTCATTATGAATACTTAGAGCTGCTCTGTTTGGTGACCCTTTGAACCAGTAATAATAATTTATGTGCTTAAAGCCTACAAACATACAGTATATATAAAATATCACAGACAGGGAGCAAAAAATCAAACAGACCAGTAGATCAAGGGCCAACAAATCACCCTAAGGTGACAACTAAGCTCCCCTATATTTTCACTCCAAAATACAAACTAATATTGTTTAAAGGGCCACTGTGACGTCACCACACACAGCAGATATAACAGCCAAATCTCCCAAGATTTATATCTGCTGTGCGCGTGTCAAACGGCTGTGCTATTCTTTAACCGAGAGGATGTTGGAGATTCTAAATGGGGGCCGTTCTAAAAACATGATTACAGTGAAGGAAGAAGCCAGCAAGATTCAAACACTAAATTTAGGGCATGGAAGGGTAATAGGGAAAAAAAACACCACTTTTAAATTTAGCCACAGCTATCCAGTGAGATAAACTTTTTTTACAGTGCCCTTTAATATTACAATTCATAACCCTATACATTCAATCCGCCAATGCAATACTAGTTAAAACTTTTGGGGGGCTGAATGAAATGTTAGAGATGTGCATATATATGGATGTAAAACCATTGATTTTTGTTGCATATTTAAAGGCAATTTAAGGGTACTGTTGTGTGCACATTCAGAGGATTTAACAACAATATGAAGATAGTTTCAACACTGCATCATTGAGTTTTTTTTATTTTTAGATCTTAAGGGCATTTTATGCATTTAAATAATGGAAAATGTGTCGAGCTCTGAATTATTAAATCACATTTTGTTTCAAGATAGCATCTATTACTATAATGTCATCTACCAGACAGTGGCATAACTAGGAATGACTGCCCCCCCCCAACAAAACTATGATGGGGCCCCTCTCTGTGCATCATGCACAGTAGTTACACCCCTGTTTTCAAAGATTAAGAGAAATTTAGAATGGTGAGTTTGTTGCTGCATTTAAATCTAAGACGTCAAAATGTCTGACTAAGTGTCTTTGTTGCCCTTGTGGCACTGATAAGTGCCCTTTGGGGCGTAAGGGGTCCTGCAGCTTGAGCTGGGCTCCCCTCCCTGGCACTTAGAAGTGCCCTTGTGGCACTAACAAGTGTCTTTGTTGGGGTTCCTGCAGCTCAAAACCAGGACCCCCATTGGCTCTTAGAAGAGCCCCTGGGGGCATGTCTTCTTTTCTCCCAGCCAGTAACACCAGCGGCACTGATGTCGCCAACACCGAGCAATGTGACTGCGGCCACCTGAGACACTGCCGTCACTGGCGACATCAACATCATTTTGCCGGCGTCTGGATCTACAATTGGATATGGTCCTTCAACAAACCTATATAAGAAAGTGCAAACCCTGTGGATCTCAGAAGTCATCACAGTGATGGCAGAAGAAAGAAGAAGCCAGCAACACCGGCAACGTTGGTGTCGCCAACATCGGCAGTGTCACTGGCAACCTCAGTGATATCGCCCGGTGTTGGTGACATCAGCGGAGTTGGTGTTGCTGGCTGAGAAGAAAAAAGACTTTGGATCACATTGAACCACCGCAGAGCTCAGAAGGCATCACAGTGATGGCAGAAGAAAGAAGAAGGGGAGGGGGGTCCCAGTTCGAGGTGTGGGACCCCTTAAGCCCCAAAGAGCCCTTCCAAGGGCCACAAGGGCACTTATAAGTGCTGGGAAGGGGGGTCCAGGTTCAAGCTGCGGGACCCCTGGCCGTTCGGAGGTTTTTGAAAATTACCCATTCTAGGCTTACCAAACGTTTGGAAATCCTTGTACGTTCAAGAATCCTCAAACGTTCAATGATTTTCAAAAGTAAGTCTGCGAGTTCGGAAAACCAAACTAGTTAGAGTACGAAAAAGTTTGGATACAGATTCATCCAAACTTTTAAAGTTTGGCCCAAACTCAGGTTCAAGTTCACTACTGCCAAATACACGTTAAACATCCGTGTCAGGCATCAATTTGTTCATGCAGTTGGTGGTCAGGCATTGTGTGCGCTGTCACACATCTGTTCACACCTTACATTATACAGTAGTCATGTTGCTAAACCAGTTTATAAAGGAAAGCTTTGCTTTTTCAAACACACAATCAATGTCAAACTTAAGTGTTGGGTGCTCACTAGAAAATATTAGTTTAAAGGGCCTTATAGGAAATGTTAGAATAGCCTAAACATTTACACTATTCTATCTAATTCTGAATCCATTTTACTATTTTCTTCTTCTTGTTTAGAAATGTCCCTTCTCATACAAGTAAATCCCTTAAAGGACAACTCCACCCTCATAAGAACATATTTTAGAAAGAATGGCCTCTTTAAATATGTTGATATATCATAGTTTGTCCTATGAATTCATTACTGTATGCCTTCTATGCTTCTGGAGGCCTAATGAAAACTGAGCAATTTAAAAACCTATATTAAGCCTGCACTGAGCCTGGGCATGCTCAGAAGAGGCATTCAGGGGATTAACATTTAGTCATTTGCTGTGATGTCAACTTTCAAATCCATAACTGACTGTTGCTAACTAGAGATGTCCGAACTTCACAAAATTCGGTCCGCTCGAGGATCCGTGAATTTTCGAAAAAATTCGAAAATTCGAAAATCCGCAAGCGGATCCATTAAAATGAAAAATATCCTCGAAAATATGAGAAATCCTCGTAATTTCGAAAGTACGAGAAATCCGCGGTTCGGAAGTCCGGAAGGCGGAAAATCCGGAAAAATCTGCCGTTTGTGAACGGGATAAATCCGCGGTGGATTCAGCTTCAGATCCGCAAACCGCCCATCCCTATTGCTAACTGAAAAAAACAGGAAGCAGAAACAGGGGAAACAGGACATTGTGCAGGATTTTAGGTTAGACTTATATATTTCAGATTTTAAATTGTTATCGTTTAGGGTTTTGGGGGGTGATTTACCTGTATGTAAGTTTTCATTTTGGGGCTGAACTTGCCCTTTAAATGACCCTACATTATGTTCTGGTACCAAATAAATAACCCTCATAATAGAAAAGACATCTAGGTAATTTCCATTTTTCTATGGCAGTTTTTTTTTCTTTTTATTGGAATATCAACCCATGAGACAGAATGTATTACATAAGCTGAATGTTTATGTTTATACACAGAAAAAATCTCTGACCTTCAGTGTAAAATGAGATTCTAAAGGCTTCAGATTGGATAGTCCATGACTTTCCTAACTGAGAAGAGACTTAAGCTAAATAGAACTCCTCATCGCAGACCGCAGTTGCTTGGTCAGTGCTAAAGAGCCACAGGCATCCAGAGATTGCACTCATCCATCTCCTGTAATACTATAAAAGCAGATAGCATTGCCTTTAAATAAAAGGTCCTTTTAGAAGCAATGGATATTTAATAACATTTTCTTTGCACTATCAATACATTTCACATGCACATATTACTGCATTGCTAATGTATACTATAGCAATATACCGAATTGTCTTTGGTGTCCTGACAAGAGCAAGGTAAAGATTTTCAGACTGCTAACCTAACAAGGATACTACTACATTTGTTCATATTGGATAGTTTGTTAATGAGCTTCAAATTAATGATTAATTTAAAAAATCCCCCTATTACAACTCCTCGTGAACACCACTGACATCTGACAGCTCCAACTCACCTACTTGTTATGCTATGCTATGCTCACTGCCATAGTTTCTTTGGGACATTCAAATATTTTAGAGACCGATAGGCAACCAGTAATGCTCCAAGTAGCTCTCCTAAACTTCCCAGCTTTCCCTACCTGGTTTCTGCTGTTGCAGTGCTTGTAGAGCCTATAACTATTCTAGAGTATAAAATTTGGCTTAATTATTAGGAGGTGCAAAACTTTACCTGTGCTCTAAGGGGCATATTTATAAAGGTTTGTTAACTTTTCGCGACCGTTTTCGCGGACATTAACGCATAAATCGCGTTTTACCGCGATTTATAAAAGTGCGAAAACGGCCGCGAAAAGTTAACGAAGCGTTAACCTTTCGCGCCGATACTTACCTGTTACTGCCGCTTCTATTTATAAAGCGGCGGTACTGGTTTCGCTCGGGTAGTATCGGCTGTTTTACTTCGCCACCTTGAAGGTGGCGAAGTCAGCCGATACTAACCTCCCGCGGCGGGGATGGGCAGGCAACCCGCGGCGGGTGGTTGCACCCGCCCCGGGAGACACGCCCACCCCGCCCACACCCCCCGCGGCGGCAGCGGCGACCACCCGCCGCCGCCGCTTCCCAGCAGCCCCTCCCAACCCGTTCCCCGTTCGTGGCAATCTCGGAATGGGAGGCTAGGAGGGGCTGCCGGGAAGGGGCCGCAGCAGCCGGCCGCTCCCTGGGAGGGGACGGGAGGGAGCCGCTGGGGGGGTGGAGGCTCCCTCCAGCGGGGCCCTGAGAAGGGCCTTTTGGGGCTTAGGGGGTCCCGCAGCTCGAACCGGGACCCCCCCTCCCCGGCCCTTGTAAGGGCCCTTGCGGCACTGACAAGTGCCCTTGCGGCTCTTACAAGAGCCCTTTGGGGCTTAAGGGTCCCGCAGCTCGAAACAGTATATACTGTATACAGTATCGCCGCGAAGGGGCTTAAAATTACCGCAGCACATCGCGGCCGCGATAGGTATCGCGGGAATAGTGCTCGCTGTTATAAATACGGCGATAGCGCTATTTTCGCGGCCGCGATGTGCGGCGGTAATTTTTTTGCGATATTATCGATTCTTTATAAATATGCCCCTAAGTCTTGGTACACACAAGCAGATTTTTTGGGCCAACCGACTGATATTACCATGTATCGCTTGGTCGGGGGGCCAAAAAGTCTTTCGTATTTACGTTGCCACAGTGACCAATGATGGTCCCCCATTCGCCCAGATCGAACGTACGTGCCCCTGGACATGACGTTAAATCCCCGCTGATCGTGCTGCCTCATATGGACCGCACAATGGGTTGTGGCGAACTGTCGGCCGCAGCTACTTTTGCTGCTTCTGACAGTGATTTGTCCCAGGCCAACCGCTCTCTTGTGGTGAATGGTCGGTCAGCATGAAAAATTTGTCAGTGTGTACACTGCCTTATTCTGCCACGACCAATCAGATGTTATTTGTTAGTATAGTTTTTTTTGTAACTATACTACAACAGAAAAAATTTAACAACATGTGCACTTCTTTTTAACGAAGCCCTATTATATATATTGTTTATTCTGTAAGACTCTAACAGGGTTATTCATAAAACTTCTTATCGTTTAAAATGGTGCTAATTTTGCCCAACCAATCAGATCTTATTTTAACATTTGAAAGCTAACATCTGATTGTTGGGACAGAATTACACCATTTTAAAACTAAGAATTGTTTTGAATAACCCCGTAAATGTATAAAGTCGATTTTTCACATGAATTGTTAACATTTAAAATTGTAGATCTGCTAACTATAGGAAAGGAAGTTTAAGGACAATTTACAGGGAGTGCATAAGACATGCTAAAAGTCAGTAAAAGCTCTAGCAAGTTGGTAATCACCAGCTACACTCACATAAATAAGACATAAATTAAGCAAAAGTCCTAGATACAGGTACAATTTATTTTGCTTTCAGAGAAGGCACAGCAAGTGATCGTTTTATTGCTTTCTTCCCAAAACACTGTAAAATCAGCAAACATTTTTAAGAATGACAGGTTCTCTTTAAAAGTCAATGCGTCATGCTTTATAAATTATGTACCAAGTCTTTGTTGGCAACTGATGTTCTCTTTAGAAAGGCTTCTATGGCACTTAAAAAGTCAGCATGTCTTAAGCCAAAGATGAAATGCAAAGCATGAATAGATATTTTTATGTCGGCATGTCTGTAGTTTTCTCTATGGTGCAAGAAAATTTTGCTTTTCATGAACAAATAACACAGTTCAAAGTAAAATGTCATTCCAGTATACTGTGTGAGATCAAACTGATATATTCTTGAAGTTGAGATTTACTAGATGCAGTACGGTTTATTTTTCATTCTTGTATAATGTTTTTTGTATATTTTACATATTTATGAAGCATGATTGTTAAAGCACAATTAATCTATTGAAGTAGATTTTCCACTATGCAGAACATTTTAAAGGAGCATCTGTTGTATTCAATTAGATCAACTGGACTTGAAATGTAGTTCTTGAAGACGTTTCGCTAGTCATCCGACTGGCTTTCTCAATTCAGAATGACTCGTACAAGAATCTGTGGCAATTATGTACCCTGGAAAATCCCAATTAGCATATCACAGCCAGGTGTTAAGGGTGTGATTGGATAGTGGCTAAGAGGTGTTGTAGGAACGCCCAGAGTAAGGTGTTAAAACAGCATTGTACATGGCAGACAGTTGGTGTCGAACCCCCCACCTCTATTTAGGCTTGGTTTCTTTATTTTCACAAAAATGGCCTCCTTAACACCTCTCTTGAACCAGTCACGTTCCTTCGCCAGTATGTTAACATTACAATCTTCAAAGGTATGTCCTTTATCCTAAAGATGCAGATACACGGCTGAGTCCTGACCCGAGGAATTGGCTCTTCTGTGCTGGGCCATACGTTGATGCAGTTGCTGTTTGGTCCGTTGGTGGCGTTGAGCGAAGTAAATACGCAGGAGGGACATAGGGATTTCTCAAGACCCCAAGGTCCCACAGCCTCACCACAGACAAGAAAATTAGGGAGTTGATAGCGAATGTGTCTAGTTACAATTGAAGTATTCTGTTTGAAGAAAGTTACAAAATGTGTTTTTCCATCCTGCATAAATATTAGAATATTTAGGGCTATTAATTTTCATGTTGGCTGAAATATGGAGCCTAGAGTTGTGCCTTGTGACAATTTCCTGCAACCAAGGGCCCCCTCACCAGCGCCATCTGATGGCAACTCTTGTAGAATACATAGAGGTGTATTCTATGATTGTCAAGTCTTTCAGACTGGCACTTTCTTGTTCTCAAATCCATGTTACAAATATCATGCATCGTAGATCATGAAAATGGGAAACACAGCTAAATGAATGGCACACACATGTCTATAGATTTCATCTCAGTATTGTTTCCCTAAGAGCAAGATTTATTTACAGATGTGAATGTACAAAGACTTTAAATTGGAATGATTTAACCATGTTTACCACCCAGCGCCGCAATATTGGGTTTAAGACACACTAACCGATATAAAATGTTCAGCCGATGAGACTCTTGGTGCATCTGGCTGATAGTCCTATTGAATGAAAATCCTTCCGATACAGTATATGATTGTAAAAAATTTTATATATCAAAAAGGTATTTTCTTTTATATCATTGGAGAGGAAATTTTGTAAAAAGAGTTAAAGAGCTCTATCCAGATGTTATGGTTACTATGTTTTATATTCTAATAAGTTTATATTTTTTATGGCACAGTGTTTGTTAAATGGATAATATAAATGTGTGCCTTTTGTGCCAATATGTTGTATGTTTAGTTATTGCAAAAGGGGTGGGTAGAGGTCACTTAACACTACCACACCACAAGTGCACACTCATTCCATTTATAAGGCAGCGTCGTTGTAGAAAAAAAGCTTACATGATCCAATGAGCAGAATATTTGCTGGAGGTATCAGCAAGTTCTCTTACAGTACCTCCCAGCTAAATGTAGTTTTAGGTTTAGTTAATATAGAGGTACACTATTTGGCAATGAGCATTATAGCCACATTTAAGAAAAATTAATGGCTTGAGAATTAGTGTCACTGTGAATGTATTATTTTTAGTTTTTTCAGTAGCAGCAGTTGATACAGAAGGTTTAATCTGGCACAGCTATAAAAAAAACTAAAATAAGTACTAATTGTAAAGTTTTTACATCATTAAGAACTCGGGTTCCCATTCTTTTTTAATGCCATAGTACAGTCAGATTAGTTTACTGATTGCAATATGAATTTCTAAATAATCCTTAAGCAAAGATACATTTGTATGAAGTCAATACAATTTTATAATAGAAAAAAATTAACATATTTCCTCCTTCTTTCACCACTTAGCGATACAGAGAATCTCAGGGAGAACATTCAATTCCCTTTTCTCTTTGGGGGAAGTATTGCCTGTACTATATGTTGTGTGTGTGTCCACACAGGTGTATCTCTGGTTAGAATCCAAATAGAAATACATTCAACCCAGCAGCTATTTACATGTGTTTTAATCAAATCATCTTTTAAAAGCTTGACATGATAGTTATCATATTTTTTTAAAGACATCACTGTATTTATGCAAACGATCTGCATAGATATTTGTGATTTGGAAGCAAGTGTGGTTTTACTTGCCAAAGCAATTTCTTCCACTGCCTTTTCTAATGTCACTTATTTTTCTTTGCTAAAGAATGTATATGAGAAAGGAATATGGGCAGAGCATCAGTATAGTCACTTGCACTTATCTTAAAATAAACAGTTGCTTAAGCCAGCACTGATCACTAGAAGGAGGGGTGTGGTCATAAATGGGACACTATACTCATGTGGTCACTACTCCCATTTCTGCATAGGTGAGTATTAGGTCAGCCAGATATTACTTTCAAAGGCAGATGCTTGTCAAAGCAGCATTTGGCATGTCCAAATCATGTTTGATTCTGGACAGATATCAAATGTATTTTAACTTTATGCGTGCAATTATGATCAGCCAGGTCTGTTTAACAGAATTGCCTCATTACTTGCTGTTCTATAATTATGTAGTTTTTAATATCAAAAGCCTACTTGAAAACCAAGAAGAAAATACTTTTTTTAATATTGAAATATAAATCAATAATTTAAGATTTGTAATAACTGCCAGATAATTATTCCCTTGTCATCCAAATATACGAATGCTTAATGCTAACTTCCTCCCCCAAAAAATATTCAGGGAGATTCAATAAAAGTTCTAATCATTTAAATTGGTGCTAATTTTGCCCCAACCATCAGATCTTATGTAACATTTGTAAGCTAATATCTGATTGTTGGGGCAAAATTAGCACCATTTTAAACAATAAGAACTTTTATTGATAACCCTGTTTGTTTCTTATTTTTGTAAGCATTAATATGATTGTTAATATTGTATGCAGCAGATTAAATGTACATCATAAACTATTGATAGCATAATAAAGAAATAGAATGGATAGCCTGCTCTAATAAAAGAAACTTCCTTTCTGTGGTGCAATAGCAAATCTTGTAGAAAAGGTAATTGTTATATGCTAACAATCTCCATTCCAATCTCCATCCCTTATTTTTACTGGGAAGCTGGCATTTAAGTTGCTATGTTAACTAAACGAACTACTAACTAGCTATAACTAACTATACTAACTAACTTACTTGAGGGTCCTTACATTACCATCAGGTATTTCAGAGCACTAGACATTTTAAAATGTTCATTGGAATAAGGATGAACACTATTACAGATTATAATGCTCCTTTAAAATGCTTTGAAGGTTCTCATTCATCCAGGTCATGGTTATTCTGTTGTATTCATTAGATCACTGGACTTGAAATGTAGTTCTTGAAACGTTTCGCTAGTCATCCGACTGGCTTTCTCAATTCAGAATGACTCTACAAGAATCTGTGGCAATTATGTACCCTGGAAAATCCCAATTAGCATATCACAGCCAGGTGTTAAGGGTGTGATTGGATAGTGGCTAGAGGTGTTGTAGGAACGCCCAGAGTAAGGTGTTTAAAACAGCATTGTACATGGCAGACTTGTGGTGTCGAACCCCCCACCTCTATTTAGGCTTGGTTTCTTTATTTTCACATAAATGGCCTCCTAAACACCTCTCTTGAACCAGTCACGTTCCTTCGCCAGTATGTTAACATACAATCTTCAAAGGTATGTCCTTTATCCTTAATGCAGATACACGGCTGAGTCCTGACCCGAGGAATGGCTCTTCTGTGCTGGGCCATACGTTGATGCAGTTGCTGTTTGGTCAATACCACCTATTTCAAATACAGGATAAGTTCTATAAGCAAAAACATGGATGTGCTATGGGATCTCCAGTTTCACCTATTGTGCCAACCTTTACATGGAGGAGGTAAAACACAGGCGCTTAATACCTTTAAGGGCATAGCACCCAGCCACTGGTTCAGATATGTTATGACACCTGGGTTAAAATCCACCAGAAGAAGTACAAGCTTTCACAGAACACATTAATGCGGTGGACCAAAACATTAAATTCACAAGGGAAGAGTACAAAACACAACAACTGGCTTTCTTGGACTCTTGGTAGAAGTTAAGGAAAATGGTAAACTGGAAGTAGAGGTTTACAGAAAACCAACACACACGATCAGTATTTGATGTTTGACTCCCACCACCCTTTAGATCACAAGCTGGGGGTCATCAGAACCCTGCAACACAGAGCCGAAACATCCCCACTAGCACAGAGGCGAAGGCTAAAAAATGAAACATCTCAGAGGAGCCCTTAAAACTTGTGGATATCCAGACTGGGCCTATGTCAAAAGAAGTACAAGGAAAGAAAAGAACACGAATACCAACAGTGAAGGGGTAAAGCAAGACGGAGGAAGAACATGGTCATCCCATATGTAGCAGGGGTCTCCGAGAAATTAAGAAATTTTCAAAAAACATCGTATCCCGTTCTGCTTTAAACCGAACAACACACCGAGGCAGCAATTGGTATCCGAAAGACCCAATACCTAACAAAGAAAGCGACATCATAATGCATTGCAGTGCATGAATGCTCTGATTTTTATTTGGGGGAGGAAAATCCCAATTAGCATATCACAGCCAGGTGTTAAGGGTGTGATTAGATAGTGGCTAAGAGGTGTTATAGGAACGCCCAGAGTAAGGTGTTAAAACAGCATTGTACATGGCAGACAGTTGGTGTCGAACCCCCCCACCTCTATTTAGGCTTGGTTTCTTTATTTTCACATAAATGGCCTCCTTAACACCTCTCTTGAACCAGTCACGTTCCTTCGCCAGTATGTTAACATTACAATCTTCAAAGGTATGTCCTTTATCCTTAAGATGCAGATACACGGCTGAGTCCTGACCCGAGGAATTGGCTCTTCTGTGCTGGGCCATACGTTGATGCAGTTGCTGTTTGGTCTCCCCCACATACAAATCAGAGCATTCTTCACTGCACTGCACTGCATATATGATGTCGCTTTTCTTGTGTTTTGGTATTGGGTCTTTCGGATGTACCAATTGCTGCCTCAGTGTGTTGTTCGGTTTAAAGCAGACAGGGATACGATGTTTTTTGAAAATTCTTCTTAATTTCTCGGAGACCCCTGCTACATATGGGATGACCATGTTCTTCCTCCTGTCTTGCTTTAAACCGTCCACAAACAAACTCAAAGGAGACACATGTGCAATTTTGGTAGTTGGTAGTGAGAGACACACAAGTTTTTTGCACCTTTATATCCTAAAAAATCAATTTGGTCTCTTTTTGGTACTGTGCTAAATTTCCTAATATAGGCTTAGTTCCCTTGAATCAGTGGAATTAATATCTCATTTACTTTGCTGTACCACGGGGACTTGGGCAGCTTGAGAAGGACAATTTTTGTGCTAATTATAGTTTTATTGTAGGAAAAAAAAGTGTGTATCACTGTGTGAATTTTTTTGATGTGCATTTCACTTTTTTAATCATCCCAATGATAATCATCAGATATCTTATGGAATGATAATGAACTTGAATACGGGCATAATTTTCCAGTTTTCCAAGTCAAAATCTGATCAGAAAAAAATAGCTAGTAGAGAGTAATTCTGTTGTATTCAATTAGATTCAACTGGACATGAAATGTAGTTCTTGAAGTTTCGCTAGTCATCCGACTGGCTTCTCAATTCAGAATTGAGAAGCCAGTCGGATGACTAGCGAAACGTCTTCAAGAACTACATTTCATGTCCAGTGATCTAATTGAATACCAGATATACCATGACCGGATGAATGAGACCTTCACAAGCATCAGTAGAGAAGACTAGGAAAAATCCTATTTGTGAATAGAACTCCAAGCTCTATTAACAATACTATAGTAAGCTGTCCTCACTGACAGCTACTATAGCATTAACTGCACTGCCATCTGAATGGAGATTGCAGTGCGTACCCCAACTAAACCACCAGAGGCAGCACAGCCACTAAGGGAAGTCCCCAGTGAAGGAGAAGTTCTGTGACATCACCGGGTCTCCTTACAAGCGATCTCCATTCAGCTTCGTGAGACCGGCTTACACTGTGTGGTTACGGCTTCAGGGGCTGCATACTCCCGATCAGATTTTGTTAAAACTGATGTAGGATGGAGGGGGCACTTGAAACCCCCCCCGATCGCCCCTAGCACATTGCATTTTTAAAAGTGAACAGCTACAGAACACACAATTGCAGAACAATTATATACTTCTGTGGCATTCTGTGTCAGTTAATAAATTGTTTTTTTGTAAATACAGCCCCTAGTGGGGCCAGAAGGAGTTCCTGTGCTATGCAAAGAGAGTGTGTGATTGACAGTTCTTTACTGCCTAGGCATGCGATGCCCCCCCCCCCCCCCGTGCATAGTAAAACTTGGTGGAAATCACAGTTTAAATCCCCTTTAAAGGTGTTACTGTAAAACATAAACATATACTATTTGCTGAATTGGTATTTAATACTCCTTAAATATTTGTGTGCAAATTATTTCATAAAATAGGTGTAAAAAACCTGATTTCTCGTTCCCCTACCTGGCACCATTCAAGACAAAAACCTGTCAATTAACTGTCAATTTATTTGTCAGCCAAAAGGATTAGAATGGTCTAATTCAATTATTTTTCACTTAAATTGGTTGTTGTTCAAGTGCGGAAAGCAGCATTGAACTCCTTTATTACTAGACTGCAGTTTACAATCACATACTAATTGAATAAGAAGATGTATGTTTTATGGTCAGTTTCCAGCTAATAAAGCCTAGCTGAAAAATAATTGATTGGTTAGCATGCAAACAGCGATACAGCTTAGGAATGATGGCTTTATTGTATGAGAGATGAGCACATTTAAACTGATTTTACTGCTAGAAAGCAGCATTTATCTGCATACTGAGGTGGGCAATCAAATAAGCATAATCGTCGGCTAAAGCTTTTTACTACAAATAACTACACATTGTCCCTTCCTAAAAAATAATCTAGACCTCTTATATACAGTAGTTTTAGGGTTGCCAGCTCACAGACAACACTAGTGCTTACTGACGCAGCTTAAATTACTTGGCCTGTGTTAAAATTCCATCTGGGTGGCAATTTTGATATAGCTTTAAAATGTTAATAGTCTTGTTCCATTTTTATTATGAAAGGTCATTTGTTGAACTGACACAATATTAGAAGTTGGGATCAATAAACCCAAACAAACACTGGTTTGGAACGATACAATATTTAGCAGCACACACCACTCCATCCTCTCCTCTGGTGACTGCTGCCTTCAATAAAACATATAAAGACAAATGGGGCAGTATTTATCTCCCATATGTTGCAAATAGCTCTTGTAAACACAAGAAAAGAATTTCAGTTTAGTCCCTGCACCAATGTACATTGGTCATACACAGTCCCGACACATTTTGGTGTCATTTACATTAGATTCATCAATAAAAATTACTAAATTTACACTTGGTCAACATAAAAAAATGATTGAATAAGGGCTCGTTCCCACTATGTCCAAAATAATCCAGGGACATTCAATAAACGTTCTTATCTTTTAAAAATGGTGCTAATTTTGCTTCAAACCAATCAGATGTTGCTTTCAAATTTTAATTAAGATCTGATTGGTTGAGGCAAATTAGCACAATTTTTAACAATAAGAACTTTTATTCAATCTCCTTGACAGTTTTTTAAAAAGTGCACACATTCAAAAATGACCCACTGTTTTTTTCTTTCCCATTCCATAGGAAACGTGTATCATTTACAATATGTGTGGTAGGGAAGGATGACTTCAAGCTGCACATTAAATTTGTGACTCTGCAAGTTGAATTTTTGACACCACATTTGGAATTTTTTTCTCCACCAGATCTACAAGTTTAAAACCGGGACTTAAACTAATGCACTGCACATTGCTGAATGCATTTGTGTTCAAAACACATACTTACCAATAATGGCTCATTGACACTATGGGGGAGATGCAATATATTTCGCTAGCGCAACCTATGTGCACTCGTTTCTGCAATGTTTTAACCACTTTGTGACCGTTAATTACATTGCCAAACGCTAGCGTAAGTTGCGACCATTTGTGCATGTTTAAGACACCATCGAAGAGGCGTTAATGGTCTTGCAAAAAACGTGCAAAAAACTGGCGCAAAATTATTTGCATCACTTTGGCTGTGCAAAGAAAAAAAAATTGCAAACATGGCGCAGACAGTGCAAAACATTTGTTAACATGTAAGTACATAGGTTAGCGTGATTTTAGCGCTTATTTTCTCGTTACGCGGAATATTGCATCTGCCTGTAAGTTCTTTTTGGTGCGAGTTAGTGTAATCCATATAGTATGCTATACACAGGAACAGCGGATTTTACATACAAAACAATTTATCTATTCCCACTAATGCTATGCACTGAAATGTGTTGTGATGTGTTGCAGAGACCAGTGATACCAATAGTCAATAGAACTGTGGAACACATAGAAATGCATACCATAGTAAGAGATGGATTATTTGTGTTCATTTGTTCCATAATAACTATTGATAAACCAAATAGAACATGTGGATATGCAGGTAAAGATGCACTTAAAAGCATTTAAAAATGCACAAATTCCTATGAAATACATAATCTCATATTCACTAAAAATTATAATATCTATCAATCTTGTCTATATTTTTCTGTTTCTAGGTATCTATATATCTATGTGATTATTTATTTATAAATATGTTTTAGTCTATCTTTCTATTGGTTTTTCTGTCATGTTTATCACTTTAAAAATGTTTCCGTAAAACGTCAAAGCGATATGAACTCAATGCACAATGCATATTAATAGCTGCCCTTGCTAACCTAGACACGGCAATAAAACTGAAAGAAATCACACATTCATGGACCTTTTGGAAAAGAAGACCTAAGAAAACAAAGCTAGAATGTTAAAAAGTGAATGTGTTACTGCAAGTCTCTGCTATTGCTCCAAATATGAATATTTTAAAGTTTAACACATATATGGAAATGCGAAAAGCATTCACTGTAAAGATTAATATCTTTCATTAAAAGGAACGCGCACTGTTGGGTTCAGTATTGCCTATAGATGAAGAGAGTAATAAAAGTATTGACGGCTTAAAGATGTCTTATTACATAATGAAAAGAAACTGGGATTATGTTTGTCCACCTTCACCACAGACACAAAAAACAATTCAATGCCTGGTGTTTGATATCAGAAGAACCACGGGACAATAAGTTTCATCTACAATGAACAATGCAATTGTAAAACGAAACTGAATATGCATCTGAGAATTCAATCTGCTCCAGAACTGAAGACACAGAGAACAATCTTCGCTGGTACTTAACTGCAATTAGTAGTCATATGTTACCTATTTACGCTCAGCTTGGTACACAGCAGAACAGACACAAGATATTCTTTGGATTTAGATAAGCTTCATTTATCATCCTACTGTTATTTAGGATGAAAGTGACACACAGAATCTCTTTAAAAGGGGATACATTTTCTGATTTGCACCCAGATGCCCTTTCATCCCCTTTCTGTTTTTTCATTATATCTAGGCCCAGAATGCTAAACAAATGCAATGTCTGCTGATAATTCAGTCAAGTAGGTGGCACTGCTGCTTTAAAATACATTTAGTACTGGACCGGGCAGCAGTAGATCTCATAATGCTTATCATCAACAGTTAAAGCAAATGTGGAATGATCTGAAATATTAGCCTTTATAAATGTACCCTGGTAAAAATAACATTCCTATGCTGGAAATGCAAATTACATTGCTGAAGATTTATTACAGCTTTGCATATGGAGAATATTCTTTGCACACAAACCAAAAACATACAAAACAATAGTGCTATTTAGAAAACAGTTAAAATTTAAATGTTTATAGAATGTTTGCTCCTTATGCATGACATTGTATTCCTTCATATATCAGGAAAGCAAAACATCGACAGAAAGGATTTAAAAAATTCTGCTTGTCATTTTTTTTTCACCCAGAAAATTACGGTAATACAAAGGGATATAAAGTTCAAGACTACATCACTATGCATTTTATTTTCTGAAAATGTGACCCATATTGTGGCATGAGGAATGTTCTGTGCAGATAACTTTAGGGGAAATATGTTAAAAAGCACAGGGAAACTAGACATTTCAGCTGGCACCTTTCCCCAAACATCTTTTTTTGGATTCAAACAGCATAGTTCCAGTGGTTTTCATGACTGCTGACAGAACAAGCAAACATATCAAAAAAGGATTTAGCATGACCAAAAAAGTGCATGTCATGGTATTATAAATCAAGTATTAGAGGCCAAGATGCATGTATTTTTTAACTGGTATTTTTGGACTATCAGTCAGGAAAATACATTTTAGCAGTACCCATTGTTTAAATGGGCTGCATTTCTTGAGCTTTAGGAAGCAGGGAGACAATGAAACACATCCATACCCCCATAAATATGATATACACATTTGGAATTTACAACTTTTAACAAAGTTCCCTAGTGGCATTTCTGTTTTTTTTTGTAATGAAATGAAACATCAAATAACACACAAGAAGAACGATTGTAACATGACTCTTTTTCAGATGGTTGTAGAGAGTATATTGTTATTATTATCATCTGAAGCTTTAGTTGTCTAATAATCAAATTCTGTTCTCTGACTATTTCTTACCCATACCCTTCTTACCCCTAACCATTAATCAAAATAATTCAAGTGATATAACGTCTCTAAAATGTTGTGCACGTGCTTCGAGACAAGCACCAGGTGTCTCCCGAGAACTCATCTAGTTATATATAGAATCCAAACATCCCAAATCTTTTTTTCAGGTTATTGGGTAAAGTATATGCTATGTGAATCCACCATATTTGATTGATTAGAACTGTCTGTCTAGGCTAGGCTACGCAGCAACGCTTCTGACTGCCCCACAAACCTAAAATACTGGCTCCACAAATGAAAGGTTAAGGAGGCTGTCCGGGGTATTCAAGTATATTTCCTTAGAAAACAATTTATATAAAATGGATTTCACATTCTACCACATTTTCTTGCTTCCCCAATTCTCACCAGGAGTGCAGCTGACCCCACCAACTCCGCATTGCAGAATCATACATTTTGCAAGCCTGGGTTTAATTTGTGAAGAAACGGAGGTGTGATTACCAATCATAAAGGATTTTGTTAGAATTCTCCTTTGCTATTATATTGGAGGAGTATTTGTAAGAGTGGTGCAGGTCTATGACCCTGCACAGCGGTCAATGTCATATGTGAGTCTGTTTTCCCACTTTATCATTGGATCAATTTTTGTCTATAGATTATCATACTACAAGGTTCTATACATTCCTGTGATTCTCCTTGTGACATCGACATTAGATATGATGGTTTCCATTTTGTGGGATAGTGCTATCATGAGTATTCAGGGGTATTGATATAGTGGCTAATTTAAGTGTATTGGTACCACTCTCATTCATTTGTTTGTAATAATTTTGATCTGCTCCCAAGCAAGTGCCCTACCTTTGTTGTCACAAAGATTCCAACGTGTACACCCTCTGGCTCTTACTGCTGTAAAATCTCTGTTCATTCCCACTGGGAATGTGGGATTTACCATAAAGGGGAATTAACATTTTGGGTTTTTTTATAAATTGTTTATTTTTATTATGTCTTTCATAACTGAAAGCTCTGTAAATGAGGCTGTAGTCTTTTATTATTTTATACAATTCATTATAGTTTCTGCAATGGATCTAGGTCTTTTATATCAGGGCAAGAGGAAGGGGCTCGAAATAGATATGAGTGTCGGAAGTAGAGTCATTTTTACAGCGTTGATTCTACCTATAAGGGAGAGGTTGTATGTTGTCCTTTCCTGCAGTAATTTAAGGAGTTTTGAAAATTTTTATGTAGTTATGTTTAAATTCCTAAAATAGAGGGGGAAATTAAAGCAAGGTGAGTTAGTGACAGTAAAGTGCCATCTGCAAACTACTACATTTTGACTTCTCCATTCTGAATCGGAATACCTCTGATACGAGCCCATATTACAGTCCTAAGCCACTGGTTTGGAGTATAGAATCATGATGCTATAATAAGTGTAGTGGAAAGCCACATTTTTCTAGAGTTTTTAGCAAGTATAGCCCAGTCCACATCTAATGATATGAATATATATGGGTTGTTTCCCTGTAACAACTGTAAGAGTTTTCCTAATGTTGTATGTGGTCGGTCGTCTGGAGACAAAACCTGTCTGGTCATGATGTATCATTTCTGGAATTATGATTTGTAATAATAGTAGGTACGATTTTGAGTAAATTTCAATATCCAGGTTGATAAGGGAAATGTTCTATAGTTGTCTGGCTGTGTTGTATCCCTATCTCTCTTTGGGAGTACTACTATATTTGCTTGGTATTACTTGATAGATCTTTTACCATCCATTAGGTCTTTAATCAGTTGTTTCAGTTTGGGGCTAAGTTTTTTTTTTAAAAATTGATTTTAAGAGTTTTTTTTTATTACTCTCTTAATTTCTTCTATTGTTACTGGTGTGCACAGCCTGTCTAGATGTTCAGGGGTTATCCAGGGTAGGTTCATTGTTGAAGGTAACTTTCAATTGTTGACTTTCTGTTTTGCTGTATCTATGGTGAGACCGTTTACTTGGCGCAGGTCAAGTAAGAATTTTCCCTCTGCTTTTCTATTTAACTTTTTTTCTTTTTTACAATAGAAATGTGGTTCTGGTGCATTCTTGTTCGATCCCTATAGCAGCCATATATAATTTTGGTAACTGGACTGGCATTTGGGCACAGAATACATGCACAAAGGAAGCCATGTTCACAGTACATGCAAGAAGAGCTCCAACTGCCTATACCCCAAGCTCCAGGCAAAAACCAAAACAGGTGACCAATTGTAGGCTGAGGTGAAGTCATCCTCTTGGGTAACCTATATTTATTGTTATTACTTATTCTAAGCATGTACTGAACTTTAAAAATTTCAAGTCTCTGGATAAAATTCAGCCTCACCATCAACTAATAATTTTGATTAATTTTAGATACCAAATTACACGTAAACAAAAATAAGCCCTTTTTTTAAGAAGCAGTGAGCTGACTGTCTAGTCATACAGAATACTTATAAAGTAGGGATGGCCGGTTCGCGGATCTGAACCCGGATCCTCTGCAGATTTATCCCATTCGCGAACAGCGGATTTTTCCAGATTTTCCGCCTTCCGAACTTCCGAACCACGGTTAACTCGTATTTTCGAAATTACGAGGATTTCTCGTATTTCGAAATTACGAGATTTCTCGTATTTTCGAAATTAGAGGATTTCTCGTATTTTCGAAATTACGAGGATTTCTCGTATTTTCAATTACGAGGATTTCTCGTATTTTCGAGGATATTTTTCATTTAATGGGTCCACTGGTGCTTTCAAATTTTTTTGAAAATTCGCGGATCCTCGAGCAGACTGGATTTTGCGAAGTTCGGACATTTCTACTTATAAGTAGACAGGAAACTAAACAACATACTAAGCAAACTCTTTAATAGTACAGAATGGGCTACAAATATGAAATACAATTCCATTTCTTTTTTATTGGTTGATGATCTAATCATATTTAATTTTTAGCTAAAAACACATGTGCAGCCCCTCCTATGGCCTGAACTGAATATGATCAGAGGGTGGCCAGAGATTGGTGGAAGGTAAAATGGGATGTAGACAGATTAGAAAAGATATGTGGTTCCTTATATGTTTACAGAAATGTTCAATATTTTTATACCACTAAGCTTACAAACTGGTATCAGGATTATTCTCTATGATGGACAGTGTGCTGCTTTATTCCAATAAAGACTTCATCTTCTCTTGAAGAATGTGCTGCTTTGGGAAATTATAACTAAATTCTGGCATATTTTCTTTACATATATTGGCAGAGTTATTTTCCCCTCCTTTTATTTTTACCATTTGTAATCAACACCAATATATTAGGTATGAGAACATAACCGCAGATGCATTATGTTTTGATACTGCTTCCCTTCATAACTTATATATTTTTAATAATTACATTTGTTCAGCCTATGACAAAGAAATATATTGCTTATTCTTAGCCATCTTCTATCTTGTCTTATTTTGTCCTAAAGAAAATGTGAGAAAGTTTTGAACATACAGTAGGATATTAAAATCTATTAGATGGAAGATAACTTACCTCCCGGTCTAAAGTGCTGGGGACACCACAGTGACAATATCTCCCTTTCTGGTCAATGTAAAACATGTTTGGTGAGGGCTTATCCGGGTTCTGTCTAAGAATGTTATAGCGCAGGACGGCATTATCAGTTGTAGGATCATCAGCATCAAACGCTGTCTGTGCATTACTGTGGTTCCTATAATAAGGAAACATGGAAAGTGTACATTATAAAAAAATAACTCTTTAAAGGGTATCTCCACTGATAGTAAAAACGTTTTTTTTTTTTTTTCTATCGGATAGTACACTTCCCTCCCCCAACCCTCCCCCTACCTTTATTATCTCCAAAAAATGCTCTGTTCTTTGCAGCAGCCAGAGGAAGTCTGCTCGTTTCTGCTACTGTGCTGGGCAGCTGTCAGTCAATGTGCATCATCACATATATGATTCTTTTCTGCACACCCCCTTAACCCCAGTGATGCCTGATGTATGGTTATTTTACAGACACCTGTTCCCTTTCATCCAGTGAGTTTAAGGTTTATAAAGCAGACAAAGTTTTTATGAATCATTTAAGTAGAATTGTGCACTGAAGTTTTTGTTGGTTGTTACACTGTGACAGTTCACATAATCTGACCTTTCATACATGGAATGCTCCAGGATGTTATAGTTACGTAGGGTGATTATCCAGATTAGCTCTTCTTAGGAATAACTAGCAACTGGTATCCTGCCCCATTCCTCCCTGCCCTGCTCAGTGTTTGGTCTATAAAGCAATGACCAGGACAAAGAGGGACGTGTCTTTAGCCAAATTGGCAGCCAGTGTCCTGTGACGTTTCCAGGATTTCCATGCCCTAAGTTTCATTTGCACTCAAGGGCAGTTAATGGCTCCCAGGGCCCCCCGACCCCTAGGTGCTGGATATTGGCTGAGAAAACTGTAAGTTACTCCACTGGTGGCTGGTCCCTTCCTGGGAGCGCTCACACAGAGGGCAGGAGGGATCTGCACACAGGCTCTTTTCCGTTTCACAAGGCACAGCTTCCCCGGCAGGACTGACACCACCCCCCCCCCCCCATACTTCTTACAATAGCAGTTCCAGGATCCCGAACTGACCATTCTCTCAGCTGTGTAACAAGGGGAGAAACGTTGCCTTTATTGACTTGCCTTCTCATCCGATCTCTCTGTAATGCTGGCCCTGGTGAACAGCTCCAGCAGGTAGCCATGGGAACAGGACGCACTGTTCCCATTGGCTGACAGACAATAAGTTGAGGTTACTTTCACCCGACTACGGAGTCCGCTTCTGCGCATGCGCGAAATTGTGAACGCGCTCGGGAGGTTCTCTGGCTGGCGTGAACAAAATACGCGGATCTGATGCCTGTAATCGTACGGCATCTGAAGCTAAATATCGTTGGCTGTATTGCTCTGAGGAAGCTATAATTCAGGGTAGGTGGCTAACTTTAATAACTGTATATTGAAGGCTAAATTGATTTTTGCAGTGGGAATACCCTTAAAAGAATGTAGCAATAAAAAATATACATCCAAAATCTAATGTTTAACTAATAGTCTACATTTTACAATGCTGTATCCAATCATGTTAGAGATGGGTTGACTCGAACACAGTTTGACCCAAACTAATAGTTCAGACGTAATAAAACTCTTCTGAACTACCCAAAGTAGTTTGGTTTTTTTTGAACTGGCGGACTTATTTTTGATAATTTTTTTTCTTCCTATTTACAAATTTAAATATGCGGTGCAGTTTTGGAATCCCATATATAAATGGGTCATCTTGGAATGGTCAACTAATTATGCAAAAATAATGAAAATACGAATAAATACAGTTAATTCTGTTTGATAAAGGGATCCTTAATATTATGATATCCTTGTTGGGATCAGGCTATTACAACTACTATCTGTTCTCAAGGTTGCCTTTTAAAAGCCACTACATAGCAATTATTCTAGCAAACCATTCTGGGTTTACTAAATATATAACTCTCTCTCTCGCTGTGTATGGAACAGATTGCATTCTGGCGTCATTACACATTGTTTGCCACAGGTTGGCACCACGATTGCAAATGTACAAACATTCAGACAAACATAGCCCTTAAGTGAATTAAATTTACCAGAATTCACAAGTTTGCATTGTTTTGCTTTGAGGGTGGGGTGGGGGCTCATTAGAGAGCAAGACTAAAAATATAGAAAAAGGCAGGTGAAGCCTAATGTGTGAAAATGAACACACTAAGATGGTGATGGTATTTCAAACATGAGTACGTAAACAACAAATATAGTTTATAGATTTTGCTCTTTTCTTAAAATGAAGAAAACAAATCTACAGTTAATGAACTGAAGGATGATAAACTATTTTTCCTGCGTGGTAATGAAATGTTTTAAGGTTATTTAACAGTAATGACATTTTTTTAATTGTACAATTTTTTTTAAAACATAAACTGCATACATACAGACGAACACATTAATTTAACAAGACTGATGAATATATACAAATTGCATGAAGTATCACATTAGCCTCATGATAGGCACTAAATAAGAATCCTGTTGTTAACCAGTTTGAATCATTTCTTTGCTCATTATGAATACTTAAGCTGCTCTGTTTGGTGACCCTTTGAACCAGTAATAATAATTTATGTGCTTAAAGCCTACAAACATACAGTATATATAATATCACAGACAGGGAGCAAAAATCAAACAGACCATTAGATCAAGGGCCAACAAATCACCCTAAGGTGACAACTAAGCTCCCATATTTCACTCCAAATACAACTAATATTGTTTAAAGGGCCACTGTGACGTCACCCACACACAGCAGATATAACAGCCAAATCTCCCAAGATTTATATCTGCTGTGCGCGTGTCAAACGGCTGTGCTATTCTTTAACCGAGAGGATGTTGGAGATTCTAAATGGGGGCCGTTCTAAAAACATGATTACAGTGAAGGAAGAAGCCAGCAAGATTCAAACACTAATTTAGGGCATGGAAGGGTAATAGGGAAAAAAAACACCACTTTTAAATTTAGCCACAGCTATCCAGTGAGATAAACTTTTTTTACAGTGCCTTTAATATTACAATTCATAACCCTATACATTCAATCCGCCAATGCAATACTAGTTAAACTTTTGGGGGCTGAATGAAATGTTAGAGATGTGCATATATATGGATGTAAACCCATTGATTTTTGTTGCACATATTTAAAGGCAATTTAAGGGTACTGTTGTGTGCCATTCAGAGGATTTAACAACAATATGAAGATAGTTTCAACACTGCATCATTGAGTTTTTTTTATTTTTAGATCTTAAGGGCATTTTATGCATTTAAATAATGGAAAATGTGTCAGCTCTGAATTATTAAATCACATTTGTTTTCAAGATAGCATCTATTACTAAAATGTCATCTACCAGACCAGTGGCATAACTAGGAATGACTGCCCCCCCCCAACAAAACTATGATGGGGCCCCTCTCTGTGCATCATGCACAGTAGTTACACCCCTGTTTTCAAAGATTAAGAGAAATTTAGAATGGTGAGTTTGTTGCTGCATTTAAATCTAAGACGTCAAAATGTCGACTAAGTGTCTTTGTTGCCCTTGTGGCACTGAAGTGCCCTTTGGGGCGTAAGGGGTCCTGCAGCTTGAGCTGGGCTCCCCTCCCTGGCACTTAGAAGTCCTTGTGGCACTAACAAGTGTCTTTGTTGGGTTTCCTGCAGCTCAAAACCAGGACCCCCATTGGCTCTTAGAAGAGCCCCTGGGGCATGTCTTCTTTTCCCCACCATTCACCAGCGGCACTGATGTCCCAACACCGAGCAATGTGACTGCGGCCACCTGAGACACGGCCGTCACTGGCGACATCACATCATTTGCCGGCGTCTGGATCTACAATTGGATATGGGTCCTTCAACAAACCTATATAAGAAAGTGCAAACCCTGTGGATCTCAGATTCATCACAGTGATGGCAGAAGAAAGAAGAAGCCAGCAACACCGGCAACGTTGGTGTCGCCAACATCGGCAGTGGTCACTGGCAACCTCGTGATATCGCCCGGTTTGGTGACATCAGCGGAGTTGTGTTGCTGGCTGGAAGAAAAAGACTTTGGATCACATTGAACCACCGCAGCAGGCTCAGAAGGCATCACAGTGATGGCAGAAGAAGAAGAAGGGGAGGGGGTCCAGTTCGAGTGTGGGACCCCTTAAGCCCCAAAGAGCCCTTCCAAGGGCCACAAGGGCACTATAAGTGCTGGGAAGGGGGGTCCAGGTTCAAGCTGCGGGACCCCTGGCCGTTCGGAGGTTTTTGAAAATTACCCATTCTAGGCTTACCAAACGTTTGGAAATCCTTGTACGTTCAAGAATCCTCAAACGTTCAATGATTTTCAAAAGTAAGTCTGCGAGTTCGGAAACCAAACTAGTTAGAGTACGAAAAAGTTTGGATACAGATTCATCCAAACTTTTAAAGTTTGGCCCAAACTCGGTTCAAGTTCACTACTGCCAAATACACGTTAAACATCCGTGTCAGGCATCAATTTGTTCATGCAGTTGGTGGTCAGGCATGTGTGCGCTGTCACACATCTGTTCACACCTTACTTATACTTAGTCATGTTGCTAAACCTTTTTAAAGGAAAGCTTTGCTTTTTCAAAACACACAATCAATGTCAAACTTAAGTGTTGGGTGCTCACTAGAAATATTAGTTTAAGGGCCTTATAGGAATGTTAGAATAGCCTAAACATTTACACTATTCTATCTAATTCTGAATCCATTTTACTATTTTCTTCTTCTGTGTTTAGAAATGTCCCTTCTCATACAAGTAAATCCCTTAAAGGACAACTCCACCCTCATAAGAACATATTTTAGAAAGATGGCCTCTTAAATTGTTGATATATCATAGTTTGTCCTATGAATTCATTACTGTATGCCTTCTATGCTCTGGAGGCCTAATGAAAATGAGCAATTTAAAAAACCTATATTAAGCCGCACTGAGCCTGGGCATGCTCAGAAGAGCATCAGGGGATTAACATTTAGTCATTTGCTGTGATGTCAACTTTCAAACCATAACTGACTGTTGCTAACTAGAGATGTCCGAACTTCACAAAATTCGGTCCGCTCGAGGACCGTGAATTTTCGAAAAAATTCGAAAATTCGAAAATCCGCACGCATCCATTAAAATGAAAAATATCCTCGAAAATATGAGAAATCCTCGTAATTTCGAAAGTACGAGAATCCGCGGTTCGGAAGTCCGGAAGGCGGAAAATCCGGAAAACTGCCGTTTGTGAACGGGATAAATCCGCGGTGGATTCAGCTTCAGATCCGCAAACCGCCCTCCCTATTGCTAACTGAAAAAAACAGGAAGCAGAAACAGGGGAAACAGGACATTGTGCAGGATTTTAGGTTAGACTTAATATTTCAGATTTAAATTGTTATCGTTTAGGGTTTTGGGGGTGATTTACCTGTATGTAAGTTTTCATTTTGGGGCTGAACTTGCCCTTTAAATGACCCTACATTATGTTCTGGTACCAATAAAATACCCTCATAATAGAAAAGACATCTAGGTAATTTCCATTTTTCTATGGCAGTTTTTTTTTCTTTTTATTGGAAATCAACCATAGACGAATGTATTCAATAGGCTGAGTTTATGTTTATACACAAGAAAAAATCTCTGACCTTCAGTGTAAAATGAGATTCTAAAGGCTCAGATTGGATAGTCCATGACTTTCCTAACTGAGAAGAGACTTAAGCTAAATAACTCCTCATCGCAGACCGCAGTTGCTTGGTCAGTGCAAAGAGCCACAGCATCCGAGATTCACTCATCCATCTCCTGTAATACTATAAAGCAGATAGCATTGCCTTTAAATAAAAGGTCCTTTTAGAAGCAATGATATTTAATAACATTTTCTTTGCACTATCAATACATTTCACATGCACATATACTGCATTGCTAATGTTATACTATAGCAATATACCGAATTGTCTTTGGTGTCCTGACAAGAGCAAGGTAAAGATTTTCAGACTGCTAACCTAACAAGGATACTACTACATTTGTTCATATTGGATAGTTTGTTAATGAGCTTCAATTATTATTATTTAAAAAATCCCCTATTACAACTCCTCGTGAACACCACTGACATCTGACAGCTCCAACTCACCTACTTGTTATGCTATGCTATCTCACTCCATAGTTTCTTTGGGACTTCAAATATTTTAGAGACCGATAGCAACCAGTAATGCTCCAAGTAGCTCTCCTAAACTTCCCACTTTCCCTACCTGGTTTCTGCTGTTGCAGTGCTTGTAGAGCCTATAACTATTCTAGAGTATAAAATTTGGCTTAATTATTAGGAGGTGCAAAACTTTACCTGTGCTCTAAGGGCATATTTATAAAGGTTTGTTAACTTTTCGCGACCGTTTTCGCGGACATTAACGCATAAATCGCGTTTTACCGCGATTTATAAAAGTGCGAAAACGGCCGCGAAATTAACGAAGCGTTAACCTTCCGCGCCGATACTTACCTGTTACTGCCGCTTCTATTTATAAAGCGGCGGTACTGGTTTCGCTCGGGTAGTATCGGCTGTTTTACTTCCGCACCTTGAAGGTGGCGAAGTCAGCCGATACTAACCTCCCGCGGCGGGGATGGGCAGGCAACCCGCGGCGGGTGGTTGCACCCGCCCCGGGAGACCACGCCCACCCCGCCCACACCCCCCGCTGCGGCAGCGGCGACCACCCGCCGCCGCCCTTCCCAGCAGCCCCTCCCAACCCGTTCCCCGTTCGTGGCAATCTCGGAATGGAGGCTAGGAGGGGCTGCCGGGAAGGGGCGCAGCAGCCGGCCGCTCCCTGGGAGGGGACGGGAGGGAGCCGCTGGGGGGGTGAGGCTCCCTCCAGCGGGGCCTGAGAAGGGCCTTTTGGGGCTTAGGGGGTCCCGCAGCTCGAACCGGGACCCCCCCTCCCCGGCCCTTGTAAGGCCCTTGCGGCACTGGACAAGTGCCCTTGCGGCTCTTACAAGCCCTTTGGGGCTTAAGGGTCCCGCAGCTCAAACAGTATATACTGTATACAGTATCGCCGCGAAGGGGCTTAAAATTACCGCAGCACATCGCGGCCGCGATAGGTATCGCGGGAATAGTGCTCGCTGTTTAAATACGGCGATAGCGCTATTTTCGCGGCCGCATGTGCGCGGTAATTTTTTTGCGATATTATCGATTCTTTATAAATATGCCCCTAAGTCTTGGTACACACAAGCAGATTTTTTGGGCCAACCGACTGATATTACCATGTATCGCTTGGTCGGGGGCCAAAAAGTCTTTCGTATTTACGTTGCCACAGTGACCAATGATGGTCCCCCATTCGCCCAGATCGAACGTACGTGCCCCTGGACATGACGTTAAATCCCCGCTGATCGGCTGCCTCATATGGACCGCACAATGGGTTGTGCGAACTGTCGGCCGCAGCTATTTGCTGCTTCTGACAGTGATTTGCCCAGGCCAACCGCTCTCTTGTGGTGAATGGTCGGTCCAGCATGAAAAATTTGTCAGTGTGTACACTGCCTTATCTTGCCACGACCAATCAGATGTTATTTGTTAGTTATAGTTTTTTTGTAACTATACTACAACAGAAAAAATTTAACAACATGTGCACTTCTTTTAACGAAGCCCTATTATATATATTGTTTATTCTGTAAGACTCTAACAGGGTTATTCAATAAAACTTCTTATCGTTTAAAATGGTGCTAATTTTGCCCCAACCAATCAGATCTTATTTTAACATTTGAAAGCTAACATCTGATTGGTTGGGACAGAATTAGCACCATTTTAAACAATAAGAATTGTTATTGAATAACCCCGTAAATGTATAAAGTCGATTTTTCACAATGAATTGTTAACATTTAAAATTGTAGATCTGCTAACTATAGGAAAGGAAGTTTAGGACAATTTACAGGGAGTGCATAAGACATGCTAAAAGTCGTAAAAGCTCTAGCAATTGGTATCACCAGCTACACTCACATAAATAAGACATAAATTAAGCAAAAGTCCTAGATACAGGTACATTTTTTTTGCTTTCAGAGAAGGCACAGCAAGTGATCTTTTTATTGCTTTCTTCCCTCCAAAACACTGTAAAATCAGCAAACATTTTTAAGAATGACAGGTTCTCTTTAAAAGTCAATGCGTCATGCTTTATAAATTATGTACCAAGTCTTTGTTGGCAACTGATGTTCTCTTTAGAAAGGCTTCTATGGCACTTAAAAAGTCAGCATGTCTTAAGCCAAAGATGAAATGCAAAGCATGAATAATATTTTTATGTCGGCATGTCTGTAGTTTTCTCTATGTGCAAGAAATTTTGCTTTTCATGAACAAATACACAGTTCAAAGTAAAATGTCATTCCAGTATACTGGTGTAGATCAAACTGATATATTCTTGAAGTTGAGATTTACTAGATGCAGTACGGTTTTATTTTTCATTCTTGTATAATGTTTTTTGTATATTTTACATATTTATGAAGCATGATTGTTAAAGCACAATTAATCTATTGAAGTAGATTTTCCACTATGCAGAACATTTTAAAGGAGCATCTGTTGTATTCAATTAGATCAACTGGACTTGAAATGTAGTTCTTGAAGACGTTTCGCTAGTCATCCGACTGGCTTTCTCAATTCAGAATGACTCGTACAAGAATCTGTGGCAATTATGTCCCCTGAAAATCCCAATTAGCATATCACAGCCAGGTGTTAAGGGTGTGATTGGATAGTGGCAGAGAGTGTTGTAGGAACGCCCAGAGTAAGGTGTTAAAACAGCATTGTACATGCACGACAGTTGGTGTCGAACCCCCCACCTCTATTTAGGCTTGGTTTCTTTATTTTCACAAAAATGGCCTCCTAACACCTCTCTTGAACCAGTCACGTTCCTTCGCCGTATGTTAACATTACATCTTCAAGGTATGTCCTTTATCCTAAAGATGCAGATACACGCTGAGTCCTGACCCAGGAATTGGCTCTTCTGTGCTGGGCCATACGTTGATGCAGTTGCTGTTTGGTCTCCCCCCATACAATCAGAGCATTCTTCACTGCACTGCACTGCATATATGATGTCGCTTTTCTTGTGTTTGGTATTGGGTCTTTCGGATGTACCAATTGTTGCCTCGGTGTGTTTTCGGTTTAAGCAGACAGGATACGATGTTTTTTGAAAATTCTTCTTAATTTCTCGGAGACCCCTGCTACATATGGGATGACCATGTTCTTCCTCCTGTCTTGCTTTACCCCTTCACTGTTGGTATCGTGTTCTTTTCTTTCCTTGTACTTCTTTTGACATAGGCCCATGTCTGGATATCCACAAGTTTAAGGGCTCCTCTGAGATGTTTCATTCTTTAGCCTTCGCCTCTGTGCTAGTGGGGATGTTCTCGTCCTGTGTTGCGGGTTCTGATGACCCCCACTTGTGATCTAAAGGGTGGTGGGAGTCAAACATCAAATACTGATCTGTGTGTGTTGGTTTTCTGTAAACCTCTACTTCCAGTTTACCATTTTCCTTAACTTCTACCAAGCAGTCAC
The DNA here is from genome assembly GCA_019447015.1 of Hymenochirus boettgeri. Classification (NCBI taxonomy): domain Eukaryota; kingdom Metazoa; phylum Chordata; class Amphibia; order Anura; family Pipidae; genus Hymenochirus; species Hymenochirus boettgeri. Next base: position 107,404,235 of record CM033472.1, read on the forward strand.
AAGAAAGCCGTGTTGTTGTTTTGTACCTCTTCCCTTGTGAATTTAATTTTTTGGTCCACCGCATTAATGTGTTCTGTGAAAGCTTGTACTTCCTTCTGGTGGATTTTAACCCAGGTGTCATCACCATATCTGAACCAGTGGCTGGGTGCTATGCCCTAGGTATTAAGCGCCTGTGTTTTCTACCCCTCCATGTAAAGGTTGGCCACAATAGGTGAAACTGGAGATCCCATAGCACATCCATGTTTTTGCTTATAGAACTTATCCCTGTATTTGAAATAGGTGGTATTGACCAAACAGCAACTGCATCAACGTATGGCCCAGCACAGAAGAGCCAATTCCTCGGGTCAGGACTCAGCCGTGTATCTGCATCTTAAGGATAAAGGACATACCTTTGAAGATTGTATGTTTAACATACGGGCGAAGGAACGTGACTGGTTCAAGAGAGGTGTTAAGGAGCCATTTATGTGAAAATAAAGAAACCAAGCCTAAATAGAGGTGGGGGGTTCGACACCAACTGTCTGCCATGTACAATGCTGTTTAAACACCTTACTCTGGGCGTTCCTACAACACCTCTTAGCCACTATCCAATCACACCCTTAACACCTGGCTGTGATATGCTAATTGGGATTTTCCAGGGTACATAATTGCCACAGATTCTTGTACGAGTCATTCTGAATTGAGAAAGCCAGTCGGATGACTAGCGAAACGTCTTCAAGAACTACATTTCAAGTCCAGTTGATCTAATTGAATACAACAGATATACCATGACCTGGATGAATGAGAACCTTCACAAGCATTTTAAAGGAGCATTATAATCTGTAATAGTGTTCATCCTTATTCCAATGAACATTTTAAAATGTCTAGTGCTCTGAAATACCTGATGGTAATGTAAGGACCCTCAAGTAAGTTAGTTAGTTATAGTTAGTTATAGCTAGTTAGTAGTTCGTTTAGTTAACATAGCAACTTAAATGCCAGCTTCCCAGTAAAAATAAGGGATGGAGATTGGAATGGAGATTGTTAGCATATAACAATTACCTTTTCTACAAAGATTTGCTATTGCACCACAGAAAGGAAGTTTCTTTTATTAGAGCAGGCTATCCATTCTATTTCTTTATTATGCTATCAAATAGTTTATGATGTACATTTAATCTGCTGCATACAATATTAACAATCATATTAATGCTTACAAAATAAAGAACAAACAGGGTTATTCAATAAAAGTTCTTATTGTTTAAAATGGTGCTAATTTTGCCCCAACCAATCAGATATTAGCTTACAAATGTTACATAAGATCTGATTGGTTGGGGCAAAATTAGCACCAATTTAAATGATTAGAACTTTTATTGAATCTCCCTGAATATTTTTTGGGGGAGGAAGTTAGCATTAAGCATTCTGTATATTTGGATGACAAGGGAATAATTATTCTGGCAGTTATTACAAATCTTAAATTATTGATTTATTATTTCAATATTAAAAAAAGTATTTTCTTCTTGGTTTTCAAGTAGGCTTTTGATATTAAAAACTACATAATTATAGAACAGCAAGTAATGAGGCAATTCTGTTAAACAGACCTGGCTGATCATAATTGCACGCATAAAGTTAAAATCATTTGTGATATCTGTCCAGAATCAAACATGATTTGGACATGCCAAATGCTGCTTTGACAAGCATCTGCCTTTGAAAGTAATATCTGGCTGACCTTAATACTCACCTATGTCAGAAATGGGAGTAGTGACCACATGAGTATAGTGTCCCATTTATGACCACACCCCTCCTTCTAGTGATCAGTTGCTGGCTTAAGCAACTGTTATATTTTAAGATAAGTGCAAGTGACTATACTGATGCTCTGCCCATATATTCCTTTCTCATATTACATTCTTTAGCAAAGAAAAATAAGTGACATTAGAAAAGGCAGTGGAAGAAATTGCTTTGGCAAGTAAAACCACACTTGCTTCCAAATCACAAATATCTATGCAGATCGTTTGCATAAAATTACAGTGATGTCTTTAAAAAATATGTATAACTATCATGTCAAGCTTTTAAAAGATGATTTGATTAAAACACATGTAAATAGCTGCTGGTTGAATGTATTTCTATTTGGATTCTAACCAGAGATACACCTGTGTGGACACACACACAACATATAGTACAGGCAATACTTCCCCCAAAGAGAAAAGGGAATTGAATGTTCTCCCCTGAGATTCTCTGTATCGCTAAGTGGTGAAAGAAGAGAGGAAATATGTTAACTTTTTTTCTATTATAAAATTGTATTGACTTCATACAAATGTATCTTTGCTTAAGGATTATTTAGAAATTCATATTGCAATCAGTAAACTAATCTGACTGTACTATGGCATTAAAAAAAGAATGGGAACCCCGAGTTCTTAATGATGTAAAAACTTTACAATTAGTACTTATTTTTAGTTTTTTTTTATAGCTTTGTGCCAGATTAAACCTTCTGTATCAACTGCTGCTACTGAAAAAACTATAAAATAAATACATTCACAGTGACACTAATTCTTCAAGCCATTAATTTTTCTTAAATGTGGCTATAATGCTCATTGCCAAATAGTGTACCTCTATATTAACTAAACCTAAAACTACATTTAGCTGGGAGGTACTGTAAGAGAACTTGCTGATACCTCCAGCAAATATTCTGCTCATTGAGATCATGTAAGCTTTTTTTCTACAACGACGCTGCCTTATAAATGGAATTGAGTGTGCACTTGTGGTGTGGTAGTGTTAAGTGACCTCTACCCACCCCTTTTGCAATAACTAAACAATACAACATATTGGCACAAAAGGCCACAGCATTTATTATTATCCATTTAACAACACTGTGCCATAAAACAATATAAACTTATTAGAATATAAAACATAGTAACCATAACACTCTGGATAGAGCTCTTTAACTCTTTTTTACAAATTTTCCTCTCCAATGATATAAAAGAAAATACCTTTTTGGATATATAAAATTTTTTAAACATCTATACTGTATCGGAAGGATTTTCATTCAATAGGACTATCAGCCAGATGCACCAAGAGTCTCATCGGCTGAACATTTTATATCGGTTAGTGTGTCTTAAACTCCAATATTGCGGCGCCTGGGTGGTAAACATGGTTAAATCATTCCAATTTAAAGTCTTTGTACATTCACATCTGTAAATACATCTCTGCTCTTAGGGAAACAATACTGAGATGAAATCATATAGACATGTGTTGGCCATTTTCATTTAGCTGTGTTTCCCATTTTCATGATCTACTGTATGCATGATATTTGTAACATGGATTTGAGAACAAGAAAGTGCCAGTCTGAAAGACTTGACAATCATAGAATACACCTCTATGTATTCTACAATTAGAGTTGCCATCAGATGGCGCTGGTGAGGGGGCCCTTGGTTGCAGGAGAAATTGTCACAAGGCAACAACTCTAGGCTCCATATTTCAGCCAACATGAAAATATAATAGCCCTAAATATTCTAATATTTATGCAGGATGGAAAAACACATTTTGTAACATATCTTCTAAACAGAAATACTTCAATTGTAAACTAGACACATTCAGCTATCAACTCCCCTAATTTTCTTGTCTGTGGTGAGGCTGTGGGACCTTGGGGTCTTGAGAAAATCCCCTATGTCCCTCATTGTTTATGAACAAAGTTAATTTGCAGATGATATTGCTAATTTGACACAATGGATCAAAGAATATGTTCTATTTAACTGGTTGCATAATGCCAGGCAGACACTGTCAAAACATGAGATTGTATTTAACGTATTTACAGAGCATTTTAGGCCCATAGTTTCCGTGACCTTTTTGGCCCATTCAAATTGCAATTACAAGTCCATTACAAAAACAAACGAGTCAGGTGGTTCTTTGGACATTGGCACTCAAGATGTCTAGAAACTAGAACTCCCAGCATGAATTGGTTCCAAGGTTCGACATCACTGGTAAAGTGTAGGGGCACCTTAAGATGAGCAGGTCCTGCGAGTCTTAAGGTATGCTGCTTGTTTCATCATACAGCTTGTTTCATTGTTCCTAAATTTGAATCATCAGAAACATTGCTCTACATGCCTTCAATGCTAAACAGAGGCTAAAAAACATATATATATATATATATATATATATATATATATATATATGGACAAAGACTGCTGGGAAAAGAAATTAAGTTCACTTAAAAATTAGTTCTAGGGATTAAGTTAGAACATATAATACAGTCAATACTGAGCCTTTTGTAAGAAGACATAAGTTCTCCTTTATATGAAATATGTACACAGCTGTGCTTAACCTGACAGTTATAAATTTGTGCAATTTCACATTTAGTGATGTAGATTTTACTTCAGACTTTCATGACCCATATGGAACTCTGCAAATAAATCTCATCTTTCATAAATCATAAAACACTAAACCATGTTAAGCTGAGTATGATACAGAGACATTTTTTTTTGCTCCTTTCTGCTTCATGTAGCAAATTAAATGGTGATATTTTCACAGCAGGCATATGATGTGCATCTTTTACTTCATTTTCTAGAGTGCTTTGGGCAATGCTGACATTAAACAAAATTTAGGAAACTGAAGTAGTTGCAGTGAGCATCTTTAAGTAAATTGAAGAGAAAAGAGAACACCACCAGGGAAATATGAAGAATAATTTGTGCAATGGATCTAACAATAACATAAACATAGTAACTAGAGCCAAAGAGACGTGTTAGTGAGTGTCACTTACACTACCATATCTGGGTACATAACAGAAAATGCAGATTTCTTGTTTGCAAAACAAATAAAAGACTGGAGTTTGAGGGGGTTTTTAGTTTTTTTTTTACTTCAGATAGTGTACTGTAAGACTGCAAAAAATTAGTTTTTAAATGATAAGCAGGTGACCTAATTTACAAAGCACTGATATTGCTCTGTGCACTGATTTGCGGCTCTCACAGAGCAATAGCATTTAAATTTTTTATGATTAAGTATGCTTATTATTCCACCGCCTCTGGAAAATGGATTTCAAAATATCTTATTATATGAGCAAAATATTTTTAAAGGGTATCTCCTCCCTCAAAATACATTTTTGCTGTAGTGTAGGGCCCCAGAAATTAACTTACCATCATTCATTCCCTCGGCTGTATGACTCTATACCTACTTTGTTCCTAGAAGTAGTAATACATTCCTGACTGCCAACTGCTTCTGTGACTGGCCAATCACAGACGCAGCTGGCGGCTATGGAGAGAGCCAAGGGAACAAAGCTTGGTAAGTCTATTTCTGCACTTTTTTTAAACTTGTAAACCCAGCTGTTATGGTTGGGAGGATGCCCTACACTACACAAAATTCAACCTACACTATAGAAAAGAACAGGAGCAAAGGTATCCAGAGTTTGGAAGGGAGGAAGGGGGGAGAGCTCACCTGCACATGCCAAAGTACTTACCGAGGACAAGGAATCAGCAGGCATCGGAAGACACAGACAGCTCCTAACTTCTTTTTCCTCATGCTCACAGAGTCTGCGCAACCAGGTACCTTCAATATACATATATACATATATACACTTACCAAAAAAAAACATGGAGCACTTAAAAAAAGTTCCAGGATTGTGCCTTTTTCCTCAATAAGCTGGAGTACTAAAATTGTACTCTGTGCTCTTTTTTGGTCAATGTTTAGGTACATAGATGGTTGGTATGGTTGGTTTCAATAGATGTTATCTATCATACTAGTTGAAATTGGTCAGAAGTGTTTATGATAATTAGAGAGGGCTGAACTTCCAAAAATCTGGTCCAATTTAGGATTTTTGAAATCTGACCCATTAAAGTCAATGATGATATATAGTTTGAAAAGTTCAGATAAAATAAGGTTAAACTAGCAATGGTATCTAACTGTACATGTTTCTGGGACCTGGGAAATGGTCTGGGGAACAAGTACAAATATCCAGAAATTTAAATAAAGTAACTTCCTTCACACACATGCTACTTTAGAGCTTCCACACTCATCATTCTATAATTTCCCCGAAAATTATATATTTTTGGAAAATTTGATTTTCGAAAATTTGAAAATTCTAGGAAATTCGAAATATCTAGAATCTGTCTCTGAATCTTTCCCTTTATCTCTTAAAAAGGGGTGTTCATTATTATACAAGAGTAATCATGCCCAGCATGGAATGGCAAACCTTCCTTGTTGCATACCTCAACATAAGGGGGTAAAAATAAAAAATACTGTCTTTAAAGGGAAAGTTCAGTGGAAAGATATCATTGTTTTTAAAATTCTTAGTTTATATTATGCATACCAAGTTATTCTACATATTTTCTTCCATTTTGAAAAGTCAGTTGAATTTATACCCCTTGCTATTCACTGCTGTTGACATTAGTGAGCTTACATTTCAGGTTCTGTAACGGTCCTTCTTTTCAGAATGTACACTAATGTGGACCTATTGTATTGTGCCGACAGATCAAATTGTTATCTGTTGGCACACAGATAACACGGTGGGGACCATACACACGGACCTGAATGGTCATCTATACTTGGGGATCGGTCAGCCGTGTGGCCATACATGGACTGAAAGTATTGGCTAAAGTAAAGGCCAATACCGACTGATGGAAATTTTCCATCTTTCCCTACCAACCATAATGCTGACTACATTCATTTGTGGGACAACTGTTATCATTAATTATTCTTAATGTGTATGGCCCCCTTAATTTCTACTGATTGGCTGTTGGATGGATCAAATATGCTCAGATCTGAGCAACTGAATTAACCCAGGCACTGGGCTGAACCATCACAATCTCTATTAGGGTTCCTGCAAACCAGAAGTTAGTGTTTTGAAAGTATTTACAGTACTTATACTATACACAGACAAAATGCTAAATGGGCAGGAAAAGTTCATCCGGTGATAGCTGGAAAGAATTATAGTTTTCTTATCAGTGAAATGTCCTACAGTAACACAGTCCATGGGTGATATGTTGTTGTATGTATATGTATATATATATATATGTTTATAATTTTTTTTATGTATGTATATGTTTATTTATATTTTTTGTAGCTATGATCATTCAATGATTGTATAAGACATCTCTCTCTAGCCTAATTGACATTTCCTTTAATCTCCTCAAGTGTTGCCACCTTACCAAAGAATAAAAACACACAGATCTTACTCTACGGTTGTCACTCCTGCATGGACACGAGCATGGAGCTTGTATCTCTATTCTTGTTGTACAGAAAAAAGGTGGCAATCTTAGGACTGATTGTCCAATGTATTTAAATAGAAGTAGGGTCTTTAATCACTTTAACTCCTCTTTAATATGGTTTGCAACTTGCCTTAACTGGTTACATAAGATAGAAACCACACTTGGTGCATTTTATAAATAGTTGTTAGGCACAAGCCAACAAACAAATGAATGTACAAAATCAGTGCTAACATAAAATAGCATAATGACAATCCTTCTAGAAATGTTTATGTCTTATTTCTACTGCTGTTCTCTGTATATAATAAACCCCCCAGAATATTTAAAGTAAGTGTGAAAAGGTCAGAACGATGCTGTGTCCTAATAAGGACAGAGCATAGACCAAAATGCGTAAGGCGTGAGACCGCCATGAGTTGTCAGGTTGTAACTATGTTGTTTCAATAAAATCTATTTTTGTATCAATATCTACTGTGCTTCACTGCCAAGAATCTGGAGTGTTTGGAGTCCCTACTGTGTAAATCTGTGTGTAAGTGTGGCAATATGATTAAACAAAAGAGAAAAAACACGTGAAACAAAGAATATTAAATCTACTAAAGATTTCTGTTCTATTGGGCTAATCATGAAAATTGTCCCACAACTGTTCTCAGTATCAAATGCACAGTCTTTATACTAAGCTTTGTCTTCTTTCTTTTTGACATAACTTAGATCCATATGCATCCCGACAGTACTTGTAGTCTGCTTGTCGATACTTGGGAGACAAATTTAATGACAATCATAGCGATGGCTCTTGTGGCAGGAAATTACACTTTTGTACTTGTTGAGACAAAATGAGGTTTGAAGGTTGATGGGATTTTTTAGTTGAACGTTCTACACTTGACAGTTAAAAATGCACAGAAGTGTCTCTTATATCACCTACTTTACAAAGAAGCAAGTGGGCTTGCAAAACATAGACAGTGCACAAGCATACAGTATTAGAACATCCAAATATCTTTATAACATCTTTATTAATTTACATATTTTGAAATTATTTCCCCCCTCATTTGCTTACTACTATTCAATTTAGACAAATAAATTTGAAAGTCAAAATATTTTAAAGGGTATCTATACTTTCAAAAATCGATACCTTTAGATAGTATAAAGGCCCACTTTTTCAGATTTGAAATCTGAGCTGTAGATTCTCAGAAATCTTCATTTAAAATAACAGCATGTACAGGGAAAGACCTGTCACTCAAACCAGGTATGCTAATTTGTATCCCTCCAGTGACCTCTAACTAGAATCTCCCAAAACAGGTCAAAACATGTATTAATATAACCCCAAATATAATGAGCTGATTAATCATTTTGGCCTTCTGTCTATCTAATCTATCTATCTGTCGGTCTCTTATTTCTGTCTGCCTATGTCTATCTATATATTATGGTATTGGTAGTATAAATACACAGACACCAGTGAGAGGGGGAGAGATGCAAGCCAGGTCTGCTGCAGGAGTGTGTCACAGGAGGCCAGTGTCAGGAAGATAAATGAATGAGCTAAATAGTGTCGCTGTTGAAGGCTCTTTAGCAACTGGGCATGCCTAGAAGTTCTGAGTGCCAGGGGCACTAGCTTTAGGCACTGTCTAATGAAGGAGGGGCCAGTGATGTATTTAGGCAGAAATTATTATATTTCTAAATGATGTAGGGAGACACAGATATGAGAGTAGCAGCATTTAAAAGCTTGTAAACAACGTTTGCAGTAAGCAAAAGTTGTTTTGGTGAGAATGGTGACCCTTTAACCCATTTGATTATTGAGAGTTTAAAGAGGATATTAAGTCTACAGACAATAACAGACAGAGCACATTTACAAACATACAATATGGGTCAGCCCTTCTGATAATCCACTATAGCTGGATGACACCTTGTACAATTCACAAGCTCTGTAATGCTCAACAGATCAAAACAAGGAAGCTGCCACCTTGCTTCCTAGAAATTGACAGGCAATCATATAACAGCTCAGAGTTTCAACCTGCCCTTGACTTAGAACAGGAATTTAAGTGCAGTTGTTGTGTACATTTAAATGCTTCTGTCCCTAACAATTCCTTTAATTTCATACAAAAAAAAACAATAGTTATTTTTGCAGTGTATTTCTTATCTAGCATGGATGTAAAAAAAACAGAATATTAACATTTTAGTAAAAATGTAAAAGTACTTTGTCTTGCCAAAAGCAAAACTTTATATACCCTTACCCAACAGAGATACAATATACAAGTAGAACGTCTTTTTTTTTTGTTAGGAACAGAAAGGAAACAAACAAATGTAAGTTTTAAAAGTGAAACAAAATGGCTGTTTCTAAAACAAGCACTTTTAACTCACAAGCCACTGGAGCATAGGCAAAGAATATCAGTACATTTAGAAGCTTTTCTTTTGTTAGGAACAGAATTAAAAGAAAAATATCCGTGAAATCAGCTGAATATTTTGTATTGCCCCAGTAAGGCTGTATGGAATTCACTCTGGCTAGTAAATAAACTACAGGGTAACAAGCAGCTTTAGCCTTCAAAGTCTTATTAGGGACCTTCATAATGGTGTAAAGACACCAGAGACAGTAAATACTGGGGTCAGGGGCATGTCAAATAAGTGCACATGCTCACAAGGCTCTTACATCAGCTGTGAGGTGTACTGGCAACAACCTTTTTAGTTACAGATTATACTTCTTATATGTACATAAATACAACTAACAAAAGAGGAATCTAATAGAAATATATAGGTGTTCTGAAGAGAAAAGCTATCATATTAGTATTAAAAAAGCAAAAAAAATAGCCCTCTGTCTGCTCCATATTTCAAGGCGTTTACAGAAAAAGTCTAAGATAAAATAAAAGGTAAAATTATTCATTTAAACTTTAAAATGGTTACACTTTCCAGACACTAACTCCCAGACTTTTAATTTAAAATAAACTTTCCAGATCAGATCAAAACAGTATTTATTTATGTACCACTAGCTAATAATTTACATCCATTCCGTGAAATCCTTTTGGAAATGCAAATGTAACTTTGCAAGACTATGCCAAATTACCCTTTAATTCAATAAAATTCCACTTCTAAATCAAATAGGGCCACCATCAGACTTTTCTGGGCCCCATACTGGGTACATTTCTGGGGCCCCCATAATACACACCAACTCAGACACACATACCTCCCAACATTTTAAAACGCAAAAGTGGGACACGTGGGCATTTTTTCTCCACATCCACTTTGTTAAAGGGTATGTCCACCCTTAAAAATATTTTTTAATATGATGTTCCCCCATGTCTGCCAGACCCAACCGCATATATTTTATTTTCCAAAAGCCCCCCAAACTCTTACTTACCTCCCTCGTTCCTCCGCCGCACTACCGGCCCTCTGCTTGCGAGAATGCAAGCAGAGGGGGGACCAGCAGTCCCGTCTGTGATTGGCTGAGCGGCAGCCAATCACGGACGGGCTGCCGGTCATTCAGTGCAGCGGAGGAAAGCGGAGAGGTAAGTAAGGTTTGGGGAGCTTTTGGAAAATAAAAAATATGCGGTTGGGGCTGGCAGACATGGGGGAACATCATATGAAGGGGGTTTAATGCGGGGGAGGGATAGAGAACGGGAGGGAGAGGGAGGGAGAGGGAGGGGGAGGGAGGGGGAGGGAGGGGGGAGAAGGGCTGCAGTACGCATGACAAATATCTACCGGAGGCAAGGTTGCAGGCAGAGTCCTGCTAGCCTCCTGGTGGACAGTTTTTGGGACTTTAGGGGGGGTCTAAAGGAGAACCCTATGGAGCTGGGATGTGAGGTAAGGATTACACTACACTACATGGTGGGGCCATTACTGGGGGGATTATAGTTTTGGGGGTGGACATGCCCTTTAAGAACACACCCATTTTGTTTAGGTTACACTATTATTCCCATTTTACATTGTTGCCTGCAATATTTTCAAGTGTATGATATGGTTAAAGGATTAGTTCACTAATGTTTTTTTGCATTAATTGAAGAACGGGGGGTAAAAGAGCTATGTCTTACCTCCCATTCTTCAATAAATGTAACAGGAGCCAGGAATGAAGATAGAAAAACTTACCCACAAGTGCAATCCACCACTGGCTCCTGTTACATTTATTGAAGAATGTTCCTTTAAGATTACAGCAACAGACAAATAAACTGGAGGGCTGACAACAATGTCTATTGAACTGGAGGGCTAACTAACACTGTCTATTATACTAAAGGTCAAACTACACTGGCTAATGAAGCAGAGGGCTGATTAACACTGGCTAATGAACTGGAGGGCTGACAACACTGGGTAATGATCTGAAGGACTGACAACACTGGGTAATGAACTGGAGGACTGACACCACTGGGTAATGAACTGGAGGGTTGACAACACTGTCTAAAAATGGAGGGCTAACAATACTGGCTAAGGAACACTGGATAATGAACTGGAGGGCTGACTACCCTGAGCCTGGATAATGAACTAATGGGCTGACTACAATGGCTAATGAACTGGAGGGCTGACTACACTGAGTAATAACCTGGAGGGCTGACTACACTGGCTAATGAACTGGTGGGCTGACAATACTGGATAATTAACTTCTCACACACACATGCTCTTAAACACACTGACAATGACTGCTAAAGTTTCTTTTGGGGGTCTGGTGGGGCCAAACCTTGGACCTTCAGATGTTTTGGAAACTACAACTCCAGGCATGCCATGGTTGCAGAATGCAGCCAATGCATGATGGGAGTTGTAGTTTCTTAACATTTGAAGCTACAAGGTTTGCCATAACTGCTATATAGTTACTGGCATCAGCAAACCCCCAAGAGGAAGTTTAGCAGTCATTGTTAGTACTCAAACAGAGCAATGAGACAGAGGGTAAAATGCCCCCCTCCCTCCATGGACTCTCAAAATGGGTTCAGTATAATTTACACTCTGCAGGAGCACACACCCCCTTTCTCTTCTCCATCTTCAAATGGAGCTCCAGTGTTGCAGGATCCCCCCCCCTTTCCCTTACTCTCTGGGCCCCTAGCAAGTCTGGGCCCCATACAGGAGTACCCCCTTTCCCCCAATGGTGGCCCTGAATCTGATGTGTGTGTGTTTCAGACGTCAAAGGAAGCTTTAAGGTTAAAGGATAACTAAACTTACATTGTAAGATTCTTCTCTAGTAAGTTGCATTTAGTACATGTAAGAAATAGATTCTGTAACTAAGAAGGTTTCCATGTTGTCGCTAGTACAATCCACAGCCCATGAAGTCATCAAAGAGCCATGCCCCCTGACCTCAGTATTTAATGTCTCTAAGCACAGTTTCTATACAGATGTCTCCACACCAATATAAAGTCCATGATAAGACTTGGAAAGCTGCTTCTTACGCTGCAGTTTATTTACCAGTCAGTTTGAGTTGCTGGTAAATAACCAATCAGCTTTCCAAGTCTTATCAGGGATCTCCATATTGGTGTGGAGATAGCTGTATGACTTTTTTTTAAATTCTGTTCCTAGCAAAAGATAACATTTTTAACCCCCCCCCCCAACTGAAATGTAAATATTCTGTTTCTTACATCCATACTATCTAACAAATTCACTGTAAAGGTTATTTTTCTTTTTTGTATGAAAGTTTATATCATTGTTAGGACAGGAGCATTGAATGTGTTTGAAGATAAAAACTAAAATCCCTGTTCTGTGTCAGGGAGAGGGAGGATCCCTGTGCTGTTGTGTGATTGGCTGTCAGCTTCTATGAAGCCAGGCTGCAACTTGTTTTGATCTGTAAAGCAATACAGAGTATGTGCATGTATGGCTACACTTAGCAGAGGATTTACCTGGCTAATTTGGATTATGGGAGCTGACACAAGTTAATTTCATAAATCACCCAGCAGCCACAGCAAAAAAAAAAGGTGAGACAAATCTTGTTGTATGTTTGTAAAAGTGATCTGTCTGCTGTCTGGATTGGTTGAAAAGAGCATAGAAGAGCAATTGTTCAGTTGCCCCTTACCATGAAAATAATGGTAATATCCAGGGTTTGGAGTTGCCTCCAACTGAATGGCATCATTCACACAATACCTGGCAATACCACTTTTCTAGAAGGGAGGATGTTTTAAATCTTGCAGTAAAAATCTTTTAAATTGGCCAAACAATGTATTGATTCAAATTATTTTATTTTAAATAATCTGCTAACCTAAGATGTAATAGCATCATAAAGGTCATACTATGAATATTTTACGTGTGTACAGGCCTTTACAAATGTTATTGTGTTAAATTATATATAATAGTACAAGGCATCCCCCAGCAGTAATGCCACACCGAGGAACATCAAAAATGATTTACTGGCATCCACATGCATGTTGTTCTGTAATAATAAACAGCTGAAAGAAGGATCAAGCTTCAATCCCTGACAGTTTGGACCCACTGCATTCCAGCAACATTCCATTACTTTGATCAGTTTAAACCAAGTTGGAAAAAGGTGACAGGACGAGAGCATTCCTTTCCACTTTCAATTTAAAGCAAATAAATGTTTACAATAATTGTCTGTTATAAAGATAGAGCAGATTTGGGCATGTTGGTTGTAACTTGTAACCTGTCGAAACCACAAAGTACCACAAAAATGCTAATGAGAATTTTCCCTCAAACAGTAATACAATGTACATCATATGGGGAGAAAGGAGCTCAACAATAAGCTGCTCCTTTTTACTAAAGGAGAGGGGGGTAAATAAGCTATAGCTCAGAAAGACATTGTTAGTAGGGATGGCCGGTTCGCGCATCCGAACTCGGATCCGCCGCGGATTTATCCCGTTCGCTAACGGCGGATTTTCCGCCTTCTGAACTTCCAAACCGTGTATTTCTCGTATTTTCGAACATTTTCGAAATTACGAGATCTCATATTTTCAAAAATTTTCGAAAATACGGATTTTCGAAATTACGAGGATTTCTCGTATTTTCAAAAATATGTATTGTCGAAATTTTTCGAAATTACGAGGATTACTTGTATTTTCGAAAATACGTATTTTCGAAAATTTTAGAAATTACGAGGATTTCTCGTATTTTCGAGGATATTTTTCATTTTAATGGGTCCGCTTGCGTATTTTCGAATTTGAAATTTTTTTAGAAAATTTGCGGATCCTCGAGCGGACCGGATTTTGCAAAGTTCAGACATCTCTAATTGTTAGCTCTCCTTTAATTAATGGTTCCTTGTATTTATTTCAGGCCAAAATATCATCTACACAAGTTTCAATACCACTTACATACTTATTGCTATATCATGGCCTGGCTGTACAGATAATTTCACCCAACAATCTAATGTGAGTACAGGGACTTCCAGACATTGTGATCCGCTTGGTCTGAACACTGTTCTTCCATTGTTAAAGCTATCTGGAATGCTCTCTCAGCAGCCTGTCTGTACAGGGATTTTTAGATAATTGTGTTTGGAATTTAATTTTGTATTTAATTTTAGTGATGGCCCAGTTCGGATCAGCGGCGGATTTACCTCGTTCGCGAATGGCGGATATTATGGATTTTCCTGGTTTCCGCCTTCCGAACTTTTCTGAACCGCGTTTTCGAAGATTTTCGAAATTACGAGGATTTCTCGTATTTTTGAAAATACGGGAAAATACGAGAAATCCTCGTAAATTAAAAATTTTGCGGATTTTTCACATTTTTTTGGACGGAGCAAGCCACATTTTCAGGTCAGTATTTTCAAAGAATCCTCGTATTTTTGAAAAATCCCTGAATTTTCGAAGAATCCTCGTATTTTCGAAGATTTTTTGGTGAACTTTCATTTTAATAGGTTTTAATGGGTCCGCTCACGGATTTTCGAATTTTCACATTTTTTCAAAAATTCACGGATCCTCGAGCAGACCGGATTTTGCAAAGTTCGGACATCTCTATTTAATTTGTAAGTTTGTATTTAATTTAAAGATTCATACACAAGTGATGCGCAAAGTGAATTGAGCCATGCTTGGGTGTCCTAAAAGGCTGTTTTAGGCAACCGAGTGCTCCAGTGATTGCACATGTGTATGAGCCTTAAGCCTGATAATTTGGTCTAACACCATTGCTTTTGCTTTGGTCAATCAGTTGGTCCAAGTGATAGAGCATTTCAGCAAATCATGGCTAATCATTAAGTCGACCAAAAGATTGAGACAAAATAACAGCCATATTACTTTAATTCCCTACACACAGATTACAGATCAGTTTAGTAATATTGAATCACAACACAAGCTCAAGATTTTGAGCAATTTGACAATGTCGAACGGTTTAACAGAAAACAAAGATGGGGCCAGGTGGAAAATTTCCCACCAACACAATCTTCAGATTTGAAGGGGAAACCTGCAGAAAGATCGGAGACTCACAGTGGGGATCTTTGAGCAGCTCTTCCAATTGGATTTCCGATCGTTCCACTCGATCAGAAACCCGATTGGAATGAAAATCTGCCCAAAAAATGGCTAGCTTTACATTGCCAGTATAGATCAACTCTTATTTGCATTAGAAAGCATATAACTAATTCATTGTCTTTAATTTGTTTTATCTGTTTGCTTAATTAAAAAGCAATTAGCTTTTTTTCTAAGTGCATTTTAAAATAAAACAGAGTACTAATTAATAAAATGCAATAGTAAATAAAAAGGGATTGTACTAAATCTAGTTGTTCAAAAAATATACTGTATTAATCTAAAACGTCTACATAGAATACTGATATGTCTGTAGATAAAATGCAATGAGATTCTATGGCTTTTCAGTAATGAAAATACATTTGCTGTCAGTATGCAATGCCTAAACAACTAATTATTTATGTGGATAGTGCTGATTGAAGTGTGCCTTCATGAAACATACCTATATCTGTGTGATCCCATCTTTTATTTATAATAGTGAAAGAAATTTACTTGACTTTATGTGAAACACAACCTACTGACATTGTAGCCTGTTTTAGCTCTGTATTCTGTTTAGCGCTACTATAAAATGTGTGGACACACAATTGCAGCACAGTTGGCTTCATGATTTTGAACATGCTGAATCTCATTATACACAGCAGTGTATCTCTTATTTTCTTGTGTCATTTCCAGAAAAACACTGCCTATTAAATGAGGGGCATTAGTTTTCTTAATATCCCAAGGAGTTTCCATCTGGATTGGTCAAGAAAAAAAATAAAAAAATACATATATATATATTTTATGTATACATATAACTGAGTGACCTGTCTGTATCCTCAATGAACAACCACAGGAGAATGGATGCTTGAAGCAGACTGGAAGCAAAGACATTGCTACCCCCTGTTCTTCACTTAATGCTTAAAAGGCAATCTACACTTCGACAGTGAACTTATCCTGAAAAGTACAGACTGATTACCCATAAAGAGACCATGCTGCATCGTTTTCATACATTTTTAATTCAATGTAGTAGATTTATTCTTAACTGAGTTATACAATATATTACACAAAAATAACCTATTGCCAGGTTGGAAAACATTTTGTCAAAGTGCAGAGAAAGTTACTTTTGCTGCTAAATGTTGCTGACTGGAGTTACCTAAAAGGCATCTCCACCCCTCCTATAAAATTTTGATATACTGTTGTTCTCCCCCAAAAACCCCATTTACGCTATACTTACATTTAGAAGAGCTATTTCCAGCATTATCTATTCAACTTACAAATCCCCCATCCACCAGTGCGGCTCCCTACTACTTCCTGGTAACGGCCGTCAGTCACGGCTGTGATGGTAGCGTTACGACTAATGGCTGACGGACATTACCAGACCAGTCTTCACTGCTGCTGCTTGCAAATGTAAAGGGCATGCTGCAGCAGTGGTGGAGGCAGGATCAAGCGCCAGTGGACCAGGGGGTTGTAAGGTGAATATCTAACTCTACTAAATGTAAAAAGTACTGGGTAAATGTGGTTTTGGGGGGTTGAATACAGTTGATCAAAATTTTATAGGAGGGGCGGAGATGCCCTTTAATATAAATAGAAAAGCATCACTAAATTTATATACCCATATATTTTACTGCAGTAACCTCCAACATTGGGGCCTGCATTGTAATTTTGGGAGTTGTAGTTTTCAAACATTTGGAGGCTTAAAGGACGTCGGATCTAGGTAATGTAAAAACCTAACTCAGCTTTTGGGGGGTAATTAGGCTAAAAAGCCTCATTTATTTTTTGGCTGGATATGCCATTTTTTATACAACATTTAAAGCAGTAAAATAATTTTAAAAATTGTTTAAGAGTTTGAGTATATTTTCCATTAATAATTTAAAATTACCTAAACAGATTTATCTAATCATTAACATTCCCAAGTCCTGGATACGTCATTAAAGAATTTAGAACATGTGAAGTGTTAAAATATTTTGTGAAACATTCAGCTCAGTTACAGTGTCTGTCCAAATACAATACACAAATCTACATGAAGATAAAATATAATTTATAGAGAGCTGTATTGAATTGTGAGTTAGATTAATATAGACATCTTTTAACACATCCTTCTTATGTTAACAGATTTTGAAAGACATTATCTGAGTAGAGATGGATAATTTTGTATCTTTTTAATCCACCATAATACTGAAAACAAAATGTAAGCCAAACCCTTTAATTTCCATTCAGTGGTAAAGCTTAAAGGTCGTGATTGCATATTCTTATTATTTCAGAAAATAAACAAGTGGAAGTTTTTACTCCTTATTGATATTGTTAAAGGGTAACTAAAGTCTCCAGACAACATTGCCCCAATACAAAGAGCACATTCACAAAGATACAAAAAGCTGTGTCTCACCTCTCCCTTTGCTATGGATGCTGGGTTATTTATGAAAATAAACTGCTCCCATAATTCACCTTATTTGAGAACACCCAGCTAAGTGTGAGAACAAAGATTTTCAGTGCAGTGCTAGCATGGATGTAAGAAACAGAATATTAACATTTCAGTAAAAAATAAAAATAAGTATGCTGATACGACTCTGCAACCTTCTATATTTTGTCTCTCTATGCCACAATTGCTGCTACGTGGGATATCAGTACATGTAGAATCTTTATCTTTTGTTAGAAACATAACAGAAAAAAGTAAGCCTTGGGAATTTAATCTGTGTCTCAATGTACTGTTTGTTTCTAAACCCAGCACTTTAGCAGCGCACCACCACTGCAAATGCAATAGATGCAAGTAAGACTGTCAACAATTCATGCTGGTTGCTACATATAAAGTTTGTCTCATGTAGAAACTTTATGGGGGGAGATTTACCCAGAGCCGCAAAAAAAGGGGGGGATTTACTGGCAGCGTGTATTTAAACCCCAGCTATTAGTCGACATTAAAATCATGCACTAAAATGAGCTCAAACGGGATATTAAATCACAAGTGACGGAAGTGTAAGTGTCTTTTGCATAACCTGCGCATTCCACCCTTAAATGGAGTTAAAGTCGCGCTAACCAATAATTTCATATTATTGCCCAGTGTCTCTGGGTAAATGAGTGAAATTCACCCATGGGAGATGTGCCCAAAACAAGTTTGGCGCTGAGTGACTCTCCCTGAAAGACCTCAAAAGTCAAGATTGTTCCTTAAGATTCAGTTTAGTTGAAACTAGAACTTAAATATTAAGACCACTGTATTCCTTGTCATATGGCATCAGTAAATTGCTCTGTGTATTAATCACTACAGATGGTTGAAATTTTGACACAGACTAGTTTCATGGGAGTTTTTTTTTTTTCTTATTCACAATTCTTACATTTTCTAGCAGATTATGTCTTCCCATTGGGTTGGTATGTTTCAATTGGCCAGGTAGGTAATGGGCCATACTGGACCAGTGAATACATTTTTAAGTAAGTACTATAGTATAGACAGATTAAAGTAAACCTAGGGATGAGGACCTAGCTGTTTAGATGAGCATGCTGATTTTTTCAAATGAAGGGGTAGGGTGGGTGGTTAAGTATAATTGGCCTGTAAAGGGAAGCTGCTGAAGTTTACATTGTGTATTCCCCCTAAAAATCATGCAGAAAACAATGTATACAAAACTTGCCTAATTTCTGCTGCATGAGCAAGTAAAATTAAAATTAGAGTAAAAGTTACATCCCCCCTCCAGCAGAAAAGGAACATGAAATTCATTGGGACATCATCACTAGAGATGTCCAAACTTCGCAAAATCCGGTCCGCTCGAGGATCTGCGAATTTTAAAAAAATTCGAAAATTCGAAAATCCCCGAGCGGACCCATTAAAATGAAAAATATCCTCGAAAATTTTCGAAAATACGAGAAATCCTCGTAATTTTGAAAATTTTCGAAAATACGTATTTACAAAAATAAGAGAAATCCTCAGATTTTCGAAAAAACGATAAATCTCGTAATTTCTAAAATTTTTGAAAATACGAGAAATCCGTGGTTCGGAATTTCGAAAGGCGGAAAATCTGAAAAAATCCACCGTTCACAAATGGGATAAATCCGCGGCGGATCCGGATTCAGATCCGAGAACCGGCCATCCCTAATCATCACATGTGAGTGAATACTTACCTATGGACTCTGGTCTGTGAGTAACATAGGAGCCTGTGATGGTCCCCCTGTCTTCAGGGGTATGTGGCACAGCCTGTGTTGTTGTGTGAGAGACAATTGACGGTGTTACTGGATGCTGTTCAACATGGTAACACTTTATAGCTTGCAGTAGTATACCACTTTTTGACTTATTTTTTATCCCAGTTTGGACACTTTCAGGAGTTTGGTTTGAAAGCCCTCTGGTTTACTGCTGTGATTTGCTGGTATAGCAATATATTTCGTGGACGCCCGGTTTCTAATCTGTATTTTGATAATAAATTGATGTTGCACTTTATATCTATTCTTTCTATTTGGCCTATGAGTTTTGAGTGCTGCATAGGGGTATTTTTGTGGGTTAAGTCCCCTATTGGTATATGTAAAGAAGATCTTAAGCACATCACCTTCACTGCTACCCAGTCTGTTCCCTGACACTTTCTTATTTTTTGCATGCACCATGCATGCAAAGGAAGAAGATGAATTCAGAATACCAATGGGCAGCTGTAAAATTGAAGTGCTCAAGGCAATCTTTTCATGCTACTCCTCAACAGAGATAATATTAGAAGGGAAGGAATACTGACTCATACTGTCCATACTATTATAGTTTTAAGGTACATTGACCCATAAGTTTCATTATAATTATCGTGTTTAATGAGTTCTTATTAAGGATTTAAAAAAACTGGCACTGTCTTCTAATTTATTTTTATTTTATCTGCAAAATAATCTTCTACTTTTGAAAAAAAGTTTAAAAACACATTGGCCCCAAAAACTAAAGTGCCATGTTCTACACCCTATATGAGATTCATTTCCTTGGGGATCTATCCTCTATAAAATGAAACTCTACTTTGTTGTCAAAGTGTCAGTGTGAGAATGTCCAAGACCAGGTGTGCTCTGTGGAAATCTACTTAAAATTCAGCAGGTCATACAGCCAAATGCTTGTCTCGACTTGTTGTTAAAGATAGAATTTAAAAGGCAAAAAAAAAAATCTTCAGGCAATTGAAAAATGTAATTATTTTTGACTGAAACCTTTTTTATGTATTTCTCTGCTTTCCTTTCAAATGCTTCAGCTAATTCAGCAAAGACAGTCTGAAATAATGCTATTACTTTTTTTCTGTAAGTAGGTACCTTGTGGTGTATCACACAAAAAGAAAATCACTTATTAGTAGAGGTAATGCATCTGACATAAAACATGCTGAAGACTCTATAAAAGGGCATTTATCATCGTTAACAATTTAGCTGCTGTATCAATGGAATGAGGATTTTGTTAAAGCGTTGAGAGGATTTATGTATTAAATTGAGACAATTAATGTATTAATACACAATTTAATAACATGTGGTTTTGTAATGAAATTGCAGATCCCCAATAACCCTACTAACTCTTAAATGGGAACTACAGTGGAAAAATAATCTTTAGGCTTGAAGGATATAAATGCTGCTCTTAACACATTTTACTGTATTTACTGACGTATACTGACCTATAGATTCACCTGTAGTTACATAGTGACAATAAATCAGAAGTTTTTGAAGTTAAACAGTTGGGGACATCTATTTTTCAGCTCTAGACTTGCTTGCTAGCTTTGAATTTCCCATGGTGCTTAGTTTCTTAGGGAATGTGAAACATTTTCAAACCTTTACCCATATTGTTAACACACATTGGTTGCAGACTGCATTAGATTCAATGGAAAATCACAGGGAAAAGGGTTGACATCATGCTTACCCTTTCAATACCAGTTAGCGCGACTTCAACGCATTACTTGTGGCGGCGACACAGGTATCGCAAAGACTGTTCTGCAGCTTTTTCCCAGTTACTTTTAAATGCCAGCAATTAGTCATGTCTGGTTTAAATCACTTTTGGGAATTACCTAGCGGGTAAATCCCCCTGGTTGTGTATTTACCAATAAAACACATCTTTCTACAGCAAGGTTACCTTGCCTTTACAACAACCCACCAATGTCTTTTGCAATTTATATCTTCCTAGAACCACTGGACATACTTCTTAGGTTGTTTAAAGAGATACCAAAAGCGTACAGCTATAATAAACTATTTGATGTTCCATTGATCTGGAACCAGCTTGGTGGCTCAGTGGTTAGCACTGATTCCTTGCAGAGATGGAATTCACCATTAGACAAATCTGCAAGTAGTTTGTATGTTCTCTCCGTGCTTGCGTGGTTTTTCTCCAGGCACTCTGGTTTCCCCCTAATCATAAAGACATACTGATAGGTGGTATGTGTCTAATAAATGTGCTTAGATTGTAAGTGCTATGTTGTAAAGCGCTATGGAAGATGTTTGTGCTATATAAATCCAAAATAATAAAAATAATAGATCTATTCCACAATAAGGGTCATTATGTACTTTTTTATTCATTTAAAAACCCAAAAGTCTGTTTAGAGAAAAAAAGCTGAATTTTGCATAAGCTTCACACATTGTAAGAAATCCTTCTGCAACTTATGTTAAGAAAATGAATAAATGAATTGCAACTGTGTCATCGGCTATCAAATTACATATTGGTGGTAATGTGTACTGCCCTAGTGGTTAATACCTGCAATGCTCCAGCAACATTTTGCAGATGCCTGGAATGTTGCGGCAAAGTCAGTACGTAGGATGTACGGGGGGAGTATGGGCACCTTTAAAAAAGTAAAGGTAGGTACACACAGTACAGATAAAGCCGGGCCTTATGTGACCACACTGTGACACTGCGGCCGCTGAAGCCCTTGGCTGCGGTAGACTCCCTACAGGGAGTTGGCCGTGGTCAAGGGAAACACACAGTCACAAATATCCTGCCTATGGATCTTGCAGCTCCTGTCTGACATTTTTCAAATATCTTTCCTGTGTGTACCTAGCTTAAACCCAATAGATATATTGGGCAGAGCTACTTGATCGTAAAATGCTGATAGCACACATGTTTATCTAGAAACATTTTATTGCAACAGCATTGATCTTCTGTGGATTGCAGTAACAGTGCTTTTTTCTCAAAGTACATAGCAGCTCCATAGGCTGGTATTAGGTGACTCATTAGCATGTTAAACATGGAACAAGAAGAGTCATGTTTAGTACTCCTGTCTACAGTACTTGTCTAAAATCATTTCATCTGAGCACATTTGGTGGTAGCACATATGACCATATTTCTTTATTTTGACATTATCTGGTCAGTGTATTCACTATGTACAGTCTAATTTTAAAATATCAGGAACATGGAAAACATTTTAAAAGACATTTTAGGACACATGACAATATACATCAAGCAGAGAGAAATGCTACAGGTGTATGTTATGATGTTAGAAATGTGATATAGACACATACAGAGAAATTCTTCCATGCAGCAGAGTTTGTTTTGTCAGTGATGCAGAAAGTATTTGCAAATGAAGATATGAAAACCAACAGTTGGCTTGACACTAACTACCTTTTCCTGCCGAAAACACAAGAATGAGCATTCAACAACAATATGTTCCAGACTGTGTAATGGGAGAGCCTGCAGCTAATCAGATGTATCCTTACCTATTGGGTACAGCTGGGAAATGAGGAAGATTAGAATCCTAATGATAATTAGCATAAAACTAAATTAGACCCAACAGAACTTAACACAATTAAAATGTATATATGTAAAAAATGAAGAATTATAATTCAAAGTGGCAGCCACAGAAGACATTAATTAAAAAAGCTAGGAGGGAAGAAACCAGCTTTCTGTTTCACATTCAAACAGAAATCATATTTAAATAAAGGAAATAGTCACAGAGATATTGTACCCTTGCCCCCTAGGTCACATGTTGGTTTAGTCATCACTTTTTTGATGACCTAAACAAATATGATTATTCAGTGTAAGTATAGTATTCTGCCTCTTTCCATACCTTATTCTTAAACAAAATTCATGAAAAAGATATAGTGCTGCAGTGTAATCTTCTATGTCATTCATTTATGTATAATGACAACCTGATTCAGTATCAGGTTGGCATACATGGGCTGATTTCTTCTGCAGATTTGATCTGTTTAATGGAATCAGTTTTAAAGTTGAAAACATAAATGAATGACATGGTTCTGTAGAATGAACTGCAGCCTCCAGTCTGGAAACACCTTTTAAATGAACTTGGTTTAAGAAAAAAAGGAGAAAAAAGTAATGGCTGTTGCTTTTTGACTGTGGCGAACACTGGACAATATTTTTGAAGTCAATGGAACGATAACCGGTGGTATAAAAAAAGTCCAAAGAAGTTAACAGAAATGTATTGACTTGTGTTAAAGAGGGACTAAAGTCTAAAACCAAGTTCTCTCAATTCTGTTTATTATCCATCCAACATTCTGTAATAAATGTGTTCTATCCAGTCATTTCATTACTAACAATCTTAACGGCTTTCTTCCGCAGCAGCTGCAGTACCAACAAAGCATTACATGCCAGTTCTCCTACCCACCATAATACTATTCAATACAATTTGTTTAACACATCATTGTAATCTTGTAAACAAAATAGCTCTTTATTATGAATGTCATCTGGAAGGATAGATGAGCTACTCAGCAGAAGCAAGCAGCCTGTTCTGTTTATGCAGCAGGGGGGGGGGGGGGGTTATAGAGTCCCCTTACAGTGGGAAAGAACAAAGAATTTCATTTCCCAACATTGTTTAGAACAATATCCAGTGGCACCTGTACACATGCTGGATTATTACCCAAAATTATCATTCATTCTATTCTTTTTGTTCATGCTAGGAAACATTCAGGAAAGTCTTGGATAGATAGGTATTAGCGAGGTCATTCAGGCACCCTGCAAAAAACTCTTTGGCAATGCTTAGTTGAAGGAGGCCCAGAGACTAACCAAGAATTATAACTTTTCAAAGAACTTTTAAAGGGTCACTTTAGTCAACGTTACATTTTTCAAAACTACAATTTGAGAGAAGTAAAGTGGTGGTATTCACATATTTATCTGTGCTTGCTTTGTCATTAAATTATTAAGGTTTAGTGAGTGCTCCTAACTGGCCCCCACCTCCCTTACTCACTGCCTTCTTGTAGTGTCTGCGACACTTACAAGATCTGCACAACCTCACCATGGACACTGCTTACACATCTTCCCTACCCTCCCCTTCTTTTTTTCTCTGCTGATTCTCTTAATTATTGCAGAAAGTGTGCTGGCATACAGTTAAAAATCCTAGTTAGGGGTCAAAACAAAGTTTTGTTATCTTTTTGGTATCTTTTTTGAAAATTGTATTATTTAGAGTATAGATACCCTTTAAGAAAAGCCTGAGTGTTAATATTTAGGTAGGAAAACAGTAATCAAACATACTTTGGCATGCTGTGAGCAGGGATGGCCGCTTCGCGGATCCGAACCCGGATCCGCCTCGGATTTATCCCGTTCGCGAACGGCGGATTTTTCCGGATTTTCCGCCTTCCGAACTTCCGATTCGCGGATTTTTCGTATTTTCGAAAATTTTCGAAATTACGAGTTAGCGTATTTTCGAAAATTTCCGGAAATACGGGAAAACATGTATTTTCGAAAAATTTCGAAAATACAAGGTTTCTCTTAATTCCTAACATACGTATTTTCGAAAATATTCGAAATTACGAGGATTACTTGTATTTTCGAAATACATATTTTCCAAAATACATAAAACTCGTAATTTCGAAAATTCCCGAAAATACGTGAAAACTCGTAATTTCGAAAATTTTCGAAAATACGAAAAATCTCGTTATTTCAAGGGTATTTTAATTTTAACGGGTCCGCTCGCGGATTTTGAATTTTCGGATTTTTCGAAAATTCGCGGATCCTTGAGCGGACCGGATTTTGCGAAGTTCGGACATCTCTAGCTGTGAGTTAAAGCTCTTTGTGCTGTCCAAATCATCATGGTGATAACATAGATAATGTCATCATCTTCAGAGGATCATGGGAAACATAAAATAAGGAAAAATCAATGATTGGATTGTTGTATCATTTTTTTTTAATCTTGCAAATTATTGGCTTCTAACTAATTAAAGGATCAAAAGTGATAGTGTTGTCCTGTAATAAATATTTAGGGTTATTCAATAAAAGTTCTTTTCGTTTAAAATGGTGCTAATTTTGCCCCAACCAATCAGATTTTAGCTTTCAAATGTTAAATAAGATCTGATTGGTTGGGGCAAAATTAGCACCATTTTAAACGATAAGAACTTTTATTGAATAGCCCTGAATATGTATTAATTTATTGCTTCTTGATTCCCTGATTACTTTTCTTTTCTGTTAACAAATACTCACATTAGCATTGAATACTAATCTTTCACCTCACTTTGCCTTTTGTTCTTTATTTGACACCTGTTTCTTTACACAACTGTATATATATCTTAACATCTTTATCTATAAGGTGTCATTTGGCTTTTCTACAATCTGCTGTGTACTGTTTTCATCCATAAAATGCTTTTTGGGTGGGGTCACAAAGATAAAGGGGCATATTTATAAACAATCGGTATTTTCGCCTTGCTATCGCAGGACATTGCAATGACAAATAGTGCTACTTTTGCCTTATTTATAAAAATGCTTGTTTTTTCGCTTTCACCTTTGTGGAAAAGTATTGCTGAGGCGATGTGTGGCGATAGTTTTCGCCTCATTCATTGTGGTAAGTGTGGTATCACTGCAAAAAGTGAGATTGCTCTCTAGTGAAATTTCAGAGCAATTTTTGTCACTTTTTAATTTAAAGCTATTTATAAATAGGTGAAATTTCGCCTTTTTGCCCCTTTTCTCCCTTTTGTGGCATTTTTTGGCAGTTTTACCAGAATTTTCACCAAACATCATTACTTACTGGTATGTTCTATTAACATGACTATTCCTTACACAGCACTATGGTATGTTCCCATATTAATGGAACTGGTTTGATAATTAGCTGCAGTTTGCTGAAAATAAGCAATACTAAAAAATGTGTCCTATTAATAAAAGAGAAAAATCGCCTTTTAAGTTTTACATTCATATCCTATTAATAGAATAGAGAAAATTCGCCTTTTGAGTTTTACACTATCATATCCTATTAATGAAATGGAGAAAATTTGTCTTTTGAGTTTCGAGTTACTTTGAAAAACCACCAGGGAGTATTACCTATTTACCATCATATGTGCTGGGCTTTTTCAGCATTATTAGTGCTACTTTTTAATAATTTTCGCTTTTGATGAAAATTCGCCTTTTTAATAACTTTGAAGAAAGGAAAAGTTGAAAGTTTAAAAAATTGTGGTAAAGGCTGGTGGGGAAAACATCAAAAATAATGCCCTTTATAAATATGTCCCTCAGACCCCCATTTGACTATTGGTAAAATGGTAAAATTGGAACGTTAAAAAAAATCTTTAAAAAGCGAAAAATTAACCTTAAAAAACGAAATCTCAGATCATATTACAGTAAATGATGGAAAATAATCTAACACCCCCTGAGTACTTATTAGTATTGAGAAACACTCCACAATGTACTGACACCTCCAGGGACCCATTGGCAGGCTAAATAAATAGCCACTTATGCGTTTTCACCACCTCAGATTTTCCCAATTGGAACGGCGGAACTTAGCGCAAAAATACACTTTTCGCCATTTTCTAAATATGCTAGAGCGGTAACTGCAGCGATGTTTGCCGAAAAGTGAAATGTCCAAAACCATATTCAATATTACTTAAAGAGGAAATATAATATCAGGATATTTATTTACTAGACAGGGGTACATTCACAATATATACAATATTAACTAGCCCAACCACCTGCTTCAATATTTCAGTTCTAGAGTTAACATTTCAGTGGTAATTTTTATGACAACTAACATTTCTCCCCCAAGTTTTCATTATGAATGTGTTCCTGACCGGCAGACTTCAAAATGGTTTTCTAATCAGTAGTCTGTCGGGCAGGAATATTCGTAATATGTGTGGCTGTGTGAATGGGCTTACCTTGGATATAATATATGAATTCCTATTTTTTAATAAACAATATATTTTTTTAGTGGCGTAACTAGGAATCACTGGGGCCCCCTGCAAAGTTGTGCTTGGGCCCCTGTGTTTCATCCACAGTTGTTTTCTGGGAGGAGGCTATATCTGTCACAGGGAAAAAAAGATGCCCCCTCCCCTGCAATTGCTCCCCCTGCTAACCTGGTAGTTATTCCCCTGCATTTAATTTAAAAAGCTACTACAACTTTCCTTTTGTATTGGTTTAGACATGCATGCCCACATTGGCATTTAACTTGGGTATAAAATATCCAACTGCAGATATGCACACAAAATGTTAACCAAAAGGCTTAAATGCAATAGAAAACTTAAACTGTATCAATAAGGGAAAAATTGCCAGTGCCCAGTTTACCTTTAAAATAATAATGAGTAGAGATGTCCGAACTTCGAAAAATCCGGTCCGCGAGAGGATCCGCGGATTTTCGAGAAAACCCGTAAATTCGAAAATCCCCGAGCGGACCCGTTAAAACGTATTAAAATGAAAGTTTGGCAAAATCCGCATTAAATGTGGTCTAAATAGCCTTGGTAACGTACACTTAATCACTCAGGGACCTGGGTAATGACCTTAGGAACACGTATCAATGCCTACAATACCTAAAAATTACAGTCCGCTAGCGTGAATTTTAAAAAACGGTATTTTTGAAAATACGAGGATTTCCGTAAAAACGGGGATTTAAGTAAAAACAAGGATTTTCGTAAAAACGAGGAACCGGAACCTTCTGCCTGCACAATGGCGAGTTCTATAAGGCAGATGTATGCCACACAGTACCTCCTGGCCAGGGGGTACGATGATTGTCCCCCCTGGCACCTATTATGTGCGGCACCGAAAGCACAGTTTTATGGAGGGGCTCCAGTGCCGGCTCCTGTGCCGCTTCGGCTACCAGAACACTGTCTCTACCCTCCAGAGACAGTGGTCTGATCTGAAGAGGCAGAGGCCTCATTATATTCAAGCCATGCGGCAACTGATGGAAGGCAAGTATACTTTTTATTATATTACTGTATTGTAATAAGTAGTAAAATATTTTAATTCACTTCTGACAAAAACATATTTATTGTATATACCTTACCATTAATGCCATTACACACACCACATTGACCACATTCCCCTATATAGTAGTTTGCACACAACAAGGGAAAGAAGGTGATGGGGGTACTGGGTTACATAATGTTCACTGCGGTTTGCCACCATTGTTGTGGGGCCAGGCAGGCTTGGCCCTACTGGACATACCCCTCACCCCATTGGCTTCTCTCCCTCAGAGTATGCTTCGTGCAAGGGAAAGCGGGTGAACGGGTAAGGCTTTGTAGGAACCACACCATTGAGTTACAGCAGGCCCACTGCAGTTTGCCACCATTGCTGAAGAGCCAGGCAGGCTTGGCCCCACTGGACATACCCCTCACCCCATTGGCTTCTCTCCCTCAGAGTATGCTTCGTGCAAGGGAAAGCGGGTGAACGGGTAAGGCTTTGTAGGAACCGCACCATTGAGTTACAGCAGGCCCACACTTTGTAATATGGAGTACTGCTCTAGTGCCAGGCAGGATTGACCCAGAGCTGACATTAGCCACAGAGTAGCTGTTGCGGATGTATGAGATGGTCAGAGTAGGTGACACCACAAAGGTGCCTCATGGAGAGAGAAGGAAGAACAAATATGGAGTATTGCTCTCAGGCCAAGTAGGATCGACCCAATCTTAGAAAAATTAGCAACATAGTAGCTGTTGTTGCAGAGCATTTGTTATTTCACAACTTGAATGCAGTAGAGCAAGGTAGGACCATATATGGCCCTGCCAATAAGAAAAATTTGCCATTTGCCAGCTACGCTGGCATCAGCTAAGCCTCTAGGCGGAAAATGAGGTGGAAGGAGCAGTACGGGTGGCCAGGGGCAGGAGGCCTTCAGTCACGGGCATCAGCATCAGCAATAGGGGTGCTGTACTGAGATGTGAACCACACCTCATTCATCTTGATGAATGTAAGGCGGTCCACATTCTCAGTGGAGAGACGGGTCCTCCTCTCCGTTACAACAAGGTAAGTCCTTAAAAGGACTGTTGGGTCTCAAGATGTGTGAATACAGGGGTGGTTAACAACAAGTGCTAAACCAACATACTGAAATCCACACACAGAAAGCTCAAAAAAAGCTCAAAAAGCACAACACTGTCAGGTCTCCACTAAACACACTCCAACACACTGACAAAATAGCGCCTGTGAAGCAGTCTTTTATTCCCAGGGGGCTGGCAATAATCATGTTAGCTGCCATTGGATAATTTGGGACATGTGGCTTGCTCCATCTTCAAAATAATCCCCAAAATGCAGAAATTCCGAAATTACGAGAATTCTCATAATTACGAGGACCTCCGTTTTCTCCGTATTTCGAAAATACGGAGATCCTCATAATTACGAAAAATTTCCAAAAAAAAAAAATCCGCGGTTCGGAAGTTCGGAAGGCGAAAAATCCGGAATAATCCGCCGTTCGCGGACGGGATAAATCCGCAGCGGATCCGGGTTCGGGTCTGCGAACCGGCCATCTCTAATAATGAGGTGTTAGTACGAATACCTCAATATTATTTTTAAGGTCAACTGTGCACTGGCAATTTTTCCCTTTTTGTGTGTAAAAATAATGGCTTTTTATTATTTCTAGCAGCTGGCCAAATCCAGAATGTGGGTTAGACCGAGCGATGGCACTATGGTGCTTCTAGCAGCTGGTCAACACCGCAGCGTGGGTTAGACCGAGCGCTGGCGATTTCTTTCTGTGTTTTGTGGTTAAATTGTATCAATGAAAGACAAAAAATTAACAATAAATTATTTCTATAAATAAAAACCCATTTTGGTTGAGGGGAATGATTACTTATTTGTTTAATTCTTTATGAAGTTCTTTACAGCAGGGTGCTAGATAAATACAGTATTTCATTTCCCAAAGGAAGGAAGTTAATTATAGATACCGTGCAGACTGTTTACCTGGTAGTGGTTTAAATGCAAGACTTTTTGCATCAACATTTCTTTGCATCACCAATTCTATTTCCCCCCCCTCTACACATCCCCTACATATATAGAATTATACCTATGATGTGTGTGTGTTCAATTGAAATAAAAAGCATTCAGTTTACTAAGTGTATCTAGTAAGCACAATTGTCTCATTACTAGGGATGGCCGGTTCGCGGATCCGAACCCGGATCCGCCGCGGATTTATCCCATTCGCGAATACAAATACATATTTTCAAAAATACATGAAAACTCGTAATTTCGAAAATTCACGAAAATACGTGAAAACTCGTAATTTCGAAAATTTTATTTCAAGGGTATTTTTAATTTTAACGGGTCCGCTCGTGGATTTTCGAATTTTCTAATTTTTTCGAAAATTCGCGGATCCTCGAGCGGACCGGATTTTGCGAAGTTCGGACATCTCTACTCATTACTGATTACAACAGAAGGAAGAACTGTTAAGGATAATAATATTTTTAGAAATTATAAAGTTTACAAGTTAACACACAGACAAAACCATCAATCAGTAATATTGAATCTGATGTACCACTTTATAAAATTGGGAATTAAGGTGCAGATGCAGGGTTGAGTTTAAATGTGTTCTACTATTACACTGTTCAGGTGGTTATTTTATTATCGTATGCAGAAGAAGAAGAAACTGTTTGGTTCCTAACAGCAACCCTTTCCTCTTCAAGGCTATTATTCTTTTGTGTATGTTATCATTATTGGTAAGATTGCCTATTTCATATGCAAACTTCTTTAAATAATAAAATTATTATCATAGTTTTATAAAACAAACCCAAAATACAAAGACAGCTCCACAGATCCTATATTTGTAAAATGAATTGTCTCTTATCTGTGAATTCAGCCTCTTATGGTGTAGAAATAATTTCTAGAATATTTCAGGTTACTGCCAATCTGTGATGTCACTGCTGCTTTCTACTGTTGCCTCCTCCTGTTGATCACAGACACAAAACTCTTCCTGCACATCCTAACTAGGAACCTTGTGTTTTTATCCTCACCCCCCTTATGCTAAGCTGCATTTTACAATAGACCTCAGAGTCCCCACTTGCTAGTGTCCCCCAGGCAAATATGATTAGATTATATGCTTCTCAAGCAGAGAAGTGGTGGTAGGGGGGTGTAGAGCTGTTAACCCTTTGCATATTTATAAAGCAACTTAACCATTTATTTCTGAAAAAGGTTTCATGTGTTTTTTGCTGCACTATACAATTTACAGTGTGTGTGTGTGTGTGTGTGTGTGTGCAATACATATTTATAAGCATGATGCGGGCTGCATTTTCAGTGTAGCCAATACACTGTATATATTTAATGCACTTAGCACTGCAGCATGTCAATTTCAGATGGGTGTAAGTCTTATATATTATAATACCAATTATAATACAATTGGTAGAGCATACTACAAACAGTAATGCAGAGGTGCAGAATAATGAAGGGAATGAAAATTTAAAGGGTAATGATGAAGGGTATGACATGATACATACCCTCCAACATTGTCCCTTTAAAGGGTAACTGTGGTCTCCAATTCTTATATACTAGTAAGGGTTATATAAAAAGCCTTCCATTTTACCTTTAAAATAAAACCTAAATGACATCTCAAGATAAAATGTGTGAGACATTTTTGCTGGAGAAGTTCAGCAATATTACTTCCTGCTTGAACACTTCTTGTTTTTAGCCAGCTTGTAGTCATGTGACCAGCCCCTGCCTGCATTAATAGGCTCCTCTTCTCAACTGTCAATTTTTTCCCCTAGGTACTTCCTAATTTCCCTAGCATTAAATCTTTACTAAGCAAGCTTCTCCCCCAGGGTGGAGGGGCAGGCAGAAGTGATGTCACCAAAGCTACTGGATGCAGGAAGTTTGAACATTCACCTCAATATTATTTCTCACAGGCTGAAGCCAGAGATGTGATTCTCGGCTCATTATAAAGAAAATACTGCAGGCTTTCATTTAATACTAACTTGTTTGGAGACCACAGTTGCCCTTTAAATTATAAACCTATATAATCAACATGGATCAGAGCTTCAGAGGGTGGGGTAATTAAAGTGTACCTGAGGGAACTTCAAAAACACACTTTTCTAGGGTTCAACCTTTGCCTTAAAGCCCCAAACACATATGAAATTTATATGCTGCAGTGTTAAGTGCTGTATGGCTACACTGTAATCAAAGCAGCCTGCATTATGCTTCTAATGGAAATGAAAACTAGACTTTTTATTGTAGATGTCATATGTGTTCAGGTCTTAAAGGCAAATGGGGCAACCCTTTAAGTATTTCATAGAAAGGTCACTACAGACTATGGCACAACTAGTAGATTTTACCTAGTTCACAAAATTCTGCTTTATTGCTTACCTGTTGGAGATCCTTCCAAAACATGGCCAACATAGGGTCCATCTCTGAAGATTGGTCTGTTATCATTTTGATCAATAATAATAATTTCCAGATCTACAGGACCTTCAAGAGTCTTTCCACTCTCATCAGTAGTTTCCACTTGTAGCTATAGGAAAGATTTGTTAAAGAAAATAAATACAGTCAGGCTTATGTACCAAGAGTCTCTATTGAAAATGTCCTATTATAAAGGGGAAGTTCAATGGGAAAAAATATTTTTTTAAATAATTATTCATACACATATACCCAGCTGGTATATCAAATTCTACAACAGTCCTTAATTTTCCTTGGGATGTTCATAACAGCAAATTGGCAATTGGATGTGTCAAACATGCTCAGATCTATACAGAGCAACTCAATTACCCTAGAATCGTAGTCAATGGCAAGCCCATAATTATGCTAATTGGGACTTTCCAGGGTACTTATATTGCCAACAGATTCTTATGCAAGTCATTCTGAATTGAGGAAGCCAGTCGGATGATTAGCGAAACATCTTCAAGAACTAAACTTAAAGTCCAGTTGATCTAAATGAATACAAAGATATAAAGAAGAACATACAGGGTTATTCAATAAAAGTTCTTGTCGTTTAAAATGGTGCTAATTTTGCCCCAACCAATCAGATCTTATTTAACATTTGAAAACTAACATCTGATTGGTTGGGGAAAAATTAGCACCATTTTAAACAATAAGAACTTTTATTGAATTTCCCTGAAGGTGTCATGAAAGTGATGCTATTGCCCACACAGAGTCCAGATCTCAACATCATTTAATGAGTCTGGGAGTACATGAAGAGACAGAAGGATTTATGGCAGCAAAGGATGGTCGCATAAAATAATTATTTGATTTACAGTAGGTTAATTTTCTGTTCATTTCCTTTATATTGTTAGTTAATAAGAATTAACTATTAACACTGCTATTTGTGTCCCCATTTTTAATTTACAGCATTGTATTCACATGTGCCTAAAACATTTGCAGACTATTGTACATGGTAATTTTTTTTATAATTTAGACCTAGATCACAAAATCTTAATTGTTACCAATTATAAGCAAGATAGAGACCTTTCTGTTAGCCCTTGTTAAAACCTATTATCTCTTTGCATTCCTTCTTTTAAAGTCCTTAATCAAAACTATTCCCACCTTATTTCATTAGATAAAACAAAGGTCTTGACTCCTGACTCACTCCAACAGACCTGCTATGATAATCATCTTATTTTTTCTAAATAAATTAGGTAAGTAAAACAGCTATAAAGTCAGAGTTCTAGATAAAAATGTGCAGGGTAGTTTGTTTTTAATAATTTGTTTTTACTAATTTGTTTTACAAAATATTGGCAGTACCAGTAAATCGAAACTAATGGTCAGTTGTCTGTCTGAAAGGAATATAGGCTGGTATGTACACAGTTTTATGGAAATGGGGACTTTACATATCAATCATATTGTAATTAAGTTGATAATAAAATAACAAACTGTATCTAGGCAAAAAAAACTAAATTACCCCTCCTTTCAAATGTACCAAGCTAACTGTGCCAGAAGATGTATCATTAAAACTGTTATTTAGAGCAATGCCATTCCAACCTTACTACTAATTTTTTACCAATCTCCAGTCAACAGTATTTTCATAAGGAATGGGGAACAATTAAACTTGCCAGTTTCATTCTTCTCTAATCTTGATGTTTCGCAACCCAGAGCATTACTCAGTATTGCTATTTCAGAGTACCCAACAGAACATTCTACATTCATACTAATTGGGAGAAGATTAATATAGCAAGAAGGTATAATTTCTAAATCATCCCTTGAATACATTTAATTTAGCTAGTTGAATGTAAATATTCTAGATAAAGGAGACAAGTTTCGTTCAGCCAGCGTCTCTCCGCTGAACTTATTGAAATTCTAAAAATCCGTTTAAAACCCAACTGAAGTGGAATTTTTCGATTTGTCATTAATGATTTTTGGATTTTATATCTCAATTTTTGAATGAGATTTTCAAATTTTTTTAGGTCATCTTTGACTTTTTTATTTTCTAATGCATCTTTTAATAAGACTTTTAGAATTTCTGAAAGTTCCACAGGATCTGTGGATTTTCGAAACTCGCAGTTCCAAATTGAAACCAGTTTGTTTTGCAGCTGGGACTCATTCCTTGTAAATATGAAATGTGAAGACGATTATATGTAGCCCAGAATGTAAACAAATATTTTTTTAAAAACTTGATGTGTAGCTGACCTAATAGTTAATAAATTATCCTAGATTTACCTTTATATCAAATGATAATACTTAATTCGGGTATTGATGATTCCTTTTGCAGCAACAAATCTTTGTACATTCTCTTTATATTGCTAATATCATACAAGAATGCTGATAATGTAGATAATGTACAAGTTTGTATTATCTTATCAACATTGGTAAAGTGGGCAAGCACATCTGGTCACTTCAATTGTCAATTTAATATTGAATAACCTTTTTATCTGCTTTTTTTATTGAGCTCACATCCATGAACTGACCATTGATTATAAAAGCATTTATTTATTAGCATACATATCTTACTTATATGTGAGACCCTTTTAGGACTTTTAAAGGAGAACTTAAATGATTTATTTTTTTTTACTCCTAATGAGAAAAGCTTTTCTTCCTAAAACACCTATTCATGTTATAGTTTATTTTCTAGACAGTATCTAGTGGTATGGGACAGGGTTCTGTGTTGGGGCAACTTTTATTTTATCTTTTCATGATGTTACTTACTTTTTCAATGCTTGGTTGGAAGTAAACTGCAGATTATGTTCATATTTTTTATACAAGGAAGCAAACAAATTTGTGGGGAAAAGGAGATTGTTTAAAAAATAAATCTTACATTATTAAATCTCTCTTTTGTGTCTGAGAGGAAGGATCTCCTGTGCCCAATAGAGGTGGGTTTTTGTTTGTATTGCACATAACAAACACCTGGGAAACTATTTATGCAAGAGAATGCGGTGTAACATAAAAGTCAGTGAGTATACAATCAAAATATACAAGGCTCATGAACCAGCACAGTTAAAGACTCCCAGCTGATGTCAGTGGCACCAACCCCTCCACTCAAATGACAATTCAGAATATACTGTGTCAGAATATACTATATTGTGAAGCGATTGCTTTAGCGTCTGTGTTTATACAATGAAACCCAGTATGAGGTCTAACAAGGGATTCCACCAGCCGCTACAAGAAAAAGGTCATAGACTTACTACAACAGCTTCAAAAGGATAAAGCCATTGATTGAGCAATGTATCATCTCCTTTAACCTGGTGAGGCACATCCATGTATATATGGACTCCCTAAGATACACAAGGGCCCCACTAAGACCTTCTCTGTAACATACAAGGTGGCCAAATACCTAGCCAAAATCCTAGGGCCCTTGGTTGGAAGTTCTAAGCATCACATCCAGAACTCCTTGGATTTCTCCAACAAGATTCCTTCTTCCTGGTTCCTCCAGTTAGCAACTGTCAGTTATG
The DNA here is from genome assembly GCA_019447015.1 of Hymenochirus boettgeri. NCBI lineage: Eukaryota > Metazoa > Chordata > Amphibia > Anura > Pipidae > Hymenochirus > Hymenochirus boettgeri. Next base: position 107,440,602 of record CM033472.1, read on the forward strand.
GATTTGACAGTTGACATCACAGCCAATGACTGAATGTTAATCCCCTAGCTGCCTTTTCAGAGCATGTCCAGGCTCAGTACAGGTTTCTAAATTGGTCAGTTTCCATGAGACACCCAGAATCTTAGCAGGCATACAGTAATGAATTCATAGGACATGATATATCAACATATTTTAAAGAGACCATTCTTTCTAAAAGATGTTCTTATGAGGGTGCCCTTTAAGCCTGCCGGGCACCTTTTGCCCTACAGAAAGCTCCATCTTAATTGTTGCTGGAGCAGGGTTGTTTTTATATCACCCCATTTAATCCCCAAGGATGTAGCCTCTATGCCACCAAAGCTTGTCATATACGGATTACCCTGATGTTTCTCTATTACATGTTTAGCCACACTACTGTGGGTTTCTTTATTAATAATAGCTCTTACATGTTCCTGGATCCTTATTGATAAAGTCTTTTTGGTTTTGCCCACATATCTCTTCCTGCACTGACAAGTTATCACATATATGATGTTTTTAGATCGGCATGTAATGAGCTCTCTTACTGGAAAATATTCCCTTTCTTGTTGTGGCACTCTTTACTCTGGGAGAACATTCTGAGAATTTTAGAAAATGTTCTCTAAAATTGATGGATATATTGGTTGAAAAAAGTGAGCAAATGTTTGAAAATATAGGGAAGGAGATAAGTGATATAAATGCAAAATTGGATAAAGAATGTGAAGTAGACAAGTTTACAGTATTTAAAGACCAGTTAAAAAATGACATGGATATGTTACAAAAAAATAAAGTATTGCAAAAAAATTTTTTTTCAAGGGACTCAAATGACTATAAACAAGGAATAGTATATGTATTTAAAACAAGTTTGCGTGTATCTTCTACCTCTAATCCTTTTTTAGCGGAGGTCCTGAAAACTCAGCAAAATTAGGAAACACCAAGGCTAATATCGGGAAAAGGAATAGGAGGGGTGGTGGAATATGAATGAGTTACCCCTAAGTTCAGAGGCCGAGAGAAATGGGACTACAGTTAGGGCAGCTACCTGACAAGACCCCACAGGTAAATGACAAATTCTTGAAAGATATTAATCTTACTGGCAAAGATTTGGATGAAGCAAGTATCGCACTATTAAGCAATCTTTTGCTGAATAAATAAATTTGAGTGTATAAAATACATTCATCTCTTTGCCAGAAAGTTAAAACTTCAAAAATGTCAAACAATGGATATCAATGACAAAAGGACTTTGTTCACATTAGAGGACCTCCTTAATGAACAAGAGGAAGAAAGGGGTCTTGATAAATCAGTGAGACATATACTGTAGGATTTAAACACCTTAAAGTTAAGCCGGGATTTTTCCCCCCTCTATCACAGTACCCCAATATTAAAATGTTTGTTGATAGGGTAGAAAAAGATATTCTCAAATTTCCTATATAAAAAGATAACAGCGATTATCTTGAGAGGAAAGGGAAGCCCTGAGTTGTCTACATAAGAGAGAGAATAGAGAAATCAAAACTGACAACAAAGGGTAAAATGTAGTAGTAACAAATAAAAATAAGCATAGAACAGAAGTTATAAGAAAATGCGATAATTATCGAATTTACAGGCCGTTCGCTAACCCTAGAATGTAACAGTCTCTAACCTTTAAATGTATCTTTCGTTTTTGGTAACCCTCTTATGTACGGATCGTTTTCGCTAACCCTAACCCTAGAATTTATCGTTCGCTAATCCTCGAATGTAGCCTTCGATTTTCTGTAACCCTCTAAAGTATCATTCGTTTTCGGTAACCCTCGAATGTATGGATCATTTTTGCTAACCCTAGAATGTATCGTTCGCTAACCCTCGAAAGTATTGTTCGTTTTTGGGAATCCTCGAAAGTATTGTTCGATTTCGGTAACCCTCAAATTTATGGTTCTATTTTCGCTAACCCTCGAAAGTATCGTTCATTAAACCTCAAATTGGCCATAACCCTCGAATCTAGCTTGCACAAAACCCGACTATTGCCCGCTCATGTTTAAGAAGTGTTTAAAAAAGTTTTGGTGATCGTTCCCCAGACCATTTCCCAGGTGCCAGAGCCATTTACAGTAAGTTACCATTGTTAGTTTTGCTGTAAATCATCCGGACTTTCCGAGCTATCACTCCGCCATTGACTTGGGTCCGAACTTTATATAGTTCGGCCATCTCTAAAAGCAAACATTAGAAACAGCATCTTATGTTAAGGACACGATGTGCTATGAAGATTTGAGGGGATTACAGTACCCTACGATATGCTTCTGGTTACTATGGATGTGGAAAGGTTATACCCATCAATTCCACGTGAGGTAGGCCTTGAGGCGGCCCAATTTTTTCTTGATTCTTGAGAAATTTTCAGTTATATCAACTAGACTTTAAGGGTATGTCTACCCCTTTGGAAAAAAATTAGTATGTTATGCAGGACCCCCTAAATCCGCTTCCAGCTAGAGATCTTATACAAGTTTGCGATCCACTGCTGCTTCTTGTCTCTCCACTACCACTCCTGGGAGCTCCGTTCTTTTTCTGTTCCCGAGCAGCAGCAGTGGAGGCTCATCTGTGAATGACAGTCAGCCATTGGCTGTGACTAACTGCCTTACCCGGAAGTGGAACGTGAAGTGCAAAGCAACAGCAGAACTTGAAAGTATTAGATATTTTGCTGGAAGCAGATTTATATATACACTATAACCAAAATGGACTCTAGGTTTATGGGGTCCTGCTTAACATACTAATAATTTCCCCCAAAGGGGTGGACATACCCTTTAAGTCTAGTTGATCTAACGTAATACCACAGACATACAATCAAACCATACTTATAAAGATAATGTAATTCTTTTGGGGTCTTCCAGTGTAAATAAAAATATAAGGGATATTTTTTTTCTTTTTTAAGAAGTAAGAACTAAACTCTTTGGAATGCTAGAAGAAAATCCTGCACAAGACTTGCTACATTAGTTGCGAAACCAAAAGTGGTCACTTGGTTTATAAGATTATTATAGATCTGCACAGTCAGCCACATGATGTCAGCAGTTGGAATTCCATCTGGGTTTGATATTTAATGACATTATCTGCACAGAAAAATCTTGTGTTGGGAGGAAAGAATAGGTAATATACTTGTGGAGCCCTTGAAGGAATTATGTGAAAAAGCTCAAATACAAAAACACGAAATAGAATGCTAAGAAAAACATGCAAAGTACACCTATATAATGCACAGGCATGTACTAGCAATTAAAGAAAAACATGTTTATTGGGGTTCACTAGATAAAGTTCAATACAAACAGTCAGTATGTAGAATAAAGTCCAAATACTACAATGTATACATATTAAATAGTAGGCCAACACAGAATACAATGAAAGATAAAAAATGCAGGCTTCCCTAAACCAAGCTACCAAAGCACCATTCCTGGGGAGTCCCAATTGTTAGCAGTCTCAGATGCACAGGATTGAGGTCTTGCAACCCCTTCCCCAACACCAAAATGCTATGCTAATGCAAAGTAATGCCAGACTCTAAGTATACATTAAACAACAATCACTTATGAACATTCCTCTCAAGAACTAGTTCCCCCAGGACTAGTGTGAGAAGCCATGCCACCGAAGCCCTTAGGATGTCAACAGGGTACTTACAACTGAACATGCACCTAGATCCTGTATGGATCACAAGGGAGCCTGGACACTGGAGGGAGAACTGGAAAGGAACAACCACACCAAGGGAAATGGTCACCTACATGTGCTTCACCCCAGCTACTTCCACTAACGGAGTTTCATCTTTCATTGTATTCTATGTTGGCTTACTGTATTTATTATGCATGCATTGTAGTATTTGTACTTTATTCTATATACTGACTGTTCGCATTGCACGTTATTTAGTGAAAACCAATAAACCTGTTTTTCTTTAATTGCTGGTACGTGCCTGTGCATGATATAGGGTTTTTTTGAATACTTTTCTTAGCATTCTATTTCATGTTTTTATAGCTTAATCTATTGCCCCATTTTGCACCGCCTTATATGACGTAGCACACAGCTCCATATTGTGTCTGTGCACTCTTCTTTATATTAAGAAAAAGCTCAAATAAGAAGATCATAAGAGAAACCTTATATGGTTTATATATGACTAATACATCACCCATTATGTCTCCATCCTATCCTGTCTTGACATACTGTACTGCACTTTGTGCCTGTAGCTGCAGGGAATTAGCTAATCAATATCAATGTTGGTGGCAATACACTTAAGTCAACAAGCTGTGGTTAGAATGAATTTACAACACTACTTGACATGACAATATCATTGAATCTGAAAACAGGACTATTCAATTGATCAAATGCCAAGTTAAACAGATCTAAAAACAGTTTGATTATGCACAATTGTGCAGCCACTAGAGTGAGGCAATACATGGAAGGGAAAGTGGCTTCATAGTTAAAAAAATAGGGTGGAACTTTTGGTGTATTTGTAACAATGAAAAATAATATACATGCCAGTGTGCAGATAATATGATATTGTATGGGGCCTAAGAATGTGCATTGATGCTCTTTTCTATGTTTGTATAAATGTTTGACCAGATCAGTCGCACTTCCGCAAAATGTTGTTGTGGTTTAGCCTAAGGAGTGCTTCCACAATCCTTCTATTGTGTATATATTATATATAGTGTGTAGCAGGCACTCCAGCCCAATTTCCTCTAACTGTCCTGGTGCTCCTGATAATCCAAATATAGAAAAGCAGAAAAAGCTTCAGTGCACACAAAGGTCTTTTTCAAAACAAATAAAAAAAAAAAGTGATTTTATTTATAAACGCATACTGGAAACGTTTCGGTCCAGCGTCTAGGACCTTTCTCAAGCCAGACAGCTGTTTGTGTACCCGAGGAAGGGGTGTGCCAACCCCGAAATGTTGTACGTTTCGCATGTGCTAACTGAATAAAGAAAATTTAAGCCAAAATCCTGTGTGCGGTGTGGAGCTGGTTCTCTCTCTCTCTCTCTCTTTCTCTCTCTCTCTCTATCTCTCTCTCTTTCTCTGTCTCTCTTTCTCTTTCTCTTTCTCTCTCTCTCTTTCTCTCTCTCTCTTTCTCTCTTTCTCTCTCTCTATTTATATAAGAGAGATATATAAAAAAGGTTAATGTTACCACATGATGGTTTTCAGTATTAATCACAATTTTGCACTAAAATTTTCATTATATACTATGTACATAGTAAGTCCCATAGGCTATAGTAATATTTTCTAGCTCAGTGCATGGAAAATTACATTTTCAGCGAACTCTTAGAATACTGTAGCTACCTGAAATTTTCCAAAAATAATTATCAGTACAGAAATATGTCACCTCAAACAACTACTGTGCTATAGCACACTTTGATTATTAGCTCCCAACATGCTTTTCAAAAACCTGAAAATTGAATGTCAATTCTACACAATTAAATCTCCTAAAAGCTGAAACTGCTTTTTAAACTGAAATTGAAACAGATATAGACATATCAATGAGTGAGGATTTTAGACAACCAAATGAAGAAAGCATCACTAAGCCTAAGCATGTTTTTAAGTATATTAATAGTAAGAAGATGAGGACTGAGAATGTGGCACCATTAATTAATGGGGATAATTTAGTTACGGAGGATGGCGATAAAGCAAATGTCTTGAATAATTTTTTTTCCTCTGTATATACTATAGAAGATCCAAGTACAGATATCATAGAGTATAGTAGCAATAAAGGTATACAAGATTCAAGTTCACTTTGGTTAACCGAGGATATGGTACAGAAAGAACTAAATAAGGTTAATATTAATAAATCACCTGGACCGGATAAAATACATCCTCGGGTACTTAGGGAGCTAAGTTCAGTTTTATCTAGGCCATTGTTTCTTATTTTTGCTGATTCCCTCATGTCCGGTGGTGTGCCTCTGGATTGGAAAAAGGCTGATGTTATTCCAATATTCAAAAAGGGTAGTCGTTCACAGCCGGGTAATTACAGGCCTGTAAGTTTAACTTCAGTGATGGGGAAGATCCTGGAAAGTTTAATAAGGGAACATGTTCTAGAGTATGTTTCAAGGACTGACTTTATAAGTAGTAACCAGCATGGATTTAGGAGGAATAGATCTTGTCAAACTAACTTGCTTGGCTTTTATGAGGAAGTAAGTAGAAATTTAGACTCTGGTATAGCAGTAGATGTAGTTTACTTGGATTTTGCAAAGGCTTTTGATACAGTCCCCCATAGGCGACTAATGAATAAGCTAAGGTCTGTTGGTCTGGGGAGTCACATTTGTACATGGATAGAAAATTGGTTAATGAATAGGATGCAGAGAGTAGTTGTTAATGGGGCTTCATCATTATGGACTAAAGTGCTAAGTGGGGTGCCACAGGGTTCTGTGTTGGGGCCTCTTCTATTTAATCTATTTATTAATGATTTGGAAGTGGGTATTGTCAGCAAGGTTTCTGTGTTTGCTGACGACACAAAACTTTGTCGACCATTAAAAACTTCAGAGGATGTGCAATCGTTGCAAGGGGATCTAGATAGATTATCACATTGGGCTGCTAAGTGGCAGATGAAATTCAATGTTGATAAATGTAAGGTGATGCATTTTGGACTTAAAAATACTTGTGCTACTTATACTATAAATGGCTCTGTGTTAAGTGAATCCCTGTTGGAAAGGGATCTTGGAGTTTTGGTGGATAGCAAACTTAAAGGTAGCAAGCAGTGCCAGGCGGCAACAGCCAGAGCCAGCATGGTATTGTCTTGTATAAAGAGAGGTATGGATTCAAGGGAGGAAAATGTAATTCTCCCTCTTTACAAAGCATTGGTAAGGCCTCATTTGGAATATGCAGTGCAATTTTGGAATCCTGTGTACAAAAAGGACATCTTTGAAATGGAAAGGGTTCAGAGAAGGGCAACTAAAATAATAAGGGGATTGGGGGAGCTTGAATATAAAGAGAGACTGGAAAAGTTACAATTATGTATGCTGGAGAAAAGGCGCTTGCGTGGGGATATGATTACTGTGTATAAATACATTAACAGGCCATACAATAAACTATCTGGGGCATTGTTCACCAATAGAACATGTCAGAGGACACGAGGACATCCCTTAAGACTTGAAGAAAAAAGGTTTAGGCTTCAAGCTCGGAAAGGGTTTTTCACTGTGAGAACGGTAAAGCTATGGAACTGTCTCCCAGTGGACGTTGTAATGGCAGGTTCATCGGTCAGTTTCAAAAAAAAGCTGGATGAGTTTCTGCAAACAAGAAATGTTGCAAGTTACTGGTATTGATACATAAAGTAGAGTTGATCCAGGGAAATTTCCGATTGCCACTTGGAGTCAGGAAGGAATTTTTTTCCCCCTTCATAAATTTGGTGGGTTTTTTTTGCCTTCCTCTGGATCAACAGTTAGGCAGGAAATGAGGATATTGCTAGATGGGTTGGACTGGATGGACGTATGTCTTTATTCGACCTCAAATACTATACTATACTATACTAAATATTTACCCGACTACATAGTACTATAAATAGTGGTACAACCATTTATTGCTTATTGCTCATAGTTGATTTTGTCGGTCTGTTGGTCAAACAAACTTGCCAAACTTAGATTAAATCACTTTGATTTAATTGAGCAAACAAACTTTACCATTTAGCTTTTGATCAGAAGACTGAGTAGTTTCTCAATTAAAAGGCAATCAGACACAATGGACATTTTCTGAATGGAAGAGCAACTGTGTACAGTTCAGCTTCTTGAGAGCATTTCTAGCTGCTCAAGATATATGTTGCAAGGTGGCATTTAGGGAGAATCTATTTTTTATACCACCAGGAGCACCATTGACCACTGTATGGCATCTTTATTAAAAACATTGTAGCATATTTGAAATCTCGCATATACTTGAGTATAAACCAATCCGAATATAAACCAAGGTACTCATTTTTAATGGATAAACCAGGTAAACTGATTGACTCTAGAGATGTCCGAACTTCGCAAAATCCGGTCCGCTCGAGGATCCGCGAATTTTCGAAAAAATTCGCAAATTCGAAAATCCGTGAGCGGATCCGTTTAAATTAAAAATACCCCTGAAATAACGAGATTTTCCGTATTTTCGAAAATTTTCGAAATTACGAGTTTTCACGTATTTTCAGGAATTTTCGAAATTACGAGTTTTCATGTATTTTTGAAAATATGTATTTTCGAAAATACAAGTAATCTTCGTAATTTCGAAAATTTTCAAAAATACATATGTAAGGAATTAAGAGAAATCCTTGTATTTTCGAAAATTTTCGAAAATACATGTTTTCCCGTATTTGCGAAAATTTTCGAAAATACGTGAAAACTCGTAATTTCGAAAATTTTCGAAAATATGAAAAATCCGCGAATCGGAAGTTCGGAAGGCGGAAAATCCGGAAAAATCCGCCGTTCGCGAACGGGATAAATCCGCGGCGGATCTGGGTTCGGATCCGCGAACCGGCCATCTCTAATTGACTCCAGTATAAATCTAGGGTTGACAACACCATAGATAGTTCCACAGACAGTCCCATGGAAATTCCCATACATAGCCCCATAGAAAGTCTAATACATAGCCCCATAGAAAGTCCCATACACAGCCCCATAGAAAATCCCATACACAGCCCCATAGAAAATCCCATACATAGCCCCATACAAAGCCTCATACACAGATGTGCCTTGCATACCTTTCTGTGCCTTTCTGTGCAGCCTGCATATTAAAGATATGAGAAGTTAGAGAAGTTTGTTGAATCCTGTTAATTTTTTTAACCCTTTACCTTGCATTCTGGGATGATTGATAAGTGAGCAGGACAACAATTGCCTAACCCACCGAAATCAAGAAATTCTCTGTGTTACAGGGTACAGCTTTTGTTTTCCCAGGGCTATGTGTTTTTGTCCAGCTGCACCTTTTAGCGTCTAGTGCAGCACAGACCCGAGTATAAACTAAGGGCAAACTTTCAGGATGATTTGAAAGGTAAAATTTCTCGGTTAATACTTTAGTATATACTTTAATGGTGGAATATATAACATTTTGGTGACTAAATGTTGGGTTTCACATATTTATATATCCTTACGGCACTGTTTATTACATTTTATATAACACAAAGCAGACTGCTATTTGCCACGTGCACTAAAGTATAAGAATGGACACAAAATACAGTATCAATCCAATATAAATTTGCAGGGAGGCACACTCAAGCCAGGTACACCTGGCATGTATGTTGAACACTTTTACTTGAGTGCGCCTCTCTGCAAATTTATATTGGATTGATACTTACCTGACGTGGCACAGGCCTCAGGGGGTGCACCTCTAAACCTACCTGTTGGGAGTCCACAAAGCTATTGAAAATCACAAAATACAGTAAATTATGTTGTCATTTTACTAAACATTCCTAGTAAAATATTGTAAAAGATCACTGCATTTTACTTGACATCTCTAAAAACTCTGCTCATAAAAATATTTCTGCTTTCTTAAAATAATTATTTGTGATGTGTTACAATGTTTTCTCCTTAACCCAACAGTAAAAAACACTTACATCTTTACTAGACTAAAATAATAGAGCACCTTTTCTTTAACTTCCAAGTAAAAAAGAAATAACAAATTACATGTTTCTTTATGCCTCACAACAGTCATTAATCTTGAGATTTATTGAGGGTGTTCATTGTCTTTGTTAATTAACAAATACTTTAAAAATACACGCAAGTGGCCAAGTGAAGACAAGAAATTTCCCTTCAGGGGAAATTGCCAGGATATTTTTTTCCAATGTGTGATGTGACAAATATTGATCTCGTAGAGTTCATTAGTCAATGTCTGTGACATACAGAGAGAAGTTTTAATCAACACTTTTCCAGCCAGTTCTTTGCAAATTCACATAGAAGAAATATGCTGTTATAGAAATGAAAAAGATTCCAGTCAATCTCTGAAAATTCACCGTACCTAGGTAAAATGTTCTTGCATTTCTTATCCATGCCATTATGCATTTGCATCTGTTTATATGGTCAGATTTTGAACATGTCTAAAAAGATAAATTATTGGGGGTTTTCAAGCCAAGTTAAAAAAAAAAAAACATTCTATATGATGTCTTCTGTATTACAACATTAAATGGGTCCTAAAATATATTCCCCCCACCACCCAAAAAAGTCTGTCATTTATTGCAATTGCTACCCATTTCTTTAGAAACTGTTCCATTCATACTTGTTGTGCATAAGTGACTACCGATAAATCCTGGTTTCTAAACAAACTAAATCAGAACTGCTGGTTTCAGAAATCTGTGAATCTGATGCATTTTTTAAAATTTTCTAAATTTTAAAATTAAAAAAAAAATGCAATAGAAAATTTCAAAATTGCTATTGAATAAATAAATAAATTTAAAAAAAAAATCAATTCAATTGGGTTAGAATTTTGTGATGGTTCCATGGTACTACAGTCGGGATTAAACTGGGCAGTTTGTTCTACACAGAGCCACATAGAAAACAACATTTGAATGACATGCAGATATATATTTAAAGGAATGTTTACCATTTAAAAAAATGCTGCTTCCTCTGCACATGTTCAGGCACATAAAAAGCTCTTGGAGCAGAGGGAAGAGGAAAATACTTTTACCATAAAGGAACAGAACTTATAATTAAATATCTGGTCATAAATGCATGTAATAAACTGGTAAAAATAGCAGTTGGGTTGTGGACAGATAACTGACAAGTTACCATTTTTTTGTTTTAAGGATGGACATGCCCTTTAAAGCTGTGTCTTCCCAGGCCACTTCAAAAATCCCAGTCCTGCCTATGCCAACTTTGCACAGGGTGACGTAAGTTGTTTAGAAAGGAAACAGATATTTAATTTTAAATCACAAGGTTCTGAACACAAAAATGTGTATTCACCTGTAGTGTGCTCTTGAGTAGGCTAAAAAGGATTGACAAGATGAATATATGTCTTTATTGAATGCATACTTGACACTGAGCAACTTTCAGATGCATCAGTCCCCTCTTCTGGGTCACTTTGAGCATCCCAAAAGTGCATCGGTCTCAAGGACACATGGTGAACATAGGATAACATTCTACATTGGGCAGTCTCCATTTATAAGTTAAGCTGTAGTCTAATATCCATAACATCTTCTTTATTAGATATTAGTTATGGCTACTGATGATACACCTCGAATGTAGCAGTCGATTTTTGGTAACCCTCAAATGTAGCAGTCGATTTCTGTAACCCTCGAATGTAGCGGTAGATTTTGGTAACCCTCAAATGTATTGTTCTGTAACTCTCAAAAGTATCGTTCAGTAACCCTCAAAAGTATCGTTCAGTAACGCTTGAATGATCGGTCAATTTCGGTAACCCTCGAATGTAGCAGTCTATTTCAGTAACTCTCGAATGTATTGTTCTGTAACCCTCAAAAGTAGCATTCGGTAACCCTCGAATTGGCCATAACCCTCGGATGTAGCATGCGGAAACCCGACAATTGCCTGATTGTGGGGGAAAGAAGGGTTTAGAGAAGTTTTGGTGATATGGACATGTTCTGCAGACCATTTCCCAGGTGCCACAGTCATTTACAGTAAGTTACCATTGTTATTTTAACTGTAATTTATCCAAACTTTTCAAACTATTTCCTCCCATTGATTTTAATGAGTTTGTTTCCGAACTTTTACTGAAGTTCGGAAACTAACCAAACTTCAGGAAGTTTGGCCATCTCTAATCATGGGGGGGAATGGGGTACTCATCAATTGACTGCAATTTAAGGAGAATATATACATATATGAGACATATATTCATATATGTCTATATGTGTCTATTTTTTAGAATAAAATAAATTTCTGAGTCACCATGATAGCATGATTTGGTTCGCTATTCGAACCCATTTTGAGATTATGGTGGGGATTTTTACATGACTACATACTGTGTCTGTTCCCCACCAGGTGGGATCTAAGAAAATAATTATTACCCAAATCACAAACTAATCCTTTATAAAGTGTTTGATTGTTTTTAATTAATGACTTACTAACTTGGTTTCCTTTATTACACAATTTCCAAACTGCAGGCTATTCTCTCATGAAATGTTATAGAACATACATGATATGCACTGTGCATTATTATATCATGATATATAGAAACAAATTATTGCTTATTGCACAGGAAAGTGTTCATTCATTAGCAGATCAAAAGAAAAACAGAAAAGTATTGAAGAAATAGACAAATATTTGACATAGTAAACCTCAAAAGTACTATTCTTTTATCTAAACAAGCCTCTTGGGTTCATTATTTCACTGGGAATCAGCCAAGCACACAAGAAAATTCTGTACTTGGATTTAAAGAATTCCCTGTAGATATCATAAAGAAACAAAAAAGGGCACATTGTTGATACAACAGAATTTTTTTCAAACCTGCTTTTTACGCTGAAATTTATTTTGGTTTCAACCGTGGTGTTGCTTTATAGTTTTCCTGTGTAGCTATTTCATGTCATTTCAAAAAGTAAATCTTATTAAAGGAAAAGTCTTGCAATACATAAAGTTAAGGTGACCCAAAATGCTATATTTTTTACCTTAAATTCTTTCAGTTGCCTAAGAATTAATTTAATTGTGGGTGCTGTTCTTCTTCTACCCAAATTCTTCTCTTTCTAGAAGAAACCATAGACCTAAATTGTGATCACATCACCAGCAACAAAGAACCATAGGTAGCAGAAAAGGTGCCTCACTTATTGCCATTGTTTTAAGGCATTTGTTGCCATTCAAACATAGACATAAAATAGTAAATATGTTCTCATTACATTTTCAACTGAAATCAAGGCAGCAAACTTAGCCAGGTAGATTATTTCAGGTGTGTACTAGAGATGGTCGAACTATTGAAAGTTCGGTCCGTTTTCGAACTTTCGAACTATTGTAAAAGTTCGAAAGTTCGAAAACGGACCCATTAAAGTCTATGGGAGGCAAATAGTTTGAAAAGTTCGAGTCAAATACAACTAAAATATTAATGGTAACTTAATGTAAATGGCTGTGGGACCTGGGAAATGGTCTGGGGAGCATGTTCCAATATCCAGGACTTAAGTAAAATCGATTTTACTCTCACGCGCGCTACTTTCGAGCTTTCGCGTTCGAACGTTCGAGGTAACATGGACATTTTACTCGCAGATTCGATACTCGCGTATAGGCTGTAATGGAGACTTTACTCACAGATTCGATGTTCGCGCCTAGATACATGTACATTTTACTCGCAGATTCGATACTCGAACGTTCAAACATTTGATAAATCATCGAAAGTCCGGGAAATATCGAAAGTCCGCGTCCGAGATAGTTCGAGAAGTCCGGGTCCATTCGAACTCGAACAGTTCGGCTCGAACTTCGAGTTCGAGTTCTATGCCATCCCTAGTGTGTACTTCCAGTTCCTGCCTTCCAGAACAAAGCAATACACTAAGTGGTCACAGTACACTTCACATTCCATCTAGTGCAAAACCAGGAAGCTGCAGCCTTTTCCCCTAGAAGTTGACAGCCAATCATATTACACAAAGGCCTCTGTTACACACAGATCATGTTACAGCAAATCCTGCCTTTCAGACACAGGACAGAAATTTAACAGGGTACAATTGTTTTTGAACACATCATTTGCTTCAAATCAAAAATATTTGCATTTTAACCATTAAGGAAAAAATAAAACAAAAAATGATTTTGAGGATTTAAACCTGTAAACTCGTGAGCTTTATGTTTCTAGAAGAAGAGCATTAGTCTGCTGAGCTCTAGAGCTAATGCAAAGAAAAAAGGGAACATAAAGAAACTGCTAGGAACAGAATGAAAGCAAACTAAAGGCAGTAACATCCGCTGACTATTTTGTATTTTTCCTGGTAGGCTGTCTGCAATTCAGGTTGGGAAATATACCACAGGGTAATGAGCAGTTTTTAAAGTCTTTTCAGGGACTTCATATCAGTGTGGAGACATCTGTATAGAAAATATGTGCATAGTGACAATGAATAGTAAGGTCAAGGAGATTTGCTAATATGTGTGCAGGCTCTTTGAAAACTTAATGGGCTGTGAGTAGAGATGTCCGAACTTCGCAAAATCCGGTCCGCTCGAGGATCCGCGAATTTTCGAAAAAATACGAAAATCCGCGAGCGGACCCATTAAAATGAAAAATACCCTTGAAATTACGAGATTTTTCGTATTTTCGAAAATTTTCGAAAATACGAGTAAACTAGTATTTTCGAAAAATTTTTAAAATAAGTATTTTCGAAAATACGCGAAACCCCGTAATTTCGAAAATTTTCAAAAATAGGAAAAATCTGCGAATCGGAAGTTTGGAAGGCGGAAATCTGGAAAAATCTGCCGTTCGCGAACGGGATAAATCCACGGCGGATCCGGGTTCGGATCCGTGAACCGGCCATCCCTAGCTGTGAGGTGTATTGATGACAACATGTAAGCCTTAGTTCTTAGTGAAGTTACCTTTCTTCAGTTAAAATGTTTCAATAACTAACACCTATAAAAGCACCTGCAGATATTATCATAATAGGTTTGTATTTTAGATCCATTTTGAATCGGGGATGGATCTGACCTTTGTGCTGCCATATGGTGGGGAATCGATTGACTAAATGAATTTGGAGATGAGATCTGAACTAGAGTCATGCATTGCGCTGATTTGTGGGATGGTTCAGGTAGAAAGCTGTGTTTTGAGGGTGCTGGTCTGAAAAATTAGACTGATGCAGGACTCTAATCTGAGCTTCGTGTTGTCATCTGTTGGTGAATCGAGTGATCACCTTGCTGAGAAATGACTGAGCCAGACAATGTTCTCTGGGCACTTTGCTAGTATTGTATATTTATTAAATATGCTAAAAGATACACTTGCTATTGTATTTTTTTTAGCAAAAATCTCTGCATGGCATAGAGGTTTTTATGCTCTGAAAAAGCTTGATAAATTGCAGTAAATTCATTTTTGCTTTTTAATCAGTCTAAGCAGATGTTTAGAACATATACTCCATTATGTTTATTGAAAAACATAAAATATTTAGAGCTACATGGACAATTGACAACATTCTTCCCTTTCTTTTCATAATTGGCACACATTTCACAAAGGTATAAAAGGCCCCATCAAATGTAGTTAACCTTAACATTCTCCTCTTTTGGTTAAATCTAGCTAGCTTAGATAAACTAGATTTAATGAGTTCAGTTTATCGAAGTTGGCCATACAAACACCCATTATTATTATTGTGGATTTATATTGCACCAACATCTTCCGCAGCGCTTTACAATTTATTTGGCACAAACAACCTATTAGTATCTCTTTATTATTGTCTAAGAAAAATGGAGTGCCCAGAGGAAACCCACGCATGCACAGGGAGAACATACAAACTCCTTGCAAATGTGTCCAAGGGTGGAATCAAATTCAGGCTTCATTGTTGTGAAGTGCTAACCACTGAGCCACCTTGCTGCCCCAAGTATATATATTTTGTAAATATATATATATATATATAGCATTTTTAAAATAAAGAGTTACCTTTCAGAATTAAAGGCACGACCTAGGGAGGGGGTATACAATTTCTAAAAACTGTTGAATCTACCATATCATGCTCCTGCAACAATCGGACAGCCAATCGCAAAATGGATGACTCAGTAAAGGAGGGAAGGAAAAACAGACTTTCTGAATGTTTGAAAATGTATATATATTTACACACACACACACACACATATATATATATATATATATATATATATATATATATATATATATATATATATATACATAGAAAAGATAATCAATGCACATTCCTAGGCCCCATACAATATCATATTATCTGCACACTGGCATACTTTATAAACAAAGGGGTTTTAGTATACATAACTGTAATCACATGAATGAAAAGCCTTCCAACCACGTCAAGGTAACCCCAGTCTGGAAGGTCCTAACGTCTAACCTTTTCAATTTCTTTTACTTCAATTACAATTAGCAAACTTTTGCATTTCTCATTCTTACACACTGGATCCATATAACAGGCTCTCTCCCTTCCCCCTCAGCCCTTTGGCTTTTTAAAATGAGGGAAGAGGCCATCCAGTGCTTTATTTTAAAGGCATAGGACCTCCCATTGAAGTAAAAGAAATTGAAAAGGTTAGACATTAGGACCTTCCAGACTGGGCTTACCTTGACGTGGTTGGAAGGCTTTTCATTCATGTGATCACAGTAATGTATACTAAAACCCCTTTGTTTATAAAGTATGCCAGTGTGCAGATAATATGATATTGTATGGGGCCTAGGAATGTGCATTGATTATCTTTTCTATGTTTGTATAAATGTTTGACCAGATCAGTTGCACTTCCGCTAAATGTAGTTGTAAATTAGCCTAATTGGAGTGCTTCCACAATTCTTGTATTGTGTGTATATATATAAAAAATTGCAACTCTAAAACTTAAAATTCCCGATGGATTCCAACATAGCACTAATCAAAAGGTGACTATAAGACAATACTGTTGGATAGTCGTTGGATATTGGCTCCCCAAAAACGAAGCCCACTAATGATCATGACAAAGATGCTGAACCATAGAAAACCTCTAAAACTTCTGTTCACATTACTATTACTAAATTGTTAACTTGTTGTATTTCATATATTTATTTGCTTCAAATAAAAATGTAAAATTTAAACAAGACAGTCTTTTAGATACTAAATAGATTCAAAGATCGCATCTATCTAATATCTAATACGTTTTTGACCAGCATTAGACTCAAAAATGTACCAATTTAAAGTGATTAAAATCCTTCTAAAAGGACCAGTTAAGTGTAAAATTACACTTTTCTGAAGGTTAAGTTGCAATGTCTGATTAAGAAGGGAAGATCCTACATGAAATGTTTAGGTTTTTATTTTACTGGTACATTTTGATTTTAGCAAGAATAATGTATTTTTATTCCACATGTTATCTTTGTCCCTAATTTCTGTGCCTTCAACTACAATGTCATTTTGTACAATGCATAAAAACTCACTGCATATCCTATCTTTGATGGGACTCATTAGCAATTAAAAACAGAAGTATTATTATTTTTAAAATAATGGATAATCTGTAACATAAATGAATAGGAATCACTGGAAATAAAAAGTGGTGGAGCATCCCAATGCATCCCTAAAATCCCTGTATAAAGTATCTTCTCTACAAAGCACCTTTACCTTCTTTAAGTGAAAAGCAAACGCAAAGTTATGAAAGCTAAGTAAATTATAAAAATGAATACACACACACAAATGTTAATTAGCTGTGCTTTTAGGATTACATATAATGGTTAATTCACTTCAAATATAAAATATTCACTTTAAAATTAATGCAAACAGCTTAATCAATTAATATGGAAAAGTGACAATTTATGATAAAATTTGAAAGCTCCATTGAATAACCTGTGTTAACTTGCTAATTGCTGAATGGTTTTTAAAATAGACAATTTAGCAAATTCTATATTCTAGAAGGTCAAATTCTATTTGACACATTCAGAAGTTACTCAGCAACAGTTCTGCTCTGCATTCAGCAATGGTGGCAACTAATTTGCACTTGTTGCAGAACAATTAACGTGTGTCTTGCTATGCCATTTAGTTGACAGCTTTTTCATTTTGGTACATTTTTATAGTTTGACAAAGGCCATAACATTCTTCTAACTATGCTCAAGAAATGACTTTTCCAAGGTTAGCTCATTTTATTTCAATAACCCCTAGTAATAGTAATTTAAAATATACCCTAATCTCTGCTGTCATTCCTTTCATTTATTGCATAAATAAATATCCATGTTTAGTGTGGAGACAGAATTGAATTGTCTGAGTAGATTATTAATTAGCATATTCATTTCACACGGGGACAAAAAGATAATTATGCAAAGCTCTAGAATCGAAAAAACAATTATTAATTCCGTCGCTTGCAGGCAACCCATCAGAGTATTCACACCTGGATAGAAATCAGTTAGCATTTTGTACAATAAGACATTTTTTTAAATGCACAAGTGCTACCAGGAGCTCTACCCCAACCCCAACACCGTAAGTAGCTGCCAGAAAACTGAGCCGAATGCAGTCTCCTGGAAATTGTGGTGGAGTTGAGCCTTGGGCAGAAATTCTGGTAAAACAGCTTTGCTTTTGATACATACTTATTTCCTATTTTGCTGTTTACTTCTGAAATAAAATGTTGATTTGTGGACATTGTCAGTAACCACATTTTATTTCATCTCCATGTTTATCTTTAATCCTTTTCAAATTATTGATTATAATTTATAATTGGTGGAATGTATGTATTATAACAATGGAAACTTTCAATACACCAGGAGAGGCAGAGCAACCGGATAACACACAGCAAACTCCCGTAAAAGGAATATATAACGTTTATGACAGTTTAAATATATACACACAAAAACGCAGATGCTCAGCGCTACAAACACATCACTTCCTTTTTAAAGGGATTGACATACCACCATGGTTAGCCAATCCACAAATAAGAGGTAACAAAGCTAAAAGCAAACCCAAATAATTAGTGAAGAGTTACAACATAGCAAATCAGGGCCCAATGCACTCTTTTCATCCATTCTGTGGGTGCTTACTCCTCTAATGTCCAACCCCCATTGATAATAGTCCAATAATAGAGAAGAAAATTTGAGGGTCGCACTCCAAAATCAATACTTTATTAAGTGACCAACATCAAAAAACAACAGCGTTTTTTGGTGTTGGTCACTTAATAAAGTATTGATTTTGGAGTGTGACCCTCAAATTTTCTTCTCTAAGAGTTACAACATACATATAAGAAATATAGTAAAACAACCAAAAAGAAAATATAGGAGGAATGAAAATAACATAAATGGAAGTAAAAAATGAAAACAACTAATAATATAAAGAAACACAATTTAAGGGAATATGTATACGGTATATGGAAAAAACATCACCCAAGGCTGACACAAGACGATATAAATATACATAAACAAGCACAAGTATGTCACCTGAAGTAAAAAGGGAAACATACATAACCATAGTTAAACAAAAACCAAAATTATAAATCCACAAAACATGATACATCCCAAGAGTAATTTAAATGGGATGTGTCTCAAGACCAAGATTCATTGTGCAGCCTGTTTAAAAAGACATGCAGTCCTACTGTATTTCCTCCCCTGTATGGTCTGTATACCCTGTGGATACCTTGAAAACTTAAATAATTGGAATTGTTGCACATCATAAAATGCCTAGCTACCGGACTATTTTCGTCTCTCTGTTTAATAGCTCCAAGATGCTCACAGAGTCAATGTCTAAGCAGCTGGCTAGTGCACCCCACATATTGTATTATAACTATACTTACAATAGTACTTTCTATTCAATTAAGTGTATGCATAAAACAATTATGAGGTCTAATCTGTTACAGAATATATGGAATATATGGGTACAAGTTTAACTTCACAAGGATATAAGGATGTTTGGCAATTTTTTAGAATATCATATAAATTTCTTTATTTTGTGATTTGAGAGTGCCTTATACCCTCATTTTTTATATGGTGTGTTACATACTTTATTAGACAAGGTGCACGTCTAACCATTAGGAATTTATATAGCAGTATACTGTGCCCTACCCACACTGTGCAAATTCATGATGGGGCAGGTACATACTGATAATCCCGCCTGACAGAATACCAGTGAATAAACCAAAAGTGGTAGTCAGAAAGTGGGTATACACAGATGAAATGGATTGTGTGACAGACAGAAATGCAACATTTCATAATAAAATAAACAAAACTGTCCAAATTACTTTTTCATTATTATATCAATAACTAGCAGAATTTTTTTCCAATGATACAACCTGCAGCTAAAATTTAACAGACCTGCTACCTGTCCCGACCTATACCCACAGCTTTCTAACTGAACCTGACCTGCAGCCCATTCAAACTCACTGTGGTTTTCCCTGAAAAATCTTACAACATTATTTTTAATCTGTCACAATATCCTAGATATTGATTTCAATCTACCAGAATCTCCTAAAAATCCATTTTAATCTGCCACAGATTACAGATTACATTTCATCTGCACACTCTTATTACCACACTTATAAAAACAACAAAGGTAAAGAAGTGAACCCGATCTTAACACAGCTCTGTACAATGCATTTCTAAAATTGTACCTATCTGAAAGTGAATGAAACCTTCACTATCTGAAGGTGAATGAAACTTTGAGTGAATCAATCTGGCTCCACATTTTTATTAATTACCCAATTAAGCCCTGACAAACTGACCCAGCTAGAATGAGAGCTAGCAGAGGTGCAAATCTGGTAAAACTCAACGCGGTTTAACATACCCAGGTATCCCACCCTCCCGAAATAACTGTGATGCAGAGCCCTGGAACACCCCTTTCTTCGGCCACCACAACCTGAGACGCCCCTCACTCTAACTCCCACCCACCTATTCACAGCTCTTTCAGCTTTCCTCAACTAAAATATGATTTATTACCTTGTGCTGCACATACACATTTCATGCCTATCACCACCCTGCAATGGGTTTTTTTGGATTGGCCAGGTTACCTCTCAATCTTGACTCTGTGTGAACCACCAGTGAGAGGAGGAGACTGAGTGTGTGGTCACATGACATTGTGACATCACATGTTCTGCTGCTTCTCATGATTGACAGCACTATCCTCATATGACAGTAACAATAGAACAAAATGAAAAGTAAAGCATTGCACTGTCCTGAACAATCCATTTTAAATTATGCAAAAAAAATTAGGTAATTACTCACTTTACCACCAGGGGGCAGCACACAGGTGGTAGCACACAGCAAAAGGGGTTGAAAAAAAGGTGGTAGGGGGTGTTTCCAAAAAGTCCTTAAACATAAGTGTACCAAGTATCATGACAACCAGCCAATTTGGAGAGAGAGAGTGAGAGAGATACCAAAGCTATATAAAATAGAATAAATTTACATTTGTATCTAGTTAAAACAGTAAAACAGCACTAATACACTAAAAAAATCTATATTATTTATATGTATATATATGTAGGCTTTGCAGAATTTGTAAGATTCTGTGGAGGTTAAAGGATCTATACTTGACCACTTTTAATTAATTAATGGGGTAAAGGGGGGTACACATTGTATCAATCTTTGAAAGATCTTTTAAAGATGTAGCTACACACGGTCCTGAACGTTCTCCCTATATAAAGAATAGGGAGATTGTTCAAGACTGCCATACACCCTAACAATCCTGGCTGACTCCCTATACTACAGTACAGGGAGCCGACAATGACAGAGGGCAATTTCCCAGCCATTTCTGTTGCCAACCATTTGTCGTCATCGGAAATTATTGTTTTGCGGGACACACATTACCAAAAAAGGGCCTATCCCATCAGAGAATTACATGCCTGGTTATGTACCACCTACAAGACAAAACAAAAACTCATTATTTAAAAATGATATACAAGGGAAACTGGCCTGAATAAAACTTAAATTAATTAAATTAAAGTTTTAAACTTAATAAAATAATTTAAACTTGATAAAACTTGAAACTTTATCAGATCCACGTCCCTTAAAGTGCTACCATCAAATAAAACCTTTTTTCTAGTACTGCTTCTAGCACATTAACCAAGAGGCTCTCTGCTAATTACTGCTTCTATTTTAGAATTGCATTTAATATTTTCACTGGGAACAACCTCATAATGCCCAGGGTGCAATGTAAAATGTATATTTTCCTAAGGGCACTAAATAAGCTGTTGCATCAAATTACTGGAATTAGTTACGCAGAAAGAATATTATTAGCTGGGAAGCTGCAGTAAAAAAATAATAGCTATATTCTCTCACTAGAAACAAAGTTTGTAGTTAAAATCTAGGACATCTGAACTCCAGTAAGCATATTAGGGAGATATTTAAAGGTATACTAAATCCCTAAATTGACCCTTGTTGAAAAAAATGTTTAATTCTAATGGAGACAGGAGAACTTTCTTCTGTCGTATTGACCCCTAAGGCAAGCTCACACATTACCAAATCGTGTTCCTACAGCACTGCTGTGTCTTTCCTATTGTTGGTTATAATATTGTAATTTATTTAGAGTGCAGTGTCATATTGCAATTTGCAAACATGCTTTGCAGGTTGCATCAAAAGATTGGAATGGATGTAAATATTTTAAAGGTTCTAATGCTGTTGATATCACAGAGACATGTCTTCTAAGGTTTTTTCAGAAGGGAAAATATAAATACTTTCATGCTGTGTTTAACACTTTGTGTTCATCAGACAAGACATAAAAGAGACATTGTAGTGATTTTTTTTTTAAATTCTTCTTTAGAGGTTGAGCAATCACCTGTTGGACATAAGACATATCAGAGAAAGTGACAGGCAGAAGGGGAGGAATGTATACTAAAATTATGTAATAAAGGTGCACATTTTTATCCATTTCTCACACCAGGCTGCTAAAGCTCCCAGGCTCAACCCCAGAAAACCCAATTTCACCGTGAGCCATACATCCATGCCCCAGAATGCCCAAGACACCCCACATACACTTCAGGACAGCTCGTGTTCCATGTCAGAATGGTTGGGAGGGAGTAGGGGTTAAACATTTCACTTTTTCTTATAAAGTGCTCTTTGATCTCAAATATATACAGGGAGATTCAATAAAAGTTCTTATCATTAAATGATGTTAGTTTTGCCCTAACTAATGTTAGCTTTGAAATAAAATCTGATTGGTTGGGGCAAAATTAGCATCATTTTAATGATAAGAACTTTAATTGAATCTCCCTAATATTGTTTTTAACTATAGTTGTTCTTTAGATCCTTTAAAGCTAGATAGTTGTTTGGAAAGGAATAAAATGGGTGCTTCTCTACTATTTTTGTATTTTTTAATGTACAGAAAAATAAATGCAGAGTGAAAAGACTGGACATTTCGGTAATTTTAATAAAGATTAAGGATATCTGCCCAAATAACAGACAAGCTTTGTTCCTATGCATGGAGAAGTCAAATGAAATGAAGCAAGGTTATATTTTAATTAGGACAAATATTAACTACCCAAACAATCGCTTCGATCAAACAAAGAATATTTCTTGCAGTAAAACTTCTAAAGAATCAAATAGAAATAAGGCTTTGTCTGATTAAATGACACAAATTATCCATGTAAGAGAATGCTTAGGGAACAGCTAATCATTTAATGATATCCATTAATATATGAAATAAAAAGTAAATTATTTTAGAAAGGAACATTTTTATTGATTTGGACATTTTTTAAATGAATAACCGAAGATGTGGAGGACCAAAGCAATCATACAAAATGTAAAATTCTGTGTTAAATAATATGATTGATGGCATATCCCATCGAGTCACTGCAAAAAATGGACAAATGAAAACAATAGTTTAATGTGGGGATATTAGAAAGGATTAACAGAGAAAAAGAAACATACTAACTGTGAGAATTAGAAGGGACAATTGTGGAATTTCAAGCAAATCTACTAAGAAAAAGTCTGAAATAGAGCATTGTATAAATATCACTAAACCATTCACTGGCAGGTCTGCTAAATACTTCATGGCAGAATGAGTAATGAAAATAATACGTTTAACACACTTTTCTGTAGTGTCTAATTTGTCACCCTGTTACCCCACTTACAATGTATGCCATAAGAATACCTTGCCTAGCCCGTGCAGCATCTAATTGTGAATAAGCCTGTAAGAAAACACGTACCTGTTCAGAGCTCCCGTGGTGCGTCCTCTGTTCCCGAGTTCTCAGCGTCTTCCGGCATCTTCCAGCGTTCCTCAATCTTCGGCCATCTTCAGGACTCGTTCGGTGTGGCTTCCAATTTGGTCACTTTCGGGAAATTCTGAATGTTCGCGAGCGCCAGTTATTCTTATACTCCGGTCTTAAAGTAACAGTCCTCTTTTTATTTCAAAACTCTTCTATTATACAATCCGCTTCTCGTCTTCATCCTGGCTTCCCTCCAATTGGTTCCTTTGGCCTTTTTAAACCCCTCAGCCCATTGGTCTTTGCACGGTATAGCGGTTAGTTTTCTATATTGCTGGTGGTGTGATTTCTTTGTATATTCCCTGTTATTTGACCCATGCCTGTTTTTTAGACCACGATTCGTATCTGCCTGCCCTGACCTCTGCTCATTCCTGACTACGCATCTTGCTCAACCCTCTGTACCGTGCTTGGCGGCCTGATTCCTGTTTTTTGATTCCTAGTCGGTACCACGTATTTTGGTCTTTGACCTCTTTTTCTACTCTTCCTTGTGCCTTGCCTGCTCCTTTCACTTCGGACTTCTCAAGTATCCCTGGCCTCAGCTCGGATACCTGGCATTCTAAGTCCAGGGGGCAACTGTGTTTGGTGAGGTGCATCAAGCTTCCCGGCAAACGGGGGCTTGTCTATTGATGAAGATAGTGGTTGTAGATTCGGGTATCCGGGCTGAAGGAATACTTGGGAATCTGGAGCGTTACAAAGCGTCTTTCTTGCATAAGAATTCAAGTTAAAGAACAACTAAAGCCTCAGAACAACACTATTTTAGAAGGAAGAGTACCTTAAAGGGCATCTATTGTGGGAAAATTAACTTTTTTTTCTTTCTTTCCATGAGTTCTATAATTCCCCACAACCCCCAGAGTGTCTTCACTTTTCTTAGATTCCCTCTCTGTCCTGAGATAAACCAGTTAGAAGAATATGTGATTGCATTCCTCTACTCCTACTTGGATTGTCAATCAAATCCCCGTGACGTGATCCCCCCTCCCTGCTCTGTAATAAACATAGAGATAAGAGCATTAGCAGGGGGAGAGAGGTAGCTTTGATGGTAGATATAAGGCTGCACTTGACCCCCCTTCTTAAAAGCTTTCACTGATTGATGATGGGTTACAAAGAGAGAGATCGTAAACTGTACTGTTCTCCTTCTTCTTCCGTGCCTCCAGGACAGCTTGCTTTCTATTGGCCACTGTGCATGGGTGTGTTTTTCAGAATGTTGAACTTTTAACTACTACACATGATAAGCTTGTCGGCAAGCCGGAGGTGAGACATGGAGGAGGCAACAGAGGTGAGGGGGAAGGGGGGAGTGCTGCACAGAGATCTGACACCATGGTTAAACAAAGTCACAGAGATAGGATTAAGGCAGCACAGAGTACATGAATTTAACTTTGCAAAGGGGCAATGTTTTTTTTTTCACTATAGATGCCCTTTAATGTAAAAGCAGTAATCTGTAATTCATCTCTCATTTTGATATGATTAATGGGAAATGTAACTTTTTAACATGGGTTTGGTGTCTTATTTCCCAACTTCCCAGATTCACACAGTGTGGGTCACCTGACTATTGTATGCTTTATTCATACTCAGTCCTGAGATACTGCAGGAACTTGTTACAGTTGGTTTAGTTTGTCCCACCCACTAGTAGCCTCTAGCCAATCCTTTACAGTACAGATTAGGCAAAAGAGCATGTGACTGAGTTCAGGGGTGTGGACAGTCACTGTACACATACACACAGTTATTTCATCCAGGGGGTTACATTTACTTTAATGCAATTTACTGTAGGGGAATTTTATAGTTTATTGGTGTTTTTAGCAGGGATATTTTCAGATTCTGGAATATAAAAAATGTAGGCTTCGTTACCAATTCCAATTGGAGCCATTGAGGTAAAAAGGAGGGCATTTTCACATGTGGAGAAAAAAATCCCAGAAGTTTTCTGTTGGCCTCCTTTATTGGAGAATTTCAGTGGAAACATATCTGTTGTATTCAATTATATCAACTGGACTTGAAGTTTAGTTCTTGAAGACGTTTCGCTAGTCATCCGACTGGCTTTCTCAATTCAGAATGACTTGTACAAGAATCTTTGGCAATTATGTACCCTGGAAAATCCCAATTAGCATATCACAGCCAAGTGTTAAGGGCGTGATTGGTTAGTGGCTAAGAAGTGTTATAGGAACGCCCAGAGTAAGGTGTCAAAACAGCATTGTACATGGCAGACAGTTGGTGTCAAACCCCCCCACCTCTATTTAGGCTTGGTTTCTTTATTTTCACATAAATGGCCTCCTTAACATTTATGTGAAAATAAAGAAACCAAGCCTAAATAGAGGTGGGGGGGTTCAACACCAACTGTCTGCCATGTACAATGCTGTTTTGAAACCTTACTCTGGGCGTTCCTATAACACCTCTTAGCCACTATCCAATCACGCCCTTAACACTTGGCTGTGATATGCTAATTGGGATTTTCCAGTGTACATAATTGCCAAAGATTCTTGTACAAGTCATTCTGAATTGAGAAAGCCAGTCGGATGACTAGCGAAACGTCTTCAAGAACTAAACTTCAAGTCCAGTTGATATAATTGAATACAACAGACATACCATGACCTGGATGAATGAGAACCTTCACAAGCATATTTCAGTGGAAACACATTTACTTCCAAGAAAAGAGAGCAGTATTTTTCCAACTAAATCTCCATTACCTGCCAATTCAGCAGTTTCTGTATATAAATAAATGCAAATTAAATACTGACTTCCTGTTTTCAGGACCCCTAATAGAGACCATTGTGGTCTTGCCCTTGACCCAGTCCTGGGTTGATTTTTTTTCTCAGCAGAGATCTAAGCATGTTTGACCCATCCAACAGCCAATCAGTAGAAATTACTCTTAGGAACATTCCAAGGAAGTGGTGCATCCTGGGAAGACCATTAGAAACTCAAATGGCAGCTCACTAATATCAACAACAGGGAACAGCAAAGGGTATGAAATCACACATTATTTAAAATGGGAGAGAATATGTATAATAACTAGGTATACATAATACAAACCAAGATTTTTTAAAATATTGATATTTTCCACAAAACTTTCCCTTTAAGAGCCCATAGGATACAAAAAAGGGCCCTTGTAGAAACCAAAGTTATAATATTGGGTGGGTACAAACCTAAAAGGGTCTATAAACATTAAAGGATTTTGTTTCTAAACTATTGATTTGTTATATTCTAGAATGTTAATATTATTTTCCCACCTTATGCAAATACATGACATCCAGAACATCCTTGCTACTGTAAGTGCATTAAACAATTGTATAATGCAGGGATACTCTGTCTAGACTAATCTCAAATCCTAATGTGCTCAATACTCAAAACACATTCTATACTGACACATTTTTTTCTTCTCTAATTTTAGTCTCTCATCCTTGTTGCCAGCCACTCACAAAGTCCTAAAAATTCTTTTAAATCCAACATCTGTAAAACTTCCATATCCTTAAGCAAGTTTGCATCTACTATATTCTGACAGGTCTCACTTGTATGGCATTTTACGGGAAACAATTTCTTGTTTCTATTCAGCTGGGACCTGTTAAAATGGATATCAGATATTAAATTTTTTTGCTGCTGAGGTTATTCAACTAATAAGTTTGGACGTTCCCTCCACCAGACTGACAATTCGTTTTAATGTAGGATTTATTTTAACAGGTAGAAGTTAATATAAAATGAAGGGTTTGCTGGTTAAAGGTGAAAGAGTTTAGAAAATAAAATTATAAATGCAAATTGTGGCTTGTATCATAAATCAAACTCTGAATCAATAATTTATTTAGTTAGATATTCTAAAAACTGCAACAATGTATAATAATTTACATTATAAAAGTGTATTATGCTATTTTCAAGACATTAACAACCTATAGTTATGTAACAGGGTTATAGTAATGGAAGTGTTCAATGGTTTTTAACTGATAATCTTATATGAAAGAAAAGTTGCTGTAACTATGTTTAAAGCCTCATCTCACATTAAAAAAGTAAAGAAGCTTCAAATAGTAAAAACATTTTAAACACACAGGCTATTGAGGGACAGTTTTGTAATTTAAGTTCTTATTAAATATATATGTAAAAAAAATATTAGTTGTTGGTTCTACCGATTATGGGCCACGACGCAGAGGAGATTTTATTCCATTGGTTTACCACTTACAGTAGTCCAACTTCTGAAACACGGGAAGTCAAAATTCTGTGTTAAGGCTTTTAGAGTTGTAGCTA
The DNA here is from genome assembly GCA_019447015.1 of Hymenochirus boettgeri. Classification (NCBI taxonomy): domain Eukaryota; kingdom Metazoa; phylum Chordata; class Amphibia; order Anura; family Pipidae; genus Hymenochirus; species Hymenochirus boettgeri. The sequence continues at coordinate 107,468,442 of CM033472.1, forward strand.
TACCTCTGCATACAGCACCATCACTTTCTTAATCTTCTCTAACAATTAGCACAGAAAAATTCAGAAGCATATGGCCCAAATTTAATTCTGTAAATCTGGGGTGGAACAGCCTACAATTGTGGGAAGAGACATAAACATATCCCCCTTAAAGATTTTCAGTCAATGCATTTAACCAGAACCACTGGGGTGACAACATGCTATTGATGCCCCCTGTACTGTATTGCCAGCCTAGAACAGCAAATCACTAATTCCTAGGCACACAAAAGAGACTGGATGTGATCTGACTCAGCTAGAGAGAGGGTGTGTGCATATTAATTAAGTTGAAACTCCTCTTTAATGCCAGAAAAAATACTTTGAAGTCCAGTTCAAAGTTAAGAAATTTAGGCACTCACTAAGATGATAGCATAAAACCTAGTGAATGAATGAGAAAACAAATTAAACAAAATGTATTAAAACTGGAATATATTTTGCATAAAAAATGTGTTTCTTTATTGCAGAACCTAATGGTAATTCTAATCAAATATTTTATGGGGCATATTTATAAATGATCGATATCAACATTTCGCTATTGCAGGACATCGCAATGACAAATAGCGCTATTTTCGCCTTATTTATAATAATGCTCATTTTTTCGCTTTCACCTTTGCGGAAAAGTATTGCTGCGGCGATGTGTGGCGATAGTTTTTACCTTATTCATTGCATTAAGTGTGGTATCACTGCGAAAAGAGAGATTGCTCTCTAGTGTAATTTCAGAGCTATTTTTGTCACTTTTTTATTTAAAGCTATTTATAAATAGGTGAATTTTCACCTTTTTGCCCCTTTTCTCCCTTTTCTTGCAGTGTTACCAGAATTTTCACCAAACATCATTACTTACTGGAATATCTGTTGTATTCAATTAGATCAACTGGACTTGAAATGTAGTTCTTGAAGACGTTGTAATGTTAACATACTGGCGAAGGAACGTGACTGGTTCAAGAGAGGTGTTAAGGAGGCCATTTATGTGAAAATAAAGAAACCAAGCGTAAATAGAGGTGGGGGGGTTCGACACCAACTGTCTGCCATGTACAATGCTGTTTTAACACCTTACTCTGGGCGTTCCTATAACACCTCTTAGCCACTATCTAATCACACCCTTAACACCTGGCTGTGATATGCTAATTGGGATTTTCCAGGGTACATAATTGCCACAGATTCTTGTACAAGTCATTCTGAATTGAGAAAGCCAGTCGGATGACTAGCGAAACGTCTTCAAGAACTACATTTCAAGTCCAGTTGATCTAATTGAATACAACAGATATACCATGACCTGGATGAATGAGAACCTTCACAAGCATACTTACTGGAATGTTCCATTAATATGACAATTTCTTACACAGCACTTTGGTATGTTCCCATATTAATGGAACTGGTTTAATACTGGTTTTAATACTGCTGTGAAAAACCACCAGGGAGTAGAGATGTCCGAACTTCGCAAAATCCGGTCTGCTCGCGGATCCGCAAATTTTCGAAAAAATTTGAAAATTCGAAAATACGCGAGCGGACCCATTAAAATGGAAAATATCCTCAAAATTAAGATATTTCTCGTATTTTCGAAAATACGTTAAAACGCGTAATTTCAAAAATTTCAGAAAATATGTATTTTCGAAAATACATGTTTGCGGAAATAAGAGAAATCCTCGTATTTTCGAAATTACGCGTTTTCTCGTATTTTCGAAAATACGAGAAAACTTGTAATTTCGAAAATTTTCGAAAATACGAGAAATCCGCGGTACGGAAGTTCGGAAGGTGGAAAATCCGGAAAAATCCGCCGTTCGCGAACGGGATAAATCCGCAGCGGATCCGGGTTCGGATCCGCGAACCGCAGTATTACCTATTTACCATCATATGTGCTGAGCTTTTTCAGCATTATTAGTGCTACTTTTTACTTGATTATTTTCGCTTTTGATGAAAATTCACCTTTTTAATAACTTGATGAAAGGAAAAGTTGAAAGTTTAAAAAAATTGTGGTAAAGGCTGGTGGGGAAAAAAAAAGCAAAAATAATGCCCCTTTATAAACATGTCCCTCAGACCCCCATTTGAAAAAATCGGAAACTTTAAAAAAAAAAAAAAAAAAAAGATCTTTAAAAAGCGAAAAATTAACCTTAAAAAAGCGAAATTTCAGATCGTATTACAGTAAATGCTGGAAAATAGTCTAACACCCCCTGGGTACTTATTAGTATTGAGAAACACTCCACAGTGTACTGACACCTCCAGGGACCCATATTCAGGCTAAATAAATGGCCACTTATGCGTTTTCGCCACCTCAGACTTGGGGAATTGGAATGGCTGAATTTAATGCAAAAATACAATTTTCACCATTTTATAAATATGCTTGAGCAGTTACCGCGGTTGCGTAAAAGAAGGCGAACAGTTTAACGAACTTTTATAAATATGCCCCTATATCTTTGTTTTTTCTATAGGTTGCAAGTATTGTACTTTTGCACTATCATTGTTTTTTTTTTAACTACAGTATAATCAAATAAGAGTTTTGTCTGTAATTGTTAATTATTATGATTATATCTTTGAAATAATTATTCAATAAATAAGGGCTCTTGAAAATGTTACATAAAATACCTTACATCTCATCAGCCTACTGCAGTAATTAGATCTCTCCTGGTGCTATCTGTATACATACATTTAACAAATACCAACAAGAAAAAAACAAAGTGGATTTCATACTGTGCATGTGTACATATTTTTCATTGTGTGCATGAAATATACACATATATTTTTTGAAACAAGTATTTATCTTTTGAAGTTTAATGCTAATGATTATAAAATAATCAGATTCCTCTAGAATGATCGCAGGGATTTAGCGAGAGTAACCGTAAAATGAGAGTACCGTATATACTCGAGTATAAACCGAGTTTTTCAGGCTGTAAAATCTGAAAAGGCCTGAAAAGCCGACCTCGGTTTATACTCGGGTCAGTCGCTCTGACAGTCCAGGGACAGCATCTGCTAAAAGAACAAAAACTCCCTGGTAGTCTGTGGTGCGAGTACCTGCAAGAGGAGAGGTCCTCCGTGAAACCGGGTGCTGGACTGGCTGCAGACTTGGTAAGGAGGGGTGGCAGTATTTCCCTCTCCTCTGTGAAGTTCCGTGATCCAGCAATTGTTCAGGAGGGGGAGAGGCAGAGTAGGGAACAGCCACTGGACAGGAGAGGCAGAGCAGGGAACAGCCATTGCATGGGAGGGGGAGAGGCAGAGCAGGGAACAGCCAGATAAGGAGCAGCACTACTCTGTTTAAGAACAGCTAAGCAGTGACTTCCAGGAGAGGAGCATGGGTAAGATAGTATTACAGGCAGCAGATAGCAGAACTTACCATTTTTCTTTCAGGAGGGAGCATAAGCTGAAATTAATGAATCTTTAAAAGGGGTGCAGGGAGGAATAGGAACAGATGGGGGACCCATAATGAGAAAAGGAGGAAGGGGTCAGTGTGAGGAGTGAGGGACAGAATAAAGAGGAAAGTGTGAAAAATGGGGTATAAGGTAGGAAAGCATAGGGGAATTTCCATACAGTTGTACAGCCTCAAAACAATACAGAATCAGAAGGCAGTAGTGTTCATATTTTCTACCCTCGGTTTATACTCGAGTCAATCACTTTTACTAGTTTTTTTAGGTAAAAATAGGTACCCCGGTTTATACTCGTGTCGGTTTATACTCGAGTATATACGGTAACTAACTTGTACATGTGAGGTACAACCTAGAGTTCCAACAGATAAGTAAGAAACGGTAAGTGGCAGGTGAAGAAAAGAGAAACCTGAAGCAAACAGGCTTTGTTCTGTTGGCAGGTTTGTGAAATAAAGCAAAATTTCAAAGGGAGGAGAATTTCCAATTCACCAATAAAATTTTACATTGAGACTGAAACTTGTAGTTGAAAACCAAAAACGACACCAGTTTCATTATGACACAAGTTAAACTGATGAAATTCCTTCTCTGAAACCGTAATTTAGTTGTTTGAGCAAATTCTAGTATATTTCTAATGAAGAAAGATCAACAGTTCATTTACTCTTTAGTCAATGCAGAAATGCATTAAGAGAAACTTTGTATTTGGAACTGGTAGCTTATGTATCAATTTTATTTGTAAAAATATTGAAGTTCTTACTTTTGCCTCCATAGATACAATGTTTGCAGAATGCACATTAGGCCCATTAAGCCAGCACTGCTTGTGCTGGTGACATAACATGGGTGCCGGGGATACAGTACAGTAAATAGAAAGTTACTTGATACAAAATATGTTAAACATAGGAAGCCTGATAAAGTAATAAAAGGGCATACCAGTATATTTTAAACTTCAATAACCAAATAATAGAACAGCATAGCAACTCCATCTTAGTGTCATTCAATATACTGTATCTGGCTCTTATCTCTCATCTAAAAAGCATTTAAACAAACAATACTCATTGAGGCCATTGAGGCTGTTACAGATGTAGAAGGTGCATATCATGCAAGTTCATGGAAGGGGGAACTACGTTTGCCCACCCACATAGAGGTGAATGGATACCCATTAAATATGTATCACATATGTATCACAAATATCACATGCATGACAACCCATGTTATATATCTAATAACTTGTCCTAGCAATTTACCTTTTATAGGCAAAAAAGACTTATAACTATGTTTGAGGATCGATGGCCATCGACTTCCATTCTTAACGGCTTATAGAAATGGTTGAACCTCTAAACCGTTGGCAAAGCACTTAAAAGCAGAACATGATATTTCAACTTTTTTATACACTGCTATAGACCATGTACCAGCCTTAAAACGCAGAAGAGATAGATCAAAAATTTTATTACAGCGTGAAGTCTACTGGATCAGAACACTTGACATAGTCAGCCCCAATGGCCTAAATGAGTATTGTTACTTTTAAAGGTTTTTAGATGACAGCTAAGAATCAGATATATTGAATGACACTAAGATGGAGATGCTATGCTGTTCTATTTATTGGTTATTGAAGTTTAAAATATATATATATATACACAGTATATGTGTGTAGACGATCGGCACACCATTCCAATTGATTAGCAACGCCCAGATGCCCTCCAATAGATACAAAGCAGTTCAAGTCACGGAGTCACTCACGGGTCTTCATAAAACGACAAATTTTATTAAAGCATATATTAAAAACTCTCAATCATCAACGTGTTTCGGCTCAGCAGCAAGCCGTCCTCAGGATGTGACGTACTATGTGTGGGACACCATTTTATACCCTATACCCCAGACCAACTGTAGAAGGAAAGATATACCTCATAAAAACATACATCTAAAAACATAATGCATACAAAAATCATGTGTCAGCTGTAAATACAGCTACAAAATAACATGTAGCATAGCAGTGCTACTATGTTATAAAACAGTGTTGCTATGTTATAAAAAAGGCAGAGAACTGTTACCACATATAAATAGTAGGAAAGTAAAATACCAATATACCCTAGTACCACAAGCCATAGTATACGGACAATCGCTCAAGTAAGCCAACAATTATAAGAAACAATTTAATAAGAGTTGTTCATTTAGTCCCTTCGGTGCTACAGTATCAAGTTGATGTATCCATCGTGCTTCCTTCTGCAGAAGCACTTTGTCATGATTAATATAAGACTGGACCTCCCATGCAGTCAGACCATCAAAAATCATGCATCTCAAAGATGACAATGAGTGGACCTTTTTTCTGAAATGTCGAGCAGCAGACAGATCGCCAAATTTATAATTCAAAGCTATAGGTTCACTCGTATTAAGGGCTTGTCTGACCGAGGAACGATGGTTGGCCATCCTTTCCTTAAACGATGTTCTCGTCTTACCAATGTAGTACAGCCCGCAGGGGCAGACTATAAAGTAGATTATAAATCTACTCTCACATGAGAATTTCTGTCTAATCAGTATTCTACGTCCATTGTGTGGATGGGCGAAGTCCTTACCTGTTAACATGGAGCGACAGGTAATGCAGTTCGGACATCTATAACAGCCCGTTTTAGGAGCGTTTGTGGTAAAATAATTAGTAATACTTCCCCCTCCTATAAGTGTCGGTGTTTCATTGGTGTGTACCAAATAACTAGCCAGGTTTCGTCCCCTTCTATGTGTATGTCTCAGTCGTGTGTTATGAAAGGGAAATGTTTATCTTTCGTGACTAGATTCCAGGATTTATCCGTAACTGTCCTCAATTTATTGCTATGGGGTGTGTATGTGGTACAGAAATCCATGGTGCGACCCTTGTCACATGTCTGAACCACCTCAACACTGGCATGTCCTGTTTAATCACCCTAGCTCTGTTAAGTTCAAAATCAAGCATTGTGCTAGAATATCCTCTCTCAATAAATCTGTTGTAAATCTCTTCCAGAAAGACTGTCTTCAAGAAGACTGTCAGTATTGTTCCAGAGAACCCATAAAAATTGACTAAATACTAGCCCACATTTAGTCCTATGTGGATGGCAACTGGAAGTTGGTATCCGACATTAATGCACTCGATACACCCATAAAGCTAACAGCCCACATTGATTCCACGTCAGTGGAATTCCTAGATCTAAGAATCTTTATTTCGGACAACAAACTACACACCACGTTATTCAGAAAACCAACTGATAAAAACTCTGTGTTACATTATAATAGTTGTCATCCTAGACCACTTAAAAAATCTATTCCCTACAGTCAAGCACTGCGTGTATTTAGAAACAATAGCAATCCTGTTTTGGCTGATGCACAACTGAAGAACTTAAAAACAGATTGTCTGAAAGACAATACCCAATTCAGCTGATTAATTCGTCTTTCACCAAAGCTAAGAAAACTGTCAAAAACTATCTTATTGAAACCAACTCGGACCAAGATGTGGTTAGATTACATGCTGAGTATAACCCGAGAAGTCCTATGGTAAAAAAAATAATTAACCATCATTGGGACATTGTAAAAAAAGACAAATCTCTCCCCTTTAATAAGACGTCCATTCAACACACGTTTAAACGGGGTCGCTCGTTAAGGAATATGTTGGTCAACACGGATATACTATCGACAGGAAAGCCTAACAGTCAAGTAAAATTGTAAAACCTGTATTTGAACTACCAATAAATAACACATTTAAATGTGCAAAAAACATTATTCTAAATGGTACTTTCTATGAATTAGCTTTATCTAAAATGTATTTTCATTGTGTTATAATTTCATTTTCCATAAGAAAATTTACAGCTGATTAATGGAACTTGGGCATCCATTGTAAGAGTTACAATATTGAAGAAGACACGGCATATAATATTTCAGTCTTATCCCCAGAATTCCTATTCCTTACCCAGATGATTTATTCTCTATTCCCTCCCTGGTGATTGTGCTGCACATTAAAGATAGGCACTTGTCCTTTTCATGTCTAGATGAATTATAAATTGATGACTCTATAATTCTGCATATATATTTGGCAAAATGATGGGCTGACAAACAAAATCTGGGAAAGCAAAATAAAAGCAATTATGCACATTTTCTAGAAATGGGAGTGTTTAAAGTCAAATGTGTTTCGGATTTTCATGCACGGATTTTGGATGTCATAAATAACTTGCCAGTTTGGAAAGGAACAAATATGTCTACAGTAAACAAAATAAAAAAAGAAATATTTTAATACAGTAGATTAAAAAGTCACACAATACTAATATGTATTTTACTTCTTGCATAGCACTTCACAATAATTAAATGTCCCTTAAGCGCTTACAATCTAATTACTTAATCTCACACATACAACGCCATTGGTGTGCCTTTATGATTCAATCTCCTTGCAGATGTGTCCAAGCAAGGAGTCCAACCCAGGACTGCTTGCCTCACAGCCACTGCTGTTTTTTATTATTAAAAAATGTGTACACCCTTTTTTTATACCCCCTGCAGAAAATAGAGCACAGCTGTGTGAAATGTAGTTCTCAATAGTGTACCTCTCTCAAAGCAAATAAAACCTTCACTATCTGAAAGTGAATGGAACCTCAGAGCAGATGAATTTGTTTCCACATTTTTGTAAATATCCAAATTTAACACCACCGCGCTAAATTAGAATGAGAGCTATAATCAGAACTCACTGGTGAAACTCCTTACTATATGATGGATTTAGACTGGAAAAAGTGATAAAATATATTTACAAATGACAGGGGAAAAAATGAACAAGGGAAATACTTTGAAGTAATGAGATTGAGAAAAGGGTGTACACGTCCTATAAGTCACAATTATGTTTTGCAAATAGGTTAGCATGATTTTAAAAAGGAAAACTGGCATTAGCAGCTCATATTAAATTACTCCCTTTGTTTGTTTGTTTTTATTAGGTATTGGTGGAGTTGTTAACATACTCAAAACTTTTGCCTTCACAAGTACAGTTTATTTGAAATTGGTTTTATTGATTTTTGTAGAAGCTCAACTGGCTAAAAAAATTAAAATATAGATGTAATACACATAACCGGGAAGATTGGAGTATATTTAAAGGAGAACTAAACCCAATTTTTTATACTCCCGAATCTGAAAACAATCCCCTAAAAACACCAATAAGCTATAAAATGCCACTTTAGTAAACTCTGTTAAAGTAAATCAAAGCCTGTTAAGAACTGAATGAAGTATCTGTGTGTATGTGCAGTGTCAGACCACACCTCTTGACCCCGTCACATGCTTCTTTGCTTTATCTGTCCTGTAAAAGGATTGGCTAGATATTATTAATGGGTGTGACCAACTGTAACAAGTTTGTGCCATAGCTAAAAACTGAGCATGTGCAGAACATAATGGTCGTTGACCAGACTGTGTGATACTAGAATGCTGAGAAGTAAAGCACAAACCATATGTTATTTAGGTAAATTTCCCAGCCCCTGTATCAAAATGAGAGGTAAGACACAGATTACTGGTTTTATTTCAAGGTGTCCTGACTTCTGGTTCAGTTTTGTTCTGTGGCTTTAGTTGCCCTTTAACTGCTTTACATGGCACAATAGAATGCCACTGCAGCAGCACAGCGCCCTCTACTGTATAGTCATGTTTTTGTTTTACTCTCTGTCTTTTTGCTGTCTCTATAGTTTACTGTGACAGCAAGGCCATTTAGTCAGCCTGTACTGTTTTAATACATTTAGGTTAATAACATGTTGTCAGTTCCTTGGGGACTGGGCACTAGAGATGTCCGAACTTCGAAAAATCCGGTCCGCGCGAGGATCCGCGGATTTTCGAAAAAATCCGTAAATTCGAAAATCCGCGAGCGGACCCGTTAAAACGTATTAAAATGAAAGTTCGGCAAAATCCGCATTAAAAGTGGTCTAAATAGCCTTGGTAATGTTAACTTAATCACTCAGGGACCTGGGTAATGTCCTTAGAAACACGTATCAATGCCTACAATACCTAAAAATTACAGTCCGCTAGCGAGAACAGTATTTTTCGAAAATACGATGATTTCCGTAAAAACGAGGATTTCCGTAAAAACGAGGATCTCCGTAAAACCGAGGATTTCCGTAAGTCCGCGAATCTCCGTAAAAACGAGGATTTCCGTAAAAACGAGGATTTTCGTAAAAACGAGGAACCGGAACTTCCTGCCTATCAAAATGGCCAGTGCTGCAAGGCAACTATATGCCCTGAACTACCTCCTGCTCAGGGGGTATGATGATTTCCCCCCTGGCACCCATCATGTGCGGCGCCGGAGGCGCAGAATAATGGAGGGGCTACAGCGCCGCATCCTGCGACGCTTCGGATACCAGACCACTGTCTCTACCCTCCAGAGACAGTGGTCAGACCTCAAGAGGCAGAGGCCTCAATATGTGGCTGCCGTTCGGCAAATGATAGAAGGCAAGTATACTTTTTATTATATTACTGTATTATAATACGTAGTAAAATATTTTAATTCACTTCTGACAAAAACATATTTATATATATATATATATGTTTTTAAAAACATCAATAATCCTTAAATTTGGCTTGAGAGAGAGAGATCCAAGTTCTTTGTATTTCTCATTCACTGGTTATTATTACATTATTATTATTCTTGTATTATTCAATATCAGCCCTATTTAAAGGGTAAGTAAAGTCAAAAAATAAATCACTGAAAAGTGACTTTATTTAACATAACACCTATAAATTTAAAATGATACCCACACATAGACACAGGTAAACACACTTGGTGGCCCACCCTTCCATTTCCATGGCAGCCTTATTTAAAGGCTAAGTAAAGTTAAAAATGAAATCGATCATTAAAAATTGATTTCTTTTTATCTTATAAATGCACACTGATACCCACACATAGACACAGTTAAACACACTTTACTGACCCACACTTTTAGTTACATGGCAGCCCTATTTGAAGGGAAAGTAAAGTCAAAATAAAATGTTGATCAATTATTAAAAATTGATTTATACACCCAAAATTAAAAATGTTGTGTTACCCAAAAATCTATACAGATACAAGTACACACAGCTTGATGCTCCCCTACACCCAACCAACTTTTCCCTTTCCGTGGCTACAATACACACAATAAAAATATAAGTACTTAGCCAGAATAAGGTATGAAATCATTGCCATAGAAATATGATTGACTTTTAAGAAACTAAATATTGCCTTATTTAATCTGTATTTTCAAGCAGAATCAAAGTATATAATAAATATTTCCTTAGATATATCATTCATTATGTTATTTTTTTATTTTAATTTGCAGGGGAATCTTCCTCGATACCCCACCCCCACCACCGTCCCCGCCAGAGGAAGAATGTAAGTGCAGCCTATTGAAAAAAAAACATTTTTCTAATCTTCTTCATTTGTCCAAGGCCACATTACAGCGCACACGAGCCCTCCAGAAACAAGCGCGTGTTTCCGGTGCGCTCATGTGTATTGCCATGTAGTGCAGTACGATAGCATAATTGTGCAAAATTGAGGATCACATTAATTGTGCCACACTATTGTGTGCTTTTAACACGTTGATATGTCCAACCCCTTTATCCAAATGTTTGCATAATTTTTGACAACTTCTCCAGAATTGTTTTAGTAAATGTATTTGAACATTTAATGACGTGAGAGTTAAAATAAATTTCCTTTTTTTTTTAGCACTACCACCAACTAGCCCTCAGGCTACGGGCAGCCCATTGCCCCCTCCGGGCAGTCCCTTGCCCCCCTCCGGGCTCACCATCCCCCCACCGGGCAGTCCACCGCCCCAAAAGAGGAGGAACCGGGGACCAGCCAGACACGTAAGTCATCCTAAGCATTTTTTAATCTTTTTATTGACCTTGATTGCAGCAAATAATTAGTGAAATTATCATGAATATTAATTGAATTTTATTATTTCACTGATAAAAATTTTCGAAAATAAAAAGGAAACAAATCTATTAATTTGGCTTGAGAGACAGAGCTTCTCATTTCTCATTCCCATTTATTGTCCCCAACTCCCCATTGTTGGGGCTGTATCTTGTCCTCAGTTTTTAAGCTTAAGTCACAAAATTCGGTCCAAACGTCCAAAATTATCCAAGAAATGTTCACTACATAGCCTTAGGAATGTTCTTATAATATATTACTAATGGATTGGACGGTGATTGTTGAATAAAACTTTTTTTTTCTAGAAGCAGGACCAGCCTCTACAGGCCCTCCACCCTCCCCCCCCTCCACCCTCTCCACCCCTCCACACTCCACCCTCTCCAGCCCCTCAGCACCTCCTGCTCTCCAGTCACTCTGGCGGCCATGCTTGAATCTAAGTAAATCATATGCAACGTTAATGAAATGTATATACAAGACTATTAATATCTGTATTTTCCCAGTGTAAAATCCACGCTACATGATGCAACATTGGGTACTGTGGGTTTGACAATGCTTTTATGGGGCTGCACACTTCCAAAAATTTTGTATGTAGCACAGTCCTAGTGATACAAAACCAAGAATGTTCTGATACAATTTAGCAATAACGTATGTTTTAAGCCAGCATTACCTCCTGCTGTTTATCAGTGATCCCCCATGATGCAATAATATCGCTTTAAGTGGAGTTCAGTGATAATATATATACTTTTAAGGAAAAAAGGCAGTATTTATCCATCCCAATTACCTTAATCTGCCCATTCAGCAATCAGCATTTGTGTCTGTGTATAAATAAATCAACGGAAATAATGACTTCCTGTTTGCAGGACCCCTAATAGAGACCGTTATGGTCTTGCCCTTGACCCAGCGCCTGGGTTGATTCAGTTGCTCGATAGAGATCTGAGCATGTGTAACCCATTCAACAGCCAATCAGTAGAAATCACTGTTACCATAACTAGGTATCATAATATAAACTAAGAATTTTAGAAATAATGATATCTTATACGGAGCTTTCCTTTTTATGAACTACCGCAACATTATAGCATTGCAGTACCATGTATGTGTAATTATTATCAGGTGCAAAATTGCATCTACCGCATGGTGCTTTAGGAAATGTGCTCGACATCTTCACCACAATTCCTCAATATCTTCCTCCACAGAACTACAGAGCATGCGGCGGGAGATGCGCCACATGGTGCGGCGCCTGGACCGCCCCTGACCAGACTGGAGAGGAGGCACCCCAGTAACCCCCCTTTTTTTTGTTTGTTTATTTTTTGTAAATAGTTTTTTTTTTAAATTTCATATATTATTATATATTATATATATAAAACAGTTCTGAAAAAAAAAATGTTTTTGGGCTTTATTTTTCGATTATCAAATTATTCAGATAGATTCATAATCAATTTTTATTGAAAAATTACAATACACATATCTTTAGCTAGCTATATGTCTGGTACTTATAATTGTATATAACTTACCATTAATGCCATTACACACACCACATTGGCCACATTCCCCTATATGTAGTTTGCACACAACAAGGGAAAGAAGGCGATGGGGGTACTGGGTTACATAATGTCCACTGCGGTTTGCCACCATTGTGTTGGGGCCAGGCAGGCTTGGCCCCACTGGACATACCCCTCACCCCATTGGCTACTCTCCCTCAGAGTATGCATCGTGCAAGGGAAAGCAGGTGAAAGGGTAATGCTTCGTAGAACGCAGCATAGTTACAGCAGGCACACTGCAGTTTGCCACCATTGTTGAAGAGCCAGGCAGGCTTGGCCCCACTGGACATACCCCTCACCCCATGGCTACTCTCCCTCAAGATTGCATCGTGCAAGGGAAAGCAGGTGAAAGGGTAAGGCTTCGTAGGAACAGCAGCATTGAGTTACAGCAGGCCCACTGCAGTTTGCCACCATTGTTGTGGGGCCAGGCAAGCTTGGCCCCACTGGACATACCCCTCACCCCATTGGCTACTCTCCCTCAGAGTATGCTTCATGCAAGGAAAGCCGGTGAAAGGGTAATGCTTCGTAGGAACAGCACCATTGAGTTACAGCGGCACACTGCAGTTTGCCACCATTGTTGAAGAGCCAGGCAGGCTTGCCCCACTGGACTACCCCTCACCCCATTGGCTACTCTCCCTCAAGATATGCATCGTGCAAGGAAGCAGGTGAAAGGGTAAGGCTTCGTAGGAACAGCAGCATTGATTTTACAGCAGGCCCACTGCAGTTTGCCACCATTGTGTGGGGCCAGGCAGGCTTGGCCCCACTGGACATACCCCTCACCCCATTGGCTACTCTCCCTCAGAGTATGCATCGTGCAAGGGAAAGCGGGTGAAAGGGTAAGGCTTCGTAGGAACAGCAGCATGTGTTACAGCAGGCCCACTGCAGTTTGCCACCATTGTTGAAGAGCCAGCAGCAAGCTTGGCCACTGGACATACCCCTCACCCATTGGCTACTTCCCTAAGGTATGCATCGTGCTAGGGAAAGCAGGTGAAAGGGTAATGCTTCGTAGGAACAGCACCATTGTGTTACAGCAGGCCCACTGCAGTTTCCACCATTGTTGTGGGCCAGGCAGGCTTGGCCCCACTGGACATACCCCTCACCCCATTGGCTACTCTCCCATCAGAGTATGCATCGTGCAAGGGAAAGCAGGTGAAAGGGTAATGCTTCGTAGGAACAGCACCATTGAGTTACAGCAGGCACACTGCAGTTTGCCACCATTGTTGAAGAGCCAGGCAGGCCTGGCCCCACTGGACATGGAGTACTGCTCTCGGGCCAGGCAGGATTGACCCAGAGCTGAAAACATTAGCCACAGAGTAGCTGTTGCGGCTGTATGAGATGGTCAGAGTAGGTGACACCACAAAGGTGCCTCATGGAGAGAGAAGGAAGAACAAATATGGAGTACTGCTCTCGGGCCAGGCAGGATTGACCCAGAGCTGAAAACATTAGCCACAGAGTAGCTGTTGCGGCTGTATGAGATGGTCAGAGTAGGTGACACCACAAAGGTGCCTCATGGAGAGAGAACGAAGATCAAATATGGAGTACTGCTCTCGGGCCAGGCAGGATTGACCCAGAGCTGAAAACATTAGCCACAGAGTAGCTGTTGCGGCTGTATGAGATGGTCAGAGTAGGTGACACCACAAAGGTGCGTCATGGAGAGAGAACGAAGATCAAATATGGAGTACTGCTCTCGGGCCAAGTAGGATCGACCCAATCTTAGAAAAATTAGCCACAGAGTAGCTGTTGTCGCAGAGCATTTGTTATTTCATAACCTGAATGCAGTAGAGCAAGGTAGGACCATATATGGCCCTGCCAATAAGAAAAATTTGCCATTTGCCAGCTAAGCTGGCATCAGCTAAGCCTCTAGGTGGAAAATGAGGCGGAAGGAGCAGTATGGGTGGCCAGGGGCAGGAGGCCTTCAGTCACGGGCATCAGCAATAGGGGTGCTGTATTGAGATGTGATCCACGCCTCATTCATCTTGATCAATGTAAGGCGGTCCACATTCTCAGTGGAGAGACGGGTCCTCCTCTCCGTTACAACACCCCCTGCTGCGCTGAAGGTCCTCTCCGAAAGAACACTGGATGACGGGCATGAAAGGACCTCGATGGCATACTGTGCCAACTCGGGCCAGATATCAAGCCTCGCCACCCAGTAGTCCAGTGGATCCTCAGTCTCTGATGTGGCTACACCGGCCCTGGATCCGATGTAGTCGGTGACCTGGCGACTGAGGTGTTGCCTGGTGGAGTTGCCAGTGGATGGGCCTGGCAACTGTGGCTGGAAGAACAGCCTGAAGTTGGCCGCGAGGCCGCCTCCAGTACTGCTGCTCCTCCTGTCAGGCACAGGGGGACGTGAGCCCTGTTGATCCCCAACATCAGGTGCTGTAGGCCTGCCAGCACCTGGGAAGGCAGAACAGAGGCAACGTAGCAGTGTTGCCTCATAGTGCTGCATTCTACCTTCCCTCTGAGATGCGGGGATAAACTCCGACACTTTACCCTTATAGCGGGGATCTATAAGGGTGGCCACCCAGTACTGCTCCTTCTCTTTGATGGCCTTAATCCTGGGGTCCTTGCGAAGGCATTGCAGCATGAAAGAGCCCATGCGCCGCAAACTGCCTGCCGCAGAGGACCCCATGTCCTCGATGTCACTGAGGACAGTAGTGTCGGGCTCAACCTCTCCCCAACCACGAATGACATGTGGTACTTGGGAGGGTTGAGATGTCCCCCTAGAGGAATGCCCCATTTCCCCTTGGTCCAGGTCACGTAAATCCCCCTCCTCATCATCGGACGGCTGCTCTGCACCGTGATGTTCGGGCTCGGAAAGCATCACGGTGTCGGCGTCCTCCTCTTCCAGTGCCTGCTGCTCGACAGCGAGTGCCCTGTCGAGTATGCCGCGCAGAGTGTGCTCAAGGAGGAACACCAGTGGGATGGTATCCGCAATGGTGGCATCATTGCGGCTTACCATCCTGGTGGCCTCCTCAAATGGCGCGAGCACACGGCAGGCATCTCTAATCAGCAGCCACTGCCTGGGTAACAGCAAACCCAGGTCCCCAGAGCCTGATCTTGCCTCGTACTCGTACAAGTAGTCTATGATGGCTCGCCTCTGCTGGAGCAGCCTCAGCAGCATCATAAGACTAGAGTTCCAGCGGGTGGGGGTGTCACAAATCAGGCGGTTCTGCGGCAGACCATTCTGCTGCTGAAACTCGGCCAGACGAGCTGTGGCCGTGTATGACCGCCTGAAGTGACTGGACACCCTCCTAGCCATCCTCAGTACCTCCTGGAGACCAGGGTACTTGGTGAGGAACCGCTGGATGACCAGGTTGAGAACGTGTGCCAGGCAAGGAACATGTGTGACTCTGCCCATGCGAAGGGCAGACAGGATATTGGTGGCATTGTCACACACGACCTTGCCTATTGAGAGGTGGTGTGGGGTCAGCCACCTCTCAACCTGCCCTTGCAGTGCTGCCAGCAACTCGGCCCCGGTGTGGCTCCTATCACCGAGGCACACAAGCTGCAACACTGCATGGCACCGTCTCGCCTGGCACGAAGCATAGGCTCTGGGGGGGCACGGAGCTGTCCGGGAAGAGGGCTCACCGGATGAGGAGGGGGGGTGGAGACTGGCGTATCACCAATGCGTGGTGGTACCACCATCTCCCCACTTGCGCTCCGTGCCGCGTCTCTGCCGGCTACCAGAGTGACCCATTGGGCGGTAAATGACACATACCGCCCCTGGCCGTGCTTGCTGGACCACGCGTCCATAGTAATGTGGACACACTTGCCCACACTGTGGTCCAGCGAAGCAGATATATTGCCCTGCAGATGGTCGTGCAGGGCTGGTACTGCCTTCTGGGCAAAGTACCTACGGCCAGGGACCTGCCACTGTGGTGTGCCAATGGCCACAAACTCCCTGAACGCTGCACTGTCTACCAGGCTGAAAGGTAGCAGCTGCACCGCCAGGAGTTTGGCTAAGCCGGCAGTGAGACGCTGGGCTTGGGGGTGACTGGGGGACAGTTTCTGCCTCCGCTCCAACAACTGGGGAAGAGAGACCTGCCTTTTAGCTGACGCTCCAGCAGCAGTGTCAAGAGGCCTCTTAACACCACGTGCTGGGGCCAAAGGCTGCCTCTCCTCCCTAACTTCCACCGAGGAAGCAGCTGATGGGGCCGGAGGGGGAGGAGGAGGAACGGTGGCTACCTGGGCACGAGGTAGGGAACGTGTGGGTGCCTGCACGTTCCCTGTCCGCTGCTCCCACCGGGCAAAGTGGTGCAGAATCATATGCCTCCTCATAGAGGAGGTGCCCAAATGTGATGTGGTCTTCCCACGGCTAACACGTTGCAGGCACAACTTGCACACTGCAACTGTGTTGTCACCTGGAGCCAGTGAGAAGAACTCCCACACCGCTGAGCCACCGACACGACTCGGAGCAGAGGTCACCTGCTGCTGTGGGGCACTGGCACCAGATCTCATTGGTGCCGTACCTCCACGTGCACCACTAGGTGCACTGCCTCTGCCCCGGCCCCTGCCCCCAGTCCTGCCTCTGGGTTCAGGATCGTGCTCATGCTCTGAGGGACATCCCTCAGAGACACTATCCTCCTCCTCTCTCACAGAGGGCACCCATGGACGATCGGTGACCTCATCGTCCACTTCCACCTCCTCAATACTGGAGGCTGCATCACTAACAGCAGCAGCATCTGGAACCTCACCCCCTGCATTAGTTCCCTGGCTGCTCACAGACTGCTGCGTGACATCGTCAGCCTCCTGTCCCCCTGTGCACTGAGCACTTTCCTCCGCCTCGGGCGACAGGAAAGATTGTGCATCAGTGCACAGCTCCTCCTCAAGCACACTAGCCCCACACATAGTGTGCGAAAACATATCCTGAGACTCCTCCTCCGGATCCCCGAAGGTACGGGCCATGTGGGCAACGAACTCCTGATAGAGCGGATCAGGTTCCATGCCCACAGTAGGAGCCTCAGGTGAGGAAGGAGCAGGAACAATATCTACAGTAGCAGCTCGGCTGCTCTGTGCCTGTGAGGAGGTGGATGAGGAAGGCTGGGTAATCCACTCTACTACCCGCCTTCCTTGATCAGAAGGGATAGCCCTAGCCCGGCTACCCCTAAAAATATCGGGCACGGTAACCCGGCTGCCCTGCGAAGGGCCAGGTAGTTCCTGGCCAGAGCCTTCAGTAGGCTCTCCTCTGCCTCTCCCTCTCCCTCCATGTGCAGAAGCACCCCTGCTCCTGGGTCTCCCTCTTGCCCTGCCAGGCATTTCCCTCTCCCAAATTATCCCCCAAAAAATTAATATATATATATATATATATACACACACACACACACACACACAAACACAAAAGACAAAGCAACAAAACAACACAGAAGCAAACAAATAAACACAAAGCTTTTTTTTTTTTTTTACACTAAAAGCACAAATAGGACACAGACACAACTGACAGCAAACAGCAGATCAGACAGCAAAAGCTGCTGATTGCTGCTAAAGGCAGCACTGTCAGCTACACAAAACACACAGACACTGACACACAGATACAGAAAGACAAACAAAAAAACAGGACACCTAGACCTCTAAAAGGTCTAACACAAAATTTGTCCAAAGGACTTACAGGGGGGTTAGTCCTTAAAAGGACTTTTGGGTCTCACAAAGTTAGTCCTTAAAAGGACTGTTGGGTCTCAAGATGTGTGAATACAGGGGTGGGTAACAACAAGTGCTAAACCACCACACTGAAATCCACACACAGAAAGCTCAAAAAGCTCAAAAAGCGCAAAAATCTCTCTCCAACTCCTACACTGTCAGGTCTCCACTAAACACACTCCAACACACTGACAAAATGTCGCCTGTGAAGCAGCCTTTTATACCCAGGGGGCTGGCAATAATCATGTTAGCTGCCATTGGCTAATTTGGGTCATGTGGCTTGCTCCGTCTTGAAAATAAGCCCCAAAAATTCGAATTTACAAGAATGTCTCGTTTTTCCGAAAATTCTCGTAATTACGGGAATCCTTGTAATTACGAGGATCTTCGGGTTTTCCGGGCCCCGGAAGATCGCGGATTCTCGTAATTACGGAGATACTCGTATTTTCGAAAATTTTCGTAAAAAAAAAAATCCGCGGTTCGGAAGTTCGGAAGGCGGAAAATCCGGAATAATCCGCCGTTCGAGGACGTGATAAATCCGCGGCGGATCCAGGTTCGGGTCCGCGAACCGGCCATCTCTACTGGGCACTACACTCTGAAAGCCTCACCACTTGATAGGCAGAACATAACAGAGATTACCACGGGATACAAAAAAAAAAGAAGCAACGCTATTTGACCCTGTAACTCCATTTTGTTGGGTCTCAACTCTTTCCTGGTCCAGGCAGCAATTAAAGCAACAAAACCAAATAGGAAGGAGACTCCACACAGTAATTAACTGCAAAAATTCTTAATTTATTTCAGTTCTTCAGTGCAACATATTTCGGATCGACCACGATCCTCTCTCAAGCATCTGAAGAACTGAAATAAATGAAGAATTTTTGCAGTTAATTACTGTGTGGAGTCTCCTTCCTATTCAGTTTTATTGCTAACCTTTTTGCAGTTACAGTATGTTCTATGAGTTTTTTGGATTTGATTGGGTTGCGGCAAGAACTGAAAATGTATGAGTCTTCATGGCAACAGCAAATTAATAATATTTAGCAGGATGTACACAAAAGCAAAAGATAAGATGGAACTGGAATGTAAGATGATTATCTATACACTTTCTGCATTTGGATGTTTGGGACAGAAAATGCCAGTATTGATTCTACACTATGTCCCTGGATACATTTTAGGTCAGCAATATTGGAAGACCCTTATTATCAGACCCTTATTATCAGACCCTTATTAACAGATTATTATACCAATCAATCTGTTAATTTTTATATATAATCAGAAATACTGTACATGCAATGGAGATTCTTGTAGAATATTTTATAACCCTGCTGCTGTATTTTATAATATTAAAACTTTGAAAAGTCATATAAGTTTAACTATCACTGTGGGTGCCATTAAGGCTGTTAGATAAGAATTCAAGTGGGTTCAGTGGAGCAATTGTTCAAAAGCTAGTGAAATATGCTGCTTGCATACTCTCGAATAGACAATGAAGGATAATACGGTTAACCATGTGAAAGGGGCCAATGTTATATTTTAGGTATATTTCTTTGGATTTTAATAGTTTTGAGACCATTAAAGTATTCTCACAATGACAGGTGGTATTACAGACATGCAAAGCACTAATGGGGAGATTCACCCAGAGGTGCAATCTCTCTGGGCAAATCTCCCGTTCCTGATTAACCAGAGGCTGTGCGACACTGGGTAAATCTCACCCACACATATGTTTTTAACACCAGCTATTAGCTATCAGCCTCTGATAAATTGGTTTGTAATAGCTGCGTGAGTGCCTCTTCCGGTACTCGCGCAGCAGCCGCAAAGTGAGACTTAATGTCATGCTAGCCGATCATAAATCAGTTAGCACAATGAGCTGAAAGGAGCTGAGAGGACCACTGCATACCCGCAGCTCTCCTCGGTAAATGAGCCTGTAAGACTTTTTCCATTAATGTGTACATGTTTTATTGGTGAACAAATACCTACTTACTTCCCAAAATAGCTTTTGTATCATTATCTAAAAAATGGCAGCAGGGATTGACATTTTATACTTGATTCTCTCTTCTTCAACACATCTCTTTAGCGGGACTGATGATATTAATTATCATAGCAGAGACAGCATTTTAGTATTAGAATGTTACAGGAAAACATAAACCAATATTTGTATTTTGCAATAAGCAACTAAGCATATTTTATGGTTTGGACATAACAGTGGCATACCTAGGAATCACTGGGGCCCCCATCAAAACTATGATGGGGCCTCCCTACCTGTGCTTCATCCACAGTGGTTTTCCCTGCAGTTGCTCCCCTTACTCCCCTGGTAGTTACACCCCTGGACATAAAGGTCAATTACTTTAGCTTCCCTAAATAACGATACTTTAAATAAATTCAATTGAAATTTAGATGTAAAAATATGAAAGCCATAGTCCTATAACAATCTACATGAAATATGTGAGTTTATGAAATATATCATACACGTTTACAGAAAACTGTGTGATGCCAGGATCACCACAATTACATTTTCAGTGAAAAGAATGCATAATGTACCATTGCAGTGTGGAATAATATTAAATAATTTTGCATCTAGATATACAAATACCTAAACACAAACAGACATTCAACCGAATGAACTGCTTGTGTTACCACTTTTTCTTACACAATTTCTCATCAAAGGAACAAGCACATTCAATATTTAGGCTACTGGAAGTACAGCAATAGACTTTTGTTTGCTTTAGTTTTATGTAAATGCAGAGTTGCCCTGTCTGGTTCACAATGGCTGGGGGATGTTACATTTGATGCCACTGTTATGATTATGATTTAAGAGCAATGTTTTTTCTTTAAAGAAGACTACATATTTATCATAACTAATAGTCCAAAAATGCAGATATAAAGCAGGTGATTAGACAGCTCCTCACATTCTTTCTGAATGAATTACACCGAGCATGCCTATCCCATTGGTAAGGGAAGAAAGTTAAGATTTTTCTAATATCTGTCCATATATCTCTATATGGACATTATAGTAAGATTATACAAATCACCTCACAATTAATTTCCTTCTATATAAGGAAAGCCAAATATATCATGCATGACAGGCAAAAAAGATTAAATATAAAAAATCACTTTCCCTCTTAGAGCTGCACTTTTTTCATTCCTGTATAGAAAAATCTAATTAATAAAGGTAAAAATTTTGGATGTATTGTTATCATAAAAACAGCTTTTTATATAACACAAAAAACTTTTTATCAGGAAAAACAATGTTGATAAATGTAGATTGTTCCTTTAAAGTTTGTTTAATTATGTTAAAATAAATATATTAAGCAGAAGATTTATAATTGTCAGTGAATGGAATAATTTTGCAATTAATAACAGGGCTATGTACCGAGAGCCGTAATCGCAAAGTTCCGTCTTAAAGTTCTGTTAATGTGTTAATGAGTATTCAATAACACTTAACAGGAACAGGCTATGTACCGAGAGCCGTTATCAGCTATTTGTGTCTTAAAGGATAAGTGCACTGTAAAATCAAGTTATGTTCATTTGGAAGCTGCAGCTTTAAAAATACCGTTGCCATATTTTTTTTTACCTATGCCCCTCCAGAGCCTAGCTTTGTGCCTTGAAAGTTGCTGACATCTTGTTACTGGTTTGCTGAATTTTAAGCTCCGCCCATCTGAGATTTCCTCTGCTTTCTCCTGCTTGAGCCTCAAACAGTAATGCTTGTGAGTTCCGTGCACACGCACGTGCATGGAACTCACAGGCATTACTGTTTGAGGCTCAAGCAGGAGAGTGCACGGACCTCACAGGCATTACTGTTTGAGGCTCAAGCAGGAGAAAGCAGAACAAATCTCAGAGGGGCGGAGCTTAACATTCAGCAAACCAGTAAAAAGATGTCAGCAACTTTCAAGGCACAAAGCTAGGCTCTGGAGGGGCATAGGTAAAAAAAAAAATATGGCAACGGTATTTTTAAAGCTGCAGCTTCCAAATGAACATAACTTGATTTTACAGTGCACTTATCAATCTTTGATCACTGGCCCCATCTGGAGTGATGGCCACCTCTTCTGAAAGAGGTCTAAAGGGCAGGGGTGACCTACCCTTTAAATTCATAGTAAACAACTATTGTCTCTACAAAACCAGTCACATTTTTAATAATAAAGTGGAGATAAGAAAGTCTATCTGGAATAAATGCCATTAAAATAAGAAAAGTAACATAGAAATGTTACAAAACAAAACAAAAAAAATTCATAAATGCAACATTGGTAGATTAAAACACTATGGGAAATCCTGTGGGATACATAAAAAGCATGCATACTGCAAGCGATTATGTCTATCTAACACTACAAGGAAAATATAGAATAATAAAAGATTTAAAGCTCCCAGAGGATGACAGAAAAAAAATCTTTCCCAGTCCTCTAACTACTGCACCCAATGAATTGCTCATGAATAATGAATGAAGCAGAAACTGCATTTAGTTGTTAAGAATAGTGCCAATGGGATCAGGCTCTGCAAAATAAAACAATGCAATCTCTTCAATGAATCACCCAATGCCACACATGCAAAAGAATCTGCTATTACTCATTATGTTGAATCTACTAATATTATACAGTGTGATCCCAAACAAATTAAATATTTTAAGCATACCATGAAAAATAATCAGAAACACTTAAAAAAAATAAATAAGCACCCAGTACGTAAATGACAGAGCCACTATGGCTGTGGGACATGTAGTCATGTTCAGAAAGAATGTGCAGTCTTTAAAAGAATGATTGGTCAGGCTAAAATATTAACAATACTCTGTACATTGGATCAATCTTTCTATCTGCCATTGAGAATATCTGGTCTATCTGGCCTATTTTTACCAGACCTAGGAAAACTACAGCACTAAAGCCTCGTAAACATGTGCGATCGCGGGTCACAACACACAATGTTTTGAATGTTCATTTCGGCCAATAAATGGCCCATGTATGGGCCCTTTATAGTCCGAACGGCGGGTCAGGACCCACGATCGCACGTGTGTACGAACCTTAATAAAACTACACCCATTCCATTATTTAGGGCTCAATAACACCAATTAAAGCTAACTAACAGAACTTTTTGAATACACTCTTTTTTCTCCACTTTCTAAACAAGTCAGAATCTGTGAAAATTATAAATACACGAACATTTCATTAAAACACTACTAACAGCGAATGCTCATACTTTTCCATACCCTGTAGCTTTGTAAACAATATTTAAAGTATATTCCAGGGCTTTTTTTCAAGATACCTTTTAAGTTTTCTCTGGATCTAGGAAGTCAAAATGACTGAGCCCTGGTTGCAGAAAAACATGGAGATCAAGCTGTGCAGTCCACCAAGCTAACTGCCTGATTGACTTGCATGATATCAGCTCCGGGGAAGTCTTCAGAAGTAAATACCTAGACTAAACTTAAACGACTGAAAGTCTGTCTAAATAAATGTCATGTTAACAGTATGAGAAATAGTTGATTGTGTTCCTAGTTTAGTTATTCAGGCACGCATTTCTTATTCCCTCTTAATTAATGTGTTCGAGGGAAACACACAGTCCCGAACATTCTCCCTATGCAGTGTATAGGAAGAAAGCTCGGGACTGTGTGTATCCTGATCTTTGATAAATGATCTTACAGATCCTGTCATTTTTTTAAAAATCTGCCCTGTGTGTACCCACCTTTACACCTGATTGGTTGGGGCAAAATTAG
Organism: Hymenochirus boettgeri; assembly: GCA_019447015.1. Classification (NCBI taxonomy): domain Eukaryota; kingdom Metazoa; phylum Chordata; class Amphibia; order Anura; family Pipidae; genus Hymenochirus; species Hymenochirus boettgeri. The sequence goes on from CM033472.1 coordinate 107,492,559, forward strand.
CAGCATTTATAACGATAAGTACTTTAATTGAATCTCCCTGTAAGTTTTTAATTTAACATTTTTCCCAAAGACATTAATAATGTAAACCAAGATTGTTTGGTTATTTTAAGGTACTTTTAACAGGTTAAATAAAAAATTTTCATAGAAGAAATTGACATATTGATAAAACAACTAATAAAGTCAGTATTGCAGTTGCATTACACCTGCACTACACATGTGCAGTATGGATCATGTCTACCTGATAAAAAGGTATGGCTTCTCTGTCAAGAGATTTCGTCACAGAGACTTCTCCTGTATTTTCATTTATTCTGAATGTTCCTTTGGGTTCTTGATCCACTCCCTTTCCTGAAAGCCGTATTTTGGAGCCTGGTATCCGATCACTGACGACAACCTAGGAAGTAATATATACATATAAATATTTTATATAAGGTGTGGAAAATGATAAGGTGCAAGCAGTTGTTTAATATAAGAAATCTAAAGGAAATGTCCATTTTTGTCAGTAAAAAGGATAGTTCTAATATTGTTGAAATTTGTTTATGGATTCTCCAGTGAATCAAACTACACTGCTTAATTTCCTGCAACTTAAAAACTACAACCAAAATTATTGATGACTTTACAGAGATAATTTTACTGCTTATCGTAACTTAACTGACAGATCAGCAGAAAATGTAAGATGCTGCATGAACCATGGAATTTCAGAGAAATTATTAGTTTCAGTATAACTCTAGTCCAATTACAGAAAATGCTATACAGATTTTCAAATTTTAGTTGGCAACTGCTAGTGTAAACAGCCCCAACGAAATGAGAATTTATACTGTACAAGTTTTATTTGAAATTCATCAGCAAAAAAAAACGCTGCCATGATCAGTTGCACATCTGAAAAATTAATAGTGGTGTGAGGATTGTTAGTCAGTTCAGAATATAGAACACATTTACTGCATGCTGTGAAATTAGACTTAGAAAGAAAGTGTAGCTATATCTATCAATTTCTGGAAGTGTGGCAAGAAAAAATGTGCTCTCTATGAATATGTAAAATATTAAACTACATCTATATTAAATATCTAATAACCTTGTATTAAATGTATTATACAACATAACTAAATTCTAGGAATGTACTATAGTTTCAAACCTGTTTTTTGAGTTGAAACTATTGGTTTCAGTATTGAAATATCCTTGGTCTAAACTACCAAAAATTCTTTATGCAGAACTGCATTAAGTGATGACATCACTAAACACATTATAATAATATAATAACATGATATAGTAACTTTGAGTATAATAATACTTTTCAAAGTTTATTTCCTTTTTCTTGACTAAATTCTCTTTGAAAGTTTTTTACCTCAATACAGTAAAACACCCCTTATTTCTTGTTTTGTACACAAATTTTCTTTTTAACAATTCAACCACAAATAGCCTTTTATCACCTTAGAGGGCAACTGTGGTCTCAAAACAAGTTAGGGTTAAATGAAAGCCTGCAGTATTTCCTTTAAAATGAGCCAACAATCACATATCTGGCTGGAGCCTGTGAAAAATTACATTGGGGTGAATGTTCAAACTTCCTGCTTCGAGTAAGTTGAGTGACATCACCTGACCTCTGCCCCGCCTGTCTGCCCCGGGGAGAAGCATGCTCAGTTAAGACTTAATGCTGGGGAAGTAACTGGGGAAAAAATTAACAGTTGAGAAAGAGACCCTATTAATGCAGGCTGAGGCTGGTCACATCACTATATGCTGGTCACATGGCTGAAAACAGGAAGTGTTCAAGCAGAAAGTAATATTGCTAAACCTTTCCAGCAATACTTTCTCATGAATTTCATCTAGAGATGTGATTTAGGTTTTCTTTTGAAGGTGTGATGGAAGGCTTTTTATATAATTCTTACTAGTTTGGAAGAATTAAAGACCACACTTACCCTTTAACTTTTAATCACTAAAGAATCTAACCATGGGCAGCACGGTGGCTTAGTGGTTAGCACTGATGCCTTGCAGCACTGAGGTCCTGAGTTCGAATTCACCATTGGACACATCTGCAAGGAGTTTGTATGTTCTCCCCGTGCTTGCGTGAGTTTCCTTCGGGCACTCAGGTTTCCCCCACAATCATAAAGAAATACTGTTAGGTTGTATGTTTCAATAAATGTGCTTAGATTGTAAGGTCTTAGAGCCAGGGCCTGATGTAAATGTATATATGTAAGTAATTGTAGCTACGGAAGATGTTAGCGCTATATAAATCTACAATAATAATAATGTAAATACCATCAACATAATACACATACAAGTGGTCTTCCCAGAAGATTTATTACTAATTCTGCATGACACAGTCCTATCCTACTGTAAATTCATATATACATACTGTATATTCAAACATATTGCATTGACCTATTGTAAAGAACCTTTTAGAATAATTTACTTTAGGGATTATGTGGTTATTGGGTAGTTAAGCAGATAGAAATGTTGTAACAAAATAGAAACTAATCAAAGAAAGGTGCATTGAACAATTTATTAACTTATTATTTCCAAGAAGAATTGCTGATGGATGTTGCAAATTTCAGAAATACGCGCAAGTCAGCAACAACAATAACAGAATCTTAGTAATTGTTTCTCCAGTTATGCAGAAAACATTAAACAATTATTACTAAATTTATCATATTTCTGCATTAACCTCGTTATAGTGCAAAACGTATACATTATAATGTACAAAGCAAGTTGAGCTACACATCACCTTTATAGAACTTTATAAACAAATTATTTAAAAAAGGATGCCATACAACAAAATGCCCAATGATATGCAGCAGGTAAATTTAATGTAGCCCCTTCCCTGAACTGAAAGAAGTAGCACCAAGTTTTCTATAGAAAGCATCAATCAATTTTGTTGATAATTCACAAGAAATCTTTGTTATACGGTCATTTAAGGAATCTTTTGAAAAAAAACCCAAAAAGCTAAACCATGTTTTTCTATCAAATTGCCTTTAAAAAGGAATATTACAAAGTCCAGCCACAGCCTTGCTCAAGGAGGAGAAGAAGGAGCTTATTGGAGAGCTCTTTTGCATCATCCAGGGTGAAAAACAATAACAACGTTGTACCCACTGAGTAAGAGGCAACGAAAGGAGGAAATGAGTGGTTTCTTTTTTTTTTTATAAAAAAGAGAACTAAACCTAATTTTATTACCCTTAATGTGAAAGCTTTTCTCCTCATATCACCTATAGATTGCAAGATTCTTTTCTAGTAAGTTGCATTTATGGAGATATAACAAATTGATTCAGTAACTAAGAAGACTTCCATGTTGTTGCCAAAAACCTCACAGCCCACCTAGGCTTTAAAGAGCATATTTTAAAGCCCATGCCCCCTGACCCCACTATTGACTGTTTCCATGATCATATTTTCTGTACAGATGTCTCCACATCAATAAGGAATTCCCTTATAAGACTTAAAAAATTGCTGTTATGATGTCAAAATTATAGCAAAGGTCTTCGCAAATAGACTGAGCTTAATCCTACCCAACTTGATTCATTACGCTCAAACCAGATTCATCCCCGGCTGTCAAACAACTGGCAACATGAGAAAACATAAGAAAAGCCATCATACTGATGCAATACACTGACACCCACTCAATACCCTCAGTTTTCTTATCCCTAGATATTGAAAAGGCCTTTGATAAAGTAGACTGGACATACTTGGAAAGAGTTTTAATTAAATTTGGCTTCCCAAACCGCTTCATTACAGGTATCTTCAGTCTTTGCAACAACCCACAAGCACTAGTTTGCTACATGGGATATCCATCAGTAAGATTTCAAATCAAAAACAGCACGAGACAAGGTTGCCCACTGTCACCCCTACTATTCACCCTTTGTATAGAACCATTAGCTGCCAAAATTAGAACAATCCCAGATATTACAGGAATAACCACCGGACATATACACTCTAAACTGTCATTATTCGCTGACGATACCCTCATATATTTAACCAAACCTCTTATCTCCCTCCCGAATATATATTAAACACTTTCAGAATACGGGTCTCTCTCTGGCTTCAAAATAAACCACACCAAATCAATTGCATTTCCTCCAATACCCACGATATATTACATGAAAAGTTCCACTTTAAATGGAACATCAACCCACTTAAATACCTAGGTATCTACCTAAGCCCAAAACACCTATTCCTCTACAACCACAACTACAGCACACTAATCCCAGAATTGATAAAACAACTGAAACAATAGACCCCCTACCCTCTATCATTAGTAGGTAGAATAAACACAGTTAAAATGATGACACTCCCTAGGATCCTATATTTATTTTGAGCACTTCCCCTCGCAGTTAAACAAACAGATCTATCAAAACTTCAAAAAAAAATTTATATGACAAGGCAAAAGAGTTTGAATAAAATACAAATATATAGCAAGACATAAAACTAAAGGTGGCTTCTCACTACCAATACTATCATCATATTTTAAAGCAGCAAGATTAGCTCAGATAATACAAGCAGCAAACGGCTCAAACATACATTGCTGGCTTGACATTGAAAATGAACTCTTAAAACCGTTACACTACTCTTCAATATTTTGGATCTTCAGAGAGTCCAGAATTAACTACAGAACTCATCACACACAATCTATTACCTCAACCCTACAAATATGGGAAAATTACAATAAAAAACTTCAACTCATACCACATCCCTCAATCAAAACCCCATTGTTACACTCCCCCTTCTCCCCTGTGGGTCTCTCAGAGGATGAATCTAATATCTGGAAATCACTAGGTATTCTTACTATCAAATATATACTAACCATGGGGAATAATCCCATGTTATGGGAAGAAGTGACTAAAACATACAACCTCCCTCCCCACTTATGGTTCTTCTACACAAGGATATATCACTTCACACACAAAACTATACAAAAATGCAAAGAAAATCAACTTACCCCTTTTGAAAAACTATTCGATAAAATGTCATTTACATCCGGGCTAGTCTCAGACATATACTTAATTTTATGGCATGATACACAAAAACACATTACTCTGCTAAATGGGAAGAAAGATTCCAAATAGACCTTGATGATTAAAAATGGGAAGCAACATACACACACTCCCACAAAAGCTCAACTAATACAATAACCAGGAAACAACACTTTAAAATACTATATGATTGGTAGAGATGGCCGAAAATACATATTTTCGCTCTGTTTTCGGATTCCTGGATCTCGGGAAAATTCCGAAGATTCGAAGATCTGAAAACGGGACAAATTTACGAAGATTTTCGAAATGTACGGAGCTATTTTCGATAAATTTCGAAAAATATCTTTGAACGTTCGAAAATCCTTGAAAATACGATCGGAGACCACTTTCGAGATTCCGATCGTATTTTCAAAGATTTTTGAATGTTCGGGGCTATTTTTGAAAATTATCGAAAATCACGTTCGAAAATCCTTGAAATACGATTGGAGACCACTTTCGAGTTTCCGATCGTATTTTTGAAAATCGAACATTCGGGGCTATTTTCGATAATTTTTGAAAATAGTCTCGAACATTTGAAAATCTTTGAGAATGATCGAAAATAGCTCTGTACATTTGAAAATCTTTGAAAATGTGTTCTGAAGTCCCGAAATCCGGAAGATCCATTCGGATCTTTCGGATTTCAGAACCGAGGGGTTCCGTGTTGAACCCAGATCCCATCTCTTATGATTGGTATACAATCCCAGAATTTTTACACAAAATATCTAACACCTATCCCAATATATGCTTCCATGGCTGCGTACTCCCAGCCTCCAAACAACATTGTTGGTGGCAATGCCTATTAATACAACTATTTTGGCAGATCTGGGAGACCCTTATAAACAATATCTTCTCAACACATATCACCCTGTCACCGTTCACAGCATTATTCAACTTATTTGAATATAACCTTAACCAGAATTGAATCTTTAGCTACTATCAATTTAACCAAAGCAGGATTTGCATGTAGGGTTGGAAAACAATATTTTTACAGGGAAAAACTGTTAAGTTAAAATGCAGTCTATGGATATAAAAGTACAAAGAGGCTTTGGAAGTGAACATAACTGGTATGCTTAATATATAGTGGCTTGTCAGATTCACTTGAAGTTTTGTTGCATAATAACCATATGTACTGTACAAACATACTTTCTAAAGCCAACGTAGTACTATGAAATCTGGCTGGTAACTTTCTAGGATTTTTGCATATGTATGGCAGGCTTAACACCTCAAATTAGGGCACATGTGCTTTACAGGGAGTATCTCTTTCTTGAAATGCTTGTGAAGGTTCTCATTCATCCAGGACATGAATATCTGTTGTATTCAGTTTGTCATCCGACTGGCTTTCTCAATTCAGAATGACTTGTACAAGAATCTGTTGGCAATTATGTACCCTGGAAAGTCCCAATTAGCATATCACAGCCAGGTGTTAAGGAGCTTCTGAATGTAAGGCGTGGTTGCTTTGTGGCTAAGCGGTGTTATAGGAACGCCCAGGGTAAGGTGTCAAAACAGCATTGTACATGCCAGACAGTTGGTGTCGAACCCCCCCACCTCTATTTAGGCTTGGTTTCTTTATTTTCACATAAATAGCCTCCTTGACACCTCTATTGAACCAGTCACGTTCCTTTGCCAATATGTTAACATTACAATCTTTAAAGGTATGCCCTTTTTCCTTAAGATGCAGGTATACAGCTGAGTCCTGACCTGAGAAATTGTCTCTTCTGTGCTGGACCATATGTTGATGCAGTTGCTGTTTGGTCTCCCCCACATACAAATCAGAGCACTCTTCACTGCACTGCACTGCGTATATGATGTCGCTTTTCTTGTGTTTCTGTATTCGGTCCTTCGGATATACCAATTGCTACCTCAGTGTGTTTGGTTTAAAGCAGACAGGGATACTGTGTTTTTTGAAAATTCTTCTTAATTTCTCAGAGATCCCTGCTACATATGGGATGACCATGTTCTTCCTCCTTTCTTCCTTTTCCCCTTCACTGTTGGTATACATGTTCTTTTCTTTCCTTCTACTTCTTTTGACAAAGGCCCAGTCTGGATATCCACAAGTTTTAAGGGCTCCTTTGAGATGTTTCATTTCTTTAGCCTTCGCCTCTGTGCTAGTGGGGATGTTCTCTGCTCTGTGTTGCAATGTTCTGATGACACCCAGCTTGTGATCTAAAGGGTGGTGGGAATCAAACATCAAATACTGATACTTCCTTGCTACATGTAATATTATGTAACCTCCCTCCAAACACACACACCTCCTAAAAACGTAATGCAACCTACTATAAACTATCTTATACTAGGAAGGAAAGATAATCAAGGGACAATTAAAAAAAAAATCCAGGGCAACATGGACTGTAAATCTAGCAATGTTTTGTATGTTTGTTTTTTTTAAATCAAGAGACCTAATTACTAGAGATGGTCGAACTATTGAAAGTTCGGTCCGTTTTCGAACTTTCGAACTATTGTAAAAGTTCGAAAGTTAGAAAACGGACCCATTAAAGTCTATGGGAGGCAAATAGTTCGAAAAGTTCGAGTCAAATACAACTAAAATATTAATGGTAACTTAATGTAAATGGCTGTGGGACCTGGGAAATGGTCTGGGGAGCATGTTCCAATATCCAGGACTTAAGTAAAATCGATTTTACTCTCACGCGCGCTACTTTCGAGCTTTCGCGTTCGAACGTTCGAGGTAACATGGACATTTTACTCGCAGATTCGATACTCGCGTATAGGCTGTAATGGAGACTTTACTCGCAGATTCGATGTTCGTGCCTAGATACCATGTACATTTTACTCACGGATTCGATACTCGAACATTTGAAAAATCATCGAAAGTCCGGGAAATATCGAAAGTCCGTGTCCGAGATAGTTCGAGAAGTCCGGGTCCGTTCGAACTCGAACAGTTCGGCTCAAACTCGGGTTCGAGTTCGAGTTCTATGCCATCCCTACTAATTACACTGCAGAACATTTTATAATAATATATGTAATAATGAATGAATAATAAAATACAGTTAAATATTCGCTGCTTATCCTTTTCATTAGATATTGTACCTTTTGCAAATACTTCTTTTTATAACCTTGTTATATGGAAAAATTACAGCAAGTTTAATCTTCAAAAATGCTGCAAAAAAGGACTGATGCACCCAGGTTTGTATTGAATCTACATTTTCTAATGATAAATTGCTTTCTTTCATTTGCAGCTTCTTAAGGTGTGCATTCAAATTTCCAGCCTGCTATTTATCTAATGTGTAATGGCCAGAAAATTGTCATTACATTCAAACATCAAGTTATATATTCTTCTTTTCAGCTTTTATCTTTGAACTTCATAAATATTTTAAGCTTAAAAGATGGTATTCATCTCTCAAGAGCAATGAGGCAGTAAACGCTTGCTACCCATGAAATAGATTATTCTTCCAATATATGCAGTCATTAATCTGGGGATTAAATCAAGTCAATATGCCATAGAACAAAGCAAATGGAATGCATTTAGGGTTCTATAGATCAATAATGGCCTGAGATGCAATCAAATAAAATGTGAGGACTTAAAATATTATAAATGATAGTGAGTTATGCCAGAGAAAATGTTCTTTGATTGGTAATTTATTAGGACTAAAACCCTCAAAATAGTTTAGTAAGGAATATATATATATTTTTTTTTTCTGTAGACCCTATTTATATCTCTTTTTTTCAATCTGTTTTAGTTCATATAGGGGTAAAAGGTTGAGATCATAGGTTATTGAAAACTATGAACAACCCATCTGATGCTCAATGCATTGACATGTTTCTACTCTATATCACTTAGTGCTATAAATAGAAGGCAAGGAAGCTACTTCTATCTATGAATATAACAGTTAACATAAACAATAAACATAGCTGTCAAGGTTAAATAAATACCTCAATCTATGACCGAAACTGACTTTCAAAGTTCTAAAAAACCAATTGTATAAAAATTTTTAGAACTCTCAAAAGCCATTTTAAATTTTTGGATACAAATTAAAAATTTTCGCAGTTTCGGTTTTTGAGTTTTTAACAGTTCCAAATCTAAAAAAGGTTTGTTTCGGAAACCAGTATGAACCGACTTGCAGTTAGAAAGCAGTGATAATCTACTAGTAGAGTCTAAAGACTAAAACTTAGACTTCACTAGTGTATCAGCTTAAAATAAACAAGTCTAGCTTACTGTCTGCAAAAATATGCTAAATTAAAGTAAAAAATCAAAACAATAGTTGCATTTATTTGGAGGATTTAGTGCTGTGATTTAGCTCTGTGGGGAAATTTACTGTTCAATTTTATGTGGGGAGAAATTCTGAATACAGAAATTTTGAATCGGCAAGCCGTGGGTCCAAAAATGACTAAAGCCATCGGCAGCTCTGTCTGTCGTTCTAGACGGAAAATTTCTACTCTACTATGTATAAAATGCAAGAGGAAATTTTGGTGCACTCATGGGCCTTAAACAACAAACTTTTTATCAGGAAACAATCAATGCATTTCAGCCACCATCAGGATCACACTACAAGTCCACACACCAAATTTTTTACTACTACTAAACTACTCCCCTACGGGTAAGTGTGTTTAGCAAATCAACATCAACCCTTTGGTTAACTGGTGTCCTCCCTTAAAGTGTAAGTCATAACCATTTTCATTGGTACAAAAAAAAAGACATTTGTAGAGTTCACCAGTTTAATTAAGATAACAGTGATTTGACCTGTGCTGTTTTCTATTTATATTGTATGCTGCCTATTTTGTCTTTTTTTAGGATGAATGAAATTTCTATAAAATGATACTCTCACTATAATTTTTAAGCAAACATATACTGAATTAAATAGTTATAGCAATAAGGTAAACACAAGCATATTGGTCATACATTTAATACAAAAATGTAAAATAGCTTTGCTCATACAATCATAGCATTAGCATTTAGATATAGGCAAGTGTCTCTTGCTATTAAGGTTGTTTCATGAAAATACTGTTTGTTGTCCTTTTATTGGAAAGACTAAAGATCCTTGTTACACAGACGAGAACTGGAGTGGATCGCAACTACTAATGGCTTAATAGCATTATTTGCAATATGCCGGAATATGCTTACTTGCCATGACATACTATTTAGTCACCCACCAGCTGCTGCTGGGAAGTAAAATCAGAAACTTGAGGGTAGAGATGTCCGAACTTTGCAAAATCCGGTCTGCTCGAGGATACACAAATTTTCGAGAAAATTCGAAAATCCGCGAGCGGACCCATTAAAATGAAAAAAATCCTAGAAAATACGGGAAATCCTCGTAATTTCAAAAATTTTCAAAAATACGAGAAATCCTCGTAATTTCGGAAATTTTCGAAAAACGGATTTTCGAAAATACCAGAAATCCTGGTAATTTCGAAAATTTTAGAAAATACGTATTTTCACACATTTTCGAAAATACAAGAAATCCTCGTAATTTCGAAAATACAAGAAATCCGTGGTTCGGAAGTTCAGAAGGCGGAAAATCCGGAAAAATCCGCCGTTCGCAAACGTGAAAAATCCGCGGCGGATCTGGGTTCGGATCCGCGAACCGTCCATCCCTGCTTGAGGGTGGATTAAAAAAGACCCAGACTTCAGAGAGAGGTAAGAGTAACCCCAGGAAGGAACTACATACCTTTCTAAAAAAAAAATCCTTTAGTTCTTATATTTGTTTCTAATAATGCAAATGCACTATGCACATACACTTGTCATAAAATAGAATCTTTGGAAAAGAACTAGAATACACTTTGAACCTGAACCTCTAATAAAATAATCTTTCAAAATGACTGATCAACTAGTCTTCTGGAGGTCTGGGTTTAAATGGCCTGTGCTCACATGTTGTAACAATTTTGCTATTTGGTTACCCTAACATACAGTTGATTGCTTAAATGTGTATAGTTCCTACTCTCATGTAAAGGTAATATTATTTATACTCACTAATGAGGTTTCTGATGAAGGACATCATTTACCCAATAGATGCAAAATGTGCATTTTTTAAGGGCCATCAGAGAAAGGTAACAGTTGTGACTTTAATGCAAGCCATGCTTTATATTTTCAGTACAAGCTCTGCATCTAAGCAATAGATTGCCCAGGGATAGAAAAAGTACAGTTTCTAAATCAGCATTGCTGATTGAAGTGTGATAGCAGAAAAGACAACCCCCCCCCCTCCGAACATTAGAAAAAGATTTGCAACAAGGAGAACTTTAAAAATATTACTGCCACACAAACATTATACAATACATTTTCCACTTGAGAAATCTATTTCTTAGCAATACTATGCCACAGTAATTGAACATACTGACATATTGTTTCCAGCCTTTCAATTTTATTTCTAAATCTTAACAATAAAGCAATGTAGCCTTGATCTATAAGGTCACGTTGCAATTTCTAAGTGTACAAAGCACCACCTGAAAACATTTATAATGCGTAAACAGATATCATAAATATTAATTGAAACCATTTATCAAAAAAAAGCATAACCTTCTTTGTAAAGGAGTAAAGGCAGCCAGTATACTGTTTAACATAAACCTTGAAAAATGTCTCCCTACAACAGGATGTAGTTTAAAAAAATGCTTGACATCTTTTAGTTTCCCCTTGTGAATCATCTCTTTTTTTCATTATTCAAAGCTAGGGATGGACTAGAACTCAAACTCGAGCCCGAGTTTGAGCCGAACTTTATGAGTTTGAACGGACATGGGAGACCAGGGTTTGAATCCTGGCTAGGGGCAGCTATACAAATATTTGGATTATTATAATACCCTAGTAATGATATATTACTAGGTTATATAGTAACATAATAACCATATGATAACCTAGTAATATATTATCCATATAATGTAGTGGCTGGATAGTGTACTGGTTAAACTCACCACCTTTGACATGGGAGACCAGGGTCCGAATCCTGGCTGGAGGCTGCTTTACAAATTTTGGACTATTATAATACCCTAGTAATATAATAACCATATAATAACCTACTAATATTATAACCATATAATACCCTAGTAATATAATATTGTTATATTACTAGGTTATCATATGGTTATTATTTTACTAGGTTATTATATGGTTATTATATTACTAGATTATGGTTATTATATTATAATACCCTAGTAATATAATAACCTAGTAATGTAATAACCATATAATAACCTAGTAATATAATAACCATATGATAACCTAGTAATATAATAATATTATATTACTAGGATAGTATATGGTTATTATATTACTAGGTTATTATATGGTTATTATATAACTAGGGTATTATAATAATCCAAACATTTTTATAGCTGCCCCTAGCCAGGATTCAAACCCTGGTCTCCCATGTCAAAGGCTGTGCCTTTAACCACTACACTATCCAACCCTTCGTTCGCTAATCCTAGGAAGGACCGTTTGCTAACAGGAAGGATCGTTTGTTCGATAATCCTCTAATGTATTGTCGAATGTAGCCAACCTGATTTTAGGAAGTGTTTTAACAAGTTTTGGAGATAGTGACATGTTCTCTAGACCATTTCCCAGGTGCCACAGCCATTTACAGTAAGTTACCATTGTTAGTTTAGCTGTAAATCACTCGGATTTTTCGAACTACACTCCCCAATTGTCTTGAATGGGTCCGAATTCAAACTTTTGAACTTTCAAAGTTCGAAAGTTCGAAAACGGACCGAACTTTATATATTTCGGCCATCTCTATTTAAAGTTCATGAAAAAATTAAGATTTATTTAGAAAATATATATATATTTTTTTAAGATACTATACAGGGAAACAATTCTTAAGTTTTATGACTGACTCAAAGTAACGTTACTGTTTTACAAAAAGAAAAAAAGAAAAAAAAAAAGAAGGCATGATCATGGAGGGCACTTCTTGTTCATGAATACTTTTGGTTAATTAGAAGAATAATAATGTCCAGACACTACAAACGTCCCTCCCCACGTTCCTGCAATATTATGACAACTGCCTGGGATGATTGTAATATAGATTGCAAACAGTGATCCATCTGGGAAAAGTTGCAGGAACATCACCCTTGATGCGATGATTGATTCGACATTTAATCCAACAGTCAAATCAATGTAAAATCAATGTAGTGTATGGGCAGTTTAAGTACCATAGTAGGTGGAAAAGAATTTGCATCTGTTAATAAATATAAATACTTTTTATAAAAAACAGCTTAATTAGCCCTCATTGCAACATGATTTCACCACATCACCGTAACACTTGTTTTGACATTTTCAATTTATTTTGTGTTTGATATTGTTCAGCTAAAAATCCTTTTTTGCCAACTTTTAGTTTTACACGAGTTAGAGCCCTAAGTATAACATTTTGTCACTTTAATAACGTAGATTGTCATGGGAAAGTCAGATCCTAGCATAATATCTTGGTTGTCCAAGCAGGGTTAAACTCTTACTTAAAAAAATACTTAAAAGCTTAAAACACCATGGTATATTTTTATAATCCGATTTACACCCTTCTCCAAATGCACTGTACATCCCTTAGATGTAATTATAGATTTTCCACAGTCACTGGTCCCTTTGGAAACAAATTCAGTCTTGTGTGCTGGGCTTGGAAGGTCAAAGAATGAAGATAACATTTTTCTTTAACTGTGGAAAAATTTATCTGAAGGTTACAGGTCTTCAGCTGTATAGATCCTGATGGGATATACTAGTATCCCATGAAGGTATCAATTCAATTCATGCCATAAGTGCATTAAATGTGTCCGGCATTGAGTATTTTACCAATTAATTTAAAATTTATTAAATCCTGCTTTACAAGAAAAAAAGTCACATTCCATTATAGTCATATAAACTATGTTATTCTACAAGAAAAGACTAGTAAATGAATGTATTCATGTAAAGTATTAAAAGGTATGTATACTGTCATATTAATCCATAATTAAATACATGTAAGCAGCACTGAGGTTTGTGTATTGCTGCATGTCTTCAATTCAGTACTTGTTTTGCTCAGCCTAAGTATTTTTTTTTAAACTAAGCATAGTAAGTAATAACTATGAGTTATTAATTTGGCTCTGAAATTATCCTAGTTTTGATTCAGAACTGCCGGTTTCGAAAATCCGTGAATCGGACAGATTTTTTTTTTTAAATTTAAAACTCCGAACTTTTCAGCAAAAATCCCATTCAAAAATTTAAAAATTTCTATCGAAAAAATTAAAAATGCTATTGAAAATTTGAAAATTCCTATTCAATTGAGTTCAAATCAGATTTTCAATAGGTTCCTTGGAATCGATGCCGAAACTTGCCAGTTTAGCTTATCTCTAATTTCTATAAGCCAGCACTGAGAGATGGAATTTTCCACCCTGCAGTTACACATACCAACTGTAACTCTTTCAGTTAGAGTTCCACCCTTCCAGCAAAATCCAGAAGAGCCTATGATAATAAGGCACTTGGATGACAGCTGAAACATAAAATGCCTCAGACTGGATATCTAAAAAAAAAAAAAAGAGAGACAAAAATATGGCATAGCAATAGCTGGAATGTATAATATTATACAGTTATGGGCAAATTTTAAAAAAACCTTGTGTACATACCCTTTAAAGCAGTAGTAGCATTTATTCATCTATCCATCAAATCTAAACCAAAACCATAAATTAGTAAACCTTGTTATTTTAATTAATTTTATAGTATGTTTATAGTCTGTTCATACACATGTATATTACTATAAATGCAACATTCTTTGCTTTGATATTGTCTTTTAAATATTTAGCATCAAGTAATGCTTGAAGTGTTATACGTCTACATAACTATTATTTCCTCATAATACCAATATTTATTTATTTATTGTGTTTCATGGTAAGTTACCTAGAAAATACCATATTGTTACTCGCACTCACAAATTTGACCATTTTCTTTTGAATTGGCAGATCATAGATCCTTGGATCTCTGAATTGTCTTTTGTAAACCATAAAAAAAGTGCATTCGCTTAAAATCAGAGTGCTTTCCATACATGGAAAAACTAGTATTTCAATAAACCTTAAAAGTCTGTTCCTAAAAAGACTGCTCTAGGCTCAGAAATTAGATTACTTGATGGTTTACAATCTGTGACTGAGCAGCTAAGGCTCTAATGCTGCCAAATTTAAGAATTTTTTTTTGTAATTTGTAGGTTAAAAAAGTCGAGTTTCCCTGAGTGTTTGTAAGTCAAAACACCTCCACTTTTAGAATCCAGGAAGTCAACAGCAGCCAGTATTAACCCAGCAATGTCCTGTCACCTCTGTCTGCCTTGCCTCTGTCTGCCTTGTCATCAATTATGGCCATAATGCTACCATCACACCCAATGATTTTACCAGGGTTTACTGGCCATGCTGTATTTAAAATGCTCTATAAATGCATTTCCCCCCCTTAAATGAAATAATATATACGGAAATTAGCTCCCCTCATAAATAGTTACAAATTTAACATATGTAGAAAAATCTTGTTATGTAGTGAAATATACATCCCCTACTTCCCTCTGTCTCTCAAAAGGTTTCCACCTCTTCTCTAAGCTTTTTCTACAAGCTTGTAGATACTCAGAGGGGTCAGCTAGGGAAATAGCATTTAAGAAGTCTGTGCAATCAAACAAAAAGGAATTCTGGGAAAAAAAAGGTAGGGGGAGGGTTGAGGGATGGTGTACTTTAAAATAAACCAAAAAAAAAATGCTTTTTCCTCAGTGGAGATACCCTTTAACTTGCTTTTACAGTGTACTTATCCTTTAATGGATTAATGCATAGCTCAACAAATTATACAGAATCCTTAAAATGCATTTTTTTCTTGGGAATCGCACAGTTCATATGCCACAAGCCAAGATAGTGATAGGAACCTTTGGAATGGAGAGGGTAGGACTTTTTGGTCTGATGGTGGCTACTGGTTAAATGTGGTTGGTGCTTACACATGTCTGGGTGTGATACACTAAATGTAGTTTCTTACCATGGAATATAAATTAATATTTAACTTGTACTTTTCTCTACTACACAGTCCTGCAATGATCATAGAATGAAGCTGACCACACACTGTATATTCTAATTGCAAAGTGCAATACAACAAGTAATATCAGGGCCTGCCTAGGAATATTATTCCACGCTACTCTTTAGTCAGCTGGACCCTCACATTGTACAGCTGTGTAAGATTGTAGAGGGGCATTCCTAAACAAAAGACATCTGCTGTAGTCTTCTAAAAAAATAATAATCAGCAATTGAAATATGTGACACATAGGTTAATGATGATGGCATACCTATGCAATGTTTATAAGGGTAAAGTTTACAGGACATTCTTGGCTCACACAAAATAATTAAGAAGAAATAAAAGAAAGCCACAAGTCAAAAGGTTGCACGGATTGCATTGACCATGCGCAATAAGATTTCACTGCTATTCAAATACCCTCTAGGAAGTAAGATCCTTACCTGCAAGAAGGAAAGGAATCTAATTTGACAGAAAAGAACAGAACCAATTTGTTAACACTAAACTGCTCTGTCACTAATAAATGTGTTTACAATGCCATGTAATGTTTTAAGAGAAGGCAAGCAATAACATCCCCTCTAATTAGATATTTGAATTATGATCTGTCTTCAGATTAAATGTTTTTTTTTTAATTAAAAAAACATTCCTAATGAAATTATTGTATGCAAATTAAAATATGGCAGCCACAGTAACTGATGACAATAATTCAGAAAATATTTAAAGCAGAACAGTCTGCAAGGTTTTATAAAGTTTCTTTTAGTTTTTATATTTCAGGCATCCACATTGTTCAAATGTTACCCTGCTGTGGTCAGTGGTATAGATGCTATTAGTTATTTGTACTGAGATATTTATAATACTGAGCTATGCATATGATCTAGGGAAAATGCTGACAACCTTGCTAATACTGCAATGATAATCAGGCAAACAAACAGTTAAAAGTGGCTTGTCGTGGTATTTTGTTTCAGAAATACGCTCTCTCCATTTTTCTTTCTTGATGCATCATTTACAACTTCTGTCGGAAAAGCCGGGCACATTTCAGAGAGGTGTGTCATATTTCATAGGATTGTCACATACACAGGACAGCCTTAAAGATTCTAAAATGAAGAATAACTACTGCAAGAATGAAATCCTGTTCAATCATTCAGATTTTTGACTTCAGTCTGTTTTTTTGACTCACTTTTAGATGATGATTGATCGCATCAAAGCATAGACTGCCATAGCCTACTCTCTCTGGCTTATTTACGATGTTGGGAAAATTGGCTTAAATTTATATGCAAAGTAAGGGCCTTAAGCATATCCAATTTATCCTCTCACTTTGAGAAAACTACTAACACTCTTACTGCCAAGAGCTACTATTTTGCATTCACCTTTACCCAAACCCTTTTGCAATATGTTTGTTGTTAAAGCCTTGGGCAATAATGGAATTTAACAACTCTACATAGATTATTTCACACTATCGGAAGACCTGTTTTGAACTGTCTTCTCACTGTTATGTTAACAGTTTAACCAAATCTAGTGCTTTGCTGCTATTCTAAAACACTTCTTGAATGCCTATTAAGTGAATATCTTGTACTTTATTTCAATAGCAGTCCCAAAAATTTAAATGTAAAAAAACAGATTTTTTTGTGATATAACTTTGTTATTAGGATCTTAAAGGGCATGTCCACCCCCAAAAATAAAATTTAACCCACTACTGGCCACACTGTGTAGTGCTAAAAAATCTTTACCTTACATACCTGCTCCTTATGGTTCTCCTGCAGTGCTTATTCAAAGTTGAAAAAAACTGAAGAGAAGAAGCTGTCTGTCAGTCATCCATTCCCTGCTGTTTCCTTAACCCCAGTAAGGACTGTGACATTCGCAGGAGAGCCCTTTCACACACCCTCCCTCCCTCCCTCTGGATCCCTCTTTGCTGCCTGTTGCCCTACCTCTAAAACCTTTTTAGAGGTAGGGCAACCGCCAGGTTTGTTTGTTAAAAAAAGAAGCAGAACTCTACTAACATTACTTCATTCCCTCTGCGCTCTGCATTGTTGGCAGCCACCTCTGTTATTGGCTGTCTCTCAGCCAATTACAGATGTGGCTGCTGGTTTGGCCCCTGCTTGCAACTTTCAGCAAGCAAAGGGCCAGGAACAGAGCACCGAGGGAACAAAGTAATTTGAGTAGAGTTCTGCTTCTTTTTTTAACAAACAAACCTGTGGTTGGGGGTGGGCTAGGGTGTCCTACAATATATTAAAAGGTTTTTTTGCAGGTGGACATGACCTTTAACAAAAGTTTCTAAAATATTTTCCTGACAGAGTGGTAAAGGATCATTTCAGAAAAAGCCTGATTGGATTATTGTCCTGATGAGTATATCAACAAAATGTCCACTTACTGAACTTATCTTTTAAAAGTGATATGTTTCATGACTGGACTATGGAGAACAAATGTTTACCAGCATCTTTGTGGTTGAATATTTTCTGGATACCAGTGTTTACTGTCATGTTTCAATCCACAATATTCTGTTTCTGTTCTGCCCAGTGGCCCAGTTCAGTTGGTTAAATTGGGACAAAAGATCAACTCTTCTATACCTAGCCTACGGCTAGCAATGACTATGTCTAACTAAGTGGTATTAATGAAACAGTGATGTAATCCGTAACTTGCTGTACCTAGAAGATGGGGAGGTAAGTAGAGATTAATAAAATTGGCGACAACTTACTGAAATAACACTTGATCCAATTGCGTGCTAAAAAACGCACACTAGTGTGGCCAAATTGGAGTGTCCACACTAGGTGCACGAGGGCTGTTTGCGATAAAATCCGTTGATCGGAGCGCATTTGATCACCAGACAGGGATCACAGTTCAAGTGGAAAGCGACGTGCACAAAGTGCGTGGGCTTAGTGTGGCCTCGGCCTTAATCAACATTGTTAAAAGGGCTTATGTTTTTCATCCAATACTTTTTATTTTAAAAGTAACTACATTGAAAATATTACTATCCAACAATATATAATCTGCTGCTGTTTTTCTATTTGACAACTCTACCAATTAATTTTGTGGGTAATTTTTTTACCTTTTGTTTTCATTGTATGTTTTTGCACACTATCCTGCAATCACTAAAATCCCATTAGGAATATTGATCTTCTGTCATGCAGAAAACACTCTCTACAATCAGTATCAACCTGCTGTCACGGCTCTTGTTATTTCCCTCTGGTCACTCAATTTTTCCTGCAATGAAACCTCTCCCTGCCAATGACCTGCATCCTTTACACAACTTCCTAGAATTAAACTTCTCCAAATTTGCTTTGGTTTAACTCTATACAATTAATCTGAAAGATCAAAAAAAACCATACTGTACCAGGCAAGTTTACATTATTTACTTGAACTGTTTAAAATATTTCATATTATATTTTTTTAACATATACTGTATGTTGTTTTTTCCGAGTCATCTCTGATAAAAATGCCTCCATGTTATTTACAATGTAGAATCCTCAAGGGAATTTACACAGAGTTGTTGCATAATAATTCTCATCTTAAAGGGCAACCAACAAGTGAGAGTTAAATGAAAGCCTGCAGTATTTCCTTTAAAATGAGCCAACAATCACATCTCTCAAAGAAAAGCACATTAGGGCACTGAAATAGTAAACCTATGTAGGGAGGTGCTAGACTCAGAAAACAAAACAATACTATAGAGAGATAGAAAAAGGTCTGATCTGCAACACTCTAATACACTCTTTGTATTACAGTGTTGCAGATCAGACCTTTTTCTATCTCTCTATAGAACAATCACATCTCTGGCTGAAGCCTGTGAGAAATGTAATTGCGGAGAATGTTCAAACTTCTTGCTTCAAGCAGGTTGAGTGACATCAACAGACCTCTGCCAAGCCCCTTTTCCCCCGGGGGAGAAGCATGCTCAGTTAAGACTTAATGCTGGGGAAATCAGGAAGTACCTGGGGGGAAAGATTGACAGTTAAGAAGAGAAGCCTATTAATGCAGGTAAAGGCTGGTCACATGGCAGAAGCAGGAAATAATATTGCTGAACCTTTCCAGCAATAATTTCTCACAAATTTTATCTAGAGATGGGATTTAGGTTTTATTTTAAAGGTATGATGGAAGGCATTTTATATAGCGCTTACTAGTTTGGAAGAATATGAGACCACAGTTACCCTTTAAAGTCACACTAACTTATTTAAAATAGGTCAGCATTACTTTATGGAAGGAATCATTATATTAAATCGCTTTATTTTTTTTTAAATATTACATTATAGTGTATCTTCTTTTCTTTTTTTTTAACTCAGGGGGTAAGACCCAATCAGAGATATTGCATTCATTAGAACAGGTTTGTCAAAGGCCCAATGGGCCCATGTTTTAGGGATGCGGCCATATTTATATGGAGATACATAACAGCCATGGTACAATATATGATTCCCAAATAACAATTTTATTTTGCAGAAAGCCCAAATAAAAAATAAAAAAAATCATGTTTCCGGATTAATACCTCCTTCCAAATGTTGACATAGTAAGGTACCAACCTATGGTTTTGTCTTTTTGTTTGTTCATACATATATGTTCCTAAAAGACTTTATATTTGCATCTATTGCTAATTGAACCTTTGGTTAAAAATGTTGTTGTACTAGGGATTTTATTACTATTGCACTATAATACGTTTAGTGTTTTGCCATTATTATCATGCGTGATCCATATCTATTGTAACACAGTGCACTTTTTTACCTTTTTAAGCTTTTAGTAAAATCTTTTTTTAGCTTTTAAAGATTTAAATGAGTGACATCTTATTCCCTTACAAGTTTCAAAGAAATAGAATAGATTATACTACAGCATTCTGTACATAAAGTGCCTGCAAAGCTATATGGCAATAAAATCTACGTGAGCAGGTGGTAAACTTAGAGGTTGCTATAAGAGATGCAAAGGTTTTCCCATGCTATGAATTTGCAGCAACTAATTAGATTTTAGCTTTTTATTGGGTCACTGTAGTAAGGTAACATCTGATTGGTTGCTGCAGATTTTTAGAATGGGAAAACAGTTGCACTATTTATTACACTAGGTTCTTAGTGTCATTTGATCTAGCGTAAAAATATGACATAAATAACTTTAAGCAGCTACAAAACTGAAATATCATATTTAGTAATGTTGTTTAAAACCCCACAAGGATCATAGCAGACAAACAAGGATCGAACATGTTCACATTTAAAGGACAACAATACCAAAAAAACAACATCACCCCCATTACATTCCCACACTTTTAGCAGCTGAAATTGCTTACTCACATTTACAACCTTGCTGCCCTCCCTTGGATATCACACAGCAAAGATGAACAACCCACCTCCTAGATGGCCCAAGGCCATGATTAGCATAACACTTGTCATTGGCTGGTGGGAATGTCTGTTACAACCTCTCTCCTCCTCCTCTGCCAGTTAAACAAACTTGAAATGTCCCGTTGCTAGGATGCAGCCTACATAATCAAGCTGATCAAGGGTAAGGGGAGGAGTGTTTTCTAGCTTGCTAGCTTTGAGTGACAGAGGCAGACAGAATTGTTACACGCCCTTCACAGCATGGCTAATTGAAGGCAGAGAGAGGCTCGAAATTAGGGGGGGAAATGTATGGTGAGGGCCGAAAACCTTTACTCTTTTTAAAGCAATAAAAAAAAAAATTTGCATTGAGGCAATACAGTATTTTTTCCTTTAAAGAGACACAATGTAATATAGGTTCTGTTTCATAAAGAGTGGCGAAGAAAAAAATTAACTTTTACACTATAGAGACACTGCTACAAATAATTAATACCCTTTATTATGTACTTTAAATTCTAATTGTGAACATTTAAGTTAAAATCCAATAATTAAAGGGCATCTATAGTGAAAAAAACACATTGGTCCATTCAAATTCATGTACTCTGTGCTGCCTTTATCCTATCTCTGTCAGTGCTTTGTTTTTCCATGGTGTCAGATCTGTGTGCAGCACTCCCCCTTCCCCCTCCCCTCTGTTACCTCCTCTGTGTCTCAACTCCAGCTAACCGACAAGCTTATCATGTGCCGTAGGAGTTAAAAGTTCAACATCCTGAAAAACACACCCATGCACAGTGGCCAATAGAAAGCAAGCTGTCCTGGAGACACGGATCTCTCCGTGTCTTGATCTCTCTCTTTGTGACCCATCATCAATCAGTGAAAGCTATGAAGAAGGGGGGGTCAAGTGCAGCCTTATCTCTGCCATTAAAGCTACCTCTCTCCCCCTGCTAATGCTCTTATCTCTATGTTTATTATAGAGCATGGAGGAAGGAGGGACTTGAGCAGGGAAGAGGATCATGTCACAGGGATTTGATTGACAGTACAAGTAGGAGTAGAGGAACGCAATCATGTATTCTTCTAACTTGTGTATCTCAGGTCACAGAGGGAATCTGAACAAAGTGATGACACTATGGGGATTGGGAGGAATTATAGAACTCATGGAAAGAAAGGAAAAAAAAGTTAATTTTCCCACTATAGATGCCCTTTAATGGCGTATTAGTTGTACTCTAAGAGGCTGATGCAATAAAAGATTTAAAAAGTTTGCCTGTGCTAAAAATGTGCAGCAACCAATCAGATGCTATCTAACTGCAGTAGCCAAATAAAGAGCTAACATCTGATTGGCTGCTGCAAATAAATAGTGCTGGCAAACTTTTGCACCTCTTATTTCATCAGCCCCTAAAGGTCTCACTTACTGAGAGGCACAATAGCCCCTCTAGTGAGGATTCTAGATTTTGGTTGTGTCTTTGGGTAAATGAGACCCCAAAAAATATATTCAGCAACTTCCTCCATGCAGTCTGACATCTGACATCACAGCCAATGATTGACAGCGGTTTCCCCTTGGGTGGGATGAAAAGGTGCCCCTAACTCAACAAGCTAATAACATGTTATAGGTTAGCTTACATGCTTGGTACCTATTTATTAACAATATTTTAAAAACAGTATTAACTGCACACAGATTATCTCTAGTTGCTATACATTGTGGTTAGACACATGTTTTTAAACGTTAATGAAAACCATGGTGGCAGAATCATTTCCAATTGCTGCTTAAACAAAATTAAATATATTTACTATATTTAAATTGTAAGCTCTTCAGGTCAAATATCTGATCGCTAATGTGTCAAGAAATGCCACACATCAATTTATCCATATATATATTATATTGCGGTCATGGGCATTCCTTGACCTTTTGTCACCTAAAAAAAGGGTTGATTTAACACTGACTGGTGAACTGAAGGGGTAATTTTACACTGGCTGGAGAAATAGATGGATGACTTTACACCGGCTTGTGAACTGATAAATATAGGTTCCTACAACACAGACTAATAAATATAAGATGCCCCACAGACTTGTAAATATAAAATGCGCAACTGGTGTCTGAGATGAATGTCAGCAGATTCTCCTACACACGCGACAATCTGCTGACATCTAAGGCACCAGCCACACCACATACTTAAGATTTTTTCCATTTTCAAAATTTCCAGTGTATACCAGTGGAACACAACTGATTGCAGTGCAACATAATCCATGGGAAAAATTTTGTTTATCTCTAATTTGTTTAATTTTGGATTTTAGAGGACTTTTGTATTTGCTTTGCACACAATTGATAGTGTACTGGAAAGCCTATTTTTATACTGTAATCTGCTTCCCACGTGTACAGGTAAGAAAGAAAAAAAAGAAAAGGATAACTCTAGATTTTATATCTGTTTATTTTGTTCCTTTAAATCTAAAAATGTGCAACAGAAAAACAAATGTTACTGTTTACATCATTGTTATCACATTCCCTTACAAAATAACCGTAAATGCTGTGGTAAATCATAACGTATCAAGGGGATAATGTAAAAAAAAAGAAGGGAATTTAATGCAGGATCACATTTCAGAATGTGTTCCGCAATATATCACCCAGCTATTGTGGCTAAAAAATAAGTCTAGTTGATGGAAAAGTGTTTGCAAGTGCTTTCCAGTACCTCTAGCAAGGTTTCCCTTGCTAATTTCTGACATTAATTTACTTGCAAGAATAATTCCGGTTCAAATAACATCACAGATGCCAGCAGGGGATGCAAGGGGAATCTTGGGGATTCATAATAAATCACTTGCTCACTGAAGCAAAGGTCAGGTGTATATATATATATATATATATATATATATATATATATATATACATCCAATGAAACATTACCAAATGTCCTACACATTGTCAAATTGTTCAGCTAAAGCAAATGAAAATCTCTGTGTCTTATCAGTTTTTTTATGATAATGGTGTTGATGATGACTGCTATTTATAGGGTGAAAGAAGTGAGTGATGAAATTAGACCAGCCACTAGGTCCAATGTACCTCAATGTATATTCATTTATCATAGCTCTATAAGCCTGGTACTTTAATCAGTCAACCCTTTTCCCATAGAAAACAAATTGTTTCTTGATGGGAAATAGTTGGGTAAAGATGAACAATAATGTACAGACACAGTACATTTCTAGTTTTAATGTTACTAAATATTGTACCTTTCAGAATAACATATAATGGATTAAGACATAAAATCCACAACAGTAGTGCAACAGAGCATACAGATGGCACAGCCAGCAATAAATAATGGTCTCAATCTAATTACCAGAGGAGAAAGTACTCAGCTTAGGACGCTAACATGAAAAGCAATTGAAGGTACAGCTAGATAAGGCAGAACCCAAGACAGCAATGGAATTGCTTGACACAGTATCCTCCCTGTCAGATAGCATACTATCGGAATCCCATGTTTGTTTTACATGGTTCTGATTCAACTCTCTTCAGCCAATTGAATCCAGTTGATTTTTTTTTTAAGGAATGCCGTTTTGAAAATTCTAATCCAAGCCATGGTGATTATTTTTACCAGTCTCATATATTTACAATATCCTTATCAACAGTCACACTTTGATTTGTGTTTACATTTCTGAAACCAATAAATACATTGATGAATCTATACTGTAGTACGTTGTTTAATAGAGCTACAAGAGCAAATTGCATTTTTTATTGCTAGATAACTGAACAGGTGACAAATTTATAAGAATGCTGTTTTGAAATTAGATTTCATTTAAAGGGTAACTATATTAGGATCCGGGCCCCTTAAGAATAACCCCCCCCCCCCTACACACACACACACACACATACAATTGTGCACCTGGGTTTACTGTAGTTTCAAGAAACTAATCTGCCAAGTACTGCTCAAATTTCCTCTCTGGCCCCGCCCCTGAATTCTGAATGTCAGTATAAAATCCAATGATGTACTGTTTGAAAAACATGTGTAAATCATAGCCTAGCAAAAAAAAAAAAAAAAAAACTCTGTAAGCAACACAGGACATGATGTGTATTGTAAAGGAGGAGAGGAAGTGAAAGTAGATAGAAGTGTGTGCTCCTGATGGGACTGATCTGTTTGGTATGATTCCTTGCATGGTGTCATGTCATGAGAATGCAACACAAGATCCTGTGTATAAGATCCTGTTACCACCTGTTGGAAGGACAGATTATTGGACAGACAATTACTTTATTGGATACAATCTCTGGGGCAACAGATAAATGTACACTAACTTTCAAGGACACACAATATACAGGCGTGGTCAATATTTAAAGTGGTGCACCAAAGGCAGGGACTACTCTTACTGCGTATGTTATGTGGGGAAATGTTAATGTTTTGTTATTAAATCATTGCAATACTTACTGTTAAATGTAATTAAAACTGGTTTATCCTGTTTAAATAAATATTTGTTCTCTGTATTAAACTATAGAAGCTGCTACAGAGCTGCTACATGTATTGATTTAAATCCTTGTGTCCTTGTACCTACAGATGAAATGCCCCAATTAGACTTTGTAGCTCTACCAGACCTAATTGCCAAACCTATTTTTAAACCTGGTCCATTTGATGGGGCAACTAGGGAGTGTAATTAATGGTTGAGCTCCCTTGCAAGTCCTTAGACTTTTGCTTAGGCCTGCTGGTAAAGCCAGGCAGGTATACCAATGATTTAATAGTGAAATATAAAAAAATTATCAGTTATTAAAAAGTGCTCTGGAGCAAGTTTTTCAACTAGATCTGTATGAAAGAGGATATAAAGGATAATACTTTGCATGTCCCCGCCCATTTCTTTGGGAGTGACAAATATGTGTTTATATGTTAAATTATTAGGGTAATGCTATTTTAATAACATGAGGCTATGATGTACATTCTGTTGTAAGAAGGCTCTATTTCATTTTATGATATGTGGGGAGCTTTTAGCTCCTTTAAACCTCACCTTAACCTATAAAGCTAATCGGTATTCGTTATTAGTTTGAACCACACATTGTGGCAAGATTGTCTGGGTCTATTCTCAGACCTGCAGGTTTATGCCACGTAGTCCCCCTTGATTTTAGCTGGCAGGTAGATGCAATAGAAAAGGGATTGGCAGCTTTGGTAAGGTTCGTGACTCCTACTGCCTGAATTGACCTAAATAATCCTTCCCTAGGCCAATAGTGTAATAGCTATGGATGTAAGAGAATGGCGGATGGATCACTTGCATATTCAAACCATTATGTATGAATCGATAAAGCACAATAAATTGCTTTATTCTAGGATGCATTTCCCAGCATTCTGTTCAGCCAAAGAATTCTGGGAGTTGTAGTTCTTAAATATGTGAAAAGTTTAACAGCCATGCGTTATATCATTAGGCTGTATTGCATCTGTATACATTCATTAGCCAATGGACACAAAGGAGAAGCTTTCTGCTAAAAGAGAATGCTGGGAGTTTTCAAACATGTGAAAGGTCAGTGAGAAATACGTGTTTATATGTAGATTATTAGGGCAATGCTATTAGAATAACATGAGGCTGTGAGGTACCTTCTTTTATAAGAAGGCTCTATTTCATTTTATATTTATACCCTGGGGAGGGTATAGGGGGAAGTATGAACCTAGCATTTTTATCTGGATCCTGTTTAGGGTCTCAGGTCACCCAATGGAGCTGTTTAGATTGAACCACACAGTGTGGTCTGGGTTTGTTCTCAGACCTGCAGGTTTATACTATTTGGTTTGCTGGATGCTGGTAACTGTCAGAGTAATAGTTTAAAATATACCTGTGTAAAAGCACTATATCCACACATAGCAAAACATACACACACATAATTTCCACTGTGCACCAATGGGCACACTTTAGTAGTATATATATTTTTTTTTTCCAAAAAAAAAAAACTTTTATTTTCCAATATTTGTATATATATATATATATATATATATATATATCTATATATATATACTATATCTATATATTATATATAATATTAGAAAATAGTAATTCTTTTTTAATGCGACTTACAGTGTAGGCAACATTTTAGTCCCTTTCTAGGTACCTTTATTAAGCCAAATAAGAAACATATATCATGAATCACACAACTTAAAATGTAAACTACAACCACTTCTGAAGTGATCATCATCAAACAGTAAATTTAGTTAGGGTTAGTGTCCACAATAAAGTGTCCTGGTATAAAGTATTCAAGTTTGAGTACAACTGGTGTTTTAAGTATTTCTAAGACGGACACATAACGATATTATATAAAATATTGTAACATATTGCAGAAAGTGCTGAAATTAGTGCAGCAGATATTAGGTGTAATTATCCCAAAAGTGGCATATATAAAGATTAGTGATACCCCAATTTTAAATATAATTTAATATATTTTAATATATGATTTGATGATTTGCCTAAAGATAATAATGTATAATAATAATCATTTATAATGCATATATTCATACAATATACATATATATATATATATATATATATATATATATATATATTATATATATATAAACAGGGATATTCAATAAAAGTTCTTATTGTTAAAAATGGTGCTAATTTTTCCCAAACCAATCAGATGTTAGCTTTCAAATGTTAAATCATATCTTATTGGTTGGGGCAAAATTAGCACCATTTTTAATGATAAGAACTTTTATTAAATCTCCCTGAAAATATATTATTCTGTGGTGCAAACTTATATTGCAACTTACAGTAGTTGTTATTTTCTATATTATTGGATTACCTCTGTGATGTATTTGTTCATTTGTATGTTTTGCAATGCTGTTTAAGTCATTAAAAAAAGTATTGATTTTTTTTTGTTTCTTAGTCAACACGAAACTATGTACCATTTTGAACTTTTATGTAGACATTTACCTTCTTATTGACTTGCACATAAAGCTGCTAGAAAAGTCTTGTAAGATATAATACTCTTCAATACTTTGACTATGGATATATACTGTAGGATATATATATATATATATATATATATATCCACCAGCCAATGGCGCACTTACCAGCCACACGACTTGATCGAACTAACAATACAGTGTGTGAACTCAGCAATTAATGCATTTCGGCAACAGTTTATGCCGCCATAAGGATCGCTTGTTCAAATTACTACAGTATAACCATCTTTAAAGGCTAGGAGGGACACCCCCCGCCCGCCTTAACTCCTGTGTGTCCAATAAACATTTTATAAAAAATAAATTAAACCACCATTGATTAACAAAGTATAAGAAATCACTTGAATCTTGTATACAAATGATTCTGATGATGGCCTAGACGGTGGCTGAAATGCATTGATCGCAGTTCATACACGTGCATTACATTTGAGAAGTCCCGAGAGTGCCCTGTTTCCTCTACGGTTGTCTTGTGTCTATCTATTTCGCAGGTTAAGCACCTGGGCTGAATGGCAGCGATTCGTGACTGCAAGCATATTTTGCATATATATATAGCAAATACAGAGCACTCATGGGTCCTTTTCTTTAGTAAACTTTTATTATAACATCTACGCATTTTGGCTAATGTGTAATGTTATAATAAAAGTTTGGTATATATATATATAAATATTGGTTTATATTGGTTATTTATTCTTAATATAACCAATCACTGATGCGTCTGATGGTCTGGCCCCTTTTGCTGATCCGTGCAGAACAGCAACTGAGGGAACGAGGTCTGGTAAATACCTTAAGCAGCCGATTTTGGGATTTTAAACTTAGCATCTAGGGTTGGGGGGCTTTCCTACCTTTAAAGGATTCTTGTTTTTGGCTGAGACACGATGCATAAATCATATGGAGCCAGCGGGAGAGGGGGAGGGGGGAGGGAGAGCAGAAAGAGGCATACACGGACACACAGAGAGGATTCCTAGATAGGGGTAATTTACCACTAGACGGTGGGCTCAACAGTGGGGCAAATTTTTGTTGGAAGGTGATTTGGTTCCTTTACTGCACTTACTTGCAGGATCTCTGTTAACAATTTTTCTCTCTCAAATGACTGGCAAGCCTTCCAACCATGTCAAGGTAACCCAAGTCTTGTATCCTTTTTTACTTTAACACCCCCAACATGGCCCTTTAATTGGAGGTCCTATGCCTTTAATATAAAGCACTGGATGGACAGCTTCTTCCCTCATTTAAAAAAACCCAATGGGCTGGGGAGTAGTGAGAAAGCCTGCTATATTGATCCAGTGCGCAAGTATGAGAAATGCAAAAGATTGCTAATCGTAATTGGAGTAAAAAAGGTTAAGTTAGGACCTTCCAGACTGGGGTTACCTTGATGTGGTTGGAAGGCTTTTCATTAATGTGATCACAGTAATGTATACATCTCCTAAATGTCTGAAGGTGCACACGGTATGTGAATGTTATTTGTATATTTTGTATGTGTACTTGTATTTGTACAATTCATAGTTCATTATATTTATGTAATATCATATGGTTTAATGAGATTTTTAGTTAAATCCTTATTTATGGCTTATTTATCCTTTACAAATTGTGCAACATATTTAGGATTTTAGCGTTGTAGATATGAAAAAAGAATACAGTTGGAATAGCAACAAATACACAGTAAAATGTATTTTTAAGTCATGTCCTATTTTTGAAGCACAACTTTAAATGATGACGTTTCTTTCAAAAACTTTTTTGGAACAGCCTCAGGCTTGACTGCTTCATCAACTTTGATTGAAAGGTGATCTCCCATGGCGAAAGAAATCATTAATGTTTCACCAGTCCAGGTAGCTATGCCCCCAGAGCTACTAGGACATCCTGTTTCAGTGCAGCACAATAGAGGCACTATATTTCAATGATGAAGTAAATATAATTCCACAAATCTTGATGTGTCTGCACTGACAGCTGCAAGCTTCATTTGATAGCTGAAAGGTCAGCACAGCTGCATGACAAATGATTTTCAGACCATTCGCATGCAGCCTGTGCTGTGCATGAACAGATGAGTTTTCAGCATGTGCAAAAAACACTTTAAGGTAGGAACAAACACCCAAAGATGTTGTTATACTCCATTCTTACGGTACTTAATTATGCTAATCAATTACTGAATTTTTTCTATATATATAAATAAATAAATATACTATATATATAATATCTCATGTGGTAGTGCATTAACAAATGACAAACCATCAGGTGCCTAAATATCAGGAGACTACATAGCCTGTCATCGAATACATGATCCATAAATGTTAATGGAGTACTGACTAATAGCCCATCACTGTAATTAAAGCGGAATGGTATGCCCTGCTGCTTTGCACTTGATTTCACTTGATGTGGACAAATAAATTGGAAGCATAACATATGGATGGGGACCAAAAATGAAATGCAAAATCTCCTGAATGTATCAGCAAGCCAGAGAGGGGACACATCAATAACAATTGGCATTTGTCACCAACGCCATCTGCACACAGAGACTGAGGCTGCCAAGTATCTATTAAACATTTTAATTTCATGGTTCTCCCCAAAGATTGCAAATCCTAAGTGATTAGCCAACTATAATTTCCTAGTGCTACCGTTGAGAAGAATAAAAGTAACTGATGTAATAAAGAGATAATATAAACCAAATAATGAGTTATGGGTAAATAATTAAAGAGTAACTACAGTGCCCAAACCACTTCTGCTACTTTTCCTCTCTCCCTTTAGAGTCCTTTTCCCCTCTGTAACAGTCAAGCATGAAAACTTATTAGAGCTGGGGGACAAGTGGTAGTAGCTGCTTTATAAACACCATAACAGCTATGGGAATGGGAGGTATGACTGCCATGTCCTACCCCACTGTTTTTTTCTGGTAACCTGGTGGGCCAGGCTGACCCTTTTTTTTAATTGTACATTTTATAAACAGCAATACAAAGTTAATATTTAGGTCAATTGGCAATTATGACTATTCACATATAATATGTCAGACCCATTAAGAATCTGTGCCTTGGAGTCTGGAGTTCAGCTCCCTGTGGGCAGGGGCCAGGAGGCAAATGTAGCTTTAGGGGGCAGAAGATGGGGAATAAGGATCAGTTATTTAGGAAATAGAGATGGACTAGAACCCAAGCCCGAGTTCCAGTCAAACTTAACAAGTCCGAATGGACTTTCCCAACTATCCCGGACCCGGATTTTTTGGACTTTCTGGACTCGCACCTGTATTTTCGATAATTATCGAAAATGCAATAATTATCGAATAATTATCGAATTTACAGGCTGTAATGGGGAACTATCACTTCCCTATTGACATTAATGAGTCTGAATTCGAACTTTCGAAAGTCAGTGATAACGGATCGAACTTTATGAAGTTCGGCCATCATTTAAAACCATGTTATACTGTAGTAATTAAACAAAGGTGCTGTTGTCAAACAATGGTCACATGTAAAGTAAAAAAACATATCACTATGGAATGTTAGGTTTAATACATACGGTAATAAAATACTGCTTGGTTGATAACATACCATCATTTCTAGGGATTGTCCCTATTTTCTCCCAGAAAACTTTATCAGGATTTAACATTTTCAGCCTACACATACAGTATTGACATTAAAGCCTCCATGACTATTACGCATTTCTGTGTTTTCTCTCATTTTGTAGGTTATAATTAATTTAATTAGCTTAAGGGGCATTAAATAAAGTTTACTCTTTTAAACAGTGTAGAAAATTATTATTAGCTTACAGCTATGAATAAAATCATTTCTATAGACCAGGCAAGTAGTTCTTCCTATGTAAATATATGAACAGCTTGATCATTTTGGTGGTTCCACTAAATTATTTAAGTACATTTGTAAGCATTTTGATAGTGAGGCTTTAGTCTGCATTGCAGTTTTCCACTGTTTTAAATGATACTAATAAATGCCTAAATCATTTCGTTGTTGCATCTACTTATAGTAAATATATAGTCTTAAAGTCACACTAACCTGTTTACTACAAAATACATTTGTTGTTTAATTGCATGAGTGCAGAGGTTTGCAAAAGGAAGTGCATTGATGTACCGTCACAATTGTGGCTTTGTTGCGACAGCATTAAAATCACACTAAGGATTTAGATTAAATTGCACTCAAAAGATAGAAGAAAAAAATCCACAATCATTATGCATATACATTGATTTCATGTCTGCTTTGTGTTAAATGATATACAGTATAGTACAGTACTATGCTGTATATCATTTAACACAAAGCAACAGTCTAAAAAATTATAGCTGGACACACAAGCTAATGGACAAAAAAGATGTAATCCCCCACACACACTTTAGGAAAGCCACATTTCCACCTTTTGGCCTGTAGAGAATCCCACCAACATTTTTCAGTGATTCATCCACCCATATTAACCTATCTTAACACGGGGTGCTGCAAGGGGTCTTTTGGTTTGTCCCTCTCCCCTCTTCATAGAAAAGAACAGCATGGCTGATGCAATAAAAGGTGCAAGTTTGCCCATGCTTTTGATCTATTGCAACCAATCAGATGATGTATATGATCTAATTACAGTAACATTAAAAAATGCTAACATATGTGGGCAAACTTTTGCACTTCTTATTGCATCTGCCCCGACATGTCTGTTGGGGAATAGCGGTTAAATATTGATGGACTGATAGACTAACACGGGGATGTCTTACCTGCGGCCTTCCAAATTTATGTTAACTACAATTCCCAGCATGACATGGTTGCAAACTGCTACCAATAAAAATGGGCTAGGGGCCCTTGCGTTCTACAGTGTGAGTTGTGACCTCCAATCTTGTTTTGCTATAAATTAGGCCCAGACAGATGTCAGAGACTAGTGCCATCTACGAAATAGTTGCAGTATGAGTGCAGCGTGTGCAGATGAATGGGATTTAAATAGCTGTTTTATGGTAGCCATACACATGGTCGATTTTTGACAAATCCTGGATTTGGCAAAAATCGCCACGGTGTTGGGGACGAAAATGACCAACTGCAATTATGTTGAGCTGAAGCTGACTTAGTCAATATCAGGGGCTGATACAATTGGCTGTGTATGGATGTACTGCCAACTGATCCCCATACAGTATATTGGGGAATGGACAGGACCTTGTATGGGACTTAAACCGCATGTTGCCAACAGACACGGTGTAATTGGTGATCGTAATTGCATATGTTTGGCTACCTTTAATTGGATGTTTTGACTATATCAGTAAATATATTATTATTTTTAATATTATTGTGGATTTATATAGAGACAACCTCTTCCGTGGCGCTTTACAATAACATACAAATAGGGATGGCAATCAAATCAGCCAGTATGAGAAATAAAATAACTGGAATTCTTTCTACCTTTTTAAATTACCAAAAAAACAATAAACAAAACATCAAGTAATCTTTATCTAAAAGACTTGGTTACAACAATACAGAATGGGTGAGACATCACTAGACTTAATTCATTATTTGTAAAGAAAAAGAAAGGTTAAATGCTATAGAGAAAGAGCACCAAACACTTTGTAAACCTGTAAAATCAAATTGTGCGTACCGACAGTTTCCTGTAGAGCTGTTTTTTTACACATTGTAAACCGACATGTGGGTTAATTATTTAACGATATTTCACACATGCATTGCTAACTGACATGTGGACAAAAACTTTTTTTTTTTTTTTTGCAATTTTTTTTTGCAATTTACCACAGACACACTATAGCTATAACAGTGTTACTACATAATACTTACACATCACTAAGCAACATATTTATAAACAATCACTATTTTCGCCATTTTGCTATCGTAGGACATTGCAATGTCAAAGAGCGCTACCGTCACCGTATTTATAAAAACGCTTGTTTTCGACGCGGCAATGTGTGACAGTAGTATCGTCAATGTGCACTAACAATTTGGCCTTATTTATTGCGTTAAGTCTGGTATCGCAGCAAAAAAAGAGCAATTGCTCTTTAGCGTTGGCCATTACTAGACCAGAGAGGCAAAATTTTGCCTTTTTGCCCCTTTTCTTCTTTTTTTTGCATTTTTTGCAGTTTTACCAGTATTTTTGCCAATCATCATTACTTACTGGAATGTTCCATTAACATGACTATTTCTTACACAGCACTATGGTATGTTCCCATATTAATGGAACTGGTTTGATAATTAGCTGCAGTTTGCTGAAAATAAGCATTACTAAAAAATGTGTCCTATTAATAAAATAGAGAAGATTCACCTGGGTGAGTTTTACACTATTAATCATATTTTTTGCTGAAAAAACACCACATGTGTTAGGCTATTTATAAATAACAAAGATAGGTGTTCAGTGTGTATTAACCAATTTGAAACTACTTTGAAAATTCACCAGGGAGTATTACCTATTTACCATTTGCCACCTTTACAGCATTATTAGTGCTACTTTTTGCTCGCCTTTGATGAAAATTCACCTTTTAAATAACTTTAAAAGAAAAGTTGAAAGTTTAAAAAACTGTGGTCTGGTGGCAAAAAAAGCAAAAAATCATGTCCCTATAAATATGTCCTTAGACCCCTATTTGACTTTATTGGAAACTAAAGAAAAAAAAATCAGAACCTTAAAAATGAGATCTTAGGAAAAGTGGAAATCGTAGATCGTATTACAATAAATGCTGGAAAATAATATATCACCCCCTGGGTACTTATTAGTATTGAGAAATACTCCACAATGTATTGACACTTTGCGAAAAGTACAAATTTGGTGAAAAGGTGGCGATAACGGAGGCAAAAAATGTAACAAACCTTTATAAATATGCCCCTAAGTGAAAATTTCCTGTTAATGTTAATTTACTGTTAATGTGCCAAATATTCCTGGAACATTATATAAATTACTTGTGCTCCACATTGCTCCAAAGTAGCTTGCTAAACAGTTTTGGTCAAATCTGTGCAGAGCATTGTAAGCTGAGATTTTATAGTTAGAAAGCTCACAGTACCTCTAAAGTATATTAAGGAAAGCTTCTTTTTAATAATTAGAACAATTCTGGGCAGTCTTTTTTAAGGAGAAGACTAAAAGGTAGCAAATGTATTCTGCAGTAGACAAACATAGATGCAATATAGAGTGCAAAACACTCCATGCCTTATGACTTCCTGACTCTTATTGCATCACAGGAGTTTAGAAACCCTGCACCTTATTTTTGAAACATTAAATTTAACACTACATTGTACCACAAAATGCATCAGTACTGCTTCCAAAAATGTTTTAAAAATGCTGTGGGCAGTGCATAATCAGTGCAGTGCACAATTAATGGGCAACATGGTAACTCAGTGGTTAGCACTGATGCCTTGCAGCATTAAAGTTATGAGTTCAAATCCTCCCTAGGACACATCTGCAAGGAGATTCTATGTTCTCCCCGTGCTTGCGTAGATTTCTCCATAATCATAAAGACAAACTGATAGGTTGTATGTGTCAAATAAATGTGCTTATATTGTAAGCTGTTCAATGCAGGGCCTGATGTGAATGAATACATGTAATTGTAAAGTGACACGGAAGATGTTGGCGCTATTTAAATCCACAATAATAATAAAACCTAAGCCTACATATGATTGGTTAGTGTGGATTTTTAGCAATATTCCCTAATACTGCATCTACCAGAAAACATTTTAATATTTTTATTCTAATAACTAAACTGGAAACCACCGGGGGAACCTAAAGAATGCATTAGTAGCATGCACTATAACATATAGCATATATTTCCTTATCAATGACAAAAGGAATGTGACCTTTGGATTGCAAAAGCTTGATAAGATCTAGAAAACAACATTAACCTGGGCCCAATATTTGTACTTTGATAGACTTCTGTTTGAATATGTGAAATATGGTGAAAAATGAAACATTTCCTTGTGGGCCAGTGTTTTAATTGAAAT
Organism: Hymenochirus boettgeri; assembly: GCA_019447015.1. NCBI lineage: Eukaryota > Metazoa > Chordata > Amphibia > Anura > Pipidae > Hymenochirus > Hymenochirus boettgeri. The sequence continues at coordinate 107,528,532 of CM033472.1, forward strand.
AACTCAAGCTTCAGTTTTTGCATCGCTACTCTTTAAATTATTTATTAACGACCTTCAATTTGGCATTGAAAGTACTGACTTTGCTTCTGTTAAGACAAAACTGTGCAAAATGAGAAAATCCATACAGTCCATCTTAGCTCTGAAGAACGATTTAGATAAATGGAAGACGCAGCAACTGTTAAGAATCATTGTCGAATAATTATAAATGTAAGGAAGGGAGCATGCATAGCAATAACATAACAGGCTTAATGGAAATATGGTGCACATTCCTTGCTAAAAAAAAATTGTTAAAACATGATAAATAGCAAAATGTAAGTGTTCACACTGTTGTTGTTTTTCTTTAATAAAAAGGTCAATTATACTCACCTAGACCCCACTCCTACCATCCATGCCATCTGTAGTACCCAGGGTGAGGACCTAAATCACATGGTCCTCACCCCTGGGTTCACTTTCTAACTATAGATTTACTTACCTAAAATTTACTTTGGCACTCCTGGAATGAATTCCTTTGACTCTCTCTCTGTGTTTTTTGGCCTCTTCATCCTCTTTGTCCATAAGGGAGGTCTTTATGTTGTTGTAAACAGATATATTAATCTTATTGGGGTTTTTTTTCAGTTTATGGGTCAGGGCACATTTAAAAGTAAAATGTTTAAAACAATATAATTTATGTTCACTCAATTTGTTATTAGAACACTAGGGTATTTGTGAGGGAAGCAGCACATGAAAACAGCATGATCCAAATGTAGTCATGTGCATTTGTTAATGCACATTCCTTGTGTGTCACACTTTAATGTTATTCTACTTTTCATGCAATTTCTAAAGAAGAGTGATTTGGAAATAGCTCAGAGGGATTGCACACTAAAATATGTAGCTGTCTACACCAGCAACAACATATCTCAGCAAATGAGAAAATATGACAACCCAAGAGCACAGTCCCTTGTCTTTATTTAATTAAAGTCAAATCACACTGCTTTAAAGAAAAATAACTGGGGTGGAGAAACCAATGCTGAAATTTAAAGAGGAAGTTATTTTACTTTTGTTTTATGTTTAAGAGTGTCAGAAATCAGCAGACACAAATCAAATGTACATTATTTACATTATATTAAAAATGCTTTGAACTGTCCCATTAGCATGATACAGTATATAAGTAAATTTGGAGGAAGAACAATAACCATTTAACTGTAAAATTTAACATATTCAACATCTGTCACAATATATATACATCCTTGTGGCTACGTGAGTGCTACCATCTCGTTAAATTTATAGATATAGAAATTTTGGAGCATTCATGGAGCACAAGGTAGGTCTGATGATACCTACACCTTCAGCCATATTGTACATGGCCTTCATTTCTAAATATTTAAAATAATATGCTGTTTAGTGAATAACAGTTAACCTATAATGCTGAACAGTCCCTCACATTATTCTACATTTTATGCTTGTTCAGATGATGGCTTTATACATATTATAGATAGAAATGAAAACACTTAACACATTTTAAATATATGTATGTAAGACAGGAAGACTTACTTTGCCAATGATTTTTGGAAAAGGGATTCTCTGATTTTCTGGAACTGAAATTGAAGGAGCTACAATTGATCTTCTGTGCCTCAAGTAAGAAAGATTCCTTGGTATTTTAAGTGCATTCTGTAGACAAAAATCAGTTATTAGAATATTACTCATAATATATAATATACATCTAGGTCATGGTATATCTGTGGTATTCAGTTATATCAACTTTTGTTTAGTTCTTAAAGACATTTCACTTGTCATCCGATTGGCTTTCTCAATTCAGAGAAATTGAAAAATTTGGAAATAAATACCCTGGAATGCGTTCCAATCAGCATATAATAGCAAGGTGTCAAAACAGTATTGTACAATTGTCGCCACGTACAATGCTGTTTTGATGCCTTTGATCTAAGTTTATCTAACAGATATAAAAATAGAAGGACTGAAAACTTTCAATTAGAGGATAAGTGCAATGTAAATCAAGTTATGTTCATTTGGAAGCTGCAGCTTTAAAAATACAGTTGCCATATTTTTTTTACCTATGCCCCTCCAGAGCTTAGCTTTGTTCTTTGAAAGTTGCTGACATCTTGTTACTGGTTTGCTGAATGTTAAGCTCCACCCCTGTGAATTCCTCTGCTTTCTCCTGCTTGAGCCTAACAGTAATGCTTGTGAGTTCCGTGCCACGCACATGCACAGAACTCACAGTCATTACTGTTTGAGGCTCAAGCAGGAGAAAGCAGAGGAAATCTCACAGGGGTGGAGCTTAACATTCAGCAAACCAGTAACAAGAGTCAAGGCCAAAATGGCACTAATCTCAGAACTACTTTTAGTATTCTTTACAGATGCTTCTGTAAGAATTTAAGAGATTGCCATGTGAATTTGTTAAGTAAGGAACCTAATATAAGAGATATGCTGCATAACACAGGCATTGCAATGAAGCATCATGTAATTTATCCACTAAGTCTAGTAATAGAGTCATCTGTTGGAAATGAAAGAGTTGACTTCATTTTTGTTGAACTTTTCCATGTAATTAATTCCTAAATTGCTTTAAAATCTTCGGAGATTTTCTTCATTTTTAAAAATTTAAATAAATGATCCAGCTTCTATTTTGGAACAGGCAACATTACTCTTTGCTGAGAAACTTCATTATAACCTGTCATGGGAATAGCCAAGAATGGTGTAAACATATTGATTTGTCAAAACGAGAACTTACAAAAATATCTCAGAGGTGGAAATTCCAAAGCCCATTATTAGTTACTACATAAACAGTTGCATTTGTTGTCATTTAGGGATCCAGATAAATTAGGCTTAGTAGTGTCAACCTGTCTAGCTATAGACATAAAAAATAAAGTTAAATTATTCTCTTGGCTACTATTGATTCATGTTAAGTATAAACTAGAGTTTGTTTAGAAAGGTTCTATTAGTGTTCCCAAGTGTCTCTGTGTCTCAAGATACATATAAAAACTAATGAAATATTGACAAATAGCATCCATTTTAAGAACAATAGACTTCATTCATTAAAATAAAATACAATGCAAGCTAAATACAACTTAACAGGTTTTATACTTAAGTCAAATCAAACTTAAGTTTGCATCACAAAACATATTTATACAGCTAAAATATACAGAACAATACCAACCAACAAAACATGACTAAACATGATGGCTTTTAAATGTATAGACATAACAAATTGGAGTTTTACACCTTACAATTATCCAACAGTTTTAAAGCAAACCCCACTGTATTACTTATTGCCTAATGTGGTGTGATATTTGGGGCATTGAAACTTCTTTCCTATCATAGCAAGGGGCAAACTTCAATGGAAATGTCTGAACCTCTGTTTTTACCTGTACTTATGTACCTGGGACTAGAGATGTCCGAACTTCGCAAAATCCGGTCCGCTTGAGGATCCGCGAATTTTCGAAAAAATTAAAAAATTCGAAAATCCGTGAGCGGACCCATTAAAATAAAAAATACCCTTGAAATTACGATATTTTCCGTATTTTCGAAAATTTTTGGAAATATGTATTTATGAAAATAAATTTTCGAAATTACGTGTTTTCTCGTATTTTCGAAAATGCGAGTAATCCGCGTAATTTCGAAAATTTTCGAAAATACGTATTTATGAAAATAAATTTTCGAAATTACGTGTTTTCTCGTATTTTCGAAAATTTTCGAAAATACACGAAAACCCGTCATTTTGAAAATATGAAAAATCCGCGAATCGGAAGTCCGGAAGGCGGAAAATCCGGAAAAATCCGCCGTTCGCGAACGGGATAAATCCGCGGTGGATCCGGGTTCGGATCCGCGAACCGGCCATCCCTACCTGGGACCTATGATCAATCGGAGACTACATGAGAATGACTGATTGAATGTTCTATGTCTGACATGTTCAGATTAGCAGAATCTGTTCTCTGGATTAGCTCATTTAAAATTAGAAAAATCTTATTAACTTTCCACTTCTGAAAACATTGCATGGTAAAATGGTAACACCCTGAATTGCATTATTATGTAGTACAGAGACCCTAAAGCATAGCACAAATATTTTGATCACCATACTGAACCAGGAGATGACTGGATTTAAAAAAAAAAAATCAAAAAGAGCTACAATAATATGTTGAATGTGTTTGCTATGCATAAGTGAAAACAAATGACATAAACAAATGTCAGACATAGAGTAAAGTTTAAAACTAGGAACATAAGGATTATTCTTAGTTACTGCTAAAATAAAAATGCTTTATACTTTCCTAGAGATCTCCAGAACCACTCTCTGGGGTAATTAACTCCAGGTGGCAGCACTGCAGAAAGGGACCAGAGAAACCTGTTTGGGGCACATTTACAGCAAATTAAAGTCCTCAAGCCAAAGCTACAATAGGTACACAATGGAACCTAAATCCCCAGATAAAGCTAGATATGATTATGGTTTTAAAGGGGAACTGTGGTCCAAACATGACTATAGGTAAATTGATAAGAATTGCTCTCCTAAGAAAGTTTGCAATTTATTTTCATTGTTTATTTTGCATAGTTTTGAAGACATTTACATTTTTGCGTGTGATATGGCAGAAGCATTACCAGGTCCCCTGCACTTCCTGCTTCCTGCTCTGAAACCATGTCAGTCAACCTGCCCTGTGTCTCCTCCTCCCCTTGCAGCCTCCCTGGTCCCTCCCACTCATGGATCCCATAGTCCCTCCAGTTGTAAGCCCCCCTTGGCTCATTCTCTTAGAGCCCTGTCGTGGCCCTGCCCACCAGCGGGTGCATAACCCCGCCCATCCATGGGTGCATAAGCCCACCCCACTCATGGGTGCGTAAGCCCCGCTCACTCGCGGGTGCCCTGGGCAACTCAGAACCCCCCCCACAGAAAACTATCTGAGAACTCTGCCTGAAAAGGCTGTTTTCACATAGTGGGAAAGAAGGGCTGTAGATTCCCTTACCTACTCTGTCAGGACTTCACACAGCAGAGAGGAGGAGGGACTTCCTGTCTCCCTCAAACACTGAGGGAGTCTGAGCTTGCTGGCGGCACTGTGCAGAAGAAGCCTTAGGAATGTCACGTCAGCCTCCCACCCATTAACTTTCTGGTCAGTCATTTCTTTATATCTTGGGCTGTGGAGCACGTAAAGAGGTGGTTGATGGCTTGTTTTAAAGGTAGGAAATTGGTCTTTAATTTAAACTCACCTTGTTTGGAGACCATAGTTCCCCTTTAAAAGGAAATTGGGGATGCTGCTAATAGATAGAGCAGACAAAGCATTGAGACTGGTTTGCCAACTTTTCCAGCCCACCCAAAATAAACTACAGTATGCTCTTCTGCTCTTTACTTCCAGGACACTTTAATATGATGCCCTACTAATTTCCTCCAAATTCGCTCAGTTTTACTCAAAAAATGTACAGCGGGCACACAACCCCTATAGATGTGCACATATCCTAATATATATCACCCTTTCTAAAGTATTCAACAATCAGAAAGCAAACTAACAAGCACCATTATCAGTGGGAGAACTTTCCACAAGTTTTCCCAGTAGAAAATCCAGAGCCCAGTTGGTTTCATTTATTTATACTATAAAATCTTTAACAACAAATTGGACCCACATTTTATTAAATTGGCTTAATAGATATGCTGATATGCTGGAAATCCACATTATTGTTCTCCCCATACCTGATTGAAGCACAACCTACAAATGACAGACACATATCCTCATGGATATCCTCAAGACCCCCAAGAACTTTTCCAGATATCCTATGAAAACAGGACATTGTTTTGGAGCAAATATTTATTAATGTTCCTGCAACTACAATGAACATTGGAACTATATCCCAGCTCATTAATAAGCAGAATTAATGCCATTAAAATGACTCTGCTTCCTAAAATCTTGCACCTGTTTTGTGCCTTACCATTTCTGCTTACAAAAATCAAACCTTTAAATGCTGCAAAAGGTGAGAATTACATTTATTTGGCAAAATAAATGCATCTGGATAAAGTCATTTAACTAGACACAAGGGTGGATTGGCTTATCTAATACTCAATTACATCCAATATTACAAAAATCCTTTCAGCACAATTTATGTTGAGAAGGAATGGCATTACTAACTGGGTGCTTGATACTGAACTCTGGTTTTCAATAGACTGCATAGCTATATACGTGTGTAAGCTTTATCGTTAGATTCAAGAGTTTCACTGCTCTTCATTTGCTCTCAGAGAAAGCTATATACTTTAAATGTTACAATGTGCTTTGTCAGATAAGAGCTTGCTGCATCCTCTTTAAAATTGTGAAAGGTTTGACAGCCATCTATGTCACTGATAAAGGATGACATTTTAATATTTTAATAGTAGATTTTATTTTACAAAGAAAAAAGTTTGAAATGCTGATTCCCCTTTTCACTCCCAGCAAGCATCCAGGGGGAGGCTCAAAAGGGATAAGTCTGAAAGTCATAAAAAGGACCCAGGCAATCCCACTGCACAATATGATCAAATACAAATATACCCTCCCTTATCTATTTGACCTGACAGCCAGCTAGAGAGTCTATGTGGAATTAACCTGTAGGTTTAAGAACAGACCCAAGCAATCCTGCCACAATGTGCAGTTCAAACTAATTAGCTCCATTGGACATCCTGAGACCCTATACAGGATCCAGAATAACATGCTAGGTTCATACTTATTAGTATTTACCAGCAAGTTCCAGATCTACAATCACTATGGGGTTATAACAGCACCTTAATCTAACATATAAACACATATTTCTCACTGGCTGGGGCTGGGGACATGAAAAGTATCTAATTTATTGCCTGTAGCTAAGGGCATGTGTCTAGATTTAATTTATCCTAATAGCATAAAGCAGGGGTGTTGAACTTGAGATCGTTCAATGTGTTTGAAAAGTACAAATCCCAGCTTTCTCTGTTTGCAGTAAGTTTTTTCTTAATGTCCTTTAAGTAAGGGATGCGTCCAGATGTAATACAGCCTAATGGTATAGAGCAGGGACCCTAGAGCAGGGACCTTTCACATGTTTGAAAACTACAACTCCCAGCATTCTCTGTTAGCAGTAAGTTTCTTTATGTCCATTGGCTAATGAATGTATTAAGATGCAATACAGACTTGTAAGATTGTAAGCTCACTTAGATTGTAAGCTCTTTGGGGCAGGAATCTCATTCCTAATGTGTCAAGGCTTGTTGCACTTATATCCATTTATACATAATTTATATATATATGCTTTCATAACCGATGTATGAAATTGTATTTAATTTAATTTTTATCTATCTTTATAATGGCTTGCATTTATCCCCTTATTTGTATACTCTGTATTTTATAATGTACAGTGCTGCGTACCCAAGCGGTGATTTATAAAATGATATAGAGCATGGATGTTGAACTTTTCACATGTTTAAAAACTACAACCCCCAGCATTCCCTGGCTGCGCAGAATGCTGAAAAATTTTGTTTTCATACATCCTGGAATAAAGGCATTTTACTGACTTACAGACATTAAAAGCCCATGCATTAGTGATTCCTACCCAAGGATTTGACCATGTAAGAGATCCATCTGCCCTTCCCTTACATCCACAGAAATTACACTATTGAATTAGGGAAAGATTATTTAGGTCACTTCAGGCAGTAGGAGTCACACATCCAACCACCTACCTGACAGCTATAATCCATGAAATAAAAGTCAAATAAACCTGCAGGTCTGAGAACAATACCAGGCATTTCTGTCACAATATACAGTTCAAACCAAACAGCACTATTGGATCCAGAAAACACACTATGTTTATACTTATTAGTATTTACCACAGCAAGTTCCATATCTACAATCACTATGGGGTTAGGACAGCACAGGATAGTGATTTGCTATATAGGTTTGGGAGATATGTTGTTAATGGAGCTAAAAGCTCCCCATAGAGTATACAATGAAATACAGCCTTCTTATAACAGAAGGTACCTCACAGATTCATGTTGTTAATATATTAATATGGGAAAAAATGGCAATTTCTCTAGGAATGCTGGGTAGTTTCAGATACACGCAAAGGCATTTTATCGTATGCAGACATCACATCCTGTCTAGTAAAAAGAAACTGAATTGTCTTATTTCTTTCTATGGAGAAGGGAGGGGGGAGTAAATGTGAGAGTCTAAAGAACTGTCACATGACAAGACTGTCACATGTTTTACAAACAGCACATAATTGAGTGTAATAGGGAACTTCCTTACACTCCCTGTCTTGTCATGTACAATGCCTAAGATAATTTTTTGATTTGCTAACAATGTAAGATCAGAACCTCATTGGATGTAAGTAAAATTCCACTTCCTTTTAGTGTCTACATGGAGACCCATGTAACACTCTGAGAGGTGTGGCTACGCCAACCATTTTGAGTTCTCCCTTTAAACTTAGGGGTGTCAAGTATAGTTAGTATACTTTATGAATTGTATATTGTTTATTTTGTAATTCAGTAAATTATGTGCATTTAGAGTGCTGCATATATTGAATTTTCTTTATATGATGATAAGGGTAGCGGATTGACCTTTTTATTATGCGTGCACCCGAAAATTTATTGAGCAATTAAAGCTGTAAGTGAGATGGAGAGCTGATCAACTGTTCTACATTGTATGTATGTATGTATGTATATATATATATATATATATATATATATATATATATTTGGTTGTTGTCAGTGCACACATAAGGACTTCAATTCCATCAAATGAACATTTTATTTTTATTCACACATATTTAGTGTAGACAGCGACGTTTTGGTTGTGGTTTATGACCTTTTTCAAGCTGAATAATCATACACACACAGTGTCTATTTAAATCATTTTGTGATGATTCAATAAAATTTACATAATTAGCGACGAACAGTATAGTGATGAACTCCTAGTGAGCTGGTCTATCTAGAGCAGAATGTGTTCTTAAAGGGATATCCGTTATATAAAGTGCACTCGATTGCAATATAAAGTGCTTTAGTAATAAAGTGCTGTGTAAATAAAGTGCTTAAGTTTAAATATTAATTATAAAGTGCTGGTGTTTTGAATACCATTAGTCCATTGGGATTATTTTATAATATTTTGTATGTAGATATAGTTATATCGAATGTTTAGTAGTCGATCTCTATATTAATATCTGTAAGATAGTTCTACTTTGACATTTATCAGATGAAGGCTTTCATATATTTCTCTATATTGTTTTTAACTTGTACACTATGTACTCTATTTTATTGAAAACACCAGCACTTTATAATTAATATTTAAATTTAAGCACTTTATTTACACAGCACTTTATTACTATAGCACTTTATATTGCAATCGAATGAGTGCACTTTATATAATGGATATCCCTTTAAGAACACATGCTACTCTAGATAGACCAGCTCACTAGGAGTTAATCACTATGTTGTTCATCACTAATTATGTAAATTTGATTGAATCACCACAAAATGATTTAAATAGACACTGTGTGTGTATGATTATTCAGCTTGAAAAAGGTCACAAACCACGACCGAAACATCGCTGTCTACACTAAATATGTGTGAATAAAAACAAAATAAAATGTTCATTTGGTGGAATTGAAGTCCTTATGTGTGCACTGACAACAATAATATTTGGCTTATATACAATATTTGGTTTATATACCATATATATTTATATACCATATAAATATATATGGTATATAAATTAGGCCAATTTACAACTACATTTAGTGGAAGTGCTACTGATCTGGTCAAACTTTTATACAAACATAGAAAAGATAATCAATGCACATTGTAGTAGTGTAGTTCTTCAAACTACTTCATGTAAAGATTGGCAAATGAGGGGGCCAAGTTGGAACCCATGGCAGTGCCGGTCACTTGTTAATAATATACATCACCAAATCTGAAATAATTGAATTCAAGGATGAAAGACAACAAATCTACAAGAAACTCTACTGGTGGACCTTGATGATTGCCATTTATTAAACATTCTCTGCAGATCTGTACACCTTGTGCTTGAGGGATCCCAGTATAAAGACTGTTTACATCCCATGTTACTAACGTCACATCAGTAAGATCACCCTCAAAGGCATGAAGGAGTCCCAACAATTCATCACGGTCACTCAAATAAGTCCTCATATTCAGGACCAACGGTAGCAAAAACTGTTCTATGTATTAAGCAATCAGCTTAAATAAAGACCCATAAGAAGAAATAATGGGTCTGCCCATTAGTAACATGTGATGTAAACAGTCTTTATACTGGGATCCCTCAAGCACAAGGAGTACAGATCTGCAGAGTATGTTTAATAAATGGCAATCATCAAGGTCCACTCGTAGAGTTTCTTGTAGATTTGTTGTCTTTCATACTTGAATTCAATTATTTCAGATTTGGTGATTTATATTATCAACAAGTGGCAGGCACTGCCATGGGTTCCAACGTGGCCCCCTCATTTGCCAATCTTTACATGAAGTGGATTAAAGAAACATTCTTTTTGCCCAAGTGGGGCGACAGATGTGTCATCTATAAAAGATATATTGATGATGTGTTTTTGATTTGGCGGGGGGACCACGTTGGAATCCAGTTGGCCATTAATGACCTTAATGCTCTTGATACTCCTATTAAACTTACCATGCACACTCATGAATGTGCAAGAGATTTTTGGGATTTGAGAATCTTTATTTCTGATAAAAAGCTACATTCCACATTATACTAGAAACCTACAGACAGAAATACTGTGCTACATGCAAGTAGTTTTCATCCGCCTCAGCATAAAAATAGTATCCCATATTCTCAGTTCTTGAGAGTTATGCGCAACAATACAGATACTAATAGAGCACTTAATCAATTGAAGGACATGAGATCTAGGTTTATTGAAAGGGGATATGAAGCGACAATATTGGACCAACAGATGCAACGAGCAATACTTAATGCCAATAATTCAGTCAGCAATGATCAACAAGCCAACAAAGAATTGGTGACTTTTTGTATGGACTACACTCCTGCTAGTCCTCTTGTCAAATATGTCATATGTAAACATTGGGCTTTGATCACCAAGGATAAATCGCTTCCCTTTTGGAACTCTTCCTTGAGATGTGCCTATAGGAGGGGTGCAAATCTTCACAACCTCCTTATGAAAACTGATATATCCACAGTAAGGGCTAGTCCCAAACCCACGTGGTTGGGTAAACCAACAGAGGGATGTTTTAAGTGCTCAGGATGTCAGGCATGCCTGTATATGTTGAACGGCAGAGATTTTCCTCACCCTTTCTCTGGTAAAAGATTCAACATTAGATATAGATTAAGCTGTACTAGCAGCTATGCCATCTATATTGTTTTTTGTCCATGTGAATACTACTATGTGGGGAAAACCATCATCACCCTCCGAGAGAGGAGGAGCAATCATAGATCTGCTATCAGAGCATCCCTGGCATGTAAGATAGATAAGCAAGATGCCAAGTATGGCAAACAATCGGTTGCCTGGCATTTTAAAGTTGCCAAACATGGTTTGGCTCAGTTCAAGTGGATGACCATAGATCAAGTGCTGGCTACATATCGAGGCACCGGCAGAGACAAAAGATTACTACAGCTTGAGGCACAGTGGATTGTTTTTATTTAATGTTCCACATTGGTTAGTTTTTGTAACTACTTTCCAGCAGTATTTTCTGCAAGATTATTAATAAGTTTTCTACTTCTAATGTTTTTATCTCACATTTATGTGGCTCTGCTGCCCCCCCTCAATGTAGGGGGAGACAGCCGTAACGGTATTTTAACTATTGATAATAAAGTTACTAAATTTGTATGTACACGATTGGTGAGGGAGCACGGATAGGGTTAAGGTTAAGGGGGGTGGTTCCTTCCTTGCCTTTAAAAGATGGCGCAAGAAAAGTGAACAGCACGATCCTGAGGACAGCCGATGTAATGGCTGAAACGCGTTGATCGGTGTTCCAACACTGCTCTATCATTCTGTTGATATGTCCTGTGAGTGTCCTGGGTTCTGCTGCTTTATAAATATATATATATATATATATATATATATATATATATATATATATACATACATACACACAGACACCACATACACATTTGTACCGGCCTAGACCACACAGGCTACACGTTCATTTAAATGCCATAAAACTTTCTTCAGATTTCAAGATTGAGTTGCTGCTTACTAAACTGCTTTCAATTGACATTCATTGGCAATCATTTAGCACTGAGAACCCAGCCCTATGCAAATTGTTGTCAGCAATTAGTTATCAACATGGGCACCAATCAAAGTGTATAGCACTGTTGGTGGCATACCCAAGGCTCTCCTGGTTTCACTGGGACAGACCAATTTTGAGGCTAAGATTTGTCCCACAATTTACAGGGCTTGGGTGGTCTGGGGCATACCAGGGACAATGATGGGTGGGGCAGGTAGAGCTGAGCACCAGGTTCTTGACTGGGGCATGACTGGAAAGTGGTTGAAAGGTCTGTAGAGGTAGGATTTCCCAGTTTCCTAGCATCATTTTCAGAACTCTGGGTATCCCCCAATAAGGAAAGATACACCATACTAATACTTAATAGTAGCATTAACATGTTTTCATTTATTAATAAACATAATTATTAATAAATGTTATTAATAACATAAGCTTTGTTTCTATAAAATGATATCTCTGTTGATAAGGTATATAAGTTAATACAGCTATATTAAAACTTCTCACCAGCCATATAATAATTAGGAATACATGCTAGTTTCATTTCATTTTATGATTTTGGTGTGGAATATTCAGATTCAGATGCCAAAACTTAAATGAGTTCTTCAAACCTATCCTTAAGAATAAAACCCAGTGGGTTTGTTCATGTCTTATATTAATGTCAGATTTAAGCTGTTTAAGATATGCTGCTAAACACATTAATTAAAGTAAATTAAGGTATGAAATTTACAATAAACAACTTAGCAGCAAGGATTGATCATTTATACCTGAAGATACTACAACAATTTTGCATGCCAAAGTTATTAGTACAAAATGCCTCCAAACATGTAGCAACTACCCTGCCCCCCCACCCCGTCTAACTACCACCCATTCCAGTACAAAGCTTGGGTGTCCTGTAAAAAGGGCTTTCCTAGTCAAAAAAGGGTGTTGGAGGTATGTTCTTCAATACAGTACAATATTTGGACAACCAGTGTACAGAACCTTCTAAAAAACACAATAATGACTAAATATACCAATTTATTCCTATAAAAAGGGTTGAGCAATTTAACCTAACTAATATAGATAATATTGTATAACACACAATATAGATATTGGTATAAATATTATAAGGAGAAAAGGAATAGATTATGTAACTCTGGAAACCAGGAAGAAGGTATTAGATCCAGGAATCCTTTTATCCCCATAATAGGAGTTTCTTTTCAGAGATAGAGAAGGAGATGGATAAGGGAGAGGGGAGATATACAGGGGCAAGACCCAAACACATAGAAAAGGGTGTGGGAAGAGGTCAGAAAAAGAGAGGAATAGAGTCATGCCCTGAAAAGAAATATAAAACAAAATAAGCAGATAATACAGGAGGAAATTACTAAAGAGGATCTTCAGAGGAAGGGGGTCTTCAATATTTCAGATAGAAAAAAAAGACATTTAAGGCCTGCCTTCTAGGCAAAGGTTTGAAATTTGCCCCTAAAAAGCAGGTAAATAAGTTCGATGTTGCCCCAAGAGAGAAGAACCTCATACAGAACCAGGCAAATCCTCTAAATGGTCTAAAATTTAAAAAGGCGTTTATTCACATCCAAAAACCCTAAACCTCCCCTATATTATCTCTAAACGAAGACATAAAGTGCAAGACTTATAGGAGTACAAAACACACAGTTAAAAATAGCAAGCATAGCAAAATATACAAGATAAATAATAGTCAAGGCATCCCCAGACCACACTCTAAAGCCCTGGCAGTCCAGCGGGTCCCAAGTCCAAACGAATATTCCTCATCTTTGTCATATGCCTATTTTAAGTATGCCTAGTAAAAACCAGGTCACGGGACAAGGGGCCAACATCTCTTCATATATCAAAGACGTAAGTATAGTCAACCCCAAACACAAGTGTACAAAAAACCGAAAAGACAGTATCGATTTCCCCACAGAGAATTTATCTAGATTTGTAGATTATTTTATAAATTATAAAGTCATTTTTAAATATTTTTAAAATTAAAAGTACTTGGGACAGGTATATAGGACTGGTAATTCTTCCCTCCCAATATTGTTTCTGTGAGGAGCATTAGCCCCCCAAAAAACTGATTCTGACAGTATTCCTCCTAGCTTCAGCACTATCTTTTATAAAGTATTAGTATCTAGCGTGCATCGTGCTTGCGTGTCCTCGTGTGGCGCGACATGCTTGGTGATGTCATGTCACATGCGCAATGACGTCACGTGTGCCGTGATTGCACGCAGGTAATATATGGGGGAACTGGATCAAGGTGTATACTCGTTTTGTTACCTGTGTCTACCTCTTTTCCATCAAAGTTTTTGTTATTCAAGATTGCCAATAAAGTTAATTGATGTATACATAAAAAGGAATGGATCCGGATGTTCGTCACTGCCTAGGGAAGCTCATCTGAGTGAAAAGCAATGCATTGACATCATTTTCCTGAACTGTGTCTGAAACCGGAAGTCATGTGACTTTATCGGGAGTGAGAGAGAGAACCGGCCATAGCGCATATATATAACAGCAACACAAAGTACCCATTCATTTCCCAAGAGCTGTGGCCATGAACTTAGGCAAAACTGGATTAAGACCAAATGGGGCCCAAGGCACAAGTCACAAGTCAGATTTTTTTCTGTACACAGGTTGTTCCTTATCTTATCTTTATTGTATTGTTGAATGAGTACCTTTTGGCGTCCCACCCACTCTCATTTTCCAGGGGTAAGGGCACACGGGTGCACCTGTGGAGGGATTTTTACAGCCTTATATACTTTTTAGGTTTACAATACAGTGCATTTTATCACCTACTAAGGCTGCAGCCTCACTATGAAAAGCCTAAATTAATTTCTAACTCAGCATGCTGCCTTTTCTGTGAATTAAAATTAATTCAAAGAGTACAAAGAGTCTTCATATGTGTTGGGAAATCAACTGCACTGCAACATTTATATTAGGAACATAGGGTTATTTGACAATATTGTTCATGAAAAAATGTAACAAAAGCTGTTTAGTGAAGCCAAACCAAAAAATGGTTAATTTATATGTGTGTGAGTTTTATACACACATGAATAAATACTAAATAACAAATACACACTGAAATATATCAAATACAAAAAAATGCCTCAGTCAGTTTGTCTTCCCCTTTCACCATATACAGACATATTTTGCATTTTTTTATTCTTCTCCTAAAGAAAACACACATGCATTACTGTAAGTGTGTAAATCTTATATTTAGACAACAGTATTTAGAAACACCTATTATGAGACCCAGAAAACACAAAAATATTTGTTGATTTACGAACTGTCCGGTTGTAGTTGAATACAATAAAGGGCGATGGGAAAGGCATTGCGTAGGTAAGACTTTTAATGTAAATAATAATAAGAAAAGGCCTACCCTACCCTATTACCAGCAATAAAGTAAATGCCACAAAAATACAACAACTTTTCATTGGGGGGCAGGTGAATGTAAAGACTTTGTTACACAACAAATGCCAGTCATCCTATTTTTCAAAACTCAAACCCACTTTTAAAGGTCAATATACATTGTATGTTGCCAGTATCCAACAAATTTACTTGTAATCCCTCACTATACATTAGAGCATAAGCACTTGACAGTCTGAGCTGTGAGAACAGACATCAAAGTTAGTACAGGTACCATTCAATGAGAGACGTGAGTACTAACACCATACAGCGGGCACAGGGCAGTGAGTACATAATACATTTAGTAAGTACATGTATTATTTAGTGGAAGCAGTGAGTATAGGCAATTCCCAGTACTGTGCATAGGCAATCCCCAGTACAGATATACAAATGGAAGGTTATTTACAGTGTTTTGTGACCAGTTTTCATTGCGATACATGTCCTTTTATAAGTCTAAGCGCAAAAAATTTTTTAGAAATGCTTTCATGGGTATCTTAGCTGGAAGATAGCAAACTTCTCCTATGTTTCCTGAACGTCTCTAGCTCAAAAACTGTGGGAGAAGATACAGCCCCCCCCCCAAAAAAGAAGAAAAGAACAGTAATTCGTCTTTTTCAAGCCAAATTAAATATAGGAATGTACGCAGAATGAGTAAATTCCTACACAGGCGCAGGTACACACTGGGTACACTTCCAAACATTTATTCTCCCCTTTACATCACAAGTTTTTGCAGTGATTGACAGGGAGCTGGAGTTTGCAGTTCCCTCACCACTGTACGCTTGTTTGATTTATAGGTTATATGTGGGTCATTTTCGGTCTCTCTTTGGGGAGTAGGGGTGCTTGTTGGTAATCTGTTATTAGTTTATCACTGCTATGTTATAAAAAAAGATTTTGCCATACTTGTTTTTTGTTTGAGACTGGTTACATATATTAATATACCAGCTAAGAGATTTAATATGAACTTCAGTGATCTCAGGACCAAATATTTTTCTTATATTTGACAGGTTGTATCTTGGAAATGAGATGGAATATAAAGGCAATATGGTATACATAAAAATGGTCATAAAAATGTAGTTTACATTTTTCTTTAATTACTATCATTTTCATAATAGCAATATGGCTTACGTGAAACACACACACACACAAGTCTGGGTAGACTTCTGGCAGTAACAGTTTTAATTTATGTTTTTTACCTTGTGAAGTCAATGTACCCTTTCAATTTCTTTCAAAACCTCAGAGAACTGCATTATTTCTTCTCATTCAATAAACTGTAAAAGGATCAAACAGGATTCTTATTGCTTCTCAGATACCACTGGCTGTACAATGGCAAACCCATTAAAAACTCACAGTCCAAAATCCAGTAGAAATGCCATGGAAGTTATTGATGAGCGCACAGAGCCTTTGGTGCTCCCAGACTACTGTGAGGCTATATTAAAGTTCAATTTTTCTTCTGCTGTTCAAAGCATCATTTGCTTCTTTACTATCAAACAATATGAAAGTTTTAAAGGCTACATAATAAATATAGACATATTAAAAAAACCCTCCTGTCTAAATTATACAATAAAATATAGAAACATGAAACAGAACTTTGAATAGCAGATGAATTTTTAAGCATTTTTAAGTTTGATTATAAACTTAGTAGAATCTAATACCTTTCAAGGATTTTGATGCAAATGAGCGCTAAATGGTATTTGCCATCACAAAGCTGCATGGGGCAAAACCCATCCTCTAGGATTATGGACAGAATATTTCAGATGGAGCGCACCAACTTAATTCACTAAATGGTGGAATGAGGTTATGCAGTTGGGACATGTATGTTTATCTTGCCGACCTTCCCTATAAATAATGTGGGAGATCTGTTGGGTGAGTGTATGCACCTGTAGTTGCCAATTGCAGATAGACGACCATCTTAAAGAGAACTATAGTGTGTTTAAAGTTTATTTAAACTGTTTATTTAAAACTGTTAAAATGCAAAGTACTTAGGACAGGGATATAGGATTGGTAATTCCTACCTCCCAATATTGTTTCTGTGAGGAGCACCAGCCCAAAGAAAACTGATTCTGCCAGTCTCCCTTCTGGCTTCAGCACTATCTTTAATACAGGAATAGTCCAGGACTAACCTGGCAAATTAAAACTTTGTGCTGTAGCTTCTCAACTAAACTATATTGTGAGGTTGGAATAATCAATCTTACCTCCCTGCCCAAGGTACTTTCCATTTTTAAAAAGTTTATTTTTAGAGAGTATTTATTCTTTAAACGTGCCCATTTACCAGTTTCAGTGTATCAGTCCGAAATAATCGCTTGGGTTTTCAGCTTTAATCATCCGTTCATCCAAATCAGATGAATGGACGTTCGGACATGTCCAGGCAATTGCGCAGTCCTCTATGGACTGCACACTCGGTCGCGGCCACTATTGCCGTGAGCGTCAGTCCTTCCTCCTGCCTAAGCAGGTCGCTCAGGAGGAAGGATCTAACCACTTGTACAATGCTTAAAGGAGAAAAATAGTCTACCTGATTGTGGATTCATACATTCCTAAATTTAAGGTTTTGGGAATTAGGTGTCTGTTTTTTCTCTCCCTATGATTGGGCCAGCATTAGGGCCAGCTGAAAGGAGACAGTCAGGCTCTTGTGCCTCAGGGGAAACCTCAGCAGGTATCTTTTTAATTTAAATACATTTTTAATGTAATTTAAACTTAATGGGGAACTAAAGTCTCCAGACACTATCCCAATAGATAGAGAACAATAAAAAAAATATATACAACATGCTGAAATTAAAGGATAAATGAATTGCCTCAATGCATTTTTTTTACATTGCTTTAAAAAGAGTAAAGGTATGCAGCCCTCCCCATATGTTTTTTTTCCTGATTTCGAGCCTCTCTCTGCCTTCAATTAGCCATGCTGTGAAGGGGGTGTAACGATTCTGTCTGCCTCTAACTTTCACCCAAGGCTAGCATGCATGAAAACACTCCTCCACTCATCCTTGATCAGCTTGATTATGTAGGCTGTATTCTAGCAACAGGGCATTTCAAGTTGGTTTGACTGGCAGAGGAGGAGGAGAGAGGTTGTAACAGACATTCCCACCAGCCAATGACAAGTGTTATGTTAATCATGGCCCTGGGCCGTCTGGGAGGCGGGCTTTTAGTGTACCTGGCAGGCTTTTTTTGAGTGTACCTGGTGGTAATTGCTAATTTAATGGATAAACTAAAACAGGACTGCATCCTCTGTGCATCCTACTACCAATTATTAAACTCTGAGACGTGTTAAGGGCTTTGAGTCCCACAGGAGAATAGCGCTATAGAAATGTTATTGTATTGTATTATAGTAAAAAGGTATCATCTAATTGGTCACTGCAGATTAACAGGACGGACAAAATTTTCCAAGAGAGCCAGTCTACTCTGATAGGAAAAAAGTAACTGTAAACACAGTATTTAATCTTGAAGGACATATTAAAAAGTAACCAGAATCATGTCTGCATATAAAATGTAGGTTAACTAAAACTCAAAATGCAGTAAACCTTGAAGATGGTATTGGGATTAAAATGTAAAAAAAAAGGGAAGGGAAAAGTGGCAAGTTTTTTTTTTTATTTAATGAAATAAGAATTGTAGTTTTTGCACAGTTTAACATTTTATAATTATGGAATTATAGGTTTGCTTTCTTTCTTTAAATTGAATGCATTTCTATTGCTTTTCCATTGTATTCTGTTATACTATTAAAAGGTCAAGTTTTAAAAGATAAACATCAATAGAGACATTTCTTAATTGTGACAAACTAGGATTTGTTAGTTTTCCTGTGTAAAGGTTGTTCCAACTTTCTAAAAAAGCATTGTCATAGACTTGAATTGGGACAAAAGGAAAATATTGGCACTCATAATTAATAGGTAAATGTAACTATGAATATATCAGTCCTGATTAGCCATAAAAAATAAAAAATAGTATATTCATTTTCCAATCACCTGCCATAACCCTAAATAGTAGTAGTCTAAAAGATGAAATATATAAGTCTAAACTGAAATGTCCCACAATGTCCTGTTGTCCCCTTTTCTGTTTCCTAATTCATCCAGTTAGCAACTGTCAATTGTGGATTTGATAGCTGACATCATAGCCAATGACTGAATGCAAATCCCCAAGCTGCCTCATCTGAATATGCTCAAGATCAGAACCAGGTCACTAAATTGCTCAGTGGACAAAGTAGAATATATCGACTTAGTGGCCATTCTTTCTAAAAGATGTCATTATGAGGGTGGAGTTGTCCTTTAAGATGGGCCAGAAACCTTTTACGAAGTAGAAGAATGTGGTAGAAGAACATTTTGCGGAATAACATGTACTGTAATATTCAGTTCCATTGTAAATAAGAATTTCCAACAAACAATTCCAAAGATACCATGTTATGGGTAACTAAACAGGACATTCGCAAAATCAAAATTCTTATGCAGTCTTCTGTGAATAATGACTACGGTAACCTCAAACAAGGAGGAAACAATTCTCTCTTTCATTGTGAGAGAGAATATTTATAATAAGATGCTTTATATTTTTCAATAACAGTTCTGGAAAAAGTAGAATTTTTATCTACAAATACACATTTTCCACTCAGAGCAAAAATAAATCAAGAGATTTCTTTTAAGGCTCAACAAAACAGAGTTTTTTTTAACAATGACAAATGCTCTCAATTGTCATATAACCAACATTCCAAGAGGTTCAGTTCTAAAATTAGGAGGCAAATGTACATCCTGACAGTTGATTATACACTTCCAAGGGGCTTATATCCTTCTTGCTATTCTAATTTTTCTTATCTAAACTTTATATCTTCTGGTTTAGCTCTACAACACTGTTTAAGGACTTGTATTGATTTGCATGTCATTTCCTCATTTTGGTATGCTACTCAAAAAAGATATCAGGTCTGACAAGATAATGAACTCCAGGAGAAATGGCAAGATAAGATAGGAGACAGCTAGAACACCTGTCTTACCCTAATCAACTCGCTTTGGGCACCTTTGGTTCCATTAACACACAAATATTGTGCTCTTGCTAACAGCTAGCAGTCAATAATGCATATGTAAGTGGGATTCTCTGCAGCTGTTGAGATCACTTCAATTATTCTCTATTGCTGAAGCAAAGGTATTTAACCCTTAAAGCTCTTTTTGAGTAAAATACAGAGAGACAAATACATGCATTCCAGTTTTGTCAAAAATATGCACAGGCATTCAATGATTAATTGTTGAATAAGAAAGCAAAACATCTAGACACTGATTTCCATTCTAAAATCCTTTACCTTCTATGTCATATCCAAGGAGCTTGAAATTATTTATATTTAGTCAACCAGGAAAGTGTGAGTGACTGAAATACCAACAATTCATTGTTCCAATGCTTAAAGTTCAACTGCAGTTGAAGGGAATGTTGATTGACAGCTTTTACTCTTGTACTTTGATGAACTGACCCCTTGGCTGAAAAAAATCAATTGACTATTAGCAGCGTTGGGGAAATTGCCAGATTGACTTTTTCCACAAAATTATACAAAGATCTACAATGACCAAGTTTAGTCATAGTTAACAATAACAACTCCCTCATACGTCTCCTGGAATATATCAGGTTAGATTATCCAGTTTTCTTTCCTTGGCCTGCTAAACTATATTGTGAAGGAACAAAGATCCACAAGCAGGCATTCTATTTAAATGATGCTTAATAGAAGTGTATACCACTTCTTTTATGTAAGTGGAAGGGACGCATGCAAGGTAATGAAGTTTTCTTTTAGAAAAAATGCTGGTCTCAACTAGCTGTTTTGAAGAAATATCTCCCTTTTCTCCCTGATACTTTCAATGGCCTGCCTTTGCAACTGTGCATCTGTTATAGAATGTCGAGTCCAGTTCAGTAATACAAATACAAGCCAAATTATTATCTCCAGGAATGATGGTATAAATTTATAAAGACTGTACACATCATTATCTCTATCTATCATTATAAGGTTGAGTCCACGCTACAACACACGTGAAATCGTGCCCACGTTTTTGCAACCACGATCAGATTGTACATTAAAATGCGGTGGTGTGGCCTATCCCTAAGGACATAGAAAAAAAAGTATCAAAAAGATTAAAATATCTATAGATCTAAATGAAGACAGTAATCAAAAAGTGGATAAAACATGACTCAATAGAGACATCACACCAAGACTGACGAAAATGAGGACGAGGACTACTGCAATATTAAAGGAGCTGCAGGGTTTACTTAATTATTGGTTTTTCCCTTCATGTGATAATGATCACTTGTACTCTTTATATGTCTGGGTTGTGAGATAGGTTATCAAGGAAAGGTCTTTAAGGTGCCCAAACTTCACCCACCTGACACTCTTATTATGTCCTGAAAACCCCCTGAACCAAAAATATTTTGAGGTTCATTCTAACGGTGGATCCGCAAAAATCAGACCTAGTTTCGGTTAGGAAGTTTGGCCACGTTTTGTGTAAAAACTACAAAATAAATTTCAGGGTCAAAATCTTTGTAGTTCCATGTCAACCATCAGAATTTTAAAGGCTAAGTACACTGTAAAATCAAGTTATGTTCATTTGGAAGCTGTAGCTTTAAAAATACTGTTGCCATATTTTTTTTTTACTTATGCCCCTCCAGATCCTACCTTTGTGGCTTGAAAGTTGCTGACATCTTGTTACTGGTTTGCTGAATGTTAAGCTCCGCCTCTGCTTTCTCTTGCTTGAGCCTCAAACGATAATGCCTGTGAGTTCCATGCACATGCACGTGCACGGAACTCACAGGCATTACCATTTGAGGCTCAAGCAGGAGAGTGCATGGAACTCACAAGCATTACTGTTTGAGGCTCAAGCAGGAGAAAGCAGAGGAAATCTCAGAGGGGCGGAGCTTAACATTCAGCAAACCAGTAACAAGATGTCAGCAACTTTCAAGGTACAAAGGTAGACTCTGGAGGGGCATAAGTAAAAAAAAAAAACCATGGCAACAGTATTTTTAAAGCTGCAGCTTCCAAAGGAACATAACTTGATTTTACAGTGCACTAAACATGGAACTGGGAGTTTTGACCAGAAACAAAGTTTGGGTTGGAACCCTGTCACATTTGGAATTGTAATATTGATGGCAAAAAATCATCCAAATGAGAAACATTACAGGAATGTCAGTAAAAGCACCCCAGTGGTCAGCGATATGATCGAATAATGTTAATGTTAGATTGAAAGTTGAATAAATATAATATCAAGTATGTGCATGGCCAGCATTACCTACAAAGAAAAACACCCAAGCCCTGCTAAACTTTTGAAAAAGGAAAGGTAGAACTGGTGCAGATAGAATTTTAAATAGGCCAATGTATTAGTCTATTTTAACTAGCACAGTTAAGGAGTATTGGACAGATTATTTGTATAAAATATCTGTTTTACTCTTAAAATGGATTCCCAGTCTTCTCAATTTGACAATAAATAATTGAATAAACATTTGTAAATTAGCAACATACACTTATTTCAAGATAGCCATAGTTCTTGCAAATTGTTTCAGTGCAATTCACATGATGTTTTTACTCCTTGTTAAATGCCTAAGAGCTCATAAAAAAGCACAGATAAACAAATACATTTTGATTTATAAAAGTTTATAGACCAATTTACACAATGTGACATAATTTGTGCTTGGAATACAAAAAATACGTAGTTAGTGTTAATGTGAGTAAGAATTTCTCCTGTTTGGCTGCAAATTACCTTTAAAATAATTAGAAAAAAAAACAATTAGGAGAGTATTGTACTTATCAGACTTTAATTTGCTCATTTCTATTAGAAGCCTTAAGGTCTTTAGTTAATTCATACCGATGTACTGAAGACTTGTTAATTTACCCTGCCAACATGAGAAATGCTAGATATATGTCTGAAAACCAGTCTGGCATAGATGCCTGCCTCCATCAGGAACATTGTCTATTATAACGGATTTACCTTTATTCATCCATCCTTGAAAACTAGAGAAATAAATTTAATTACATAAGTGTGCTCAGATTACATTTTTACACAAAGGTCGGCGTATTAACAGAATGATCAGCTCACCATGCTACTGGGTTAAGAGGATTCTAAAGATGACAATTTATTCCAAGACTGCTGTAAAATAAAGCAGTTTCACTTTGCAGGACTCAGTTGTTTTGTAATGCATGAATTAAAAACCATACAGTACTTGACTGACTGTAAAGGGGCTCTTGTAAGCACTGTTATGTATAAGCACTTACCATAAAGTTTAGTGAAGAAGTATGTAACTATAAGCATATCTGTGTATGTGTGCATAATGAACTAAGAGAAATAAAATACCACATCAGACATTCTGGTTTATGTAAGGCAACAATGCTAAAAGATGAAGGATATAAACTGTAAAATAACTACAGAATTATGCCTACTTTCCATTTTTGTCAGGGGAGTAAATTATTTATTGGAATAAAGTTATTTACATTTTAAAGATAACTTTACTTTGGCAGCCTTTATAACATAGCCAGGGGCAATTCTTCCATAAGGTAACCTGAGGCGGTCACCTCAGATAGCAGAAACTGCTCCAGTAGAAATCAATGTGCAGGTAGTAGAATCAATATCAAAGAAAAAAAAGTAATCAAACACAGTAGTTTTTATATGTTCAGACTTTTAGCTGTTGTACATAACCTATAATACGGTACATGGTAAATATAGTTTAATGGTCTAGAATGCATTTGTCAAACACAAGGCCCAATCCTACACCTGCAGTGCTAAGTAGCTTAATAAAAATAAATTCCTACTACTTAGCCTGTCTTTTTGATTTCGGACACTTATGTAATTGAGCTTGACAACCCTGGTCTAGAATAATGATATAGATTACACCCAACTGCAATTGTACCAAATCTCAATTCTTCAATGTAAAGCCAAGTCCACAGTTTAAAAAGCACAGATTTTTTTTGTTTCACTTTTCCTGGTCTAAGCCATTAAGCAAATGTGGCCTTTAGCTGTGTCCAAAAAAGAAATAATTTTGGGATACACTATTGTTAATATTTTTACACTGACATATGGGAGAACTGCTAGTGGTCTTTAAGTGCATTAAGGCCCAGGCCACACTTGTGCATGGTTGTTTGCAGATCGCACACAGACGATTCATGACTATTGCTCAAGTCTCATCGTAAACGCGTTTTTCACGTGTTACCATCCAGCCCAGTGTGTAATTTTGTGGGCTTAGCTTAACTTTTCCAGTGACTTTCCACTATGTAAATTAACCGCATTTCAAGCAGAAAGAGGTAGAAAGGGCTTCCATTCTTTACAGTTCTCCCACATCTTATCATTATCAATAGATTATGGGCTAAATATTTAGTTTGGAAGCACACAGAGGAGACATCCGGGGATTATTTTGAAGATAAGAACCTGTCCCTTTCACACGAAACTTTATTATTAAGAAACCATCTTATTATGAGAGCATAGTTCCTCTTTTAAAAGAGAGCTATTTCCATTATTATACTGTAAATACCAAAGGAAAAATAGACCGGATTTCTGAAATTCCACCCTCTCCCACAAATTGCTACATTCCAGGGCAACCCCCAAAACCACAACACTCTGATACTTACAATACCTATTTCACAGTTGTCCATGATTGGAGATATACCTCTTCATCCTTGCCTGCACTTGTGCTTTTCTTTGCTGCTGAGCGAGTTACTAACTCATAAAGCTCTGAACATTCTGACAGAAGAGTCATGAACATTCTGAACCAGGCCAGCAAGGAGGAAAAGGAATATCTCTATTCACAAATATCTGGAAACAGTTGAGCATCACGGTCTTGTGGTTTTTGGGGTCCTTCTGGTGTATAGCAATTATAGAGTGGGAATTGCCCTTTAAGTGCTAAAATTAATGCACTGGTATGTATTTGCAGCTGGCAACTAAAACAATGCAAGCAAACACCTATAGCGGCTACCCTGGTGTTCATAGCATTGAAGCGAGTCATTGCAGTGTTGCAGCTGCTGCTTCTTAATAACCCTCTGCATAATGAAAGACATGGAAATAATATGAATGTTACCAATCACAGATAGTAACTCAAGATATGGAATATATTCAGGACAGTGTATGATATTGCTACTTTTGGCATTAAGATGTGAAGAAATCTCAGAGATTTAGCAGATAGAAAGACATTGGCTTTATGCATATTTCCCAATAGGAAAAGATTCTCATCAAGCAAAATTGCTTCAGAAAAACAATGTGATTTGGACTAATTTAAAAAAGAGATTCAATATGTCGATTAAGGAGGGTGTACACTATGCACACGGCAAATTAATACTCCTCTAATAACTTTATACCACTTCCCATTATCTTTTTTAATTATCTTTGAGTATACCTTTGGATATTATTATTATTATTATTGTGGATTTATATAGCGCCGTCTTCCGTAGCGCATTTACATGTATACATTCACATCAGGCGCTGCCCCGAAGAGCTTACAATCTAAGCACATTTATTTGACACATACAACCTTTCAGTATGTCTTTATGATTGTGGGGGAAACCGGAGTGCCCAGAGGAAACTCACGCAAGCTCGGGAGAACATACAAACTCCTTGCAGATGTCCAAGGGTGGAATCGAACTCAGGACTTCATCACTGCAAGGCATCAGTGCTAACCACTAAGCCACCATATATACCTTTGGATATATAAAAGTTCTACTTAAAAACGTACCCACATAATGTACAACCATTTCATTTACGTAAAAAAAGAAAATAAAAAAGTAGAAAAAAACTTTATTTGCATTTAGAAATTTATTTGAGAAAGTCAAGGCCAAAGTTATACCCACGCTTACCGATCTAATATTGGGATAGCGTGGGGTTAACTTATACTCAGACATTTTTATATATAAAAAATCACTGCACAGGATTTTAGCACAGAGATGCAATAAAGAACAATCAAGAATGACCTAAGGTCAACAAGAAACACATTTATCAAATACCGAGCAATAGTAGGTTGTGTCAGATACATAACAGAAAAAGTCTTCCATCACATATATCATATTCATTACAGTCTATATAAGTAGCACTGTGTTCAACAGTCAATCATAAACTATTTGTCATTTCTTCCCTGAGATGTAAGGTTTAGCATGGAATGGCAAAAATTTATTAAATGGTTCACTAAAGAAAAAATCACAGATACAGTATAGAATGCAAGAGAATTGTATGGAGGTTAAGACTAAAAATTTTTTTTTTTTTAATGTTCCTTCATGAGATGGAGCACATAAGGGATAGTCAATAAATGACTTCACTTCTTGTTTAAGATATATCAAATTTTAAATGCTTATATGGGTCACTACTTCATTACTCTGGCAATATGGTTTTGATCAGCCCTTCCTGTTTTGTGACATCTGTATCTACTGACATAATTAACCCAACAATTAGAGAAAAAGACAAATCATCAATATTGTGCTTCTCTCTCTCCATCCTCCACATATTACTAATACTTATAATCACTGTACGATGTTCGAACTAGTTTGATTTTTCAGACTCGCAGGACTATTTTCAAAAATCCTCGAACATTCGAGAATTCTTGAATGTACAAGGATATTCGAACGTTCGGCAGGCCTCAAACGTCCGCTTCTAAGAAAACCCCTGAATGGCCGGAGATTCCCAAAAATGTCCAGGACCCCCGGACGTTCGGGGGTCCTACAGCTCGAAACCGGGACCCCCTCCTGAGTCCTTACAAGGACCATTGCGGCCCTGACAAGGGCCTTTAGGGCTTAAGGGGTCCCGCAGCTCGAACCGGGACCCCCCTCCCTTTGCGGCCCTTGGAACGGTGTCTTGTCACGTCGGATCAGGACGCCGGTAGCATCAGCCTCATTGAGGCCACCGGTGCCGGAGGTACCCCTGGTGGCTGCAAGGGCCCTTCCAAGGGCCGCAAAGGTACTTATAAGTGCCGGGGAGCGGGGTCCCGGTTTGAGCTGCGGGACCACTTAAGCCCCAAAGGGCCCTTGTCAGGGCCACAGAGGTCCTTGTAAAGACCCAAGAGGGGGTCCCGGTTTTGAGCTGCGGGACCCCCAAATGTCAAGGCGCCTCTCGGCCGTATGGCCGTAAGTGGCCGTTGGAGTTTTACCGAAATCGGAAATCAACCGTTTTTTATGCTGTTGCGTATATGCTATGTCCGTTTTCTTTGCTGTTCCCACGCACGAACGTGTTCCCCAGACCATCTCCCAGGTCCCAGAGGCCTGTAAGGTAAGTGTACCCTGCCATATTTCGGAAAGTTACCCTCCATTGACTTTAATGGGTCTGTTTTTCGGACTTTCAAAGTTTCGAAATTTTTTAGAAGTTTTCTCGGCCATCTCTAGAACACATGTTTCAATTCACATTTATTCACCTATATATACAGACATTTATACATTTTCTTCCCATTCAAGACATTTACGCCTCTTGCAAAAAAACTGTTCTTAAAAATAGTTTGGATTTTTCCATTTTGTTCTTAAAAAAAAAAAGTATTTTCCAAATGTTAAATTGCTACCTCCAAAATATAAGAAACCACTTAATGTCAATCAAGTCGGGAGATATTATTTTGAAAAATATGATAATATTGTCATGTGTCATATTTTGATTGATATTAATTATTACTGTAGTGAAAATTGGTTGTACTCTTTACTGCTTATTGTTGTAAAACTAAATGTCATTGTTTAGTCTTGGTGCAGGAAGAGACGTTTTCAGCCAAAACTGAACGAGCACATTGTTAAGCTCTAAAGATGATTACAATAAAATACACAAGAAGGACTGCCAGATAAAGTATGTTCAGTATACAGATCTTCTTTTAGAAGCCAGGAAATCATCATGTCACAGTTTCTGGCACAGGGATACGCATTTGGTCTTTCTGAGTTTAATTGTTTTTTTCTAGATAGATCTAATGCGAAATAGGAAGTCAATATCTGATTAATATCTGTTTTTTTTTGTATTTTTACAAAGAAAAATGAAAGGAATGCTCAGAAAAAAATGCTCAGAAAAAAATGCTCAGAAAGCAAAAATTGTTATTCTTGCCTTTCATCATGTAATCAATTTCACCCAAAAAGTAAACCTATCCCCTTTTGCATTAATTGAAGAAAGGGGGGTATATAATATGATATATTCATTATAAACAAAACGGGATGGAAAGCACCCCAAAAAAGCCCACTACAGACAGCACACCCACATCATGGACCAGAAAGTGACCCTGATGAGGCCGTGGTAGAATGTACCACTCGAAACACGTGTAGGTCTGTTTGTTTGTCTAGTGTCGGGAGTTCCAGTAACTTTGTTTGACTGCCACGTCCGGACCAGAGGGATAGTGCCATAGTTTGCGGAACTGTATGAGCTGCGGGTGAAGAGTGTGGCCATCTGTGGGAAGGCTGAGTATATTCCATGTGACTGGGCTTCTCACATTGTCCTGTTAGTGTGACTTTTTATTTATGCACAGGTTCTTCGGCCGGTGGATGGTTTCTACAGGAAGCCCTAGGTGTTATTTGGGGTTCTCTCTGGATACATAGGACATGGTATCCGGGGAAGCCCGGTATGATTCAGAGGTTGGTGTTTGATAGGGAGGAAGGTTTTTTTTGTATTTATATGTGTATATATAGGTTGCATGTTTATTTATGAGGCTATTGTCAGCTGCTTTCAGGCTGATCACACCCCTATTTTGGGGAGTATTGACCCGGTTTTTATGTGAGTATACAATAAAGGTCTTTTTCACTTTCTGGTCCATGAGGTGGGTGTACTGTCTGTAGTGGGCTTTTTTGGGGTGCTTTCCGTCTTGTTTTGTTTATATAGTATTTATCATTACCACTTGTAGCACCGCCACGTGACCTTTTATTGAGTTGTGCGCAATTCCTGTAGTATTTTACAATATGATATATTCATGACTGACAGCTGGTAACTGAAAGAACCAGAAGCAGAAAGAGAGGTAACAGAACATCAGACAGCTTTTCAGAGTAGTCTTACGTCTGTCAGTTTTCTAACTATTGCAGTTTTGGAGGGGGATTTACCTGCAGAACAGTTCTACATTTATTCTACATCAGTATGCCCCTTATTTTCCAGATACAACAATGCACTAATAGGGCAATTCACTGAGGAGCACTGCGGCTACATTACTGTGACATCACCAGCACTTGGGTCTACCTCCAAGTTAAAGGTTGGAGCATGCCCACTGCATCATAAACCCTTGCTCAAACTTCTAAATAATTTTTAAGGGTAGAATTTTTTACTTCTCCCTCTAAGGTGTCCATAGGTAGAGGAAAAGACAGAGAATGGTTGCAGGTCTGTAACCAGCTTCAGAAAATGTTGATTTTTGGGGGTGGGGCTTAGGATGCAGCTTATAACACATGCCTGACACAGGGACACAGAGACAGTGAAATTTGTAAAGTGAACTTTACAAGCCTATAACTTAAAGATGCAGAATAAAGACCACAATTATTCTTTAAAGGCTATGTCCACCCCTAAAATAAAAATTTTATATCATGCTCCCCCATGTCCCCCAGCCCCAACCGCATGTTTAGTTTTTTTAAAAAGCCCCCCAAACTCTTACTTACCTCCCCTCGATCCTCCGCCGCACTGCCGGCCCTCTGCTTGCGAGAATGCAAGCAGAGGGGCGGGACCGGCAGTCGCGTCTGTGATTGGCTGAGCGGCAGCCAATCACGGACGCGGCTGCCGGTCATTCAGTGCAGCGGAGGAAAGCGGAGAGGTAAGTAAGAGTTTGGGGAGCTTTTTTAAAAAAAAAACATGCGGTTGGGATGGGGACTGGGGGAGAGAATATTTAGGGGGTTTTTCGCTAGGGGGAGGGATAGTAGAACGGGAGGGAGAGGGAGGGAGAGGGAGGGGGAGGGAGGGGGGAGAGGGCTGGCAGCATGGCAGGAATCTCCGGGAGGCCAGGTAGCAGGCAGTGTCCTATATGGACCTGCTAGCCTCCTGGTGGGCAGTTTTTGGAACTTTGGGGGGGGACTACAGGAGAACCAGATGGAGTTGGGATGTGAGGTAAGGATTAAACTACACTACATGGTGGGGCCAGTAGTTGGGGGGATTATAGTTTTGGGGGTGGACATGCCCTTTAAGAAAGATGGGCAAAAATGTGTGGATAACTATAAAATAATATGAATCTGATAAACAGGCGTTGTCTTAAAAAAAAAAAAAACAATATTCTGTTATAATGCTTTAAGTCTCTGGCATAGAGTGTGCTTCCTTAACTGCATCAGCATATTGTGTATGAAAGGTAGAACTATGAGTTGACATGAATAGCGAGATACCAAAAAATATAGGATTCAAGTTAAAATACTGGTGACCTGCAATGAGCTGCAGGCAGATAAGAACCCCTGGCACAGGGTAACAGTGTGTCCCATCCTGGGGAATAGTAAGTAAATTTACTATTCACTATACAGCTTCTGCTGTAATATGCAGATGCAACAAGCAGTGAGCACTCAAGATTAGGGGAGCTTTTTCCGCCCAAAGAGCTTTGGGATGAACAATAAAAATAACCCACAATGCCACATGTTTTATGAAAGCTTTCATAGTGCTACAATTATTTTAGAAAAACTTCAGCTGTGGCAACATAGTGCAGTTTAATACCCACAAGTGCATTTTTGGACCACAGTACAAATAACCTTTCACAAAATGACATGTACGTTTGGTTGCTTTTAGCTTGATGTGCTTTAAAAAAAAAAGCAGTTCCCAACTTTATAGAGTACTGTATCACAGTGAGTTATTGAAAAGGAATAGGACAATCAAACATTTACAGTAAATTAGCAAAAAAAAAAAAAAAAAAGAATGAATTATCATAAAGCAACTAGTTATGCAAATAATTCAAATGCATTGTATTTCCCTGTTACAAAATAGCTTTAAACATTAACAGGGTTATTAAATGAAAGTTCTTATCTTTAAAATGGTGCTAATTCTAGAAGTAATATACAAGTTAAAAAACACATAAAAACGTATAGTGCATACAGTGCTACATATAATAGAGTGTTACAACAGTAACCACAAGCAGCCCCCCATAGTCCCCCATCCCTATTATATCTCCCAGTCAATTCAGGAGAGTAATATTGGTCTGTAGATATAGTAAATCCTGTTAAGGTGGTTCATGTACAGGCAGTAGTGACGCATTTTGCTCCTAATCTACATACCATTTTGCTCAGTGAAGCCCCTCCTCCCTCCCTCAAGATCCAAGTTTTGTTCCCAGTGCCCTAGTGTAAAATCCCTTTTCTGTAGTGTAGGGCTCCCTCTCCCACCCCCAACTGCTTTATTAGCTTGTAAAAAAACTTACCCAAACTCTACTAATACAGCCTCTTTTCCCCGGCGTTTTACACTGATTGGCTGCCTCTCAGCCAATCACAGGTGCGGCTGCCGGTCCAGCCCCCTGCTTGTGGTTACACAGCCGCGGGAAAGAGGCTGTGTAAGTAAAGTTTGGGTACGTTTTTTTACAAGCTAATATAGCGGTTGGGGGTGGGAGAGGGAGCCCTACACTACAGAAAATTTTCTAAAAAGAGGTGGACATGCCCTTTAAGCCTCCAAAAGGCACGATCAGCGCGTGCACAGATGCCATTGCACCGTGCTGTACAAGCACAAGCGCACCACAATGACATTATGCACGCACAAGTCCGCACGTTGTGTGTGTCGTGACGTCACACTTGTGCACGGACCACACGATTGCAGCTTTTGGAGGCTTAATGAGGAAGGGGAAGCCAGCAAGTATCAGAGGGGAGGAGTTCACCAGTCTTACCTTGGGGGGGGGGGGGGGGGGGGAAGGGGGGGGGGGGAAAGAAAAAAGATTTTTTTAAAGCTGCAGCTTAAAATTAAACTTAAATTGTTTTTAAAGTGTACTTATCCTTTAATGTAGTCAAAAAAGAGAAGAAATAATAAAAAGAACAGAATTTTGACTTTTTCATGCTAAATTAATAAAAAAAGAAAATTAAATATTTGAGAAAGGCAATCATTCTGCTTTCCTAAAATGCTGAATATAGCACACAGGGCTGATGCATAATTAACATGTGCCACAGTAAAACACTGGTCTATGGCATGGCCCTACTACCACTAATATAATGCTTCTATTCTCAACTTTAGCATTAAGTACTGGTTCATAGTCACATGGTTCAATGGTGTGGTTGCCTGACCTGTAACATATAGGAAAAAGTTATCCATGTATTTACATGGACAAACTGTATTCTTTAATGGTTCGAGCTGCACATTGGAGTCCTGAGAGTTTCACATTTTTAAACAATGTCTAACAGTTGTCTTACTAAAATCTTTATCAAAATAGTTTGATTTACATCACATACAAGATCAAACAAGCCCATTGAGACTGCATTTTTTTGATCCATTTTTCTTTTTCAACACAACCCAGAAACCCAGTTTCTTCCTAGCTGGCACAGTCAGCTTTTCTTTGTCTAAATGCCTCTCCCTGAGCCACCAGAAAAATACAAACAAATGACAAAGTGCACAGTGTGTTCTTTTCCTAATTGGTATAAAAAATATACAAAATATTTGATTTTGCAATTAATTTCTTATAATTTACAATGAAGAGTTATCTTGGTTGAATTTAAATTCTGTAACACAAATTAAATAATCTGACCCAACCTTTTCTCTCTACTACCTTCCTAAAAAGGAGCTGAATATTCAGATGAATATTCAAAGAATCTAAAACCTATTTGGTGACTGGTTTGCATCTACTTGCTTGGACCAAGGCTGTGTGATTAACTCCCTTGCTCAGGTATAAAATGTATAGGGAAAAAGGGCAAGTGTTTGCAATACCCATTGCAAATAAATTAAGCTAATTTTGTTCCGATAAATGTACACCATCCGGATTCCCGTATCTCGGGAAAATCTCAAAGATCCGAAAATCCGAATCCAGAACAAATTTTTGATAATTTTCAAATGTTCGAAGATTATCGAAAATTGCCTCGAACTTTCAGAAATTCTCAAAAATACGATCGGAGATCATTTACGAGTTTCTGATCGTATTTTCGAGGATTTTCGAACATTCAAGGCTATTTTCTAAAATAATCGGAAATAGCTCCGTACATTTGAAAATTATCGGAAATAGCTCTGTACATTCGAAAATTATCGAAAATTTGTTCTGAAGTCCCAAAATGCAGACAATCCTTCCGGATTCGGACAGATCATTAAAGTTTCGGAACCAAGGAGTTTCATGGCCGATCAGGGTTTGTGTCGGACCCGGATCCCATCTATAATTTGAATTTAACATTGGAATGTTTTATCATTTACATTTACCAAAATGTGATGATATAAGTAGTCATAAGTTATTCATACATAAAGATACACAATTGTGTTAATAACCTGGTTTAAATAATACAATTCTTACACATTTACATACACTCAAAAGACAAAAGAAAATCAGCTTCTGTTTTTTCCATTAAAGAATAACACTGAGCATGTCTGAACCAGAAACTTGTGGAGCAGGATGGTTTAGGCTGGACACAATTATTGTAATTATTTAGAAAGACATGTGGGCTTGTAGTAGGGAAGATGATTTATAAGTGGCACATGTATACTATTAGGTATTGAATAAAACATTCTCTCGCTCGCCTGCAAATGATGGGAAACCTTTTGTATGATTTGTATGATGTTGTCATCCCAAAACAACCCAAATGAATGTGGTACTGAAATTGAACAATACAAAAGGTCAAGGGAACCACACAAAGATACCAAATGTTCGTAATCATTGTTCAAACATTAAATAGGGACGTGTCTGCAAAATATACGGACTCTATTATGCATTTGACGTTGGCTAAATTTTAAGACTTGTATTTACTATTTTGGTGCAAAAAACAGACTTTATTTCGCAGCTAAATATGCTGTTATAAATTTACCACAGAAACTTTTTATGGCACAATGTTACATCCATCAGAATCGATTTGGCTGTTGGAATACTTCTATGCAGAGAGAATTACTACTCAATAGACCAATCTACCTAGAACTATTCCAGCCTGGGGGATGCAATGGTAATTCTGTATGCACAAATACTAATATTTCACAAACTCTGTTTCCGTTGAGAGTCAGAAATCTTCCAGTTTCTATTTAATGTTGCAGAGTGAGGGATCAGAGTTAGAACAAACATTAACCCTTTTGTTTTTAGGAAACAGAAAAATCATTATGATTTATGTCTTTCCCCGTCCAGAACAGACGCTTATTAAAACAGATGTATGTTGTTTCAAGGTAACGAACAATAATAATGGATTTAATTTAAAACATACCCAAGGCTGTTGTTTTATTATCTCCTGCACACGGCACAATGGTTTATAAAAACATTTAAGCATCTTTCCCTACAAACATGAGCTAAAATACAAGATGTCCCGAAAATACAATGTGATTTTATTATATGTTTTCTCTGTTGCAAAACAGGGCATAAGAATGAAGTATGGGAAGCATGTAAGACTTATTGAACAGAGACTAACAGTAGTAATGCAGACTTCTGGGCTTCCTATTTTGGTGTTTTGTACTAAGTCATTGAATGGATTCAATATTGATTAGCATGACTTTAACCTTTAACCCTTTCATTGCCCTGTCAGACGGCACTATGAGCTCAATACGAAATTTGCGCTACTGAGTTAAATAGTGCGACTATTTAACGCAGGATCTGAAGCAATTTGTTGAACATCAGCATTGTTCTGTAAGCATTGTGACTGTGATAGGGTTCTTACAAAGAGATAGCATTAGTTGCTGAGTTGAATCATATAGAAATGTAATTAATTATGCCAATGTTTTAAAGCTAAGGTGTATTAGGTCTTTTCTGGTTACAATCCAAAACCAGACTGAATTAGGCTGCCTGGGAGCAAAGTCTCCCAGCATGCTTTGCATGGTTAATGCAGCAATAACCAAAATAATACAAAATACAGTAGTTAAAACTATAACATTTCCATAATGTTTATTGCTACAATCAGATAAAAAAAAAAAAAAAATTAAATAAAAAGTGCATCTTACAAACCAAATAACCAAACTAAATTAGCAGATTAATGTGCATATCTGACAATCATTAAAGGAGAACTACAGTTTTTAAAATTCTTAAGTGAAAGCATTTCTACCTTGAACTCTGACCTATGCATTGTAAGATTTTTCTCTAGTAAGTTGCATTTATTACATGTAAGTAATAGAATCTGTAATTAAGAAGGCTTCCATGTACAGTGTAGGACTGGAGTGTTAGGGCCAACCAGAAAATAACATTTCATATCTCTATTATCACTGATTTACAAATCTACCTTACTCCTACAGACTTTTATTGTTAATTAAGATTAATTTCTTATTGTCCCTTTAGCTTGTTATTTAAATTTTAGCAGTTTTCTCTGTTAAAGGGGGTGAATGGGCTGTGGGCCCACCGGGGGATTCCCCTTTCCATGCATTCTTCAAAGAGCCAGTCTTCAAGAGCCCCCAGACCCCAGTATTTACCAATAGGGAATATGGCCCCCTTATATGACTTTGAAAGCTGCTTGTTACCCTGCAGTTTATTTACCAGTCACATGAATTGCATAATTTTGCTAACATTTTTTTTATTCTGTTCCTATCAAAATATAAAGCTTCTAAATGTACCTGTTTACCTTGCATGTGCTGTGGTGTCTCACCTAAAGATAACCAAAAATGTATGCTTACAAATACAAGAAGTCTGGATGGAAAAACTGAGGAACTAGAACAAATAGCTTTAAAGGAAAGGTATGATGAGATCAGTATAGCAGAAACATAGCTAAATCATTTACATGCCTGGACAGTAAATATTGAAGTATACACCTTATTTAAACATGACAGAGGAGAAAGGAAGGGGGTATGTATGTATGTTAAACAAGAATTGAAGCCAAATTTTAAAAATGGGATAGATGGGGGTATAAACAATAAGGCAGAAAGAATATGGGTGGAGCTCTGTACAGGAAGCAAGAAAGTGAGTAAATTAATTGTTGGCAATGCCAGTGAAGATGTGGAAATTAATCTCTAAAAGCAGTTGCAAAGGCTGCTGATATGGGGAATGTTCTGGCTATTTGGGATTTCAATTGTCCTGACATATATTGGAGTAAGGTGACTGCCAGCACCTCAAAAGGTATCAAGTTCTTAAATTTTCTATATGAACAGTTTCTTTCACAGATGGTAAAAGTTCCAACTAGACAGGATGTGTTGTTGGATCTGGTAATATCTAATAACCCAGAGCTCATTTTGGAGATGAAGGTAATGGGACGCTTAGGGAATAGTAATCATGATATAGTGTCATTTAATATAGGTTGAAAAGCACAAAAATGCACTGGGTTAACTTTAGGAAAGCTTTTAGGAAATTTAATGTTGTTAAAGGAATCACTCCTGCTTATAGACTGGGGGGATTTGTTCCTAGGTGAACATATAAAGCAGAAGCGAAGTGCTTTTAAAATGGGTATTAAACTATTTTTAATTGTTTGCTTTGTGGTACCTACAGTGAGTGAGTTTTTTTCAATTACTACGTTACCTGTTAAAGCTCTTCTTTTAGATGCACACAGCCCGCAAGGTCACAGGTTCAAATCCCCAGACTTGTTGTAGATTTATGAATGTGCTCTGTCTATTGGGCCAATGTTGTCTAGGGTCTTAAGTTCACCTATCTGCTTAAACACCTAGCCAAACTCTGTAGGACAAAACCTTTCAGATTTCAAAGTTTCCCATGTTGCTCCAGTCCTTACAATTCTATGTGACTGACACTGAAAGTTCCTGATGTTTTTGGGTTAGGGAGGCTTGATTTCATGTGCAGAGGTTGAACTTGATGGACTATTGTATTTTTCAACCCAAAATTAAATATATAACCATGCAAATCAAATGAAATACAGCAACAATGCTGGCAATTTACCAATTTTTCTATTTGAGTTTCTATTAGACAATTTTCAGTAAGGCTCTGAATCTTCCACAAATGGTAGTTACTATGTATGACAGCCTTTAGGTCTATTACGGTACTCTAGCAGTTGGATGATTACTGACCTTGGGTTAACATATTTAGGGATTTATGCACTTGCGGAAGATATAAACCGGCCCTCCAAGATGTTGAGAAAGCGTCATGGGTGAAACGCGTCTAGCTGCTCTATGCCTCTCTCGCTGCCAGCCCTATTTGTAGATGTCCTACGTGTACTCTCCATGTAAATGGTGATTATATATACTGACTAAAGATGGATAATTATTGCCGTATAGAGGTCTTATATATACATATTGACAGAGACCTGGGGTGACGCTTTTGGTGGGAGTATAAAGATTTGTGTATGTATAGTTTTTATTTGTTTTTAACATTTTGTACATGAATATACTTATTTATTATCCCCATGTGTATCAATTAAAGGGATTTTATATATTTCACTGACACATTGAAGTGTACTTAAGTACTTTTTTGTTTTGGGTTTTCTATTAGATACTTTACTTATTATCACCTTCCCCAACTTACTTTACATAAAAAAAAGAAACTACTGGCAATTTATGACACAGCATAAATGTATGACCCCATACGAGAAATCATACCAGTCATACAATTGATTTTGGTCTGAGAAAAGTTCTTTATATTCTTCAAGATTATTATCCACCCACAACCCAATCATTGTAAAATTTAAGGAGTTCTCTATCTTGTACAATCGGTATTGTATGGCATCCTTTAGTCAATGATAATTATGGAATTCTATGCCATGCTTCAAATTACTCACAATGGTCATTGCCACCCTGTAGCATGTGACAAGTCCACACGGACAATAATATAATATAATCTACCGCATATTTAATATGCAGTAGTTCATATATTTAGATTAGCTACAGCATTGCCATCAGTTAAAATCAATGCTTAGCTCTTAGCTATGTTATTAGTGCCATATAACTTTTGTGTAATTTACTTTGTAATAGTAGGGGTAATAATACACCCCTATATAAAAATATAACAGGGCGATGCAGCGAGGGCTGCTTTCGGCAACCCGGTGCAAACAGCCTGGTGATATTATATGCCAATAGTGGCTTTGGAGCATCACTTTTAAGGCCAGCTATTAGCTGCCGTTCAAATTGTCACAATAGAATGGCGCTTTTGGCATATAACATCGCTTGCGGTGGCTGCGCGGTTAACTTTCACGCTAGCCACGCAGCCTCCGCAATGAAGGAGTTTAAGTCACGCTAAACGATCTAACATCGCGCCCGTTGGTGCATCTCCCTGTAAGAATATTAGCAGTTAGCTTGAAATTCCTATATGGTGACACCCAATATTCTTAGGTTTTACAAAAGGAGATGCATAATAAACTGTATACAGGTGATTATATGGAGTTCATAGTCCCTCTGCATCTTTAACTGAAACTTTTACTGGTATAATTTAGTCAGAACTAAAACATTTTCTGACTAGTCGTGCAGAGACAAAATTATGTCAGTGTGCAAAATCACTAAAGATATTTGCATGATTTATCCCTTATTGCAAAGTTCCAAACAATTCAAAGTCCACTTAAATTCAGGATTCATAACCCAATTACTTATATAAAAGAGAAAGTAAATGGAGCAGAAATAACATTTTACAATAATTTACCATGTAAGAAGAGGCTGATGGTTCTATTCACCAAAGCAGGTCATCGGTGGGGCATCTGAAACACCCCAGAGGGCTTACAAGTATTCTTTGTCAATTCTGGTCTGCCATTAACAGTATAATCTGTGAAAACTTGTTCATATGAAATATTTATGCTTCCTCTGTGTCTCTAGTGCAGTTATTTAAAATGTATTTGTCTCTCTAAAATTAAGCATTAAGCGCTTTGATTGGAAATGTAATGGGAACTAGGAAAGAATCGTTTGAATACCAAAGCTGTTGTATGATTCTTCGATACAGCAATTACATATATAAGAAAAAAATTATCTAGGTGAAAAGAGAATGATTGGTTTTCTTGTAATCATAACAAGGTCTTAATGGCCATTCAGATGCGGCTTCATTCCTTTTATCACCGCGGAGTGCAAATAAATCCAAAATACCTGATAATTGCAGACTCAAGTCAAAAGGCCAAGCAGAGCAATAATCCCAGGGAAAATATAAATACCAAAATTTAATTTTCTTAATTTGTAGCAGACACAGTCCTCCTTATGCACACATCATTCGTCTCTTGTTTTATCAGGACAGAAAATAAAGATGTTAAAGTCTGGTAACCCCACAGAAAGCTTCTAACATGAGAATAAATGAATGCAATAAAAGGTGCAAAAGTTTGGCAATGCTATTAATTTGCAGCAACCAATCAGATGATATCTTTTTTTTATCTAACTGCAGTAACACAGTAAAATGTTCTTGGAACGGCAGTCATGGAAATACCCCATTGAGCACAAAATTTCTAAGCTGAAATTCTGCATCAAAACCACCTATTGACAGTTTCCGTTTAAAATGTGTTCATTATTTAAACAAATAAAATTTTAATTTTGGAACGATTAGTTTCAACCCAAAATCAGGTTTGAATCAAAACTACCTGCAATAGATCTTTTATGCCCTTTTAAACATTTTTTCATTTTAACATAAGGAAATCAAGCAATTGACATCAAATTGAATACTTGGGCAGCACGGTTGCTCAGTGGTTAGCACTGATGCCTTGCAGTGCTGAAGTCCTGGGTTTGAATCCACCAATGGACACATCTACAAGGAGTCCTCTCTGTGCTTGTGTTTAATCTGGGCACTTTGTTTTCCCCCACAATCATAAAGAGAAGAAAGGTTGTATATGGTTGCTTAGATTGCAAGATCTTCGGGGCAGGGCCTGATGTAAATGTATACATGTAATTGTAAAGTGCTATGGAAGATGTTGGTGCTATATAAATCCACAATAATAATACAAATAATAATAATAAATACTTCTGTAACAGTAATTATAGGTACAGAGAAGAATTAGTGGCCCTACTTTTAACACAGCAATCAGAAACAGCAAATGCAGAAACACCACTTTCAAAACTTACATCAAAAATTATTAGTAAACAGATTAAATAGAAATGAATCCAACCACAACCCTGCAGCCAATTATTTTCAGATCTAGTCCAATTAGATGATGCACCACTGACAACTCATCTCTGTTCACAATCATAAAGCCAATTCGCTATCTAAGAGAAACAGATTCTTCCAGAGAAACAGTGGCATTGTATCAATAGCTTTTGCAATAACATAAGCACAAACTATTACAAATTTGTCACTAATAATACCATGTTTATTGCTACATAAATTGTATCTGTTGTATTCAATTAGATCTGGACTTGAAGCTTAGTTCTTGAAGACGTTTCGCTAGTCATCCGACATTTCTCCTGTCTTGCTTTTTCCCTTTACTTTTGGTATTCGTTTTCTTTTCTTTCCTTCTACTTCTTTTGACAAAGGCCCAGTCTGGATATCCACAAGTTTTAAGGGCTCCTCTGAGATGTTTCATTTCTTTCGACTTTGCCTCTGTGCTAGTGGGGATGTTCTCAGCTCTGTGTTGCAGGGCTCTGATGACACCCAGCTTGTGATCTAGAGGGTGGTGGGAGTCAAACATCAAATACTGATCTGTGTGTGTTGGTTTTCTGTAAACCAAAAAAACTAAATTTGATGTTTTGGTCTACCGCATTAATGTGTTCTGTGAAAGCTTGTACTTCCTTCTGGTGGATTTTAACCCGGGTGTCATCCACATATCTGAACCAGTGGCTGGGTGCTATGCACTTAAAGGTATTAAGCTCCTGTCTTTCTACCTCCTCCATGTAAAGGTTGGCCACAATGGGTGAAAAAACGTGTTTTTGCTTATAGAACTTTTCCCTGTATTTGAAATAGGTGGTATTCAGACACAAGTCCAGTAAGGAACACACCTGTTCTGGGTTGAGATCAATTCTGCTGGTAAGAGTGATGTCTTGGCCTAGCCGTTTTCTCACCATGTCAACAGCTTCCTTGGTGGGTATACAGGTGAAGAGAGATGTCACATCATAGGACACCATAGTTTCTTCTGCACTGAGTACTATATCTTCAATCTTGTTGGTGAAATCCTGAGAGTTGTGGATGTGATGCTTAGATCTCCCTATTCAACCACGCCCTTAACACTTGGCTGTGATATGCTAATTGGGATTTTCCAGGGTACATAATTGCCACAGATTCTTGTACAAGTCATTCTGAATTGAGAAAACCAGTCGGATGACTAGTGAAACGTCTTTAAGAACTAAACTTCAAGTCCAGTTGGTCTAATTGAATGCAACAGATATACCATGACCTGGATGAATGAGAACCTTCACAAGCATGCTACATAAATTGATTTCCAAAATATCCTAAATATAATTTGATAGGAAACCTTCAGGCACACACAAAGTTGGGAAGGGTCCCTCAAAAGTGGATATACATCTGATAAAGCAAGCATAAAAACAGGACAAAGTTGCACAAAGGAAACCTTTAACTTTCTGAATTTGTGTACCAGCTTAGGTACAGAATAGATTTAACTGCACATAAGCAACCAGAAGAAGCAAGCATAAGATAATATACTGTGGTGCAATATAACAATGCAATTGTAAACCAAGGAAATGCTCATGTTTGTGTAGACCAGTAGAAAGACCAATATGCAGTAGGATACTTTATTCTAATGAAATGTGGTAATTAGAAGTGTTTCTACCATTAGATGGGCTTAGGTGTCCTAGAGTACAATAGGCAAGGACCTAGTAGTTGCAGTGGGGAAAAGGGAAGCTGTGGGGGTGACCCTTGCAGCAAAAAGGTAAAAATCACTGCTTTTGGTAACATATGTGTAACTATTAATAATTGGAAAGAATAAGAAGCATGTAACAAGTAAATCATTTTTAACAACATGAAAATTGTACTGGTAGCTGGGAAGGGGCATTGGGAACACATACCAATGGTTAAATGTTTTTCCCTAGCATTATAAGAGGAAATTTTTGCTTCTAAGCCAACTCTGCAGTGAAACATCAGCTATCTCTGTTCCACAAGATTACCTAGAAAGAAAAGGGGAGACTTTATACTTACCTCAGTGCTCATAGGCTCCTGCGATGCAGAAGGTAAGGAACGCTGAGGTAAAGCCTCTATTAAAAAGGTGTTCATTTTCACAAAAAGGTAGCATGGGGTTTTTGCATTGGCTGCCAGTCGTGATTAATGGAAATTCAGAAGTGTAACTTCTTTTTAGCTGTTGGTGGCTGATATTACATCTCCCCGAAAGTATTTTGCCCATTATAATGATACTAAGCTCTATCAAACATAAAAACAAACACTGGAAAGTATAGGGAGTTTTAATTTCATGATCTAGGGTTTGGGAACATCTATAAAGATTTGTCATAAATGTACTCGTATTTTAATTAACTATAATTTTATACTTGTGATTTTTTGTAAAAATAATTCACCCAAATCATGTCCTTTATTAATAACAAAAGTATTTATTAACTATAGAAAACAACAAATTCAGACTGTGTGCAGTTCACGATAACTGATCCAATATGGTTTATAGCAACTTTAACTCCTTAATTGCGCTGGCTGCACAAGTATTGCAAAAGGCACCCCATGCAGTCGATGCAAGAAATTCAATATGCAATTTGCACATATTTTTGCATGACTATTTAACGCTAGCTATTAGCTGGCCTTACAGTCGAGCCTTTGGGGATTTACCCATGTGCGCAAATTGCATATTAATATTCGAGGGAGAGATATACCCAGATTGATAGCTGCTCTGGGTAAATCTACCCTATTATGTTTAATAAACATAGATAATAAAGAAAAAGAAAAACAATGACGTATTTAAAAAAAATTAAATCATAAATTAATGTAGCAATTTTTTTTAAGATCTTCTTTTCAGAAAAATACATTAGATAATTATTTTATACAATAAGATTTAATCACATTTCAATATAATTTGTATTTATTAGTCCCAGAGATTTTCTTTTATATGACCCACTCCCACTTCTCCATGTAACCTGATTTTGGAAATGAATTCAAAGAAGTGTGTGTGTGTGTGTGGGGGGTGGGGGGGTGGGGGGGGGGGGGTTGTGTGTAAATCAGAACTGAGGATGCCCGGCAATAATTTCATGCTCTGGAT
Source organism: Hymenochirus boettgeri (assembly GCA_019447015.1). Classification (NCBI taxonomy): domain Eukaryota; kingdom Metazoa; phylum Chordata; class Amphibia; order Anura; family Pipidae; genus Hymenochirus; species Hymenochirus boettgeri. Next base: position 107,572,007 of record CM033472.1, read on the forward strand.
TTCTTTTCAGTTTTCACATTGCAATGTATATATAGTAGTATGTATAGTAGATGACTTTAAACACTCACAGTGTATGAACTTTTATATTAAAAAATAACTTGTTTTTATTGTATTTCGTTTTAAAGACTGATGAGAAGACATTCTACATAAATACAGAATTTCCATAAAGTGTCTGTTTAAAAGTTTAAACTTGAGCAAGTACAAGAGAAAAAACTGGGTACACACAATACCGTTAAATGAAAACCCTTACAACAGGATCAGCCATTTATCGGTCACGCATTAGGTGGGGAAACAGCTAAGTCTGCGTCCAACAAACAAAAAACAGTTGTCAGCTGTGAGATCTCTCTGCCATGGCTGAAATTTTGCATTGTTCTTGTTTGGCCACCTGAAGGATCTCCCTTTACAAAGTAATGGTTCTGATTGTTGGGAATTTATGTAGGGGAGTTTATAGATGATAATATACTGTATGTATACAATAACTATAGATTAACTGGGCATGATTTGTGCATTAGACTTGCTCAGTCACTATTACATGCAATTTTTGTCTATGAGGAAAATAAAAATTTGCATTCCTGCTTTGCCTCATATCCAAGGAGAAGAATTTTTTTAATGGAATGATTTATGGCCAGATCAAGTGACAGGTTTTCCTTTTACAAGTAAGGGAAAGTTAATTAAAACATTAAAAAAAATGGAATAGAGTGGTACTTTCCTATAAAGTTGTAATACCCAATGCTGTAGACAGATGATTTATTTTATTGATATCAGCTTCTAACACCCCATTAGTAAATCGATACATAGGTCAAAATAAAATGCATAGGACACGGGCACTATAATTATATATAGAAAATGGGAATATAATAAAAACTAAACAAAGCACATATAGCATACTTGTTTAATAAACCCTCAAAGACCATAAAAAAGCTAAAATAATACAGTTTTACTGCTGTAGAAAGAACTAACTTCTAATAATAAGTTAATAAGTATATAGCAAAGTAGCAGGAGCTTGAAAGCACTCTACGGGTCTTTAATCATATCAGCAAAAATACTTTATTGTAATAACAGTGTCTACGCGTTTCAACACTTCATGAGTCTGACAATGGCTCATAAAGGGCTGAAACACGTAGCTACTACCTTCTACTTCTGAATTACATGGAAAGACACCTGAGCATGTGAACTACGAGTGGGGAGTGCTATCAAGTTGTATGTTTCTATATTTATATATATATATATGTATATATATATATGTGCGTGTGTGTGTGAAAATTAATTCCCTGCCCCTTTAAGTCCAGATAAAAAGAAGGTTCAGAAGCTTTGTAAGCCCACATGGTTCCCTACTAGTATATCCAACTTGTATTACAATCCGTGGAGCACTACATTCAAAAGTCTAATTCAAAGAAAGAAATTTATTGTGCTCACATCAAGCTTCAATGCATTTCAGCCTTCATTTAAAAATGAAGCATATAAAAGTGCAAATCCCCTGCAAGAGATTGTGCCAGCAGATTAAGGGCTTACACGGTCTACAATCTGAAATTAGTACTTTAACATGAAGATGTGTGGCTAGGTGGGGGGAGGGATGTAAATAACTTGTGGGATTGTGGGACTGCTCCTATTCTGCTACCAACTAACCAAATCTACATTAGTCTTAGTTCCCCTGTATGTACCACTATGCTGACACACACTGATTATCAGGGTATCACGATGGAAGTTTAAAGTCCCTAAAGAGAAAGAAAAATGTTAATTTATGAATGTGTCACCAGAAGTGCTGGTAGTTATGGTTATTTTTTGGTGTAAAGATTACAAATGTCACCTACATAAACATTGTCCTTCTTTAAAATTAAATTATAATAAAGCTTTTAATATCTTGTAATTGCAAAAGAATATCTAACTGCAAATAAGAACAGAATTATGTTCATTATCTTATTTGTTTTTTGTTCATAAATGTATATTTTTGGCCTTATTTTTTTGTTTGTTCATAAATGTATATTTATGGCCTAAAACAATATTTACTGGTAGCTTGAATACTAATTTGAATACTAATGCTGTTTACATAATTTGGCCAACTTACTAAACAACTGGCTTTATTTATCAGTAGTTTATGGCAAGGTTTTTAAAGCAACAACCAAATAAAGAAATACCACAATGCATTGTTTTTGCACTAGTAATCTATTTTGCTTGTATGTAAAATAATGATGTTATGTTACACAGCTCACATTGAGTGAGCTGTATGTATTAAAGATACAAACAATGGCAATGAATTCCTTTTTGGGTATGGGTTTTATTCATTGCGTAATTCAAACCTGTTAAATAAAGCTGCTGTAAACCATTAGATTTTTTTAAGAGACTTTCTGGGTGACTTTGTGTTTGACTTTCCTGATAAAAGTAGAGCCAGATGACTATTCTAGTTCACATATCTTGGAGACCTATGTGTGCATGACTTTTCTAGTATAATGTTTCCACATAGATTCTTAAAGTGATGCTTTATTATTCCATTTACTTTAAAAGGTTTAATTTGAAATTCTGCCATTGACTATGAGAACACAACAGATGCAGAAAACACTGAAAGTAAACCGACCAAGACAGATTTCACACAAATCTCAACAGGAGCTCTTACATGTTCACCCCTGGTGATATAAAACAAAATACTTCTGTACCCTAGAGCTAGCATCCCCTCCTCCCTTTCTCTTTGCTTGCCACCTAGCAAATCCTGTTTTTGAAGTTTTTAGCAACACTGTGCCATCCCAAGGTGATTCTTTCCTTCTAATCAATGTTCTCTCAGTTTCCTTTTGGAGATGAGCAATGTCTTTAGGGGCTAGTAAATCCCATTCAATCATTTAACTCACACTGTTGAGTATTATGCCAGTAAGTTATTGCTCATGCTGTAGGGCTGTGTGCAGTGTTTTCAATTTCTTTATTCCTAGCTTGAAAGAATAGTCACTTTGTAGTGACACATTCCAGATCTTCCAAAAGACATGCACTTTCTTTCTCCTTTAATATGGCAATTACTGAGACTAGTGTTGTTGTGCAGTGCATTTAATAAGAATCTTTCAACAGTGTTGTGGATAAGCAATGTAATTTAAAGGATGTTTTCTTGGCAAGATAAAGGTTATATTCTCAATTAGTTTACTACTGTTTGTAGAACTAGTGTCCCCAACTATATGGCAATTAAGGATCTCCTCAAAAGGCTTGAAGAGCATTACATTTGAAGAAAGGCATTGAGAAATAGTGAGGGGCACTGACTAAAACAAAGGGAAGTTTAGAAAGGAGGCTGTTCCATCAATATAACATGAAGCACTAGACATTTAATACTAAAATCTCACTCACTGCTGTAAGTTACAACCTATAAATCTGTGGTAGAAATGAATCAGATCATTATTATCTTCTGGGTAGGAAAAATGAATGGAAAACTGCTTACACAACAAACTAAAAGAATTATAGTGCATTTTTCCTTAGAAATCACAGACTTCTGCAAAGTTTGCTGCTGCACAATTGAATCAGTTATTTGAAATAAGGCATTTTACAAATCTGTTGCCCATATCTTCTTGCCATTTTTATGTGGATTGCTGCAAAGTGAGGCTGCAATTTTTAAAACTTCTGTTTTGATGGGATCTACTATTTTATTGGTGAACAGGGTGATCCTTAATGACACACAGATTATAAACAGCCCTGTGTCCCCAGATTACACATACAAACTAGAATGTTCTTTTATTTGGTGGTGCTTAAGTCAGTGTTGTGTGTTCATTTTCCACAGAAGTTAAAGGGCATCTATAGTAGGAAAATTATTTTTTTCTTCTTCTTTCTATGTGTTCTATAATTCTTCCCAACCCCAGAGTACCTTTATTTTATTCACATTCCACCTTTCTCCTGAGATATACAAGTTTAAAGAAGTGAAGATTTCAATACACCACTCCTGCTTGAGCTGTCAATCAAATCCCCTAACATGCCTGTATAGGCTTACACAGGACTTACAGCAAGTCTCACAATGACTCCTTCCTTCTCAAAAATGCTTGGCGAATACTGGGTTACAAACAGAAGTAAAGGGAAGGAGAAGTCCCCCTCCTCCGCAAGCTTTAACCGATTTATTGGCTGTCAAAGGGAGACCAGGCTGCATCGATTCAGGACTTGGTCTCTCCAAACCCCCCCCCCCCCCCCCCCATTCCTTACGTAGTACTATCTTCAGAACAACAGAGAAACTTCCTCTCTACAGGCTTACATACTAAGGTTTTTTTTTTTTATTACAAAGGTTAGAGTGATGTGTCATGTGTATGAGGATTAATGCGCATGAGCGGCTTTTTTCACAGGCTTAATTTACAGCCGGACTAAATGAATGGGGGAATGACAGAGAGGGGAGGGGGAGTGGGGAGCCTTGCAGTAAATCAGACAGTGTGCAAACACTGAGCCACAGAGGAAGGTAAGAATAAGGCAGAATACACTAACATTTTATTATGTCTGGATTGGAGCAATTTCACTATAGATGCCCTTTAAGGTAAAAATAAGTCAGCCAATCACAGCACATATATGACAGATAAACATAATAATAAATAATATTAGTGAATGTATATGTAACATTACCTTTAAATTGTTGCGCCTTTCTTTTCTTCCAAGGAACTTAACTTCTGCCATATCATCTGAATGAGCAGAGCGTGCATGGATGAACAATACCCGTACTATTTCTGTTACATTTTTTAAGACAATTAATGACCCATCAGGTTCCACTTCAAAGTCAGGATTTGATACCTCATATACCACTTCTTCATTATTACTGCAATCGTTGAATTGCACTGCAAGATAAAGAAATATGTAAATATGTTGAATCTGGCTTTAATATGCATCTCTAAAAACTATTTGAATCAGTTCTACTTGCTGGTTCATTCGAAGGTCTCCAATGATTTGTTTAAATTAAATCCTGGCACAGAGTGTCAATCAACACAGTGCAGCATTACCTGCTAAGCTAAAACAAATTTGCTAAGCACGAAGGCCTGATTCACTTTTCCTGATTCGTTTCTCAGATTCTGTTTAAATGAACTGTACACTAAAAAATTAGTGTACAATTTTAATCTATAAATGAATACATGTAAGCAGCACTTACTCTTACTGATGTGTTTTTGTTGCTGTATGACTTCAATCCAGTACTTGATTTGCTCAAGCTCAACCCTTGAGTTGCTCAGCCCCCTTCCAGACTATCTGACTCTCTGTGAGGGCAAGCATGCTCAGTAATACCTATGAGGCAGCATTAGGAGTAGGGATGGCATAGAACTCGAGTTCGAGCCGAGTTTGAGCCGAACTTTGGAGTTCCAGACGGACCCAGACTTTTCGAACTATCTCGGACGCGGACTTTCGATATTTCCCGGACTTTCGATGATTTATCGAATGTTCGACCGTTCGAATATCGAATCCGCGAGTAAAGGGTCCATTGAAACCTATACACGAGCATCGAATCCGTGAGTAAAATGTACATGGTATCTAGGCGCGAACGCGAATCCGCGAGTAAAGGGTCCATTGAAACCTATACGCGAGCATCGAATCTGCGAGTAAAATGTACATGGTATCTAGGCACGAATCCGCAAGTAAAGTCTCCATTACAGCCTATACGTGAGTATCGAATCCGTGAGTAAAGCGCGAAAGTAGCTCACGTGAGAGTAAAATCGATTTTACGAAAGTCCTGGATATTGGAACATGCTCCTCAGACCATTTCCCAGGTCCCACAGGCATTTACATTAAGTTACCATTAATATTTTGGTTGTATTTGACTCGAACTTTTCGAACTATTTGCCTCCCATAGACTTTAATGGGTCCGTTTTCGAACTTTTGAACTTTCCCAATAGTTCGAAAGTTTGAAAACGGACCGAACTTTCAATAGTTCGACCATCTCTAATTAGGAGAAGGAATTTCCCACCATGCAGTTGCCATACCAACTGTCACGATTTCAGCAACAGCAAAACTATACATAACAGAAAAGATGATGATTAGTGATGGCCCGGTTCGCGGATCCGAACCCGCATCCGCGGCAGATTTCCCTCATTTGTGAACGGCGGATATCGTGGATTTTCCGGATTTCCACCTTCCGAACTTTTCCGAACCACGTTTTCACGAGGATTTCTCGTATTTTCGAAAATGCATGGAAAAACGTATTTTCGAAAAATTTTGAAATTACGAATATTTCACGTATTTTCGAAAATGCGGGAAATACGTATTTTCAAAAATTTTCGGTATTATAAGGATTTCTCGTATTTTCAAAGAATTTTTCATTTTAATGGGTTTTAATGGGTCCGTTTGCGGATTTTCGAAATTTCAAATTAATTGTCTTTAAATAGCTTACACACAGAAAACCTATACACAATTGTAGGCTTGTTTGAAATGTATAAGAGAGTTATTTTACATAGAGGATACTTGTATGAAGACCACAGTTACCCTTTGAAATTACGCTAACATAAGGGTCCATAGCGGCAGCTGCTTGTATATCAGAAAAGTTGTCCGTGCAGCTGTTGCAAGAGACTCAATATTGCTTTTGCACCTATTAATGCAGAGGGTTTAATCTTCAAGGTTCTGGGTAAATCTACCTACATAAGTTCTAATAGTAGTGAGGTGTGAGGGGGACAATAAGAATACATTTAGCAACATGAAGAAAGCTTCCAAATAAGCTCCTTTCTTAGTGTATTAAAGGGTTTAAGCAATTGGAGGTGCAAAAGTTTGCCCATGCTGTTCATACAGTTAGATAGCATTTAATTGTTTGATTCAGATTAAAAGCACGGCCAGTCTTTTGCACCTATTATCTCAGCCCCTACACAAGTTCATAAACTTGCATTCAAAACATTTTCTCAGTTGTTCGATTTTAAAATTACTTTGAGTACAAGAATGTTAATATGATGCAGTCTGTATCTGAGTTTACAGAGTATTCTTGTTTTCCCTACTGAATTTAAAACAGTGATTCATCCTTGTGAACAGTTTTTGTTGTTGTACTCCTATACAGAACCCCTGGAGAATCAGAAACACTACATGTAGTACAGAAGAATCAGTCGGGTATATGATAATATTGTCCTGCATCTGGTATGGTAATGATTTTTGTACAGAATACACAAGTGTTTAAGCCTTGGTAGTTCTTACAATCATTTGTCATACAGATTAGTTGTCAGTATACAAACAGTGGTAGATCTGGGAAGATTTGCAAAAGGCAAATGCCTTTATGTATTATAAATTGCAGTTCCTTAGGTGTTTTCCTTAGGTAAGTTTAGTTGCAAGTTGTAGGTAACTACAATTTGGGCTGCTGTGTGCTTGTTTTAGTTAATGAGTTTTTCTCTAGGTATACTGAGTTACACTGTGGATTTGTAAGTCAACTATTTGGAGGTAGTACCCCTGATTAGAGATGGCCAAACTTTCCATATAGTTCGAAAGTTCGAAAACAGACCGAACTTTTGAACTATATGGAAAGCTCGAAAGTTCGAAAACGGACACATTAAAGTCAATGGGAGTCAAATAGTTAGAAAAGTTCGAATGAAATACAATTAAAATATCAGTGGTAACTTAATGTAAATGGCTGTGGGACCTAGGAAATGGTCTGGGCAACATGTTCGAATATCCAGGACTTTAGAAAAATCGATTTTACTCTCATGCACGCTACTTTCAAGCTCTCGCTTTCGAATATTCGATAATTATACCATGAACGACTTGTGGATTCGATATTTACTCATGTATAGGTATAATAGACATTTTACTCATGAATTCTATATTTAAACGCAAATAGGTAAAGTAGAAATTTTTCTCCCGGATTTGATACTCGCGTATAGGTATAATAGAAAATTTACTTGCGGATTCGATATTTACTCACGAATAGTAACATAGTAATTAAGGTTGAATAAAGACATACATCCATCAAGTCCAACCTATTCACTCTCTTTTTTTTAACCCTACCTAACAGTTGATCCAGAGGAAGGCAAAAAAAAAACAGCTAAAAAGGGGAAAAAAATTCCTTCTGGACTCCAAACAGCAATCGGAAAGTATCCCTGGATCAACCAGATCTATATGCATTAATACCAGTAATTCTCAATATTTTTTAGTTTTAGAAACTTATCCAGGCCTTTTTTAAAGCTATTCAATGAACTTGCCATTACCACTTCTGCTGGAAGACAGTTCCACAATTTCACTGTACTCACTGTAAAGAAACTTTCCTAATCTGAAGATGAAACTTCTTTTCTTTCAACCTTAAAGGATGTCCACGAGTCCTCTGATATGACCTATTAGTAAACAATGCACCAGAGAGTTCATTGTATGGCCCATTAATATATTTATATAAGGTTATCATGTCCCCACGCAAACGTTGCTTCTCCAATGTAAACAGCCCTAACTTTTCTAATCTGCCTGCATATTCAAACCCCTCCATTCCCATAATTAATTTAGTTGCCCTTCTCTGAACTGCCTCAATTTCCAAGATGTCCCTTTTGTATATGGGATTCTAAAACTGCACCGCATATTCCAAATGAGGCCTTACCAGTGCCTTGTAAAGAGGGAGAATAATATTTTTATCTATCTATTCCCCTCTTTATACAAGACAATATCTTGCTAGCTCTAGCCGTTGCTACCTGGCATTGTTTGCTATAGCTAAGTCTGTTATCTACCAGAAGCCCCAAATCTTTTTCCATTACAGATGCACTTAACACAGAGTTATTTATGGTGTAGGTGGCACAGGGATTATTAAATCCCAAATGCATCACCTTACATTTATCAACATTGAATCTCATCTGCTGCCCATTTTGATAATCTATCTAGGTCTGCTTGCAGCACCATTTGAAGTATCCAAAGCTCTGCATAGTTTAGTGTCATCAGCAAACACTGAGACCTTGCTCTCAATGCCCTCTTCTAAGTTATTTATATACAGATTAAACAGAAGCGGCCCCAGTACAGAACCCTGAGGCACTCCGCTTAGAACTTTAGCCCACATAGATGTAGCTCCATTAACCACCACTCTCTGTTTGCGATCCAATAACTAGTTCTCTATCCATGAACAAATGTTTTCTTCAAGGCCAACAGTCCTCAGTTTATACATTAGTTGCCTATGTGGCACAGTATCAAAAGCTTTCGCAAAATCCAAATATACCACACCCACTGCTGTGCCTGAATCTAACTTCTTACTCACTTCTTCATAAAAAACAATTAAATTTGTCTGGCATGATCTATTGTCATAAATCCATGCTGACTACTACTAATAAGATGATCTCTGGAGACAAAGTCAAGGATATGATCCCGTAACAAAGTTTCCAGCACCTTCCCTACCACTGATGTTAGGATTACAGGTCTATAGTTACCAGGCTGTGAACGACTACCTTTTTTGAATATTGGTATAACATTGGCTTTTTTCCAATCCAGCGGCACATCCCCAAACCAAAGCAAATCTGAAAAGATGAGAAACAGTGGTCTAGATAGAACTGAACTAAGCTCTTTTAAAATCCGAGGATGCAATCCATCTTGTCCTGGGGCCTTATTGATATTAAATTTGTCTCATTGTTTGCGTACCATATCCTCTGTTAGCCAATGTGAATACTCTTCATTTCTTCCCTGCATATTATTAGATATAATAGACATTTTACTCGTGGATTCGATACTCGTGTATAAGTATAATAGACATTTTACTCGCTGATTCGATATTTACTCGCGTATAGGTATAATAGACATTTTACTCGCGGATTCGATATTTACTCGCATATAGGTATGATAGACATTTTACTTGCAGATTCGATATTTACTCGCATATAGGTATAATGGACATTTAAAGGGCATCTATAGTGAAAAAAACACATTGCCCCTTTGCAAAGTTAAATTCATGTACTCTGTGCTGCCTTAATCCTATATCTGTCACTGACTCTGTTTAACCACGGTGTCAGATCTATGTGCAGCACTCCCCCCTTCTCCCTCCCCTCTGTTACCTCCTCCATGTCTCAGCTCCGGCTAACCGACAAGCTTTTTATGTGCAGTAGGAGTTAAAAGTTCAACATCCTGAAAAACACACCCACGCACAGTGGCCAATAGAAAGTAAGCTGTCCTGGAGACACGGAAGAAGGAGATCAGTACAGTTTACGATCTCTCACTTTGTGACCCATCATCAATCAGTGAAAGCTATTAAGAAGGGGGGTCAAGTGCAGCCTTATATCTAACATCAAAGCTACCTTTCTCTCCCTGCTAATGCTGTTATCTCTATGTTTATTACAGAGCAGGGAGGGGGGATCACGTCACAGGGATTTGATTGACAGTCCAAGTAGGAGTAGAGGAATGCAATCACGTATTCTTCTAACTGGTGTATCTCAGGACAGAGAGGGAATCTGAAAAAAGTGAAGACACTCTGGGGGTTGTAGGGAATTATAGAACACATCGAAAGAAAGAAAAAAAAGTTCATTTTCCCACTATAGATGCCCTTTAACTCGCGGATTTGATATTTACTCTCGTATAGGTATAATAAACATTTTACTCGCATATTCGCACGCCTCGAACATGATTATCAAAAGTCCGGAAAATATTGAAAGTACGAGGAATCCAGGTCCGGGATGGTTTGAGGAGCCCGAGTCCGTTCAAACTCGAATAGTTCGGCTCGAACTCGGGTTCGAGTTCGAGTTCTAGTCCATCTCTACCCCATCTCTACCCCTGATTTATCAGAATGCATAACTCTCCTCTTGAGTGTGCAATATCTTAAGGAGTACATGGTGTACATTGAGTTTCCTGAAGTGAACATTGCAAAAAAATTGTACCATATTAGTGTGCTCAGAAAAAGAACTGTGTGACAATAGTATAGTCTACCTGTCATACGCTAGCCATCCAAAAGCCAGAGCAATGAGCCTTTATGTAGTATTTAGTATATAATTTCCTTAAACTACACTTACAGCTACCTATTGACATAACTGTTCTTCTTAACAGTGCTAAATTTGTATTAAATGAAGTTAAGTTGAGACAAAACAGCAGAACTGTGCAAACATTATATAACTTAGCTAGATTAAAAACATTTTCTTTTTTTTATATTTACATTACTCCTGCAAACTAGGAGCTGAACAAATGATGATATTTTAACCTTTAGCAGAAAAGAAATTAAAACAATATTCAAAACAGCAAAAATAATAACTTTATGCAACCTGAATATTTGGTTCTAAACAATAAGTTTATTGACTATGAAGATGAATCATAAGCATATGATCTCCCATGATGACGAAATTATTACAAGATACTTTGAAGTGCTTTATAGCTCGTAGCCTAATTCCCAAAGCTTTGTTAAAATGGTAAAATGGTTTCTGAGCTTAAGATTTAGTAATAACAGGCTACAAGATATTTAGTCTAAGTCGTTAATGTAATTGCATTAATGTTTAAAGCTAATACCATTTTCTCTTAAAAGCACATCATTTATACCTCTGCTCAGGTACAAGGGATGTATGACGCTGCATGTTTGTGGAACAGACACAAATTGCAACACTGAATTACCAGCCACAGAGAACTGTGGGAAAAAGAGGTTTTCAAAAAATATAAGATTTTTAAAATCTAGATGTGAAGATTCTAGTTTCCATAAGGTGGGAAGTTGGTTAAACGCGACTTTTTTGATTTTAAGATTTTATTTAAGAAGTCAAACTTTAAGTTACTAAGAAGTACCATTGGGATTAGCAAGTTATGTTTATCATGGGCCTGTTTACATAAGGCACACCTCACTGGAAATAGGGAACCCCACCTCTAGGGAAATAAAATTGCAAAGATTTTAAGTCTGACAAATTTGAACTGGTCTTACATTTCTTACACTTCCTGTGTTGTTTTTGTTTTTTGTTTGTTTTACATAAAATAAATGAATTACAACAATAAAAAGACCATTAATAATATTTTCTATTCTGGTTTGCAATACATTTTAGTTTGGAGAGAATCATTGAAGCATATATTTTATTTAAACAACCAATCAGCTAGTATACATTGATTAATATTTCTGTCTGATTGACAACCAGGCCCAACATCGGGTGAATAAATAATTACATCCAACCAACAGACTGAAGATGAATCTATTTATTGGAATTTCAAGGATTTTTTTTGCGTTTTCGATAGACCGGTGATATCGATCGAAAAAACTTTGATTTGGCAAGGTGTAAAATGTTCCATCTACCCCATCTTGCTGAAATCTATGGAAGAACGATGGAGCAAGGTGGGAAATGTTGGGAATTATGATAGGATCTTCCGATCATATTTACAATTGTTTTTGACAATTCTAAATATGGTTGGAAAACGATCGGCCATGTATGGCTAGCTTTAGTCAGGATATTGGGCTAAAATTAGCTTGTGTGTAACTGGTCTTAATAAACTGTGGATGCTAAACACTCAAAACAGGGTCGATCTATGTTCTGCTAGTCAACCCTTGCACAGCAAGGTCTCATTACGATAATCAGAACTTAGTGATACTATAATGGTGATAGAAGTAGATCAGGAGCCGAAGAGACACATGCTACATCTAGACAGCAATAGTCCATACTGATATATAATCTTGCACGACTTCGTACATAAAATACTACACAATTGCTTATGCCAGACAATCAGCTATGCCAATCAACTATGCAGTACTAGTCTCATTCTCACATTCTGAGCATGTTAGCCAGAAGAACAATTGACTTTTTTGAAGCGTTCACAACTTGCAATATCTTTTAAAGGTCAAAGTCTGAAATGTCTGCCTTTTTTAAGTGAATTTAAAACTCTTGTTTTGACTGTGGACAAGATACTAATGCACTGCACAACATACATTTTTTTTTAAAACAATTTGTTGGAACTAATTAACAGGAGCATAAAGCATATAGAGATTAATTCTAATTAATTTTCCAGCACATTATATGCAGCTGTTATGTCAGAAATAACAAAAGTATAAAGTATTTACTCCCTTTTGTGCCGGTTTCATTCATGCTCTACGGCTTTGTTTTACTCACAAATACACGGTGACAGCTTAAGTTAGTGTGTAACAGTTAATGGTAGTGACAGTTACATGTGGGAGGAATCATGTGGTCCTATATAGTAAAGATAATAATGGTTTATGACATACTACGCTTGCTCTTTTACCACACACACTACGCTAATGTTCTGACAACATGAAAGCTTTGAGCTTGTTTGATGATTTTTATTACAACGCATTCTTACGTTAATGCTGACATACAAGGCGCTCTTATTTAAATAGAACTGTGTGTCATTGAGAAGTTTATTTATTAAGGCTTTTAATACTTTGAAATCTCTATGGTATGTGGAGTTTTTGTAATTATTTTGAACCCAAGGAGAAAAGACTTATCAAATGCTCCCTTTCAATATAGTCTCAATTGGATATATTGGGTCCAGACAAGTTAAAATTATTTACATTTCTTCCTAAATCATTGATCTTTCAGGCTTTAAACTTGCTGTTTTTCAGGCAAATGTATTTTGGTCAGTCTCTCATTTTTTTCAGAAGTTAACCTGTAGTTTGTATGTGGTGAAATGACCACGGTTACAAGGAGATATTCTAATAAAAGTTCTTATCTTTAAAAATGGTTCTAATTTTTCCCTAACCAATCAGTAGAGATGGGATCCGGGTTCGTGACGAACCCGGATCTGACACAGAACCCCTCGGTTCCAAAATCTGAAAGATCCGTCCAAATACGGTATTTTGGACTTTGGAAGACATTTTCGATAATTTTCGAAAGTACGGGGCTATTTTCTATAGTTTTCAAAAAATAGCCTCAAACGTTCGAAAATTATCGAAAATACGATCGGAGACCATTTTCAAGAAAATACGATCGGAAACTCGAAAATGGTCTCTGATAGTATTTTCGCTAATTTTCGAACGTTCGAGACTATTTTTGAAACTAGCCTTTTACTTTCGAAAATCATCGAAAATTCATTCCGGTTTCAGATTTTCGGGTCTTCGGGATTTTCCAGAGATCCGGGAATCCGAAAACAGAATGAAACTAGTGAGTTTCGGCCATCTCTACCAATCAGATGTTATTTACCATTTGAAAGCTAACATCTGATTGGTTGGGACAAAATTAGCACCATTTTTTTACGATGAGAACTTACCAATATTTTTCACCCAGTGTGCCTGTCTACAACATTGTCCTTTCTGAACATTAGAGCACAAAAAATAAAAATCTGAAACCTTGAAATTAGCTTTGAAATCAGCTCTTAGACATCTGCAGAGAAATACTACATTTTCTTTCCTTTGTAAACATCTACCTGGTTGTATTAATTATGCGACTTTTAGGTTGCTATTTTTGCAGTTATTTACACATTGAAACAATTATGTCATATAATTCAAGAAGAATAGCACACTGGTAAATATATTTTATGATTTATTATCATAACATTTCGGGGAGCAGCTGCCCCTTTCTCCTATTCAACAAAAGATATTGATACGTTTGCATAATAGATAATGGTATCTATTAAATAATGAATTGCTTTCTGGTGTGTGAAGGACAAACTCTCTTAAACTAGTTATTTAATTAAATAAATCTGTAAATACAAAGCTTTGTGTATTTAATTTAGAGGTTTATACATAATGTTAGCAATAATGCAGCAAGGAGTTGCATGTCAAAGCTGACAATATCAATATACAGTATTTTAAATTCCATTATTTCCTATGACTTACTATAAGACTCAGGTTTCAATGTGTCATGTGATACTGATGATGTGATTATAACTGCTGATATAGCTAAGCAGTGTTAACAAGCATGCAATTTTTAAAGCAAGACACAATGGCATTCTTTCTTTTCAGCAAGATAGTCATGCTTATAATGTTGTGCCATTGTTTATTTCAAATACACATGATCTCGAAAGTAGTTACAGTCAACCCTTAAGCTTGTCTTAAGCTAAGGCAAATCCGAGGCTGTAAACACTGTAATATTTGCAGAAAATAATGGCATAAATATTCCAGTAACTTAAAAGCAGTGGTTCTTATTGCAATTGTTTACATTAAATTTGCTTACTCTACCAAAATAAGTACCTAACAAACATCACATGTGCCATATTGTATATACTCGAGTGTAAGTCGAGGTTTTCAGTCTGTAAAAACAGCCTGAAAACTGAACCTTGACTTATACTTGGGTCAGTCACTTACTTGATGGAGGAATCTGACTGCCGCATACACTGATGGTCCACTGACATCACTACTTGGCGCCGGGAAATGAGACGTCAGTGGATGCGACCATCAGTGGATGTGGCAGCCGGATTCCTCCATCAAGTGAGTGATGTCGGGGGCCCGGACTCTCCTGCAACTATGACTGCTTCAAAAGCATGCTGGGAGTTGTAGTTTCCAAACATCTGGAGTGCCAATTAATTGGGGATTACTGTTAATTTAAAGGGCAACTAATGCCTGAACAATACTGAGGATAGTACCTTTTGTTAAATAGATTGCTTTCTTATTTTGTATTGTTTTGAGGCTTTAGTTGCCCTTTAAATGGACAGCAGAATTCCCATGCAGTAGTCCCATACAGTAATAGCCATATTGGATTTGGCTATTACTGTATGGGACTACTGTATGGGAATGCTGCTGTCCATTTAAAGGGCAAGTAAACCTTTAAAACAATACAGAATCAGAAGGCAGTAGTGGTCATAATTTCTACCCTCGAGACAGCTAGTTTTTACTCATTTTTGAGGTAAAAATAGGTA
Source organism: Hymenochirus boettgeri (assembly GCA_019447015.1). NCBI lineage: Eukaryota > Metazoa > Chordata > Amphibia > Anura > Pipidae > Hymenochirus > Hymenochirus boettgeri. The sequence goes on from CM033472.1 coordinate 107,587,628, forward strand.
CCTCGACTCGGGTCGACTTATATTCGAGTATATATGGTATATTCTTCATAGCCTGGTAGAATTGCACCTCATTCACCAAGATGAAACTATTTTATTAAAAATAAAACAGCTTAACCAATGTCATATCAGTCAAACAAGCACAGTGTTTAGCTTCGTACTGCTGTTTCTCTTGAAATACAGTAGAAACATTTTTAAATTAAAAAAACAAGTTCAAAAGGGTATGAACACTTTTTAAATAAATCATTTATACTGCATGTTGTCTGGTAGATGATATTTTGACGGAAAAGTTAGATAATTTAGCCTTAGGCTAAACACATTGATCTGGAAATATATTTCAGAGATTTGTAGTTAACCAGTAAGAAGCCTTGACCAACTAAAAGCTAAACACACAAGCCTTAATGTCCGCTGATGTCCTTTAAATAGGAATTTCACCAAAGAACAAATGATAAGAACGGTAAATTAGAATGTGTACTTCCTAAAGCAAGTGTTAATAAAATACAATTTGCGACTTATTCTATTATGGGGGTAACACCCCCTTCAAGTTGTGGTAACTTGAAGGGGGTGTTACCCCCATAATATAATAAGTTGCAAATATCTCTAGCACCTGCAGAAATATTATTATTATTAGATATACTACAATTTAATACAGTAAACAGTGGAATAAAAGGTTTACAGAACCTGATTAAAAAGTACAGATAAATGTGTATTTGTCCATTACCATTTGCCTTTTCACACTAGTAAATTTCACTGCATACCCTCTCTTAGGAAGTGGTGCGGCTGGCCACAGTATGAAAGATAACATAAGCGTGTTATCAGAGAGAGCAGGTTCCTAGCTTTTATGTGACCATGTATGGCTTTTTGAAATGCACCTGAACACACTTGTTTAGGAGCTTGCCTTATAACATTATGTATCATGTTTTTCAAGGTGAAATGCAAATTCTAGGTTAGCGCATATTACCAGACACAGATTAAATTACTCATTGGTTGTCTGTGCAGGTACTGTCTTTCCCAGCATTAAATCTTAAGTAAGCATGGTTGTTCCCAGGGAAAAGGGAAGGTACATAGGGTCGGGTAATGTCACTACTTAATGCAGAAAGTTTGAACATTATCCTCAATATTATTTCTCACAGGTTGCAGTCAGAGATGTGATCCAGGGCTTATTTTAAAGGAAAGACTAAAGACTTATATATAACACATACAATATAAAGGGGAAAGGGAAATGTGCAATTCTCTTATTCAATAGATCACAACTTTCTATATACAAGCTGCGTAAAAAAAGTTTTATTGTGTGGTCTCTGGTGCACTTACTTTAAGTGTCTAATGGTTCAGGTGCACCATGCCCCAAACCCTGCAACTCATGAGACCTGGAAGTCCTCTTCTGATAAACAGGTATACATTATATGAACAAGAAAACTGCAGAAAAGAACTCACCACACCCTTCTGGTGGACCAGGGGCAGCCCGCCCTGGACCCTTCGCTGGATTCGCAGTCGCTGCAATCAAAATCAAAGGCTGATAGCCTAAACACCAGGATGCGTGAAAAGAGTAGCCTCGGTAACCAATGTACTTTTATATATAAAAGCCAATCTTTATTAGAATGTCCACAGCATAAGCATAGATAAAAACTAGATAGATGTGGACATTCTAATAAACATTGGCCTTTATATATAAAAATACATTGGTTACCGAGGCTACTCTTTTCACGCATCAGCCTTTGATTTGTGATTGCAGAGGCTTTTATATAAACCTAATTTGTTATTATAAAAGGCCTATTAGTTGTTTGTTATTCACCAGGACCAACATGGGATTTTAGATAAAGAAAAAGTTTACTTTGTCTATGAATCATCAGCAATTGGATGGTGTGTGCCCAGCCTAAAACTTGTACTTCTTACTAGATCAGCCCCTCTGTAACTAGAAGTGACACTTTACTTACCCTACTTTTAAAGCCCTATATTTTTACAGATTCTTTAATATATATATATATATTATATATATATATTATATATATATATATATATTTATATATATAATTATCTTGGAATGGACAAAGTTGGTTGCATTGAATTATAGGAAATATAAATATTAAGTAGAACCAATGTTTAAGATGATACAGGTAGAGCCTCCTGATAGCTACATATCCCCAATTAATATTACACCTGAAAAATAATGGGAAGAGTACAGTAAGAATCGTAACAGCAGAGTTGAGGTGATGAATAAGTGACAGATGATCCCCTGCTAAGGGCTCCAGTCTACTCATTCTTATTCTATTTAGAGTTGGAGTACAGCTGCAAGGATCACTTTGTGGTCACTAATTTGTATTAAAATTGTTGCTAATGAAAAAAAAATGTTTTTCATAAAAAATAGTAATTTGATAATACTAAAGCTGTAGGTGATGAACCAAAGCTCTATGCATTGGACCAATTGGTTTGCATTCTTTTTAGTGACCTTTCAGACATCAGTTAGCAATATTGGAAAATGCTATTAACTATGTTGTGTTAATAAATCGGTACATTAATACATTTACTTAGACCGTGTGAGGAGAAGCTGCCTAGAAAATAAAAGCAATCGTTAGCACTGTTATTGACAATGCTTTGTCTATGTGTGAGATCGTAGTCAATATCAATATACCTATCTGATCAGCAGAGACTTGTACTGCCACTTGATACATTTAGATTAATTAAAAGAGTGGACAATTTCGACACTGCTGCTATTGTATCTAACTATTCCAATGACAGCTGGAAGTATGGCTTGGCTCGTTTCAGCATTTACGGTAGTTTAAAACACACACACACACACACACACACATAAATAAAATAAGAAAATCTGCTGACACTGAAAAGGGTAAAACTTTCAAGCACTGATTTTGGAATATACACTGATTAAAATCCATATACCATATCCACTGTTTTATTTCTATTAGAAATGCTGATGCAATGTGCTCACTAACATGTTCAGTAATCCCTATAGTGAATTGTCAGGCAGCTAATATTTTCTCTAATATGAAATACTGAAACTAATTATGTCTTTTATATAGTAAAATGTTTGAACAGAGACACTCCTATTTAGTGACATGGACTCAAATCAATAATTTACACACACCATGTCAGGTAAAGTATCTATAAATGGGTCCACACTATAGCACTTGCAGGGAGATTCAATAAAAGTTCTTATCATTTAAAATGGTACTAATTTTGCCCCAACCAATCAGAACTTATTCAACATTTGAAAGCTAAAATATGATTGGTTGGGGCAAAATTAGCACCATTTTAAACGATAAGACCTTTTATTGAATAACCCTGATAGTTTGCATTTAAAATACTGCTTGGTGTCCCTTTCTTTAGTTTATTCCTTTGAATGGACTTAATAGAGCTCAGTACATTCCACTCTTGTCCATGTCTTCTGATATATAAGATTACAAACAGCAGAAACAGGCTCAAGCATAATTTGCATTTCATTCTTTACTTCATGGTCTGTGTAGGAAGAAGGAGATAGTAGAAGTAGGTTTTCTTATATCATGTGATGATAGCACTCCAATGTAATTTGCTACTCACCATCACATCTAGCAGACTTAATAAGCCATACATGGGCCATTAGTTTTCCGATTGGATTTACGATAGTTGGAAAAGATTGTAAAACCAACTGGAAGAGCCTATGGTACTTTACCACCTTGTGCCACTGATGTTCCCTAGATTTCAGCTTGTAAACTTTGGAAGATAGGTTCTGGAAGATGGGGTTTCCACCTCGATTATAGTTTTTTTGATAGACAGATTAATACCACAATACAGTCTATTGAAATCAAGGGAAAATGTTTAAGATATTCCAATCAATGCAGTGAATATTGGCCATTACAAATGTATTATGATAAGATATCTAAGGAAAACCAGGAAGTCTTATACAGTCCTAGGTCTAGTTTTGTGGGGATTAAATATTACAATTCACTGCAGTCACAGGACATTAGCCATGCTCAGTACTTTAATTTTCGAGACATTCTTCTTATAATCATGCTGTCTGCAAAAAGCAAAGTTAGTTTTACCATTACAAAAAATGTCTATCCCTATGTAGTTTTAAAAAGTAATGCTAACCTTGTGTTTCAACATTAAGGTAAAAATAAACTTTTTTGTTTATGCTTATTAATGTATCTTGCTACAGTACACTTCCCTTTTTGTCATATAGATTATTGAATTCCCAACAGACACATGCTGTGTTTATGTCCATCTAGTCCAACCTTTACAGCCTACCCATTAACCCTACCCAACAGTGGCTCCAGAGGAAGGCATTAAAAAAACTGAAAAGGGGGAAACAAACCTCCTGACTCCAAATGGCATTTGGATAGCCAGGATAGGATCCCCGGACTAACAAGAACTAACTGTGTTAATACCAGTAATTCTTAAATTTTTTCATTTTTTCTTAAATTTTTTCGTTTTTTCTAACCTAAAGATAAAACTTATCTTAAATGATGTCCACGAGTTGAAATTTTTTGATTAAAAAAATTGTAAACTGATCAATATTAGCATAAAAAAAAATCTGCCAACAAGAGAAGCCAATTATTATGAACTCCATAAACACTGTACAGCTATATATACTTTTACTAAAATGACTAATTAGAAACCTGCAGGCAATTCTCTGATTATTCTGTAGCATACTTCTTATGTTCCCTTCAATATTAAGATATTTATATATACATAATACATTATGTTAAGAAATTGAGTAATCCATTATCTGCCCTACATTTAGTGCAGGGTATCTGTCTCTTAAAATAATTCCACAGTCAGAAATATGCATTTATCATTTTTACATACAACTTTCACTGAATCCTTTCATAATATATACATATGTGGAGCTGATTATTTATAGGTTTTCCCACTAGGAAAAAGGCCATTACCTGGTTTAAAGAAATATAACACAAGATCTTATTCCCATAATAACGTATCACCAACAGGCCATCCACATATGGATCAAAAGTAAAGCTTGGCAAAAATTCTATAACACACTTAAAAGAATGTTCCATCTATTTAGGGATATAATTTTATTTTATATCAATAAATATAAAAGAAAATATCAACAATAATTTAATGAAGCCTGGAGCTCTGCATTTGAAAGAATTGCCAGATGTACAAATGGACGTTAGGACAAACCTGTAAGAATAATAATTATTATTCCAAATGTCCATTATTTTTGAAAATACAAAGGCTTCAAACACTACTAAACAAAAATAATTATTATTAAGCACTAGACAGTTTAAGAGACTTTAAACGAACTGGAACCCCAGTTCAACCTGAACTTTTAGAACTTCCTGAACTACTAATCATTCGCTAACTCTCAATTTTGGCCATAACCCTTGAAAGTACCATTTTGGCGATAACCCGCAAATGTACCTTTTCGCCGATAATCCTTCAATGCGGCTTTTCTGCACTATCCCTTGAATCTTCTGGGAACCCTCGAAAGCGGTGTTTTGGCGATAACCCTCAAATATATAGTTTGGTAACCTTTGAAAAATTATCATTTGATTTCGGTAACCCTTGAATGTATAGTTCGATTTCTGTAACTCTCGAATGTATTGTTTGATTTTCGGTAACCCTCAAATTTATCGTTCGGTAACCCTTGAATGTATCATTCAGTAACCCTTTAAATGTAGCATGAGGAATCCCGATCGTGGGAGAAGGTAGTGTTTAAACAAGTTTTAGTGATATGGACATGTTCCCCAGACAATTTCCCAGGTGCCACAGCCATTTACAGTAAGTTACCATTGCTATATTATTTATAATTAACTAGAAATTTTCCAACTATTTTCTCCCACTAACAGAACTTCTCCCACTAACCGAACTTCTCCCACTAACCGAACGTCTCCCACTAACCGAACGTCTCCCACTAACCGAACTTCTCCCACCCAAACCGAACTTCTCCCACTAACCGAACTTCAGGAAGTTTGGCCATCTCTACTAAAGACTTGTATACTAAAATGTTTAATATATGCTTATGAAAATAAAAGGTTATGACAACAGAAAAGAGAGGCATCTTTAAAATCATTAACCTTGCAGGACACTACAACCATAACTTACAGTAGATACTTCAATCTTAACGTAAAATAAGATACAACGACCCAAACGAGAAAATCTAGATGAGAGTAAAATGATTGCACAATGGAAACTTATGGATGTTTAAGAATGAGTTTATGACAATAAAAAAGATAGGCAACTTCATGGTGAAGGTGTCTCCTAATTTGTCCCCTAAATTCAATTTTCAAAAACTAAAAATCCAGCAGTCAGAATATGTGAATGAGGCAAAATCTTTTAAGATTCGGGGGGAAGGGGAAGAGCATAACTTTGCTGCATAACAGATTAGCACTATGTCTGTCAGTTTTCTAACTATTGTAGTTTGAGGTTTTGTGGGGGTGATTCACCTATATATCAAAAGTCCTTCAATTCCCATCTGCAAATTTAGTGATTGATGCACAAGGATTCCCAAATTTTCTGATACTGTTGCAGCCAACACTAAACCCAGCTTAAACCCACACTAATGCACACAAACAAATTAGTGTATGTTTTTAGCATTTACTGTTGTAGCCAACACTAAACCCAGCTTAAACCCACACTAATGCACACAAACAAATTAGTGTATGTTTTTAGCATTTTGCAGCTTTTAGTGCATTACCCTATATAGTTCTAAAACCATTAACTTTTCTTAGTCTAATCTTGTACACCATCCTTTTCTGTCAAAAGCTCTACACAGATTACAACACAGTTCATCCTCGTGCAGTGGTCAACAGAAATTGTTTCAAACCCCAATAAATAAATCTTGATCTTCTGTCTCTAAATTCTTACACACTGACCTCTGCTGTAATAAATATACTTAGTGTGAATGGGTTGTTTATCATTTAAAGGAGAAGGTGAGCAATAGGAAGAAAATACAACTACAAGTTATAGTAATTGTAAATTATTGTAATTTGAAGAGAAGTTGGCTATTTGTGTTATTGATGCTATTGATACAAACACTACAATGAAGTGTATACTATGTAACAATGCCACCTAGTGCTTGGAATGCACAGGCTGTTTAACTTGGAAGGAGGAAACAGAAATGATTAAGCCTATGAGTAAGAGCGTGGGCGTCTGACAACTATGGCTTTAACTTGTTTACAAAAAATGTTGTTCATTCTTAAGAGGACATTGAGGTGACCTGGAGTCTTTGTGAGGTGTGCAAAGTTGCTCTTCTTTTTCTACACAGCAACAGATGAACAGTATTTTTTTCCCCATCATCAGAGATAAAGGAACATCTGTTGGAACTTAAATAATGTTGAAGATTAGTATACAATGATACCTTTTGAGGGTAAATTATATTCTATAATATGAAATATTATAAATTATACATTGCAACAGGTATGTTTTATTCTTTATGTGTACACTGGAGTATGAAGAAGCAAAGCAGAAAATCTATCGATGCCATTAATTAGTGATGGAAAAAAAATTGAAAATACATTTAACAGTAAGGCACAAACTGAAGGGTTACGGATTTAGAAATAATATGGAAATACTGAGTTTATTAAGATAATTGTGCTAAAAAGAGTTAAAGGGAAAAAATCGAAGAACAATACAAGCAGATGGAAATATATAAAAAAAAAAACCTGAAAATCTATAGAGATACACTGACCATGTAGTCAACAGAAGATTTACAAAATATTTTATATATGACCACTTTATCAAGTGTTACATTAAAAAACATTTGCAAATATAAAACAAGCTGTGTCTCACCTCTCCTTTTGGCAGCTGGGTAATTTATGAAACTAACCTTTGGGTACTAAGGGTGCCAATAATCCACCTTAGCTGGGTGGATATTAGCTGGGTGATATTTTGCTAGGATTATAACAGAAACTAAAAATAGAAGTCTGGGGATTTGAACCGGAGCTGATATTTTCTATTGTCCCAGAAAAGCTGTATATAATTCACCCTGGCTAGAATCTTGTTTCTGTGTCTCTGTGACAGACATGTGTTATAAGCTGTGTCATATGCCTCACCACCAAAATTGATCTAAAGAAACAGACCGGCAACCATTCTGTGCCCAGTCCTCTATCTCTGAACACATTAGTGAGATATAAAATATTTTTAGGCTTTTGGCTAGGTTTAAAAATGAATAAGAAGTTTTGGGGCAGGGCTTATGATGCAGCTGATGATGTTCTGTCCCAGCAATGAGCATGCTCGAACCATAAACATGGAGGCAAATCCCAAATGCTGGTGATGTCAAAGCTTACAGTGCAAGCAGGAAAAAAACACCTTTTATACTGCTGTTACTTTGGATAGACTGCATATAGAAGTATGATCCTAGAGTAATTTTAAAGGCAGGAGTGTTCCCTTTTAAATGAAGGAACCAGTTCCCCTTTAATTTTTCACAGCACATTACATAAGGATAATTAGAAACAATAGGCTAGATCTTTCATTGGGAAAGAAAAGTCACAGATCTGACACAAAAATATGATAGGACTGTTAATATTTTATTGCTGCTCCAGACTATTATTAAAGGGTATGTACACTGAATTTTTTTTTTAATTGCCCATTATTGGAAACTATACTTCATCACAACTATCACTGTACCTTTTTTTGTGTTGATCTCCCCCTATTTCTTTAGATATCCACTCTGAAACATCTTACATTTCAGCTGTCAATCAAGTGCCTTACTGTCATAAACTATTCTTCTGTAAGCAGTTTTGTGTAGCTGGAATGATTTGACAGTTAGTGTGCTGTATGCAGTTTTAACAGTTGGAATGTGGGAAATAGTCAAGTCAGTAGTCAGAGCAAAACAAGTACTGTATTGAAGGCATGCAGCAACACACACATATGAGTAAGTGCTAGTTACACATATATATTTATAGATTAAGATGATGCAAAGTCATTTTTTTAGTATACATACACTTTAAGGATGGAGAGTACCCTATGTGTTTCTGTCTTCCTATCTCTCTGATTTTTCTTTTACAGTATATGCTAAATATAAGCTATTTATTTTGTTTTACTTTTTATTAAAGTCATATACAGTACTTGTCATTCATATAGTTCCTTGGGGAACAACAGAACAACACCATTACCATGGGGAAGAACTGCACAGGGCTTTATTCTGTCACGCATTTAAACTGCTTAAATGAATCTAGCTCACAGGGAATCACTGCAATCCTATAAAAATACGTATTAAGGGATTTAAAGTTTGGAGGTCCCCTAGAGCTCTCTATCTGTGCACTCTCTGTCTTTCCACATGTTGGTTCTGACTTAAGGAGCAATGCAATAAATTTGGTGAATATTTGCTTTTAAAGAGACAAGGTGGAACATTTGAATTTAAGCACCACTTTAATGAAGGCTATGAAAAAATAGGTCTTTCATGCAAAAATTTATTAAACGCAATACAGATTATTTTTTAGTCTCTCTGGGTAAAAGAATAAACTTCTACCTGCTAATTTTCTCCCGTAAATTTGAAACATAGTTGTTATCTCAAATGAGGAATGGTAGAAATGCACAAATTAATGTAATAGTGAATAATAAAAAAAAATTGTGACATTTTATAAGCATTAAACAGAAAATAATGCTTTAATTTTATATAAAAAAATTTAACTATACAAGTTACAGATCGAGATTTACCCAGACAAAGTTCTTAACAAGATGTAAATTAGCAATAAAATCCACTGGTTCTTGGATTTCTTGCTTATTCTTTGTTCAATCAGAAAAAAACTTCAGGCCAATAAACCCAGTATGTAATGATTGGTTAAGGACAACTAGTCAAAAGTGCTTAAACTTTACTCCCAGGACCATTCATCAGAGTTCACAGCTATTTGGTGCAACTGGTGGAAGTTAATGATTTTGGCCACCAAAGCATATTACTTGGCAACGGATGTTTAGAAATATCCATAAAAGTACAACAGTCTGTCATCTTAATCTACTTAATAAAGCTGAGCTGAGAAACAGCCCAGAGACTGACAAGGTCTTTTGGATATACTAATTGTCTTTATGATTTTTTAAAAAATGTATTAAACAAATGACTTTGTGTCATAAAAAGAGATGAACAAACCTCCATTCCACTGATGGGTCTGGGGATCTGAACAGTTTTGGTTTGGAACTTCATCCATCACACACAATGTTTGTCTTCAAAACTTTAAAATGTTTATGTGAAACAAGATTTTACCGGTGAAAATTGTGGATGTTCTCGGTCAAAATTCTGTTTTGCCAAAATTCGAACATGAAATCTGGAGTTCTGACCCAAAATCAGGTTTGAGTAAATAATTTGTTACATGCCTTTGTACCTGTTTTTATAACCAATATAGATATTCTCAATTGATGAAAAAAGTTTTATGTTTATTATTATAGATTTGTTTGTCTTCTGCACAGAAGCCTTATTTATCAGCAACTTTGTATCTCCTATGATCTAAATAAATATTTACGGGCCATGCTATATTTAGTATAGTATTGTAAGGTTAAATAAAGATATACGTTCATCCAGTCCAACCCATCTAGCAATACCCTCATTTCCTGCCTAACTGTTGATCCAGAGGAAGGCAAAAAAAACCCCACCAAATTTATGAAGGGGAAAAAAAATCCTCCCTGACTACAAGTGGCAATCGGAAATATCCCTGGATCAACTCTACATTATATATCAATACCTTGCAATAACTTGCAACACTCCTTGTTTGCAGACACTCATTAAGCTTTTTTTTGAGACTGTCCAATGAACATGTCATCACAATGTCCACTGGAAGACAGTTCCATAGCTCTTACAGTGAAAAACCCTTTCCGAACTTGAAACCTAAACTTTTTCTCTTCAAGTCTTAAGGGATGTATTGTATGGCCCATTAATTTATTTATACAAGTAATCATATCCCCACGCAAGTGCCTTTTCTCTAGCGTACATATTTGGGGAGCTCCTTATAGTCAAGCTCCCCAAATCCCCTTATCAATTTAGATGCCCTTCTCTGAACCCTTTCCGTTACAAAGATGTCCTTTTTGTACTCAGGATTCCAAATGAGGCCTTACCAATGCTTTGTAAAGAGGGAGAATAACATTTTTCTCCCTTGAATCCATACCTCTCTTTATACAAGACAACACCATGCTGGCTCTAGCTGTTGTTGCCTGGCACTGCTTGCTACCTTTAAGTTTGTTATCCTCCAAAACTCCAAGATCCCTTTCCAACAGGGTTTCACTTAACACAAAGCCATTTATAGTATAAGCAGCACAAGGATTTTTAAGTAAAAAATGCATCACCTTACATTTAGCAATATTGAATTTTATCTGCCACAGCAGCCCAATGAGACGGTCTATCTAGATCCACCTGTAACGATTGAACATCCTCTGGAGCTTTTGATGGTCCACAAAGTTTATTGTCGTCAGCAAACACAGAAACCTTGCTGACAATACTCTTTTCCAAATCATTAATAAATAGATTAAATAGAAGCACACCCAACACAGAGCTCTGTGGCACCCCACTTAGCACTTTAGTCCATATTGATGAAGCCCCATTAACAACTACTCTCTGCATCCTATTTATTAACCAATTTTCTATCCATGTACAAATGTGCCTCACTAGACCAACAGACCTTAGCTTCTACATTATTCACCTACAGGAGACTGTACCAAAAGCCTTTGCAAAATCCAAGTAAACTACATCTACTGCTATGCCATAGTCTAAATTTCTACTCACTTCCTCATAAAAGCCAAGCCAGTTGGTTTGACAAGATCTATTCCTCTTAAATTAATGCTGGTTACTACTTATAATGTCAGTCCTACTCTAGAATATCTTCCCTTATTAAACTTTCCAGCATCTTCCCCACCACTTACAGGTCTGTAATTACCCGGCTGTGAACGACTACCCTTTTTGAATATTGGAATAATCTCAGCTTTTTTCCAAAATAGAGGCACACATCTGTTAATTGGGCATGTTAACATGAGTAGATGCTATCACCTGGATCGTATACATTCTGTGTTTGGGGGCCCCCCACATATTGCTTCAGATAATAATTATTATATAGGCTCTCAATATGAGATACTGTCTTTAATATCTTGTGCTCCTTGTGTTGTGTTTTGCTTCTAACTTTATATCCAATTCTTTATCACTATTTAATAGTTGGTAGCTTTAAGGCTCATGTACGCTTATTGCATTGCATTCTACTGTGTGTACATATATATTTTTGCAACACTTGATTTTAACTGTGTAATTGTTTGTTTATATACATTGTGTTCAGCCTAGTAGGCATTGCCGGGTATCTATTGAATATGACTATCTGACGACTTTTTTTGCTACTGTGGATTTCATAGGGGATTATAGGAGTTGTAGTTACTCGATGTGGGAGGTGGAGTTTGTTACCTGTATACAAAGTCACGCCCCCGATTCAGCCCCTTTCAAGAAACCAGATAGGATTCGCGGACTTGGTCCGCACTTCCTGGTTGTGATGACGTCATCACGTGATCCCGTTGTATCGCGAGATTTGGATACCCATTTAGAGACTGGCATGCCGGATCTTTGCATGCTATTGAGAAAGCCTCGAGTGGAGGCGTAACGCGTATAGCATTCGGATGGCTGTTACTTTTCCATGTGGAACCTCCTGACCAACATACATTGTTACCCCCATGGTGTGACCTTTGTGTACCTGCCGACTGGACAGATAAGTTTGTGACTGCACTTATGACTGTAATTAGGGGGGTAGGCCTAGGATGGGTTGTATTTACAACAGTGTTCTCACTTTCTATTATGGATTTGCTTGTATATACTGTTTTTAATTGTTTTTAATGGTACTTTCACTGTCTATACCCCAGGTATTGCCTAAAATAAAGGGTGTGTATATACAACTTTTTTACATCTAATATCGTGTGCAGTGTCTCTCTACTCTTCTGTTTATAGATATATATCCTGTGTACACATGCACCGATGCCTATTGTGGCTTGATTACACTATCCTGTAGCCTGTCACTTGTATAATATAAATATGGTTTGTAATTCTAGACAAACATTTCAACACAATGTTACATAACCACCCAGTACAACCACCACAATGATATAACTGGATTTTTATTTTGGGGGTGGGTGGGTCATCATCATCACTATCATCATAATAATAATAATAATAATAATAATAATAATAATAATAATAAAAAAACAGGGTTATTTTTAAAATATTATTAACTCTCTAGTAATATATCCAGCTTATGTAAATCACTACAGGATATCATGTATAAGAGAATAATAATTTAGTATCATGCATTTAATAGTCTGATTGATCTTTAAGCATGTTAGTATTTTTTTTTCTGACATTTTTATTTTCATATTGACTTGTGTGGGTTGCTACTGTTTATCTGTCTCTATGACAACAACAGAACACTTTCTTTTTTTAATTGGGATCATTTAGAAGTTCATGAATAATAACAACAGAGGTACTGTAGGAAGGAAAAATTCTCTGAGGAGGTTTTAAATTCCACATCCAATACCTTCATTTTTTTTTTTAAATAGTTTGAATTTTAAAAAAAATGATGAATTTCAGATTTAGCTTTTTACAAAATATCTAACAATGCAAAATATCTTTTATGCCTTCTGTGTATTCTAGTTAAAGGGTATGTAAACTGAAAAAAACTTTTTTCTCATCTTTATCAATAAATGAATGCATGTAAGTAGCAGTTGCTGTGTGTTTCTATATGACTTCAATACACACACACCTGACTATCTGTCTATGAGGGCAAGCATGCTCTGTTATCATTATGAGGCAGCAGAGTAAGTTTTCCACAATGCAATTCCACATACCAACTGACAAAACTGCACACAGCAGAAGAGGTTATGAAAATAAGATACTTGATTGACAAATGCTATGTAAAAGACTTAAGAAATAGTGGACAGATCAACAAAAAAAAACAGTGTCAGTTGGGAAGAATTATATTTTCCAGTCAGTTTAGATAACTTTTTTTTTTTTTTTTAAATAAAACATGGGGGATAGGAACACTACTATACAAAAAGCAAGATGTAATTTACTGTAAAATTATGTTTACGCAAAGATACTGTAGTTTCTCCTAAGCCTTTTGTGGGTGATATTATTCCCATCACTGGCTACATCCTCTGTGTGCTACGTCACATTTCAGAGCACAACAGTCAGTGAGCAGTAATGCATCTCCTATTGTTAAATATAAGGGCAGAGAATGTCTGAGACCAAACTAAGATGGTTCACAGAATGGACACTATCAGGGAGATTCAATAAAAGGTCCTATCGTTTAAAATGTTGCTAATTTTGCCCCAACCAATCTTATTCAACATTTGAAAGCTAACATTTGAATGGTTAGCACCATTTTTAACGATAAGGGGGAGATCCAATATAGCCGTTTTTCGTCTAAAACCCACGTTAACCCGAAAAAATTTCGGGTTAACGTGGGTTTTAGACGGAATTTAGAGCACAGTGCCGTTTCCAAATGTTTTTGGAAACAGCGCTGTGCTAACGATCCAAAACCTCTGCCGTTAAGGTTTGCGCTACCTCGTAGCGCGAAACTTAACGGTAAAGGTTTAGGAGCATTAATGTCGCGCTCCTTATCTTAGTCCGATCCCGTGATGCAATAACTGACATAATCTCCTTTACGTCAGTTATTGTATCGCAGGATCGGGCAAAGGTAAGAAACGCGGCGCCCGGCTTTGGATCTCCCCCAAGAACTTTTATTGATTAACCCTGATTATCTATAAAAAAAATATTTGCAAATTATTTACACAGTGAGAAATAAACAAACTGTGTTCGCCCTTGTGGAGAGGAAATATTACTTAACCTATCCAAGATGAGAAAAATTGATGGGAGCCAAAACCAGGTGTCAAACCTTCCTTTATTTACATGACCATGCACACATGCACACACACAACAGAGAATAAAAAGCCACACTTCTTCTCACGCATCCAATGTCTATTACATCAGTTTCATAAAACAAGAAAAAACGTCCCTCAGGTATATAAATAGCCTATCTTAATTAATACATAGAACAAGAACACAAAGGCGTGTAGAAGATATAAATGGCTAAAAACGTATATATTTATTATTATCAAATAGTAAAAGATCAACAACTGATCACAGTATCCATATATTAAACAAAGTTCATATTCATAATAATCACATAATAATCACATGTCAATATCTCTGAATGACCCCCCTTCCTTCCTGCGTCCTCTTAATAGAGTCAATAAAGTCAGAATAGTGTAGAGATAGAGAGCTATACTTATCAGTCACATTGGTAACTCAGTAATATCAGTCTCAGTCCGTGCACGGAACCGACTTCAATAGGCATGCATCTCGATACATCCCATCACAAAGTATCACTGTAACAAAAAGAGGAGGTGGGAAGGGGAAGAGGGGTGTCTAGCACCTAAAGGCGTTTCGCGTAATAGCTTTCTCAATGGCGCTGAGAAAAAGTTGTGTGTGGTCGACTATTTAAATGTCCATCTGCCAATCAAGCACGCCGACTCACATCACGTGTCTATTTCGGTCATGTAAGCAAGTCATGTGATCAAGCTGTCAATACCAACTAACCAATCGTACCTGGTATAACGCATTAGTAAATCAAAAGTACGGAAGTCTGAGAATAACACACTAAAAATAAAGTATCACGAAGTGCAGCAAATCCCTATTACAGATCTAAATCCCCATATGAATGCCGAAAATGCAGAGCAAGATGCTGCATTTTCGGCATTCATATGGGGATTTAGCCGACCACACACAACTTCTTCTCAGCGCCATTGAGAAAGCTATTACCCGAAACGCGTTTGGGTGCTAGACACCCATCTTCCCCTCCCCACCTCCTCTTTTTGTTACAGTGATACTTTGTGATGGGATGTTTCGACGCAGGAAGGAAGGGGGGGTCGTTCAGAGATATCGACATGTGATTATTATGTGATTATTATGAATATGAACTTTGTTTAATATATGGATACTGTGATCAGTTGTTGATCTTTTACTAGTTTTGATAATAATAAATATATACGTTTTTAGCCATTTATATATTCTACACGCCTTTGTGTTCTTGTTCTATTAGATCAGTTTCCACTTTGCAAATGTTTTCCATCGGCCTACCACTATTCTCATATTTATCTGTGTATCACAATTACTTTTTTAAAAAAAATAAAACCACAAAGCCCAAAAATGTTAGTTTACAACAAAGTGTCCATAAAAAGATCAATTTAACTTGTTATTTTGTCATATGATACATATTGCAATCTCCTTTTTCTTATTCCACATTTCAATTTGGATTATTGGGGTAAAAAGTTTGCTGACTGTAGCGCTGTATAGACAAAACCTTATGGTCACTAAATAGAAAGGAAAACCAAAACCAAAAATATATTTTTAGCAGCAAAGGCACATGTCTATACACCAAGTAAGTAACCTTTACCCTCAGACTGCGTGTGTGGCACCTGAACCCATTGTCTTGGACTCCATTACACCCTAGTTCCTACAAAAACAGCAAAATAACAGTCAATATTGCCTCTTAAATAAATGCTTTATAAAGCACTTTGTTTGACTATACAGTTTATTGATAAACAGAAGCTCTCTTTTGGGATTTCTGCATGTAAATAAACTGTCATCTGTAGGTGTCAAAATGCACAGCAAAGCAATCACTCCAAGGAAATTACTTACACCCTTTTACAAGAAAAAATTAAATTGCTAACGCTACTCCTGAATGGTTGTTGAGAAACAAATTAATTTAAAATCTTCTCTCATTTAACCAATTAGCTCTGGGTCACTTTTTTCCAAGCTAACAATTAAAACAATTTGTCTTTGAGGTATGTTTCATATTCTGCGATCTGTCAGCTCGTAAGCAACCTCTATTACAAGCTCTAAGTAATGAAGTTTTTACTCCCTTGAAACAGAAAGAGGTCATCATAGGGGAACTGTCAGTAAACCAGACATATTTATAAGTTATCGTATGCACATAAGGATACAAATATCATGGTTACTATAAACCCTAACCCCTTAAAAACAATTACAATTATTATTTTTTACAATTTTATTTTTTATAATCATGGGTGGATTTTTTTTTTTTTTTTAAATGATCTGATCTGCATAAAAAATTTGGATTTTCTGTTTTAAAGTGAAAGCATGTGTAATCTCAAATATAAATAGATTGCTATTAATGGCAAGTGAATATGCAGATGGTACATCACATGTGTGAGTTTTCAATTCATGTCATGTGTTTGTATAGAATTATTTTTTACACATTTCAAAAGTGCTATTTTTCTGCCAACCCAGAACCAATAGAATATATTATTTTGTACAAGAGATAAAGATTAATTTTATCCGCTGTACAAGAAAGTGTTAAATATTTGAAAGGTTTCAAACACCTATAGTATTTGACATTTTGCACATATGTATTATCCCCCTCCCTTGACTTTTTGCCTAGGCATAATTGTGGTACCTGCCATTATTATCTATAAGTGCTTTAAGTATCTAACTTGAAAAGAACTATTTGGTCTTTCACTTGATCCTTTACGTTCACAAAATGTATTTTAGTCAAATTTATCCAATCAGATCTTCCCTGCACACTAAACAATAGGATAAGGTTACCATCTTAGACTCAATGAATCAGGCAGAAAATAGTTTAGTTTGCTGTCACTATTGATAATCTGACTATGACCCAATCCTATCTTTCAACCTGACCAGAAAATGATCTGTTAGTTTGTATGAGTGCATGTGAGAAAACAGCATGGGTACAATCACTAAATGGAACCTGCAATTCAACCAATATTGTGCATATTTTATTAAATCCAGATTAGTTTGCACAAGAAATAACTTTTCATTATTATTATTTTTGATGCCCGTTTGAAAATTGTGACTAGCCCAAATATTTACTGTAAGAAGCTATAAGGGTTAGGTTCTAATTAAAGAGAACATAATTTATACTGGTCTTGTCCTGACACCCAATCACACATCTCCAACTGTCTCCATGCTGTCTCCTCATGGATGGCGCAACGATGCCTCAAACTAAACCTGATTAAAACTGAACTAATCATTTTCCCACCTAAACCTGGTCCTATTCCCAACTTTTCCATTTCTGTGGACGACACCCTCATTTACCCTATTCAGTCGGCACGTTGCTTAGGGGTTATTATTGACTCTTCTCTCTCCTTTTCCAATTACATTAACTATGTTGCTAAAACCTGTCGTTTTTTTCTTCGTAACATGGAGAAAATCTGTAGATTCCTTTCTCTTCCAACTACTGCTATGCTTATCCATGCTTTCATCCTATCACGTCTGGATTATTGTAACCTTCTGCTTTCTGGTCTTCCTGCTTCCCATCTTTCTCCTCTTCAGTCCATACTTAACTCTGCCGCATGCATTGTCTCGCTCTCTAACAATCGGGATATTAAATCTCCTCTGTGCCTCACATCTACCTGGCTCCCATTAAACAACGCATTATCTACAAAATCCTTCTCTTAACATTTAAATCCCTTCACTCTTCTGCTCCTTATTATATTTTTTCTCTTGTGTCCCCATATGTCCCTGCCTGTACTCTCCGCTCATCACAGAACCGTCTCTTATATAGACCCCCCACCCACACTGCTCCCTCTCGCCTTAAATCTTTTTCTCTTTTGTCTCCCCTCGTCTGGAATTCTTTTCCCCCCTCTACATCAAGAAACGTCAATAAACATGTTTAAATCTAACCTCTCATCCTATCTCTCCGAGGACTGTTGACACTGCACAAGTTATTACTTTACCACTTCCACCCTTTCCTATGCATCTGTATGTTACCCACCTAAGTAGATTGTAAGCTATAAGGGGCAGGGACCTCTTTCCTCATGTTACATGTTTTAAGCACTTGTATATTTAGTGATGCTCATACTTATTTATATATTTATGTATTTATTTACTGTCCCCCTTGTATGACTTTTTGTATTTTATATTGTAAAGCGCTGCATCCCCTAGTGGCGCTATATAAACATATACATAAATACATACTACATTTACTATCATTACTATAATTTCTCCATTTTAACATAATTAAAGGGAATGTCCACTGCCAAAACCATAATTTAATATGTTATTGGCCATTGTTCTAGTTTTAAAACAAGCCAAACCGCATTAAAACCAGTTAAGCCCATTTTAAGATACATACATTTTTACTACCTTCTTTTTGCAGACCAGGAGCATCTCAGTGTAAAGGTGGCCATACACATGGACAATAATGGGTAAATCCCGCTGGGAAATGACCTGATCTACCTATTATCGTCAGTGTGTAGGGGCTATTCCCGACCGAGTGCAGACGAACAACCGTAGTCGGCAATCCGATCAATCGGGAATGATGGAAAATTTTCGTCGGTATCGGCTCCCTTTACTTTAAATAGAGGGAGCTGATACAATTGTGCGGTGTATGGCCACATGGCAGACCGATCCCTATACTGCAAATGGAGATCAGTGTGGTCCGTGTGTGCTTTTCCCACAGCATATGTGCCGACAAATACCAATGTCATCTGTCGGCACACATACTGTGGAATCGCATGTGTATGGCCACCTTAAATCCAAGCTCTCTTACATCACCTAACGTTTGTGCCTTATCCGTTCCTGCACAGCATTCATCCTCCCTCAGAGTACCCAAACAGGAACATATATGTGATATTCCCCCCTCCCTCCCACTATCTGGATAGTATAAAATCCTTTATATATGATAGATACCCCCCTGCCCAGACCTAACCACCGAGTTATTTCTTTAAAAAAATAATCAACTGTACTTACAGCGATTCTTTCCTGCGGCGCTCTCCAATGACATCAGCCGCAACTGTGATTGGCTGCGTCTCAGCCAATCACAGACGCGGCTGCCGGTCCGGCCCTCTGCTTGCAAGTTCCAGCAAGCAGGGACCCGGATCAGTGCGCTGTAAGAGCGGAGGGTCTGTAAGTACTGTTCTATTCGTTTTTTAAAGAAATAACATGGCGGTTGGGGGTGGGCAGGGTATCTATCATATATTATGACTTTTAAGGTGGACATACCCAATAAATTCTCTTTAAATATTTCAGTTGCTTTATTGTAGATAAATTATTAACTGTAGTACAGGCTGTATAACCTTTTTCCCAAGAAATTATCTTGTTAATCTCTATTTAGCAGAATCTGGTATTTACATTTTTACTGTTATATTGTTTTCAAATGATCATAGGCTGACTAATATTCAGAATATTGACTGACAGAATATTGACTGACATATTAAAATCTGACTCGGAGTACATAAACATCATCATTAAACTGCACCATGTAATCTTTCAGGATACAGATACTCCCTGAGCAATTTCTCTCACAATAAACATTGCCTTTCGTACGGCACATGCAGGATTGGGCATCTGGTATAAAGGAAGTGCTGCAGGGGCAAATAACCAGTGTCAGTCAACAACGATACAAAGTTGGAATTCATATTTTCATTTTCCAAAGAAAAACTCCTAGACCTAGTTCATATAGTACTATATGATATTATTGAGGAACTAATTTTTTTACTCAAGAGCAAAAAAGGGTATATACTCTAGTTCTATTAGGCCTTGTTGATATTTGGGGTCTCAATAGAAAAAAAAATCCAGGGGAGATTAGAATGTTTGGCACATACAATAAGCACCATTCTGTTCATCTAAGTTTTTTTTCTTAATCTCCCAAGCCTCTCATAGATAACAGAACTCAGGTCCATTCAGGTTATTTTTATATTTAATTCTACTTTTTCTATGCACTTAAATGGGCAGTTGCTACAGACATCCAAAGCAGATTTAATGTTGTTGTTAAAGAAAAATGTGCTGCTTGTAGTACTTAGTTGCAGCGCTATTTTATTTCATTGGTTAATTGACAGATCAACATATAAAATAGGGAAGGATGGTAGCTCGGTGGTAAGTTCTGACGTCTTGTAGCACTGAAGTCCTGATGGAAACCTCTGCATTACCACATAATCCTAACTGGTTGTATATGTGAGATAACGTCCTTAGATTGTAAACTCTTAGCAACAGGGCCTAATATGAATGAATTAATAACTATAAATTTTTGCATAATATGTAGTACTGTATAAGAAATAAAATACATATAAATCATTCAAAAATATAAAGGGGAACTTATTTTGTACATATCCTGTATATTTCATGATTAATGCAGAAATGAATTGGGTAGTATTCTGCTTCCAAGACCACCTCAGTTTTCCTAAGATTATCAGATTAGGCGTTACATAATTTCCATCCAATATTATTTGTATATGTTCTTTCTCTGTGCATTTCTCTCTGCATTACATATTTAGATATTAAACCATAACTATGAAGAATTAATTTAGGGTCCTTGGTTTACTATAAATTTCTTTGCTAGCTGAAAGGTGCTGCTGGTTATCTGCCGTGACAAGGACATACATAGCCAGGCTTATCTCTCCATGTAGCCTTCTGGGGTTGGTAGTTTTTACCTGACCCTGATTGTTTGTTATTTATTTTTACAATTGGGACTGAACTGACAATCTGTCTAGGTATCTGCTAGTATTAAGTAGAGTTTTTACACTATTCAAATGTTTATGGCAGAAAAATATTTTCTGCTTCCCCATAGAACAGAAAAGATTTTCATGTACATTTCCAAAACTAAAAGCTTTTTTCTTTGAAACTTTTAAGTTATTAAACAATCAGATTAAACATTTTCATGGAGTTAAAGTCTTTATATCATTTGACATTTAATCATGTAATAAACTTTATTGAATTGATTTTTAGTACTTGTAAAATATATAGCTTTCTAAACCTTTAATCTTGTGTTGTTCCTTCTGAGCCTCACAAATCCCATTTCTTGTTACCAATGGTTAATGTGCTTGATTTTGAAGAAAAAAACTAACCAATCCCCTAAGGTAATTTGATGACAGGCTTCAAATGGCATATCACAGTATATATATTCATGATGTTCAATCAGCTTGGTGGGCCTTGTGTCTGTAAGTCATGCACATGGTAAATTAATAAAGAGAATTCAGAGATACTGAACTTTGCAATGTAATAGAGTATAATATTTCTATGTGTATGGATCAGAATTTTTTTTATTTCTGACAGAAAATGTTTGTTTAATGAAATTGTTCTAGTCTATATAGTCTATCATTTGGTATTTTTGATATTCAAGGGCTAAAAGGAATTGACTGAATGTGATAAAGACAGATTCATCAAAAAGAAAGAAAGATAGATAAACACCACAAAGAGAACCAGAATGATTGGTGCTCTGAAAAAAAAAATTGTATACCACTTAAAAAAATATATACTCTCATACTTTCATCATCTCATCTGTAGAGATTGCTGCTCTGGTGGGATAGTGCTAAAATGTTCCTCTTTTTACAAGACAGAGTACATGAGAATGCAGGTTCAAATCCCCAGACTGACTTATTTTTTACTGAAGTATTTTAGTGTTAGTATTTTGTTAAAAGCAAAAGATTATATCATTGTTATGGACAGGAGCATTTAAATATGTTAACTGAAAAACTTCACTGAAATCCCTGTTCTGTGGCAGGACAGTTAAATGTTTAACAGCTTCTAAGAAGCAAGGCTACAGCTTCCTTGTTTTGATCTGTCGAGCACTACAGAGCTCTCATAAATAACTCACTGTGTTGGACATCATCAACTAAGAAACATAGAAATCTATGCAGCCTGTCTGCCTTTATGGCCATGCTTATGCATCTTTTGTAAACTTTGAGTTTATTTACTTCACTTTCAAAGTTTAGGTTATTGTTATGCAACCTTCATTCTGTTGCTGTGTTGATTGAATTGAAGAGTTGAAATCTACTATTAACAAATGAAAGAAATAAAGCAAGGTTTTATTTCTGCAAAAAACACACAAAAAATTGGATTGAAAAATATTGTAGCATGATGCATTTTTCCCTTGTGCTTTTGCATTTTCTAGTGTGAATGAATCCTTACACATTTAAAAAGAAGAATCTGCTACTTTCTAAACCAGGATATATCAAAGGCTTTTCATTATTTATTAAAAAATCATTTAATTGATTCATAAGGTCTACTGGAATACACTTTTGTAAACACAAAAAATGTTTAAGCATTCAGATGTGTTGTTATGTCATTCCTTTTGTCAGAATTCCAAATTAATAATCTGTTAGCACGACCAGGCCTCTAATATTGCATTAAATAAGCAATATATTTGTTCTTTCCTTTACCAGTTTGTGAAAGCCTGGATTTAATTTGATGACTGTCATTGTTAAATGAGGCAATATTTCTATTTCAGTCTTCCATAACTTGAAGTAAACATTACTGCTGACAGCTTTTTTGATCCATCACTATCTTTAAAAAAAGAATATGCATTAGGGATGTCTTGTTTTTGATTAAAAGTACAAGCCACTGCATTATTTCTGTTGTGAATGATTTTCTTATCCTTGTAGTCTGCTGCTATGAGTTTTTAGAAATGTCAAGTTCTTGATGTTCTGAAATAATGACAAACTTTAATACCTAATGTCTGGATTGGGGGAAGCTGTATCTACTATATAAAGTAGAAATCTTGTATGTATGTATGCGTTCACCTCAAAGGCACACCCCTGAATGCATCCACATAACATAACCCTCTGAAAGGGCCGACGCCTATGTCACATTGTTCTCACAGACAGTGCAACAGAATGAAACCCTACCTTAACAATACAGACAAAGAGCCCACACTTCAAAGAGCGCACATGCTTCAGAGACAGTGGTATTCAGTGACAATCAACATGTTTACCTCAAGGCCAATTACATGTAGCTTGTTCACAAGTAGGTGCACCACAACATTTCTATATTTATGCTCCAAGTGGAAAAACTCAGTATATAAAGTTTTGCTATAAACATATGTGCTATACCTCCCTCAAGCAATGTCACCTACTCAACTCATAACTATTAAATAAATGACGTACATTACCAACTTTGCACTTTCCCCCCCTGTTACTTCCATCCAAGCCAAACACACACCTGAACGTAACAAATACTATACCCACATGTGTACATGGGCTATGCCAGGTGCAACTGGTAGTGCTACTATAAAATCAATGGGATAATAGGAATGATACTGCTGAAATTAATTTGTCTCTGATTGGATCCTATTGTGGGTCATGTGACCAGGGATACATTATACACAGTATAGCAGTCAGTTCCAGTCTCCAATTAGAGCTAAAGGTCAAGGCTGCTTTTAACCTAAAGGTAAACAGGGAAATAGCCCATAATTCCATATTTTTAGAGACAACCTGCCAAATTAGAAAAAAAAAATATTTCTGCATCCAGTTTCACTCTTGTACAAGTTTGAGTTTCTCTGCTGATGACTCCTCAGGTGCCAGATGTGTTAAAATGGCAAGTTTATCACACTTACAGCAAGATAGATTATATAAACACTTGTATGAGATAAATCCTGCCATTCTCCATTCCTTATTATGCTTCTTGTCCAATTGGTATAGCCATTGGTATAGACTCATTAGATTGTTAGCTCTTTCAGCAAGCCACATATCAATTCATCAATCATTTATTTTCTTAAATGAGGACTATAATCTGTATAAAGCTTAAAAAAAAAAAACAGTTAAAAGAAAAAGTATTGGGACAAGGATATAGGACTGGTAATTCCTTCCTCCCAATATTGTTTCTGGGAGGAGCACCAGCCCAAAGAAAACTGATCCTGTCAATCTTTAATACAAGACTAGTTCATGACTAACCTGGCAAATGAAAGCTGTTAGTTCTGTAGCTTCTCAACGAAATGATATTGTGAGGTGGGAATAATCAATTCTAACTCCCAGCCCCAGGTGCTTTCCATTTTTAAAAAGTTACTTTTAGAGTATAGTTATCTTTTAACCTATGTATAGAATTTTATTTCATTTTTATTTATCTGTATAATTGCTTGCTCTTATGCCCTTGTTTGTATACTGTATTTTGTCATGTACAGCGCTGTGTACTCAAGTGGTGCTTTACAGTATAAATAAAAATATACATGCAATGCAATAAAGGTTTTCATTGGAATGTTGAAGATATTACTAGAAAAAAACAATTTTTCTTCTAATATTAACTAGTATTTTTAATTACTTTTTAAGATTCCTTCCCTTTTTATTGAAGCTAGCATTTGTTATTCATAATACAGTTCTCTTCTGCAATTTGGAACCCTGAAAATAGAGACAGAATAACAGTAATATACATACAGAGGGACAAAAAAAGTATTAAATGGATAAAAGATTGAAAAACATCATTCCATTTAGCAGCACTCATTTTCTTGCAGCTCTTTCCTATCCAAAAAGTAGCTTGCTTTAGGCAAGATAAATGAGGAGAGGTAATTCTATTGGTATTATGTTCTAGACTAGGAAGCTTTTCCAGGACAGTCATTTGAGAGCAAATCTTTGCTTAAACAGTAATTGGAAGAAAGGAATGACTGTTGCTGATTTCAATCTTAGATTAAAGTGTAAGGAACGCGTTGTCTGAAGTTCGATCATTCCAAGAAAAGCTAAATAAAATACAAATTCTTTCTGTGACAACAGTGCTTCTGGTCTTGCTTATCTGCTTATCTTAAGAGAATCCAGTAATTGGGGCATGCTGGATAGCATCACCTCTTGGAAAGTAGCACAACTGAAGTGTTATATTAAGCTAGGACAAATAATGTCTTAACCCATTATAACCGGGAAAACACTAACGCTAAATTAAAAGGGGGTTTTGTTTGAGCAAATGTGTTGAATTGTTCATGGTATATACAGTAATCTTGATTAAAGATCTGACCTACATTACCACAGGCAGAAAAATAGATTTATTGAATTCCATGCTTCTTTCATTGTTTTACTTCTCACACATCAGTCACTTGACTTGAAAGGAAAAAAACAATTCCCTGGGCTGCTGGAAAACATTGCTAAGTCATAACATGTAACATATCATAAGATACTAAGATGTTTTCACCTTTGTATATTGTACACGTACTATTCATTGCTTTTGTTTAAGAATCAAAGCAATTTCTATCACCAGTCCCCTTATATGTGACGCACTATAATATAAAAAGAAGTTAAATTGAGCCACTTTTAGATGAACACCTAAGTTTTGAATACTGATGCCGTACCAAGACTCCACAAAAAAATAAAAGTCAGGGAGATGCAATAACGCAACTTCCCACTTCTTTCCTTTACACAATCCCATGATGCAATACAGGACATAAACAAAATTACCTTTGGCAGTGGCGGAACTAGGAATCACTGGGCCCCCAGGAAAACTGGGGCCCTAACTCTGTTTCATTTACAGTGATTTTCCCAGAAGGAGCCTATATCTGTCATAGGAAAAATAAGAAGATGGGGCCCGTGTAACATCCCTGCACCATGGGATCGCGTAAAGGTAAGAAGTGGGCGTGATGCACAAGTCATACTCTGTGTTAATTTTCTCACTACAAGGTAACGCAAAATTTACCACATTGGATATTGGATCGGGTGAACTGCCCTATTTCTAAAAACATTTGGAAACAGCACAGTGCCATAAAACCAGTATAAACCCATGTTAACCCAATATGACATTGGGTTAACAAGGGTTTTACACCTATTTTAAGGAAATTGAAACTCTCTGAAACGTTTTCTATTATAGTTCTATTACCGGTAAAGTGTTCTATTATCTATTATAGATACATCCATTAGTAATATACAGTATGGCCAGTCATGCAGATTAGCAGTCTAACTTTTTTCCCACTGAAACGAGAATATCTCTACAGACACCTGCAGTGTTTACTCATTCATCTGCAATAAAAAATAAGCCTCATCAAATGCTTTGAAATCTAGACCAAGAATAATTATAGTGTATGCTTCGAGAAACTGATATGTCAAAAAATTGCCTATATCGAGTTAATAAGGTTTACTCACACCCATTCGGATATATAAGTAATCAAATCTACTCTGGAAACCCTTTTAGTTTAAAGTCTATAGTATTATTTGTATTCTTATGATTTCAGTCAGATGAACATATATCACAATACAACATATTGTAGCATATCTGTTGTATTCAGTTAGATCAACTGGGCTTGAAGTTTAGATCTTGAAGACATTTCGCTAATCATCCGACTGGCTTTCTCAATTCAGAATGACTTGTATAAGAATCTGTTGACAATTATGTACCCTGGAAAGTCTCAATTAGCATATCACAGCCAGATGTTGGAGACCCTTTGAATGCAAAGCATGATTGCATTGTAGCTAAAAGGTGTTATAGAAACGCCCAGGATAAGGTGTCAACTGATCTAACTGAATACAACAGATATATCATGACCTGGATGAATGAGAACCCTCACAAGAACATATTGTAGAATTTCTTCTGAAAGAAAATAACTAGAATGGAGATATTGTACAGTAATAAAAAAAAATGCCATTGTCCAAATATGTATACATATACATACTCATGGTGTAGAAATACTTTTATGAACAATGCTATCAGTAAAGAGTATTAAATTACTTTGTCGAGACACAGTGGTATGTGACTTTAGGCTTAATTCTAAAATCACGTATTCAGCTTACATTGCATGTTTGAAAATACATCTAGTAAAAATGTTTGGCCTTCAGATATAGAGAGTTGTACACAACCCATTATAAACAGTAAACATCAAAGAAGATTGGCATACCCCTAGCATGAAGGGAGTTCTAAACAGCTTGGAACAAGCACAAGGACACAAAGAAACCTTGCATATAATTTGGTTTCACAGTGGGTCTCTGATGAGAAAAACTCTGAGGTGGAGAAAGAAGTTTCATTATAATTACTGTGTATTTCAATATACAGTATCAGACACAAAATGCATTGAGATGAATATTAATTAAACATAAAATTACAGCTTTAGACACAAGTTAAGTTATATATGCCTAGCATGATTTGTATGAATATATTTATTGACTTTGGGCTAGTAGATCCCCTCCCTAAGGGGTTTAGTTTTTTCTCCTAATTTTGCTTATTTATTTATTTATTTACTCACCTCCTGGATCCATTATTGGCATCCTGGACCCCCTTGAGTACCTTGGGGCCACAGTGTAGTATTATCCTTAGCCTGGTTTTTATCCTTGCTTTTATCTCTATTACTTTTATTCTATATTCTGTTTCTATATGGTTTTATCTACGGTTTTACCAGTGTCTAAGTCGCCTAGTATTGCGACTTAGACACTTTGTATTTATCTTTCTATTTTATAAGCACTAGCACTTTACACAGTTCGGAGCTCTGAAGGGAGACGGCACGGAGTTCCCTTCTCTTTTACACCTTTGCCTTGTGCTGGATCAGGTGAGTTTGATGTGACAAGCCTGCACTGGCTTATGTGCACGACTTCCACAGGCACTTTATATATTAGCACTTTATCTGGCTGACTTTGAATATTGGCTAGTAGTGGGTTAACTTGTACGGCACTTTCTAAATCTGCACAGCTGTTTCCTATTTGATGACGAGGGGAGGGTGTGAGGGGGGTGGGAGGGTATGTTGTATTTAATGGAGTTTGACACGCAGATCTGTAACCCTGAGGAAGGCCCTATGGATACGGGCTGAAACGTGTAGGTTATCTGCCTACCTTGTGATATAATAAATCTTTCAACAAGACCCAGAAGTGCTCCGTTCTTTTCTCTCCTTATATATATATATATATATATATATATATATATATATATGCACATTAGTTACAGTTAAGGACCAGGATGGGTTATATAACTCTCGGTATGCCAGGCTATTCTACTGCATGGGCTATACCTAGGACTCACACTCAAGGCAGGGCCCTCTATTTAATGTGAGAGGATCACACAGAATGTATAAATGGTGCTGTATAAGAGAATAATAAATGGGCGCCAGGAATTCTTTAGATGGGATATTTATTTATGACAGAGCAGAAATGTAGCCGGACTAATATATTGTTATAATATCACAGTGTCACCAAACAACATTTGCAGAAATAATTATAAACCTATAACACAATAAATATAGATCTCACCAACCAAATAGGCTGCTGAACATTATCAGTGGGATTCCTCTCTGAAATAACAAACCCTTATTAGCTCTCAGAGCCCTGTGCTTGGTTGCCAGGCATCTACCTGGGTACAACCAGGGTACTAACCCACTGACCTCCTGTTGGAGCTTTGGGCTGCTCAGCTATCCTAACTGGCACTAAGTGGGTGCTCCCCCTCCTATAACACAGACTAAGCTACACTGGTTGATCACTATGAGAGGATTCCCCCAGGATCTTACCCCTCCTAGAAGTCTCAGGTTCCTCCTTGTAGCTTTCCTCTCTCTAGAGGAAATTCACTTTTTCTTCCACACATGACCTTGAAAGGCACTAACCTACTAGAAAACAGGGGGTGCCAGAAGTTATTATTTTTTTTTTTCTAGATAGGGGGGATTTATAAATATCCAAGAAACAGTGACAGCTACTGGTGAGATGACAGAATAGCTAACAAATTCAATTTTGGCAGCTAGAGCATAACCATAAGGGTTACATATGAATTTAATGTTCTTTTCTGGGTACTGTATTTCTTACTGGGGCCTTTAAAATATAGCAGTTTCTAGAAAACTATATCAACCAATCAGCAACTAGCTTTTAAAGTTTACTGAAGTTTGAAACGTTTGATTGATGTCTGTGGATGACTACAATCAACATGATCATATCTTTATGTGATGATTGCTATATTTTACAAGCCAGAAAAATGGGATTCAGTTGAAAATGTCTTCCTAGATGCAGCCTGTAAAGGAAATAGCAGGGACAAATGCAGAGCATAGAATAAAATAATAATAACTGAACTTAGAACCACCTGCAAACAAATGATTCCTATAACCATTTCTTGTCTATACATAAAGCATGTAGCTTTGCACAATAGTTAGAACCACATGAGATGCTGCAAGGTATGATTATCTTTAAATGATGAGATCTCCTGTTCACTGTTCTTTTTATATAAATGAATGACACTCTCACACTATGTGTAACCTATCAATGTTTTCTTGGGAAAAATCTATTGTGAACAACCAGAAGTTGTAAATACACTGCAATGTCTAAATGTATCAAAAGCAATTTTAAAAAAGCTATTTTCTATTGGGTTCACTAATGACCTGCCTTTTTGAAGCATTAGCTGTTAAAAATTATTTGACTGGGGAAAAAATGTGTTATAATCTTAAAGATATTTTAAATAATTCAATTCATTGATGTAAGGGATCATTGCATTTACTGTGTTGTATGTTGTGGTACACAGTAACCATTTACAACTCTTGATGCCAAGATCAAAAACGCCCTCATTACCCACCTCCATCCCCCACAAAAAAAAAGAGATCTGAGAGTTGAAATCAAATAGTTTCTTTAAAATTTAAAGAAACTATAAGAAAAATCTTTAAAATCCGTTTACTGTAGGATGGTGAGCCAGTACTTAGCAGGGATCAAGAGAATTTGTTGCCATGACAACATATGCTGCTCATACTCTGGGGTAGTTTAGTATCTAGCGTACTATAAATTAAAGGAATAGCTCACACAAAAAGTGATCTATTCCTTTAAAGCAGTGATTGAAGACTGGGAGGTAAAGGACTTATTCCTTACCTTCCATTCTTCAATCACTTGACCAGGATCAAAGGCGAGTATATTTACCTTGCGCACGATTCACCGTGGCTCAGTTGACAAGTCCCGACCACTTCCTGGTTTAGTTTCACTATAGCATGCATGCGCGATAATGCATATAGTAAACTAAACCAGGAAGCAATTTTCAACTGAGCCGAAGTGGATCGTGCATGAGGTAAATATACTCACTTACGATCCTGGATCCTGGTCAAGTGATTAAAGAATGGACGGTAAGGAATAGGTCCTTTACCTCCTGGTATTCAAACACTGCTTTGATTGAATCACAATTAGCTGTATGTAACCACTTAAAGAGAAAGTCATTGAATAATAATAATAATAATAATCAAAGAAAAAATAATGAAAGACTACCTAACATCTAAACACAAAATCTTGCAATGCACTATTTCTTCCCCCTTTTCTGTTATCCATTCAAATCCAGCTACTGACATTTTCAGCTGAATTATTATTTGATCCATAAGTTATAAACCAAACCACTTGTGAAAGTTATTTTATATGGGACACTGCCAAGCACCCATATCAATAACTCAGTGGACATAAAAATACCAATCTTTATTTTAATGCAAAAAATAACTATTGGTAATTCTAAGGCACTAGAAAACTTACAGGGAGATATCAGGGAAAAATAAATGCAAAACCCACCCAACCCGGGGTTAATGTTGGTTTTACACGTATTTAAGGGCACATAAATGGTGCAGCACTGCCGATACAATACCATTAAAGTTAAGTGCTAAAATTAACGTTGTATTGTAGCAATACTATGTGAACCACATTTCAACATGAAAACATCCTTCCCATTGTACATTAATACTACACTGTTATGGTCGCCTATGTTTCTAAAGAATACTGCTTTATAGGATTTAACATTGATATGTTAATCTTTTTACAAGCAATGTGACACTGAAATAATACTGTACTGTATGTTATTCTAATAGGCCAAAAATCAAGAGGAAATTTTGTTACAACCGGGACCCTGTCAGTTGAATACAACAAGGCTTACTAAAAGAAGTCTGGTTTTACACCAGAATTACAAAATTTAGTATCAAATATGGCCTTTAGGCACAAAGTTCTGTAGGTTCTTCTTTATGTAACAGGATTTGTAAAGCTCCTCAAGAAAGCAACCATGACTAGAGTCTCGGGGAACCCAATGCTCTTCTACAATAGTGTAATTTTTGTAAGTAATGCCACTTTACTATGGCATATGTCCACTGTGCAAGCTTTCTGCATCCTTATGATAGCAATGATAAAACTCTTTGAATACCCATTTCCAAGAGCACTCATGCATAGACATTTGAATTAATGCATGCTATTTAAGTAAAATGAACCAATGTTCCATCTGCAAGTCTCCCCACACTGCAAGCAATTTACTAGGTATCTGTTTACAGTAGCGAATACAGAGGTGCATTATGCTAGAAAGCAAGAGATAAATCTTTACTAGCATAGAGAGCCATACTTGTACCACAGCATCTTAAGAAACCATCCCACATGGGTTTTAATATAGTAATCTATATTCATTTATAAATACAGCACTGTGGATAATAGGAGTCAAACTGAAAAAACATGATTTACACCTTATTTTTTATTTAGTAATCCGTAAAGCTACAAAGAAATGCTGGTCAATCTATTCTAATCAAACAGTGTTGTTAAAAATGGCCCCTTCTGGTGATTACTTAGCCAATACATTGCAGTAATAAGGATTCCAGGTTGTATACCACAAGAAGAGAAAATGTGTGCGTGTGTGTATGTGTGCTTCTGCACTTGTATGCTTGCTTCATACCATTACCTGGAGGAGGAAAAGCATGTTGTTGTTAACTCACTATGATGCTTTGTGTAGAGTCTCTAATTTGTCTTGCTCATGCTCATGAATATTGTGAGAAGAGACAGCACTGGTAAAATAAGGCAATGCATTAGAAGTTGGTATCAGAGACATTGGGCAGGGAACATGGAGGAACAAAGAAGGGTCATGGATAGCACAGTGGATGTGTGAGAGAGTACAATTAAAAAGGCGAAGGTCGCACTGTGTGTGGTTTAGGAAAACTGGTGAACTGCCCAATGTGTCCAGAATATATTACCCTCTTGCATGCGGTACCTCCCAACATTTAGTTGGCCTATACCAGCTCTGCCCTCGGAACACCCAGGCACACCTTTGACCAACATAGACAAAGCTCAGTGGTCCATGACACCAGGGCAGTCCCCTCTATGTGGGGATGTCACTTTAAAAGACTTAATGTTAGCAACGCTGTTGAGCTTGTTGCTACAAATCTTTCACAAACATCAAACTTTTAAATGACATTTAGTATATACATAGTATCTGTAAATACTGAATGATATCTATCATACCCCACAGTATCAAAGCAAACAGGGTTAAGAAAAAATGTTAACTTTAGTATATTGCAGAAAATTATGACCCATGAGACCAACAGTAAAGATAACACAAAATGCAGTTGCACTGATTAGAAGTAAAAAGTGACAATCTAGTGGAACATTAAACAGGAACAGCAAATTCAGCAATGGCTCCAATTCTGTCGATGCTCTATTCTAACTGCATCATCCCACAAATATTTCTGGAATTGACAAAGAGACCTAAAACCTGCTAATACATTACACTGTGGAATAACTCTGTGTAGAACTATACATGTATATTAGAAACACTATACTTTGTATTTTAGGAACCCAAAAATGTATAATATAATAAGAATAATATGCTAAACAATAAAATAAAGAAAACAGAGAAAGCTAAAGTAACTATCTAGCACTGTAGATTTCTTATAAAATACTGAATGTGTTTAAAGTATTTTGTTTTAGCTTTAGTCTCACCAGTAAGCTTTTGGACTACAGCACTGCACGCAAAGAAAAACAACCAGCAATCACAAAGCTGCATCAAACATTTTATAACTGGAAAAATATTATTACAGGCAGGAAGACTGATCACATACAGTAAGGGATAAACACATTGTGATTCCACTTTTGTGCAGAGGATTTGGGTATGCACATTTGTTTTAATAAAGTGCTGCAACTACTGTAAACCCTGACATAAAGGTGGAGTATCCGTCGAATTCAGTTAGTTCATAGGTGTCAAACTTGAAGCTCTGCATTCAGTAGGTGGAGAATGCTGGGAGTTGTAGTTTTAAGACACAGAGGGTGCTGGTTTGTCACCACTGAGTTAGATCAAGTGGAAATAAAGTTGAGTTCTTGAGGAAGTTCTAGTAGACATCCGACTGGCTTTCTCAATTCAGAATGAATTGTATAAGAATCTGTTGGCAATATATACCCTGGAAAGTGTCTCAATCAGCATATAACAACAAGGTTTCGAGGACCTTCTGAATACAAGCTTTTGATTGCATTTTGGCTAAGAGAGGTTATGAAGCAGCTCTATTTTGGCTTGGTCTCTTTTTTACATAAATGGCTTCCCTCAAACCTTGTTTTTTTGGCCAAGATGTCGACATTACAGTCTTCAAACTTGTTTCCTGTTCCCTTATGATGCAGGTACATGGCGAAGTCTTGACCAAAGAGTTTAAGGTTTGGCTCTTCTGTGCTGGGCCATGTATTGGTGCAGCTGATGATTAGTCTCCCCCAGATACAAATCAGAGCACCCTTTACTGTACTGCATTGCGTATAGAATAGTACAATATAATCGGTTTTGGTATTGGGTATTTTGCTGCATGGTTATTGTTAAAATGCCAGTCTGTTCCACATTCAGAATGAGCCCTGTGTAATTTATCTGGCGATTTTTGGCTGAAATTGTAAATGCTTATCGCCTTATTTTCTAAAGCAAATCAAGATGAATGATGGCTTATTGCCACCATCATCAGTTCCCACACCCTCACTGTTCATACACAGGAAAAGTTTGCACTGAGAAAACAATGCCTGAAAAATAAATGCTTTGTGTTCCTGAGCCTTTGCAAACCATAAAAACCTTCAAATCATAAATTTGCCTCTGTCCGTTTCTCTGTGTAGAAAAATGAAGTGTGATGGGGTGGGAATTGATGTGCTATTAAGCTAGAGATTTCCTTCTTTCCTAGTTGTACTGTACATCTTCAATCCACTTGCACTGCCTGGATAGGTTGCTGGTGACATCACTTAAGCTACTGGATGCAGACAGTTTCAATTATTTTAGAAATTACATGCTTTAAAGCAGATGACTAGTGTATGGGCTAGAATACCACAAGTTCCATATTTGGACAAATAGCAACATTGAATTTTGTAATGTATGAAGCAGTTTTACAAACTCCAAAACAATCCAGATTGTTCTATGGCTCTACTATAGAAGCGTATATCCCATACCTATATGGCCTTCAAAGTTTGAAGGCAGTAACATGCAGGAAGACACAGAATGTAGCCTTGATAGTCACCCCAGATATCCATGAACTCATTGATTCAACCATCAGCTTTTTCTTCACTCATGTAAAAGGATAGATTACTGTGCTAGAGGATTATAGTTATGCAAAATCAGTGGAACAAGAAAAATAAAAGGAACTTTGTTGCCAATACAAACTGTATGCAAATTGTCACTAAAGAGATTAATTGCATTAATAAGCTGGCAGTATTTATCTTTCTCAAGAACATGGACAAAGCTTCAAGATAAAGAAACCAATGGTGAAGTCTATTACTGCAGCAAACCTTCTACCTTTCATTAATATATAAACTCTATTCTGTTTGAGAAAGATACAATGGTTATAAACATCAATGTCAAATAAGTGCATAGGAATGATATGTAATCTGGTCTGTGCATGGGTTATGTCCATAGATTTGGCATTGCAAATATTGCCTTAACCCCTTAAAATGCCCCATTGCACAGTGATATCTCTGTCTAATAATATATGTTATTTTAATACTGAACCCAGGCTTTTTTTACAGCATATATAAAAGTGATTAAGAACACACTGTCTTGATCCAATCTGCTCTCATACCATAATGAACACACTTTATAGAACATGGAAATATTTTTCATCTCAGCATATTTCCCAAACAGTTTACAATCTAAACACCCTACTACCTTAATTGCTTACTATTGTCTACTGTACCCTGTTGCTCAGTGCTTTATATGCCCAAAATGGGTCTAAAGGTTTTGACTGAGATATCACATAAGCACAAAGGCAGGTATTTATGTTTGTATCGTTTCTATGGAAGTGAAAACCTACTGTTAATATACTCTTAAATGGGAAAATCTTTAAAATGAGCCAGAGGAGTCAATTTTATTTGAAAAAAAACATGCTAAGGAAGCAATAATCAGCTTAGGAATGCATTGTATCCATAAAGGTTATAATTAGATATAGACTGGTTTATGTCCAATTTGAAACTAACATCTTATTGGCTGCTGCACATTACAAGCACAGGCAAACTTCTTGACATCTTACTGCATCAGCCCTTAAGTGTACAACTTAAGAATATACAGTAATCTCACAAAAAGTCATACACACATCAAAATGGATGCACTGAGATGTTTACAGACCCCCAAAAGTATATGCCAAGATCTGCATCATATTAAGTTGAGCAGAGAATGCCATAACCTTACTGTCTTCAAAGTATACGATAGATGCTCCTTACACTTGTATGGGGGTGGTCTCTTCTATTTTTTTAACCTGTTTGAAACAAGATCCCCTGCTAATTCTCTAAAGTGCCCTCTAACATATTTTAAATGGGTTATCATATTCACTCACTTGATATATGGCCAACAGATATTGCATTATCTGTGTTGGAGGCAAATCTCAGTAGAAATGTGCTTTAATTTAATGTCTCAGTTTCTCACCTGGGCTGCATCCAAACCTTTATTCTCTCTGCACCTTTTCTGCTCAATCTCCATTTGTTGCAAGATTGATCAAAATGACCAGCCTGGCAGTTTCCTTTAATGCATATCCACACAAGATATATCCTTTTCTATTATTTGAATGGTTAAAATGTATTTTATTCTATTAATATGACAGCCAATTACTAACATGCACAGTACTGCATAAGTAAATCTTGCAGTATAGATTTAATTGTTAAAGGACAACTCATAACAACACACTTTCAGAATGAAGAGCACCTTAATATAAAAGCAGTAATCAGGGGTTTCACCTCTCATTTCATTATGTTTAATGGGAAATTTACCCTTCTAACATTTTTGTTCCTTATTTCCCAACACCCCAGTGTAACACAGTGTGGTTACTGACCATTATGTTCTTTACACATGCTCAGTCCTAAGATACTGCAGGAACTTTTCACAGTTGGTACAGTTGGTAACACCCACAAGTAGCCTCTAGCCAATGCTTTTACAGGACAGATAAGGCAAGGAAGTATGGGACTGAGGTCAGGGGTGTGGCCAGTCAATGTACATAAACACAGTTATTTCATCCAGCTCTTCAGGGTGTTACATTTACTTTCATGCTGTTTACCATAGTGGTAATATAGTATATCTTGGCATATAAAGTATATTGGTGTTTTTAGAGGGGATATTTTTAGATTGTGGAGTGTAAGAATGTGGGTTTAATTTTCCTTTAATGCTGTTAATACTACACCTTTATAGCCTGGAACAGAAATAAAAAACACTAAATCATGTCCAATGTGTTTAAAAAGAAACAAAAAGAAAAAGTTTACTGGAGGAGCGAAAATTACTGTAACAATCACTAAAAACATGCTTTTTAATCATTTATCACATATTGTAGCCACATATGGTAGCCAATTAGCGTTTCTAATAAGTTTTCATTTGGGAAATCTTTGGAATAGTTTTTGGATTTAGTTTTACCCAGTGTGGACTGCCCATCAGATTGGACAAGTTGCACAGCAATTAATATGTAATTGTATTCTTTTAACATAAGGTAAAATTTGGCAAATCGATCATTGCATGTGATATTATTTTAATTTTGGCCAAATTAGGGCTAGATTTACCACAAGGCATAGTAGGCATGTGCATGTGGTTGGAGGGTGTATCTGTCAATCTCTCACCCCTTTTTGTTTTTAAAGGCCACCACCAAAACTAAAATATAACCCACTACTGGCCACACTGTATAGTTAAAAATAATCCTTACATTACATCTCTGCTCTAAATAGTTCTCCTGCAGTGACTGCCAAAAGTCCAGGAAACTGAAGAGTAGGAGCTGTCTTCCTTTATAAAGGTTTCTGCCTCCTCTCTTGCCTCTGGGAGGTAGTTTGACATGCGCAGGGGAGCCCTTCCCACAACCTACCACCATCCTGATCCCTCCATGGCTGCCCTTTCACCTTGCTTAAAATCCTTTATATATATTGGAGCCTACCCTTGCCCACCCACAACCGCCATGTTAGATTT
This sequence comes from Hymenochirus boettgeri, assembly GCA_019447015.1. Lineage (NCBI taxonomy): Eukaryota > Metazoa > Chordata > Amphibia > Anura > Pipidae > Hymenochirus > Hymenochirus boettgeri. The sequence continues at coordinate 107,625,378 of CM033472.1, forward strand.
CTAAAAAAAAGTATCACAATCACACTTACAGCCTCTCACTCCCATGGCTGTCTTCATAGTCGGCAGCTGCGTCTGTGATTGGCTGCCTCTCAGCCAACCATAGACGCTGCCAGTCGGGCCACTGTTTGCAAGTTCCAGCGAAAAAGGAGCTGGAGAGGAGAGCCATGGGATCGAAGGGCTGTAAGTATGATTCTGATGCTTTTTTTTTTTTTTAGAAATCTAACTTGGAGGATGGGCAGATTTCTATATAAAGCAGGAATCATGTATGTATGTATGTATGTATTTGCTTATCTCACAGCCACACCCCTGAATACATCCACATAACAGCGACGCCCTCTGAATGGGCCGACGCCCGTGAAGTCCAGTTTGAACAATAAAAAGCCTACACGTCACTTGCAGAGTGTGATTCCCCAATTCAGTAACTCAGATGAAGGGCCTGGGCTCTGTGTGCTGCCTGACTTCAACAACACAGACACAGTCCACTTTAGTGACACAACAACAGCGTAATGTACGGCTACACAACTCAGAGAGCTGCACACACAGAACAACAGAGGGAATGAGACCTTTCCCTTAAGGTCTGTAACACATTACAATTTGCTCCTGGAGGGTTTAAAATATGAGCCCTGGAAAGACTATGTTATTATTGGTGATATGAATGACATTTATATACAAATATAAACCCTGGAAAGACTATGTTACTATTGGTGATATGAACCACATTTGCGGTTTTTGTCATGCTAAGAAATTTAGGCCTCCTGGAATGTGACTACACACCCCAGATATTGCTGTTATGGCTACACCCCCAAACATCGCAACCATGCCCCCAAATGTTGTGACCATGCTACCAGATATTGTGGTCACCCCCCCAAAAAACCCTAAAACATTATGGTCTGCCCCCATACATCATGCCCCCCCCCCAAACATCCCAGGTCTGTTCCCGAATCACACCCACATACACAAACATCGTGTTCATGCCCCCAAACATCACAGGCACACCCACAAACACCACGCACCCTAAATGGCACGGCCATGCCCAATTATGATTTCCTTTTAGGGGTCAGTAGGGGATAATTGCCCAGCCGATCAGGCGGATCTCCGAATGACCGGCCATTTTGGCTGATAAAGGGCCCATACACGGGCCGATTATCAGCCGAAACGAACGTTCAGACACATTGTGCGTTGCGGGTCCTTAAGTGAAATATTTACCTGCTGCTAGGTTAGTTATTTTTTCCTCCCATGGGATTTATGTAATAGCAAGCAATCAGGCTTAAGCTTTTACTGCTTTAATCAGGTTAGATAACATCTGATTGGCTGCAGCATATTAATAGTGCAGGAATCATTTTACACCTCATACTACATAAGCCGCTATGTGACTGATTCAATCTTTTAAAAAGAGTAACCAGCATTACCAGCTATTACGTGCAACAGAAGAAAATATTTTATAACATTATAATTTACACTGTATGAAAAATATTACACTTCTCCTAATTCTTAAGTGCATTTCATTAAATTCTAGTTATGCATCTCTTCTTGGTATTATTTTGACATTAGGCAGATATTATTTTTGTGACCATAAAGTTACAGTAGGTCACATTTTTGTCTCTGTATCTTTAGAGCTGGTTAAAAGTAGAGCACAGTGAAACACAACTAGTACAAAGCATTAGGAAACGTAAATTAATTCAAAGAATTGAAAGCAGAATGAAGAGATTATTTCTAGAGGCAATTAAATCACTGCAATGTTATATCAACAAGCCTTTTTCATTAATATTCTGTAAATTGGTTGACAAGATCTGAAAAGATTTTTGAAGACAAGCCCTATGGTCCTCTAATTGAGGAGATAGTTTATTTCTAAACAGGAAAAACAGAATGGCTGAGAAGCCTTTTGATATATTTGGACAGTAATCTAGTTATTAAAACACATGTAGTTGCTTGTTGTCAAATATTCCTCTTGAAATAGGACCCCTGACATAAATGATAAACGATAAAGCTTATGCGAAGGACATGGCTGAATTAAACAGAATATTGACAATATTTACCCAGATATCATGCAGTTTACAAGATTTGTCTGTAATAATGATTGAATTAGTTACAAATGAGTTTTGTGATTAAGGTTTTAAAAATGTGAAAGTTTGACGAATGTTAAAATGTCATATCTGATACCATATATTTTATGTGTCAGGCCTTCAGGCTTAATTAGTTGCAGCTGAACATCACAATTTATCTAGGCTTGACAAACTAGATGGTTAATTAAAAAGTTAATGTTAGATTTATCAGTAATTATGGTTTTTGACTTGATGGAATAACAGACTGATATGCAAATTTACGAAGATGTTACAAGATGACAAGTGTGTTGAAATATGACTCTTGCATTTCTTAAGATAACCTTAAGGAGGAAGTTCACCGTATATTTATTTAATATTTGCTTGATTTTTATTTAAAAAACAAAATAGATTTCCAACCCACCTCACTCAAATATGGACTACCCAGGGTGAAGACCTAAAGCTAGAATGAACACTTTACTTTGAATGATTTATTGCAAAACCAACATTACAAACCTTTCGAAGAATTCACTACCCCTTTCTCAAATGTTAAATTATTTAACATTAGTTGTTACATTTTTTCACTATTGGTAAATTAAAAAAGGGATGTTTAACTTTTCCATTACTATTAAGTAGTGGGAGATGTGTTATAATTTCCTTTGGTGTGGGGATATGATAATTGTCCAAACCTTTCTGAATTTCAGTCCAGTAAAAATGAATAAAAACCTCCATAACTATGATTAAATAAAATGTCTTATTGTTAAAAATGGTGCTAATTTTGCCCCAACCAATCTGATTTTCTTTAACATTTGAAAGCTAACATCTGATTGGCTGGGGCAAAATTAGCACAATTTTTAACAATAAGAACTTTTATTGATTAACCCTAGGTTTTTTGGTTTTTATGAGAAGCTCACTCACTACTTGTAAAAGCTCCAAGAAAAAAATTATGGCACTTAGCAAGCCTCATGGTAGCATTTAGTGGCGAAAGACAAGCTATGGTTTTAAAGACATTCTAGAAGCTGAAGTGACAGGTTGCCTTGCCTTTTATTTAGTTCATAATATATAAACACATTCAGTGTATCTGACTGGTTTACTAGAATCAATTTAAACAGAAAATGCACAAAATCCTTTTTTGTTTGCATTAAAGGATAATAAAAATATAGTATTTACTCCTGTTCACCGAATAATCTAAGTATAATCTTTTTGGAACTGTGAAGGATAAACTGTACAAGGTAGCTTTTTTAATTTCATAAGAAATTGTTGCATGAAATGTACATAACTTAATTCTTGTTATGCTCTAAAAAAAAGAGCTCCCTTAAATTGCACGTCCACTCTTTAAAAAAAACAACAGCTGCCATTTACAATATGCATATAAAGGAAGATCTTAGATGAAAGTCTTATATCTGGTCTTCTCATAACAGTGACCTCCTTCCACACTTTATGTATGTATGTATATATGTATGTTTATTTATAAAGTGCCACTTAGGTATGCGGAGCAGTACATGAAAAATACAGAATGTACAAACAAGGGGAAAAGTGCAATCAATTATACAGATAAATAAAAATTAAATAAAGTCATAAACATGGGTTAAGAATACATATATTTAAATTATAAATAAATTGATATGTGTGGCGTGGGTGGGTCAACATACTGTACATATAAAAGTAGGAGGATGGTTACAAAGTGGCTAACAATAATTTATTGTGCTTGTTCTCAGAAAGGTAGGATAAAAGTTTATATTTGAAAGTATTCACAGATGTCACCTGGCAAAGCAAGAGGGAGAGAGTTCAAAAGGTACGGAGCAGCAAGAGAGAATGGTTTAAGGCAGAAATAGGCAGTGTTTGTTGGGGGTTTGTAGAGAAGATTGCATTGTGAGGAATGAAGAACACGGCCAGGAACATATGGGGCCAAGAAAGAAGATAGATAGGGCAGTGCAGCAGATAGTAGAAAAAGGTCAAAAGAAAGGTATTGAATATTATTCTTTGCTAGATTGGAAGCCACCCCATAGACTGCAGTATTAGGGTTGCAGGTTCTTGCCTGGAGGAGAGTGAAATAATCCAAACCGCTAAGTTCAGATTTGACTGGAGAGATGACAAATGACAGGCTGTGAGACCAAGTAGAAGAATATTACAGTAGTCAAGATGGGAGGTTATTAGGACATGCACAAGCATTTTTAGTAGTGAATTGAGAGAGGAAAGGGTGGATCTTGGCAATATTGCTCTAAGAGCTCTTTACTAGATTGATCACCCAAAGAGGCAGTCGAAGGGGGACAAGCAGTCAGTCGTTTGCCATGTTGCTGGTGATGACTGACAGCAGGAGGTGAAAGACCTGTCTTCTAATGTATATGCCAATACTGTAAATTTGGCAGTTGGGGGCAAATAAGTCGCAGGCGGGTTTTTTTTGTTGTTGTTAGTACTTTCAAAAACAGAGCGGACAAAGTTTTCCACAGAGCTGTAGAAGATGTCTCCTAGCTTGATGTATTCAAATTATGAGCTAACAAAGCAGTTTTTGTTAGCGATGCATCTCATCCAAAATTCTAACTCCAAAGTATTGTTTTACCAATGCTTCATTATGCCTTTGGAGCCCTAGTTAACCTTTATTAAAAAGCAAAACAATACAGTATGGTAATAAACAAAATAGATAAATATTTACACATTTTAAGAGAAGCGTTAACCTGTATGAAATGTAATGGAAAAATAGATTATTATAAATAGTGTTTGAATTTGTCAACTAATAAAGTTAGATTTCAAGGTAAATAAGAAGGGAAGAAACTAAAGCCATAACAGTATGCAGAATAATTGTGTAAGATTGCATAATAGAATTTAAATGTCAGTAAGAGCTCCAGGAAAATAGCAAAGATCCATCTGTTTCAACATATGTACAGAATTGGTTAATATTCTTGAAGGAACGCTGAGCAGAAGGAAGGTTTTTCTGTCAATAAACTAAAGTTTTAATATCATCTTACTAACATTATCATCTTAAATCGTGTACTGAAATGAGGGCCATTGTACAAGAAGCTACTGTTAAAAGACATATGACATGTTGATGAAAATTTGGCAGATGATGTTAAATGCAGTCATAAAACACTTCTGGGAAATGTACATACTGTAGCATAGTTTTGTTGTAATAAATCACATTTGTATTTCACAAAATTATGTTTACCCACAAAAAGAAAAAAAAATCTTCTGCATGTCGTATTAATGTACCTTTGGGCAGCTTCACAAAAGTATGACAAAAGAATCAATTAAAGATTAATAACAAATCAAGTAATTTAAGTAACCCTACAAATGAATTCTTCTGGTAAAGGTAAAATGGCAGTTTTGAAAAGAGGTCATTGCTGAATTCAAGCCATGGTTAGCACTCACCGTCATCAAACAATTAATAAAAGCAAGTATGCAGTTAATCTTGAGTTATATATGGTATATCTGTAAAAGATCAATAGTAAAAAGACTTGTAGTATTGTATAGCAGCTAACACATTCCTTAGTTGCTGCAGGTGTCAATAAAATAACTTCAGTGCTATTTTTCCAATGTTATTTTCTAGACAGTAAACATCTCAATTAAAATGAAATTCTTCAACAACACCACAAAAAAGAAATAGGAGCTATTGATGGAACTATTGTCAAATGTAGAATAAGACAGATGATAGGCAGCTATATTTAAATGGTATAAACACCCCATCAAACAATGCATACATAGCATAAGCTCCCCTCGAACCCAAAGACTGCAATGCTTACACACCTTCAAGGTGCAGCAAAATGCAATGTTTGCAGCCACCTCCTGCAAAGTTCCACATCTCCACTTAAAGATGTATAAGCTCTTTGCAAGCAAGCACAGCTCTGGAAGCAACAGTCAATCATTGGCCCTGATGTCAGCTGACTTGGTCATGATGAACTACAGCTACATGCAAGAATCTTGGGTGGGGGTGGGAGAAAGGGGGTGGTAAACATCGAGCAGAACATGCCTTCTGCTACATTTTGAAGATGAGTGCATATTACAGTCTTGGGGTTTGTAGGGATGATTAGATTAGTTGAAGTGGACTTATTCTTTGATGACATTCTGAAGTCATTTTTATTGTTTTGTGTTATTAGTAGCAGATGAAAAAACTGTGAGAAATATTACAACTACATGATTTTGTACATGGAAATAATATTTTTATGTAAACAATAAACTATTTTAACTATTGTGCATTAAATACATTTCTATTATAACTATTGTGCATTAAATACATTTCTTCTTGTTCTATATCTAGGTACCTGTGAAAATAGCCCTTAAATAAGTCATTGCTCCAAGTACTTTTGGAAAGAAACAATCACATCTATTCCATTAACTGCACATATTATCTAAATCTATCTCTTCCTTCTGTATACTTCTGTCCTGCTAGCAAAATTATATCATATACTGTGAAGTGGATAAAGAGTTCAATGCACAATAATTGTTAAACATGCCTGGGAAGATTTTTAGTCATTAAAGGGCAACTGTGGTCTCCAAACAAGTTAGGGGTAAATGAAAGTCTGCAGTATTTTCTTTATAATGAGCCAACAATCACATCTCTGGCTTCACCCTGTGAGAAATGACATCAAGGTGAATGTTTAAACTTCCTGCTTCACAACTCATCCTCACAATAATGGTGAATTCAGAGGTGATTTACAAGTTGGGAATTGCAGAATTAATTTATACTATAGTTATCCTTTAAGATAATTAAAGAGGATTGATTGATTTCATTTTAGAAACATATCCAGCCTACATTTAATGGGCATGTCTACCACTTAAACTAAAATTTAGCCCATTACTGGCTCCACTGTGAAGTGTTCAAAAATCCTTACATTACATCTCTGCTCCAAATGGTTCTCCTGCAGTGCCTGATCAAAGTCCCAGAAAGTGAAGAGTAGGATCAGTCTGTGTGTCATTTGGCCCCTGATTCTTCCTTGTACTCTTAGAGGTCTCTGGTATGTACAGTGGAGCCCTCCCTTGCTCTCACCCACCAGATCCCTTCAGGCTGCTTTATCCCCTTTTCTGTAGTGTAGTGCACCCCAGCCCACTCCAACCACCATGTTAATTTTTTTAAACAATCTCCAGAAATAGGCTTACGATCTTTGCAGCCTCAGATTTCTTTATAGCCGACAGCCACGTTTGTGATTGTCTGATTCTCAGAGAGGCGACTGCCAGTCCGGCCCCTATTTGATAATTATGGGAAGCAGAGAGCCAGGAGCCGAGGGAACAAAGAATCATAAGTCTATTTCTGTGGCTTGTTTTAAAAAATTAAAATGGCGGTTGGCTGGGGTGCCCTAACCTGAAGATGAAACTTGTTTTCTTCTAATTTTAAAGGATTTCCACAAGTCCACTATGACACAAGAGAATTTATTCTCTTATTAAGTCCCATTAATAAATTTGTAAGTGATCATATCTCTTATCATACTGCACTACAAATTCCAAAATGAGGCCATACCATTGCTTTATAAAGAGGAAAAATAATATCCATTATCTATTTCCCTTTATACAAGACAGTACTGTATCTGGCTACCTCCAGCCATTGAAGTCTGTTGTTAACTAGAACCCCCAAATCTTTTTCCAGCAGAGATTCACTTAACACAGAGCCATGTATGGTATAGGATTGTTAAACCCCAAATGCATCACCTTACATCTATCAACCTTAAATCTCATCTGCCATTCTGCTGCCCATTTTGAGAATATATCTAGGTCTGCTTGCAGAAATTGCACATCATTTGAAGTTTGCAGAGCTCTGCACAGAGACCTTGCTTATAATACCCACTTCTAAGTCATTTATAAACAGATTAAAAATATTTGACCCCAGTTCAAAACCCTGAGGTACTCCACTTAGAACTTTAGCCGATATAGAGTTAGCTCCATTGACCACCAGTCGATCTATTTCTCATAAATCCATGCTGACTACTAATTATAAGATCAGTTCTGGAAACAAATCCAGAATATGAACCATTAACAAAGTTTCCAGTATCTTCCCTGCCACTGATGTTAGACTTAGAGGTAAATAGGCAGTGAACTAACTTTTTTGAATATTGCTATTACATTGGCTTTTTTTTCCAACCCCGGCATGTCGCCAGACAAATGTAAATCTGTAAAGATAAGGAACCATGGTATAGAAAAAACTGGACTAAGCTCCCTTTAAATCTGGGTACACAAATTCCCAATAAAGGGCCAATTTAGTCAGTGCCAATGGGATTGGCCCCTTATCGGGAAAGTGTGTATGGCCTAAACATTCCGTGTCGGCAATGGTCGTTTCGGACAAAAGCTGCGAATGTAGGGAGTAAGGCAGTCACAAACATTCTCCCTATACTTTATATAGGGAGTAAGATTGTGACTGTGTGTACAGATTCTGTCTACCCACCTTAAGGGGAACTAAAGTCTCCAAACAACATTGCCCCAATAGAAAGAGAACATTCACAAATATGCTAAAACCTTTGTCTCACCTCTCCCTTTGCTGTGGCTGCTGGGTGATTTATTAAATTAACCTATAAGTACTAGGGGTCAGCTCCCATAATCCACCTTAGCTGGGCACACTTCAAAGGATGCTGTAGCCTTGCTTTCTGGAAGCTGACAGTCTATCATGTTACAGTTCCTATATATATCATCTCTCCCTCTGACACAGAACACAGATTTCAGTGCAGTTTTGGTAGAGTGGGTGACTTACCGGCAGCTTGCCCCTCCCCCCCAGGATATATTCTCCCAACAGTGCATTGTGCGCAGGAGGTGGAGTTGTCATGTGGCGCAGTTACGATGTGGTATTAAAGAGTGTGGGGGAAGCTGGACGGTACCAAGTTAATGTCTTTGCAACAAGATCCTTTCACGGTATGGGGCTTTTACATGCCTCTTTTTGGCAGGCTTTATAAAATCAGCACTTTAGCAGTGAGCCACCACTGCACATAAGATACAACAAAAAATGCAGTGGAAGTTTATCTTTCACTAGAAACAGAAGCTATAATATGTGCATAGAGACAGAGAATACTGGAGTCAGGGGGCATGGCTCTTTGAAGCCAATATGGGCTGTGAGTTATACTGGCAACAACATAGAAGCCTTCTTAGTTGCATAATCTATTACTTACTGTACATGTACTAAATACAACTTACTAGATAATGTATAGGGCAGTAATGGCAAACCTTTTAGAGGCCAAGTGCCCAAACTGCAACCCAAACCCCACTTTTTATTGCAGAGAGCCAACACACCAATAGTTTTTACTTTAGAAAAAATAACTCAAATAGACACAGACCAATACAGTAGAATTGATTATAGATTAACCTCTACATTACCACACAGTAATTTGAGATCTAAAACAGTGACCATTAACCCCTACATTATTAGACAGGAGTTTGAGATCCAAAACAGGGACTCAAGCAGAGCTGAATGTTATAGCATGTGACCTCTCTCTGCTACAGACAGCCACTACACTTTCTCTCTGGCTTTCTGGTAACAAACTCTGGTGAACTCTGCTGTGCATGAGTGCCCACAGAGAGGGCTCAGAGTGCCACCTCTGGTACGCATGCCATAGGTTCACCACCACTGGTATAGGGGTTCTGGGGAGAAAGGCTTTCACATTAGAATTAAAAAAATAAGTTTAGTTCTTCTTTATGATCCAAGGATCTATTTCACCAGGTCTTATAGGCTTTATTAATATTAACTTTGTCTAGCTGTTTCCATACCAAATCCTTACATCCTTCTCCTTACATCCATTCATAGAAAGATAGTAAGACCTTAAAACAGTTAAGTTAATAGTATAATAGCTAGACAGGTCCTTAATATAATTTCTATTGGTGTGTGCTTTTATTTTTGCATGCTTTGCAAGGGAGATTTAGACACTGTATAACAATTCGACCTTTCATTTTTCTAAGACAAAATGAATGAAAAGAAGAATGTCTTTTGGAAATGTTTCCTATATTTGTTGTATGCTACTCTGCCTGCAGCAGAGAATGATCACGACTGCCTAGCTAATCTGATCCCATCCATTTTCATAATAAGATCTTCTGCTGAGATTCTCTGTAATGGAACACAGATGGAGAGGTGGTGTTCCCTGCCTCAGAGGTCACATTATTTCTAGCAGCTAATATTATTTACAGCTATGTCTTTGTCTATAATAAGCAGGCTGAAGTTTTGCTATGGAAGCTTTGCAAACAAAACAGTTTAGTTACAGGTTCTGCTTGGATGTGCCGCTATCAGTAAGGTAGTAATACTTGCTCTGGCTGGCTGCTATTGTACTAATTATAAGTTAGTTTTGTAATGTAATGTGTATACAGGCTGACGGTCCTATCCCAATCACCTTAATTATATTCTTAAATCGGCATGCTTTCCCAGCAGGGGCAAGCTCTCTGGGCAAATTTCCCGTTCTGGATTTACCAGAGGTCAGCTATAAGCTGGCTTTAAATACTTATGCACAAACAGCCACGCAGCCTCTGGTAAATTGGATTGGTACTCACACAGCCGCTGCAAAGTGAGACTTATCGTTGTGCTAACCGATCTTAATTTGGTGCACATCGCTCCTTGGTAAATGACCCTGAGAGAACCAAATTTCAGATGGTTGCTTGTAAAAGCACTGGATTGTATTGAATGGTTCAGTCAAAATGGTGTAGTTACCATTAGTTAACCAATAGTTACACGGCTCTGTTAAAGGAACTGGAAAACTGACTTTGCCTCATTTCAATCTATTAATGAATACATTTAAGCAGCACTGTAAGGGCAAGCATGCTCAGTAATCCCTATGAGGCAGCATTGGGAGAGGGCATTTCCTACTATGCAGTTCACATACCAACTGCCACCATTTTAGCTACAGCAAAACTATACATAACAGAAGAGTTTATGATAATAAGGAACTTGATTGACATCTGAAATGTAAGTTGTTTCAGACTGGATATCTAGAAATAGGGGACAGATGAACAAAAAGATGTTACAATGATATTTAAGAAAAATTATAGTTTCCCAGTGCACATATCCATTAATTAGCCCACAATCCAGTTGGTTGATTGTCCATTGGTATATGTATTACATTTAATTACCATGTGTGCCAGCTCTTAGTTGACACTCCCCTATATGGAGGAAGTATTGTTAACACTTTTAGACTGCCAGGCCAAGTATGCAGATTTCATTTTCACTATATTATATAACCTCATTAGCCATCCATCTCAGGAAGCACAGCATGCTTGTCAGTTGGTCACCCACTCAGCAATTTTACTGGATCAAAAATGCTATTAACCAGTTTAGAACATTTTATGAAACTTTTATTTGGAGGCAAATGGACACAGAGCCTAACTGTGCAGCAAGTAAATAGGATTTATTTTGTTACTTTCTGGTGATTTTGTGTATGGTGGTTGCTGGCTTCTTCTGGAAAAGTGTTACTTTAGACATTAGAATTCAAGTTTTTCTTATAAATAATGTGTATGTAATTTACATTTCTATTCAGTTTAACATATTCAGCACACCCAGTTGTCATATGAACAAACCAATTTGTAGTGCTCATTACTGGGTCTTTAGTTTAAGAATTCTGGGCTCTGGGGGGGGGGGGGGGGAAGTATATTAGAAGTTGTTTGGGATTTCCAGAGAAATTTAAATCCCGTAGATAAAGGTTGTGTTTAGGAATTCAGAAATTACACCAGAAAAAGTACATGTCAAACTGTAGACGGCTATATATTCATTGATAAATGGCTAGTGTCCTACATATTGCGGAGAACACATATATATAATTTGTTTGAAATGCATTTTTCCATTGGAGTTATATAGTCTATTACTATAACAACAGCTGTGTCACAGTTGCAGTATGACTGAGATGCTGTCATACGTATATTGACTTGCAGTAACGTTGTAGTGGAGGGGTTACTATGAATGATATCCCTTTTTGATAAAATGTTATACAACTTGGCAGTTCTGCCATTGCATACTTGATATATGTTTATTTATCATCTCTCCAAAGCTACTTGTCAAGTAGCTAGAAAAACTCACAAAGTATCAATGGATTGGACATTAAAAATGTATAAAATTATACAGACTTTTGTAATCCAACGAAACATGCAACACAGGAACCACAGATTAAAGGGCATGATCAGCCTACAAAAAAACTTTTTATATAAATGCACAGCAACCCCCCAAACCCCAGTTTCGCATTATACATAAATCCCAAAAATGCCCTTGAAGTGACTTAGCTGATCCGGTCCCTTGCCACTCTGCAACGCTACTCCACTGCTCTGAGGTGATACTTCCTGGTCGCAGCTGTCAATCATGACATCATGCCCAATTACCTGACAGCCGTGACCAGGAGTTGCCTCACATGGGCGGGACCCATGTGGTGAGGGACCGGGTCAGGTAAGTCACTTCAGGGGCATCTTTGGGAATTATTTATAATGTGAAACTGGGGTTTGGGTGTGTGTGTGTGCTGATTAATATAAAAAAATATAGCCATTTCCTAATCAAAGATATATAATTAAAAGTTAAAGTCTGTGTGCAAATAGAAGTGCAGGTTACAACTTACTGGAAAAATTACTGGGAAAAGCTTCTCAAGACTTCACAGCTAACTGATCAAAAAACTGACCTATGACAATTATGATTTATCTTTTTCATATTCAAGCTGTATAATCTGTCCTCCCTTGTAATAACACTCGATTGGTATACTTGCATAATAATAATGCTCTTTGATAACGTTAGCAGACATAATTTTTGCAAGGTAAAACTTTGTAAATTTAATAATGAATAATATAAAGGCAGCATGCAGACCATTATGAATGGCGGAGAGAGTAAACAACATGGTTTAGTATGTTGACATTTTAGATACATTTTTAAAAAGGTAAGTAAGCCTTTTAAAACAAACCTACATTTTATTCCACATATTTAATATTATCCTTCATCTAAGCAATTTTTCACATACAGTCCTGTCAACCAATAATTTGTAATTAACAAAACGTACATCTGGCTATATGTAGTTAATAGGTCTATTAAACTCAATCCCCATAGTAAGCATATGGAAAAATTACATTGGCTGTTCTGTTTATGTGCTTCTAGTAGTTCCCTGGATATATTTCCCATTTACATTCTACTGCAAAGGCATCTGGATTCTTATAACCTGTTATTCTAAACAGCCAAATCCTTCTCCCTAAATGAGAATAAACTGTAACGACCACAAGGCGGACTGCAGATAATTGTTAGCCACAGATTACCATTTAATGAATGCAGCAAATAGTATTATCTAAAGCCATTTCTGCATTATTTGAAAAAAACAAAACCTTTTGTATTTCCAAGTCAATACATATTCAATAGGGATGCAAAAACTTGATTTGTTTACAATTATTTCAAGGTCAACATTCCACGTCAAAAGTTTGATAAAGAAAATGTATTTTGACCATCAAAACTTTAGCAGTATTGTGACAAATGTCATTGGTCTAGAAAATGGATGTTTTGCCCTGAAACCAGGTTAAGGACTGAACTACAGTGGATCCCTGATATTCACCAATAAAAACTATAAAATAATTGGTCTGGTTCTCTTATTTAGTGTATAATGTGTATGTACTGTATGTGTGTATATAATTTTATTTATAAAATTATAGCATTTGATATACAGTATACAATGGGTTAGCTAACATTTCAGACATTTAAGGTGATTTATATATCAACATCAATACTGAGCTCCTCCATGCAAGGCCTTTCTGTTGTCATATTTTTGGATACATATTGAATGGTTTCATTGGTCACTCAAAATGGTAAAAATAACATTTACAACCTAACAGCAACAAGAGTGTCATCAAATACTGAAAAATATTAGCAACATGCATGGGTCTTTGGCATGGCTGGTCTGGCAATGAATGTTCTGGTACAGTATGTAATGAAAACAACTACAATAGTTTGGTGATTTTACTTTTCCATGAGCCCACGTCTTTTTTCCTATTAAAGAATCCAAGTCTTTTCTTGTATAATGAATAGGCTTAAAGGAATTTGGCAGGACGCCCTTCACAGCCTCATTCCATAAACTAAAACAAGAAGCAACAACACTGAGCGGTATCTATGGTGATAATATTCCATAGTTATTTGCACATAAATCCAGTGAATTTAGCCCTCAAGGCAAATTATAGAGAGGGGGGGAAAATGATCTTGTTCAAGAAGGATACTAATTCTTGCACTAAACACTGTTAACACAGCAGATGCAAAACTGTAGATATTAAAAATTACACATCAAACCTTTCATTTAACTGGTGCTAACATTTATTTTCTTTCTCATAAGTGAGAAAACTTCCCTTTTTGTCTTTTTTTTTTTTTTAGAATAATTACTTAATGGTATCATTCTTCAGTTTCCTGCTTTCTTTTACAATTTCACTTATACAATCCCATTTACAAACTGTTTGTCCACCAAAGTCCTATTTCAACTACCATGGTTATGGTTTTTAGAATGGATTTTTACTGCTGTTCCATTTGGAACTAATGACTAGGCCTATGCATGTTTTATGTTCTAGCTGGAAAACACTTTCATAATTTTTTTTACTTAACGTCAGCTGAAATAGCTTTTTTTAATGCCATCTAATGAGAAAGCCTCTAAATACCTATAAGTACCATACAGCAGGCTAAACTTAATAATTAAATCTCTTACTTTTGCCTCACCAAAGAAATAGCTTGATGTAATATTTTTCAATTTTGTTGCATTAAAATACTTTTTCCTACGTTGCCCTCAATTTTATTGATCTTAGATAAGTTGTGAATGAACAGTTATAAAAAATGCATCTTCTATCGGTTAATTTATCTTGAATGCCTGGAAACATCATATGCTACAGGCACAGACCATTATACTAAGCACTATACTATCTTTTCTCCTTACTTCCATTTATGAACTTTCACAAAGTTATGTTACATTACAGTCATGACATAGATAATCATGTAAAATGATTACATTTAATCTCGCTCAAATTAATTTATATGTGGACAGGAAGTGAAAGCCCCTGATTCTAAACAAACCTGGTTTTGATTGGAAAACTGTGGCATAAAATAACAATGTGCTTGGTGCCTTTATAATTTGTCAAATGTATAACCGGTTTATTTAAAATATAACATTTATTGAACCATAACTGCCATGTATAAAGGAAACCAGCAGTACATGTCAAAATATAAAGGTGCAAAATACATTGTTATTTTACAACGCCGTGTAAGATAAAAAATCTGCATGCAAAATAATGATTACTGTGTAAATTGAATTAAGCGATATCAATATTATACATTGATACAGTTTTAGAAATACAGTCCTATATGTGCTTCTTTATTTAGCAGCAAAAGGTAAACTATGGTCTTAACCACCTTTTGCTCCCCTGCACATGCCAGAGTCCTCCAGGAGGACTGAGAGGAGGCAGATACATTTTACACACACTTTCCTGGACTTTGAACAGACATTGCAGGAGAACCATTTGGAGGATTTTTTAACACTACACAGTGGGGCCAGCAGTGGGTTTAATTTTAGTTTTGGGGGTGGACGTTCCCTTTAACTACACTGAATCTCCCTGTAGTAAAGGTAAAAATAGGTGAAAATTAAAGTAACTGCTGGTACTGCTGTAGTGAAACATTGTAGTAACTGATCTGTCTTTGTTTAGGAATTACTTATTACTTGTAATACATCAACAGTTTTGGGAGCTATAATGAAGGACCAGAGTTCTTTTTAATTTAATTTTTTACAAAAACCATGCATAATTTGACCTGATGAAGAGGGTATAACCCTTGAAAGCTTGTCAACTAAATAAACTGTTAGTCCATAGAAAAAGATCACAGTACTCATATTTTTTAGCATAATTAAAAACAAGCAATTAAAAAAAAATTCTACTGTATAGATTAAGGCAACACAATACAACAATAATATATGGCAACACAACACAACAATAATATACTGCATGTTTTTAGCCAGTTATCTCATACATCTTCTGCCTTATATTTCCATTATTACCAATTTCCTTTATAATATTAAAGGGCATCTATACTGAAAAAAAAAATTGGCCATTACTGTAAACTATAAAATACAGTACCATTTTTTTTAATCTGTCCCCTATTTCTTTACATAGTAACATAGCAACATAGTAATTGAGGTTGAATAAAGACATCCATCCATCATATCCAACCTATTCAGCCTCCTTTTTTTAAATTTTCTTTTTTTACTTAACCTAACAGTTGATCCAGAGGAAGGCAAATAAAAAAACAGGAAAAAATTCAAACGGCAATTGGAAAGTATCCCTGGATCAACCAGATCTATATGTATTAATACCAGTAATTCTCAATATTTTTTAGTTTTAGAAACTTATCCAGGCCTTTTTTAAAGCTATTTAATGAACTTGCCATTACCACATCTGCTGTAAAGACATTTCTACAGTTTCACCGTTCTCACTTTAAAGAAACCTTTCCTAACCTGAAGATGAAACTTCTTCCAACCTTAAAGGATGTCAACGAGTCCTCTGATATGACTTATTAGTGAACAATGCACCAGAGAGTTCATTGTATGGCCCATTAATATATTTGTATAAGGTTATCATATCTCCATGCAAACGTTGCTTCTCCAATGTAATCAGCCTTAACTTGTCTAATCTCCCTGCATATTCAAGCTCCTCCATTCCCCTTATTAATTTAGTTGTCCTTTTCTGAACTGCTTCCATTTCCAAGATTTCCCTTTTTGTATATGGGATTCCAAACTGCACTGTATATTTCAAATGATACCTTACCAGTGCCCTGTAAAGAGGTAGAATAATATTTTTCTCTCTTAAGTGTATTCCACTCTTTATACAAGACAATATCTTGCTAGCTCTAGCCGTTGCTAAGTCTGTAATCTACCAGAACCCCCAAATCTTTTTCCATTACAGATGCACTTAACACAGAGTTATTTATGGTGTAGGTGGCACAGGGATTATTAAATCCCAAATGCATCACCTTACATTTATCAACAATGAATCTCATCTGCCATTCTGCTGCCCATTTTGGTAATCTATCTAGGTCTGTTCGCAACACTTGCACATCATTTGAAGTTTCCAAAGCTCTGCATAATTTAGTGTCATCAGCAAACACTGAGACCTTGCTCTAAATGCCCCCTTCTAAACAGAAGAGGCCCCAGTACAGAACCCTGAGGCAGTCCGCTTAGAACTTTAGCCCACATAGATGTAGCTCCATTTACCACCACTCTCTGTTTGCGATACAATAACCAATTCTCTATCCATGCACAAATGTTTTCTTCAAGGCCAACAGTCCTCAGTTTATACATTTGTTGCCTATGTGGCACAGTATCAAAAGATTTCACAAAATCCAAGTATACCACATCCACTGCTGTGCCTGAATCTAAATTCTTACTTGCTTCTTCATAAAAAAACAGTTAAATTTGTCTGGCATGATCTATTTGTCATAAATCCATGCTGACTACTACTAATAAGATGAGCTCTGGAGACAAAGTCAAGGATATGATCCCGTAACAAAGTTTCTATCACCTTCCCTACCACTGATGTTAAGCTTACAGGTCTATAGTTACCAGGCTGTGAACGACTACCTTTTTTGAATTTTGGTATTGCATTGGCTTTTTTCCAATCCAGTGGCACATCCGAGGCCAAAGTGAATCTGAAAAGATGAGGCAGTGGTCTAGATAAAACTGAACTAAGCTTTTTTAAAATCCGAGGATGCAATCCATCTGGTCCTGGGGCTTTATTGATATTAACTTTGTCTCATTGTTTCCGTATCATATCTTCTGTTAGCCAATGTGAATACTCCTTATTTCTACCCTGCACATTATCACAATTCCTGCTGTAAGGACTAGGATTCACAACTGTGAAAACCAATGTAAAAAAACGGTTTAGCCTTTTTGGCATCCAGCCAAACCATCTCAGCCCCATTAGCCCCATTATTTAATGTTTCCACATTCTCAGTCCTCATCTTCTTACCATTTATATGCTTAAAAAACATTTTGAGGTTGGACTTGCTTTGTTTGGCAATCCCTATTTCATTTTCTATTTTAGCTAATTTAATTTATTTTTTGCACTCTTTATTACAGCTTTTATACTCCCTGTTAGTCTGTTCTGTTTCCTCTGATTTCAAAATTGTAAAAGCCTTTTTCTTTTTTTCTATTTAGAAATGTAATAGTTTAATATCCCTTTAAAAGTGGTCCACATCTCCTCAGTATCTTTACCTAGAAACAATTCCCCCCAGTCTATGAGCAATAGTGATTCCTTTAACAGCATAAAATTAGCTTTCATAAAGTTTTTATTAACCCAGTGCACTTAAGTTTTTTGCAACCTATATTAAATGACACTATATCAGGTTCACTACTCCCTAAGCTTCCCATTACCTTCATCTCCAAAATGAGCTCAGGGTTAGAGATGTCTGAACTTCGCAAAATCCGGTCCGCTCGAGGATCCGCAAATTTTCGGAAAAATTCGAAAATCCGTGAGCGGACCCATTAAAATGAAAAATATCCTAAAAATTACGAGATTTCTCGTATTTTGAAAATTTTCGAAATTACGCGTTTTCATACGGGAAAACACGTAATTTCGAAAATTTTTGAAAATACATATTTGCAGAAATAAGAGAAATCCCCGTATTTACCAAATTACGAGGTTTCTCGTATTTTTGAAAATTCCCGAAAATACGAGAAAACTCAGAATTTCGAAAATTTTAGAAAATACGAGAAATCCACGGTATGGAAGTTCGGAAGGTAGAAAATCCGGAAAATCCACCGTTCGGGAACGGGATAAATCCGTGGCGGATCCGGGTTCGGATCCCCGAACCAGCCATACCTACTCAGGGTTATTAGATATCACTAGGTCTAACAATGCATTCTGTCTAGTAGGAACTTCTACCATCTGTGAAAGAAAATGCTCATATAGGAAATGAACTTTATACCTTTTGAGGTGCTGGCAGTTCTCTTACTCCAATCTATGTCAGGGTAGTTAAAATCCCCCAATAACCAAAACATGCCCTATACCCGCAGCCTTCGCCAACTGCAACTGCTGGAGATTCATTTCCACCTCCTCCCCGGCTTATAACATACCCAACAATGAATTTACCTACCTTGTTGCTTCCTGTACACAGCTCTACCCATATTGTTTCTGCCATATCGTTTATGTCCCCATCTATTCCATCTTTTAGATTTGGCTTCAATTCCTGTTTAACATACATACATACTCCTCCTCCTTTCTTATTAACTCTGTCATGTCTAAATAAGGAGTATCCTTCAATATTTACCGTCCAGTTGTGTGAATCATTTAGCCATGTTTCTGCTATACTAATTACATATTACCTTTCCTTTAAAGCTATTAGTTCTAGTTCCCCGGTTTTTCCAGACAGACTTCTTGCATTTGTAAACATACATTTTAGATTATCAATTGATTTACTTCTATACTTGTTGTATGTTGTACATGCCTCCTTATCCTCTATGCTCCCCTCCCCCCTCCGTTGTGTTATTAGCCCCCTGATCCCTAACTTCTCTATCTACCCCTGTGTAGTTTAATGTACCATCCCCCCCATACCTAGTTTAAAATCTCCTCCAACCCCCTAGCCATCTTCTCCCCCAAAACAGCTGCACCATCACCATTGAGGTGCAATCCGTCTCTACTAAAGAGCCTATAGCCAACAGAAAAGTCAGTCCAGTTCTCCAAAACACCAAACCCCATCTCCTTACACCACCCTCTTAGCCACGCATTTATACTCCTGAGCTCCCGTTTCCTCCCTAGCTATGCATGTGGCTGCGGAAGTATTTCTGAAATCACTACTCTTGAGGTCCTTGCTTTCAACTTGGGAATCATTTTTAATGACCTCACCTCCACCTCTAACTTTGTCATTAGCACCAATGTAAACCAAGACCACCGGGTCACTCCCAGCCCCACCCAATAATCTGTTTACTGGATCCACCACATGTCGAACCCTAGCACCAGGCAGACAACACACTGTTTGGCATGTAGGGTCTTGATGACATATTACCCTATCTACCATTCTACTAATGGAGTCCCCTACCATGTGCTTATCCTTCCTAGCCCCCAATTATCCCTCCCTTGTATTGGAAATAGCCATCCCCTGGGTGCTCAAAGGACCGGGCCGCTCCATACCTGCTACTTCTGAGCCATCGTCCTTCACTTTTTTCATTTTTTTGTTGTAGCTGAAATCATTACAGAGTTTTGACAGTTGGTATGCTTAATTTCACAAAAAGTCAGGTCAGATGGAAGTGGGCAATGGGCATGGCTAAAGAGGGAGGGGGATACTTACTTTGAGCAAAAAAAAGTACAGAATTGGCATGCAGCAACACACACACCTCAGTGTAAGTGCTACTTACATGTATTCAGTTATGGTCAATGGTTAAAACATTTATCTATACTGGTTAACATCTTTTCCAAATATTATTCTGAATCATATATCAGATGAGCATGTTGTGGCTTTATAGATTGCTCAGGGCTTGTTTAAATCCATATAGAGTACAAAATGGTATTTTAAATAGTAGCACTATAACAAGTGCAAATCTCAGTATTAAATACTGTACCATGAGGTAGTTGTGCGGGTGTCTTTTGCGATACACGGCTAAATTAGAGGGTTAAACTCACACTAATTTATATCGGTTAGCACAAGTTTAACCCCTTTATTTAAGCACACAGCCCACAGTTAAACAAGGCCCTAAACATTTTAGAAAATGACAACTTGTAAAAACACAAAAACTTAATATACACATTTTTTTTCTGGGTTTAAATTGATGTACTGGCTAGCCATCTATGATTAAGCACGGAGCACGAAGCGCGTCAGGTGGCTGACGCGTTTGTGTGCTGATCTCTGTTTTTATCTATGTTCTGAATAAAGTTGCATGTATTGAAGGAAGAGAGGTGCGGCCTTATCTTGATATCTACTTGGAATTTTTGGTGCTGTGGAGAGCGTCCTTCGGCCTGTACTCCTGGGCTGAGGCCTGAGAGCGGCCCTTTACTGTTTCTTTAAATTGGTGTACTGTATGCTTTAAGCTGCCATTCTAAGTATACTGGACAAAGTTTAAAAGTGAAACAAAATGAATCCATGGCTATTTATTTGAGCACTTTTTTGTTTAGAAAAAAAACTGTTATTTACTTTAATCAAGATTTAATTAATCAGATTTGAGCAAAGTCTTATCTGTTTCCCCTCATGGTCCTCCATACCTTATTAAATAATTCCCATATTGAGAAAGAGGGAACTTGCCAGCACACAGTTTGCCTTAAAAAAAAAGAATCCTTACCCTGAGTAGATCAAACCAGTTTGGTACATTTTACAGCATAATTGTCTTTTAAAAAATATAATGTCTTTCTTTTTACAAAATAAATATGATTCAATTCCAAAAATGCAGTTGAATATAAAATGTGCTGTTTTATTTTGGTAATGTTAACATGTTTTTAAATTAAGCAGAAGTGTTTCGAAAAGTGCAAGTAGAGTTGGAGTATTAATGGAATTGTGACTTTCAAAACCAACAATGACATTGTGACTTAAGGCCTAAATGGTTGTGTAAGCTAAATGTGTCATTTTAAATGTCTGTTAATCTTGCTTTAAGCTTTATAACAAGAATATAAAAAGTGTTGAAAGATGAAAGAGATTTCATTCAATGTGCATTGATATAAAGGCTATTCAGGCAGCAAATCTTTATTTAACTGTCTCCATAAACTCACAACCAACACATGAACATACAGGAAAAGTACTTCATTCAAAACTGTATATTTAATAGAACTAAAACCATATGCAAACAAAAGGATTACTCTTTCTACATAATAAAAATCAAATGGAAAACATTTATTCCAGGGGGGCAGAGCAAGATTATCCATTAAGTCAACCTAGGCAGATGCCTAGGGCCAAGTAAACATTAACATTAGGGCCCTCGCTTCTGTACTAAAGCCATACAAGAATATGGGGTTCCCAAATGTCAGCCCTTCCCAGGGCCCGACTTGATCTTAATCCATGTCTGGAGGGGGAGGTGAAAAGTAACATCGAAAAAAAGTGTTCCTTTAATGTTTCTAAAGATATCATAACCAAATATATATATATAATATAATACATTTAACGTCTAGATGCATACACCATAAAGTATAATGGGTATACTTTATACTATACTATAATATTGTAGTTGTGTGAAATGGTAAAACTTTCTTAACCCAGTTTTCCCTCTGCCAGTGGGACAGGCATGCTCAGCGTGCTTTATTCAGGTAAAGAGTTAGGAACTTTCAAATAGCTAAATTGCATCTTTCCATGCTAAAGATATGGATGCAGAACTGATAAAATAAAAGGTTTTGCATATTTTACACAGATTTTTAGATAGGAAGAACTTAAAAATGCAAATTCTATATCACTTTAAAGAGTAGTTTAGCGGTTATAAGCCACGTACAATGTTTTTGGATATAAAACGTTTACAGGGAGATTCAATAAAAGTTCTTATCGTTTAAAATGGTGCTAATTTTGCCCCAACCAATCAGATCTTATTTAACATTAACATCTGATTGGTTGGGGAAAAATTAGCACCATTTTAAACGATAAGAACTTATATTGAATAACCCTGTTAGCACTAGATCACCACCTTTATTATAATAGGTTTGTAAAACCCTATATAAAGACTTCAGTGTCTTCAGTAAGTTTAGGAAACAAACATGGCTGACAGATCAAACGTGTGTGTGTCAGCGTGACATTAGGAGTATGCGGAGCAAACTTACACTGTGAGCCACTAATTCCAGAACCTGCTATACAGGACCAGGTGAGGACTACAGAGAGACACATTGGTCACTTGGTACAATACTCTAGCCGTATACTTTCGGCGTGACACTTTATATGAATCATAAAGTATGTAAGTCCCAGGCGGCAAGCTGTTGAATCCCATCTGGTGAATCTCATTGAACAGTTGGATTCATTTGGGGTGTTTAGAACTGTATACAAGCTCCAGGACTTTAATATATATGCAGAACTATACAACATTGGTTCACTTATTTACCACCACACACCCTCCTTAGTTAGTTTGAAACTTTTTTTGGAATACTTGAGCATTGGACGCCCTGGTATATGAATTTTATGAAAATGTTAGTGTTGAAATAGGAGTGCTAGAAAGGGGTACTGTCAGGTACTTACCTTTTCCCGAGCCCAGGGTCCTTCACCGGCGGTCATGCACAGGGGCGCGCCTCTGACATGGACCGCCCGTTCACGCGTCTTCAGTGACACGAGGACGTGGGCAGCGCGACCTTCGGACATCTTCTTCCGGCACGCACGCAGGCCAGCGGACACGCGCGGGGTCGCGTGTCCAGCAATGATGACATCACGGGGGCCTATTTAGGCTCCTCCTGGCAGCTTGCCTCTTGCTGCCAGTTTAGAGTTTGTTACTCTGAACCTCTAGCTCCCTGTTAGCATTTGTCCTGGTATCCTGTTGTTCCTGACTCCTGCTTCCAGTTTGCCTCTGATTATTCTACCACAGCTCCTATCTCCAGTTACCTCTGGTCTGCATATCTACCACAGCCCTACCTCCGGTCTGCATATCTACCATAGCTCCTACCTCCAGTTACCTCCGGTCTGCATATCTACCACAGCTCCTACCTCCGGTCTGCATATCTACCATAGCTCCTACCTCCAGTTACCTCTGGTCTGCATATCTACCACAGCTCCTACCTCCGGTCTGCATATCTACCACAGCTCCTACCTCCAGTTACCTATGGTCTGTATATCTACCACAGCTCCTACCTCCGGTCTGCATATCTACCATAGCTCCTACCTCCAGTTACCTCTGGTCTGTATATCTACCAAAGCACTTATCTCCAAGTCTTCATATCTTCTACAGCTCCTACCCCCCGGTTACTCTGATCTCCACTTCTGTTGCCTCTCCACATTGTGGGATTGGTCTTTGTGGTTCTCTCCTCTGGAGCCGTGACCTGGTACCTGCTCGTCGCAAAATATCCTCACCATTAGAGGCTCTGGTGAAAACCGGCAGGTACTTGGACTCCGCGTCCAGAGGGGGTCTCATAGGGGCCTCATCATACTTTGTTAAAGGGTATCTCCACTCGTATTTTTAACATTTTGGAATCCAGTTCTATTGAAGAACGGGAGGTAAAGGAGCTGTGCCTACCTTCCGTTCTTCAATAGAACAAACAGGAGCCAGGAGAAAAGGTAAGAAACTTACCCGCTCGCTCGCTCCCCCGGCGCTTAGTCTGACAGGTCCCGACGGACCTTGTCTTCAATGCCCATAGATTGCGCATGCGCATAAAAGACAAGGTCCGTCGGGACCTGTCAGACTACACACCGGGGGAGCGAGCGGGTAAGTTTCTTACCTTCTCTCCTGGCTCCTGTTTGTTCTATTGAAGAATGGAAGGTAAGGCACAGCTCCTTTACTCCCGTTCTTCAATAGAACTGGATTCCAAAATGTTAAAAATACGAGTGGAGATACCCTTTAAGGTTTTTCACCAAACAAAGTAATTTTTTCTATGCATTGTAGTGACAATATTGTTGGACCATAGTTTTCCTTTAAGTATACCTTCCATTTTTTGCAACACCTTCCCTTCATAACCAATAGCTGCTTTAGTGGTTCCCTCTGTGCTATGCCTCCAAGCACCGAAAATTGTAAAACAACCAAACGACGATGAGGTACGAAGTAAGGACTTCATGCAACTCACATACGTGAATTTGCTTATTTATTAAATACATACAACATGTTTCGGACGGCGTTGTCCTTTATCAATTGTAACACTTGATAAAGGACCACGCAGTCCGAAACATGTTGTGTGTATTTGATAAATAAGCAAGTCCTTACGTGGTACCTCATCATCGTATGGTTGTTCTACAAGTTTAAGTTTACCTTAATGATATGTTTCTCTCCTTTGTCACGGTACAATGCTTTACTGAAAAGACTGAATGAAACTTACAACACCATCCTTCCTATGCTGTTTTATTAAAACCCTGTATTATCCAAAATAGATCACTGTTAAACCTTACTGGAAATATTCAAAAGCAGATAACAGAAGATATTTTGCAATTGATATTATTTAAAATTTGAAAAATAACATCTGATTGGTTGGGGCAAAATTAGTACCATTTTAAACGATAAGAACTTTTATTGAATCTCCCTGATATGTGTTTTTTTGATCATGCTTTCCCTGCTTTTCCCTGAAATAGAAGATTTTTGAGAGTGGAATGGCTGTGTAAAGAGGGTCTATGGTAAATATTCTAACATCACCTCTCCCAATATCATTTAACCAACTGCAATGAAATCCCATTATACCCTATAGAAAAAAGTGTTGAATCTGCAATGCAATTACCAGGGGAATGTAGAAAAGTTTCATGGAGAAGTGGACTTGATCTTCTGTAGAAGCTTCTTGTTTTTGGCCCCAAGGGATCTTGCTATAAGAATCCTACTTTTAACATGCAGTTAAATCCTATAACTTTTTTAAAGTTTTAAATAAATTTTCATTTTTTTTATCCAATGTAAAAATTAAATTGCGCACATTCAAGTAAAATCCATGTAAGCTTTTGGCTTCCAGATAATTTAAGGTAGTTGAAGTAATGATATATACCCTGATTACATTTGTAGGGCTGGACATTGAGTAAATAAGTATGAAGCAAAATTGTATTTCAATAATACTTATACTATAATTACTAAATAGAAGGTGCATTATCATTTAGGGTAAGGCCCCCCACTACATCTCCCCAAATAACAAATGAGCTATTGGAGTGGTATGGTGCGAAATTAGCACATTAGCGTATGCACATCCATTTTAAATTTAACCTAAGTTGAATGACAGTGGATGTGGAAGTTTGCACACATTTTTGCATAGTGAGGCCTATCCCTTTAAAGATCAACTACTGTATTATACAATTAAACCTTTGTGACACTACAGATACAAATGTCTCTTAACACTTTTTAAGGTGTTGCAAGTCTGTAACTTTTTTGCACTATTTATAATCTCAGATAAAATCTTACTTGCCAGATCTACAAACTCTTGCAAGCAAGGTAATTAGCACAAACAAAAAGCATCAGTATATGAAAATGTTATACTGAAAACACTGGGAACTTTATTATTATAATGATTCCACTACAGATGACAAATTCAGTGGTATGAACAGTTGCCCAGTCATTCGGCCAATTAAAAAATTAGAAAAACAGCTGGCCTGATTCAACCAACTAGAAAAATGACACATTAGAAGCAATCAGGTGTTTAACTGTTATGTGGTTGGCAGCTTCCCAAAAATCGCTGTAACCTCAAATTGAGCCATTTACTCAAATTTAGAAAACAACCTATAATATTTCACTTCTTATTTAAACATTTAGATGAAAAATATCTATCAGTGCACAAATGATTTATTACTATTAACTGTAGGAAATATTTATTATCCTGACGAATCCCAAGGACTACAGAAGATATTCATAACCTCCAACTATAATGTTTTTCCTGGTACAGTTTTGATTTGGTAGCCTCTGTACCAATCAACAAGTCTTGAACCGCATACTACTGGCTGTAAGCAATCAGCTCACATGCTCCTGTGCACATGCCAGTTGGCTGGCTATGTCTTCAAAAGATTCCTGGAGGTCTGTAGAGCTGGCTTATGGTATCTAACTGCTGATTGGCCAGAGGCTAGGGGTGCGTGACATCCATAAGTGCTACAAGACAGCAGCTGTTAGCAATATTTTTTCATGCTTGAAGAAAATTTGCTCAGTTAAAGCAACTCAGTTCTCCCTCTTTTTTACTGCTCCGTGCAATATTCACAGAGAGATATAATCTAGCTGCAGCTGTGCCATTTCTCAGGGGGCCCAGTAACTCCCTGCTGTGTTGTAATATAGAAGGTAGTAAACCTGATGTCAATATACTTGGTGGTCAAGCTCTGCTGTAATGTGTAGAGGGACATTCATTTTGTAATATACAGACGGACAGTAATTCTGCTTGATGCCAATTAACTCTGTTAAAGTATAGGGGATAGTAACTATGCTTTATTATATATTTATTCTCGGTAAATGATTGGAGTGGGATTGGAGTGAAGAGTGGGGTCGAGGGGGGAACTAGAGATGTTTTAAGGTGGAGCATTGATAGTTGTGTGAGTGGGGGAATGAGCATGTACAGGTGTACCTTATTCTTTCTTGAAAATGTTGAAGGGTCTAGATATTAATTTCCTCATTCTAGATTATTTTATCTACTACATAGTAGATAAAATGTAAATATGTGTTCCTCTTACTATAATACAGGGATACTAGTTACTAGGGATGTACTGAGGTTTTGTCCCAAACCTGGTTTCAAGACAAAATGACCAGTTTAGTAGATGCTATAGATATCACTTTGTCACAAATCTGTTTAAGTATTTTCATTTGATTTCCTGCATCTCAATTTTGTGTAGAATTTTGTGTTTTAATGACAATATTTTTCTGTGTCACGTGAACCCTCTGGGGGAATGAAACCTGGCAGGTTTGTGCATCCCTACTAGTAACAGAGGATGATCATATGAAAGTACTAGGTTTAAGGCTATGTGTTTTTTTATTGGTCATGGAACTCCAAGGTGACTTCCAGTATCATTATATTACATAATATAGTTTGTCAAATATAATGTGAATTAAGAAAACTTCCCCATAATAAAACATATTAAGATCAGGAATAGAGATGGACCGAAACCAAAGCAGAATTCACAGTTTCGCTGGAGCTTGGACTTTGCAGATTTCTGATAATTTTGGGGGAATTTTTGGAACTGTGGAACTGTTTTCAAAAATATGTAACGTTCGAGAATTCTCAAATTTACAAAATCGCCAATTTTTGAAAATTCGAGAAATCTCAAATACTATGCAAAATGCCAAAACAGAAAGCACACAATGTTTTTGTTTTTTTTAATGATCTTATTAGTAGCAGTCAGTATAGACTTATGAGAAATAGATTGTGCCAAACAAATTTAATTGGTTTTTATGGAGAAGTGAGTGCACAGCAGTGGATGTAGTATACTTGGATTTTGCTAAAGCTTTTGATACTGTGCCACATAGGCGACTAATGTATAAACTGAGGACTGTTGGCCTAGAAAACAAAATTTGTACATGGATAGAGAATTTATTATTGGATCATAAATAGAGAGTGGTGGTCAATGGAGGGCTAAACTAAAGTTCTACTAAAGTTCTAAGTGGAGTGCCTCAGGGTTCTGTACTGGGGCCACTTCTTTTTAATCTGTTTATAAATGACTAAGAAAGGGAGCAGTGACAGCAAGGTCTCTGTCTTTGCTGATGACACTAAAATATGCAGAGGTTTGGAAACTTCAAACGATGTGCAATTGCTGCAAGTTGACCAGCAGAATGGCAGATGAGATTCAATGTTGATAAAGGTAAGGGGATGCATTTGGGGTTTAACAATCCTGGTGCCACATCTTGGATTGAATACTTGAAAGCAGTTCAGAGAAAGGCAACTAAAATAATAAAGGGATTGGAGGGGCTTGACTATGTAGGCAGATTAGACAAGTTAGGGCTGTTTACATTAGAGAAGTGACGTTTGCGTGGGCCTATGATCACTTTATACAAATACATTAATGGGCCATTCAGTAAACTCTCTGGTGCATTGTTTACTAATCGGTCATATCAGAAGACTGTGGTAATGGCAACAGCAGATGTGGTAATGGCAAGTTCATTGAATAGCTTCAAAAGTGGCCTAGATAAGTTTCTAAAACTAAAAAATATTGAGAATTACTTGTATTAATGCATATACTGTAGTTCTGGTTGATCCAGGGATACTTTCCTATTGCCATTTAGAGTCAGGAAGGAATGAACACCCCCCCCCCCCTTTTAGCTACTTTTTTTTGCATTTTTTTTTTAGTTTTCTTTGCCTCTGGATTAACTCTAGGGTTAAAAATGAGAGTGAAAAGGTTGGACTTGATGGACATTTGTCTCAATTCAACCTTAATTGCTACGTTACTATGTTACTATGATTTTGGGCATAGATACGTGTTTCCCAAACCATTTTCCAGGTCACTGGGCCATTTACAGTAAGTAACCATTGCTACAGTATTTATAACTTAATTTCAGGCAGAACATTTTTTTTTTAACTCAATGGGTCTGCTTGTTGATCTTTGATAATTTCAGTGAGTTCGGCCATCTTTAGTTAGGAAACATAACTACTGCTTTTAAAGGCTCATCTAAGGGGATAAAGGTAAAATGATTTACTTTGCTTTTAATCTTTGGTCAAAAAGATTTTGTAATTCAGTAATAAAAGTATGCAGGCCTATCTAATGTGAAACTCCTAGGTATTTTGTAGTTGATTGATGGGTCTGTCTTAAACCAGGCATATACTTGCAACAGCCCATGTTAAATTTTTTGCAATCAACTTACAATTGCAAAATGAATGGACCAGGCCATAATCGTTGGAAGGTAATCCAATAAAATGTCTGTAGACATTTGATAGAATCGACAATCAAACATCAAATCTATCAAATGTCTACCAGGTGTATGGCCAGCATAATCCCCTGTTAAAATAAATTAGACATGCTAATTGAATGGTTCTCCAATAAGCTGCAAAAAGAATTGACAGGTCAAAAAAAATGTTTTATTTCAACACATTTTTGTTAAGAAGTTGCTTATTATTCTCTCTCTTAAGGTTTGTACACACGTGCAATCACGGGTGCCCGAACGAATATACAGATACAGGACGTATCTTTGAATATACGGCCGTTTCAGCCGATAAAGTGCCCATACACAGGACGATTATCGGCCGAAATGGCCGTTCGTACACATCGTGCATCGCAGGTCGGCACGTGTGTACGAACCTTTACTTCCATGTGATTTATTTAACCTCATGGTTTCTTTTTTTCATTATTTTATTACTACTTAATCTAAACAGAGGTTGACAAGGGACTCGACTCATTAACCAGAGATTTAACTATTTGGTGCCCCTTTTTTCCTTCCCATAAATATATATTGCATTGCCAATCAAATGTCCATTTTATATTGACTTCAAGACGCAAACAAGTATAAATATCAGTAATTTAGTAGTGTTACAGAATGTGGAGTATATTATTCACTTTTAGCATTAACCACATTCAAACCCACAAATCACATGACCTAAAATTATAACTACAAGGAAATCTAGACAATATATTGCAATAGAGAAAGGGAGAAAAAAAATCATGGTTGCACTGAAGTTACTTTGTATTCTGATGTAACATGCAATCCATCAAGTAACAGAACAATGGGTCAGTCATTAATTAGAGTCTGAATTAAAGCTTTTCAGTGAGGGTCAAAATACCCTTCATTTTGACATTTAAATCACTGCTTCGGTTCTTTCTATTTTCAGTGCACGAAATGCATCACAAAGTGCTCTTGTGTTAATTGCCTTCATTTTTCACATGTGCTATTTGATTTATAGTCAATTAAAATACTTTGAAAAGAAACAAAATCATATTACAAATAAACATGATTAATGCAAAAGTATTACACCTTTGTATGTATTGAATCTGGTCTAGAACTTTTCTCAATATAATAAATTTGAAGGCTAGTAGAATACAGTAATTATATATTTGTTGATAACCATTGGGTATCATTAGATAGATGGGAGTTGAACTGAAGAGTAGGGATGGCCGGTTCGCGGATCCGAACCCGGATCCACCGTGGATTTATCCCGTTTGCGAACAGCGGATTTTTCCGGATTTTCCGCCTTCTGAACTTCCGATTTGCGGATTTTTCGTATTTTCGAAAATTTTCGAAATTACGAGTTTTCACGGATTTTCGAAAATTTTCGAAAATACGGGAAAACATGTATTTTCAAAAATTTTCGAAATTACAAGGATTTCTCTTAATTCCATACATACGTATTTTCGAAAATTTTCGAAATTACTAAGATTACTTGTATTTTCGAAAATACATATTTTCGAAAATACATTAAAACCCGTAATTTCGAAAATTCCCGAAAATACGTGAAAATTCGTAATTTCGAAAATTTTCGAAAATACAAAAAATCTCGTTATTTCAAGGGTATTTTTAGTTTTACCAGGTCCGCTCGCGGATTTTCGAATTTTTTCGAAAATTCGCGGATCCTCGAGCGGACCGGATTTTGCGAAGTTCGGACATCTCTACTGAAGAGTAGTGTCTGACTGGTCAGACATGTGCCATTTTGTACACAGTATGAAGTATCATTTTGGAATCCAGTTTATAAAAGTACATTTGCATAACTGGAGAAGGTTCAGAGAAGTCAATAAATGAATAAGGGGGTGAAGGAGTTTAGCTTTGCAGATAAGCTAGACCTAATTAATATATAGTTGTGAAAAGGAGTTTTTGTGTGTATATGATCACATTGTACAAATACAAAAATGTATGTACAATGTATTCTTGGAAGCTCTGTTCAATAATAGAATTAATGTCGTTTAGTACATGTTGCACAGAATGGAAAACCTTTTCTAGACAGTTTAAAGATCTTGGGATCTTCCTGGCATAATTCATTTTGATTTATGTATTTATTTCCTTGCACATATTTCCTTGTCTTTATTTATAGTATGTATATAAAATGTACCGTATAGCATTCTATATCCATGTGGAGCTACAAAGGTAAAAATGCCCATAGATGCACACATATATTAAAAGTAGAGATGGTCGAAATATGTGTTAAGAGTCACATTTTCACATTTCAGATTTAAACATTTGGTCTGTTGAAAGAATTGCAAAGCTACCCATCAAAATCTACTAGCCATTCCCTTACCAAATAACATATATTAATACCAGTAGCTGTAAAGGTAGCCCAGAAAGCACCCACACAGTACAGCAGCAGCAACTCCTGGAAAAGAAACCCAGGCAGTGCCTGTCCAACTTTAGCTTGAAATTCAACTTATAAAACTGAAAATTGCAGCTCCAAAAGCTGAACCTTTAAAAAGCAAATATGCTTTACCAAGCAAACCTGAATTCAACCAACTTGAAAATGTTTGAAATTGTTACTGTGCAAACAAGACAGAGATGCATGGATCATAGGGAGTGAAGGACATGGCAGGTATGGCAAAGAAAACGTATGGAAGGGTTTTTCTAGGAAGCGTGATTTGAAAAAGAGGTAGTGAAAGTTGATTGGCAGGGTGGTAAGGAGAGGTCACAGGGTAGATAGATAGGGGATATAAAAAAGGGTCAGGTGCAGGCGGGAACTCTTTTGTTTCAACAGGTGAAGTGGATCATCAACCAACCACCCACCCACCCTTTTTTAGAGGAATTTTACAGGGGGTGGATAGGAAGAGGTGGTTATAGGAAAAGGGGGGCACTCATTGAGCCAGTATTGGGACGGCTGATGAGATGCACAAGGTCGGTAACAGAGTTGGACAGGCCTCTATGGACCATATATAGAACGAATATTACAATGTTACAATGTACTTTAAGGAATGTTAATGTTAATAAACATTTGCACTTAAACGGAAGTTAAATGTTGCACTTTAAGTTTTGGAATTGTGAATTAAGAAACCTGCTGTGGCCTTTTTGATCCAAAAAGTTGTACGTGTTTTATTTAAAGGGGAGGGCAGTTGATAAACTGTTAAGGATAAATGGAGTTTTCATAGGACTATCCCTGCCATGATATGTGTAAATATAAAAAGTGAGACTTGTGGGGTAAAATGTAGAAATCATGCTCAATTCTTGAGATGGACCCAAACCTGTTTCTGAAGTGGATTTCAAGGATTCGCTGGAATTCGGACTTTGATGATTTTGGACCTTTTCTGAACAGTGGAACTGTTTTTGTTAAAAAATGGAGCAATTGAGAATTTTCTAATTCAAAATTTGAAAATCTAGGAATTTTGCATGAACAAAATAAATTTTTTTAAAATTTCTAGAAATATCGAAAATACTACATGAAATGCCAAAACGGGAAGCAAATAAAGTTTCTGGTATGGGACGGTGTTTAAAAAAAAAAAAAAAGATTTGGAGGATGCCCCAGGTCCCTGAACCATTTACAGTAAGTTACCATTGCTATTTATATTTTAATTTTAGACGTAACTTTCAGATTTTTTCCGCTTGCAGATTTTTGAATTTTCAGATTTTTTTTGAAAATCCTTGAATATGCAAGCTGAATGGATTTGAGTGAGTTCTGCCATCTCTACTCAATTGTTCATAAATTTCCCTTCTGCAATGTTCTCTCTCTCATATTATATTGAGCACACATAAGTAATTGGGCTCAGTTGCAATAAAAAAATACAGTCCAGTAAAAAAACACAATCAATGTGTATCTACTGCAAAAGTTACATGATTTGAACTATACAACTTTAATTCACAGGATTACATTAAATCTTGGTAGCAGCAAGGCAATGTATACTGCATTTATACAGTATATGGGTGTAGTTGTATTTATATTATTGTATATAATCATAGACAATTATTGTCTACGGTATTATTGGGATTGGAGAGTTGTTGTAAAATATCAATTTAAAAGGCTATCCTTAGGATTTATCAAATTATTTTGTGGTTGCAGTTGTCAGGGATGAAGATGAATCATTAGTACCTTGTGTATTACTCTCCAATTCTTTCCTCAAAGGGATGGGACGGAAACAGATTACTATATGACAGTATGATTAAGGGCTGGTGATAAGATAACACTGCACAATTTATAAAAAAAACTTTTTCAAGCAATTAATTGGCAGGGCTTTTCAATAACTCCTTGTCTTCTCACTAAAGCCACTGTGTTAATGGTAAGTGCAACATAGTCTTACTGAGCTACATTGCTGGGGACTAGGAAGAGCAGGACTTGCAATTAAGATTAGGGGCCTAGATGTGGAATGTGAGCTTACAAATTTTGTGAAAATGTGGTACTAGCAAATCACTGTTATTTAGAGCCATGAGCATTTTACTCTTTCTGTTTGTGTGTACAAATAATGGCATTTTAGCATTTCTAGCAGCTGGTCAATTCTAGAATGTGGGTAAGACCAAGTGTTGGTGATACATTTCTGTATTTTGTGAGTCAAACATGCTCAGATTTCTACTAAGCAACTAAATCAACCCAGGGACTAAGACAATAATGGGCAATATTAGGACAATACTAGTGGTCCTGCAAACAGAAAATTAGTACATTGGGAGCATTTATTTATGCACAGGGAAACCACCGGTAGTGCAGATTACGGTCAATGAAATGAGGAAATGCTCCTTTTTTCATGAAAGCAAGGGCATTTGTTTGGAACTCCCCCTTTCAAAACTACCGTACGCACTGAAATAAAATATAACATATGAATGATACTGATTTTATCAGTACATATAAAAGCTTACAAATTAAATACATTTTAGATACTATTCCTACATTCAAAATTGTTCAAATAATGAGCCTCATCAGTAGAGATGGTCGAACTATTGAAAGTTTGGTCCGTTTTCGAACTTTCGAACTATTGTAAAAGTTCGAAAGTTCGAAGGTTTGAAAACGGACCCATTAAAGTCTATAGGAGGCAAATAGTTCGAAAAGTTTGAGTCAAATACAACTAAAATATTAATGGTAACTTAATGTAAATGGCTGTGGGACCTGGGAAATGGTCTAGGGAGCATGTTCCAATATCCAGGACTTAAGTAAAATCGATTTTACTCTCACGCGCGCTACTTTCGAGCTTTCGCGTTCGAACGTTCGAGGTAACATGGACATTTACTCGCAGATTCGATACTCGCGTATAGGCTGTAATGGAGACTTTACTCGCAGATTCGATGTTCGCGCCTAGATACCATGTACATTTTACTCGCGGATTCGATACTCTAACGTTCTCGAACATTCGATAAATCATCGAAAGTCCGGGAAATATCGAAAGTCCACGTCCGAGATAGTTCGAGAATTCCGGGTCCGTTCGAACTCGAACAGTTCGGCTCGAACTTGGGTTCGAGGTCGAGTTCTATGCCATCCCTAGTCATCAGATGTGAACAATTTGCAACAATTCTAATAATAATTATAAGAAAATACATTTGAACAAAAATGTAGTTTGGAAAATAGGAGGATATTCACATTTAACAGTGTCACCAAACAATATTTTCTTATAATTTCAAATAATCGTTTTGCAATGATTTATCATAAGTTTATCTATGCAGGTTTGCCATAGAAATCTCTATTACAAGCACCTTTGTTTTCTAAGGCTTATCAATCAGACCATTATTGTTATTATTATTATTGTGGATTTATATAGCACTAACATCTTCCGTAGCGCTTTACAATTACATGTATACATTTTACATCAGGCCCTGCCCCGAAGAGCTTACAATCTAAGCACAATCTAACCGGAGTGCCTGGAGGAAGCCCATGCAAGCACGGGGAGAACATACAAACTCCTTGCAGATGTGTCCAAGGGAGGATTCAAAATCAGGACTGATGCCCTTATATTCTACATTAATAATATTAAAATATGCATATTTTTTTGAAAAGCATACATCAATATAATGACAGACTTTGTTAGTACGGTTTGTTCCCAAATAACAATCAATCAAATAAAGACAAAATACAATAATATAATTCCCATTCTTACTTTTTGGATTTAAGTGTTAATAGTAAAATGTAACTAAACACAAAAAACACCTTTAGCTGAGCTGATTCTGCAATAATAGGAACCTGAACTATTCTAAATGAAACATTAACAATTTTTGAATTTCTCTACATTGGTTGGGCCCAAACAGGCACTTGACTCCAATTGAGACTATTATAAAAAGATGCCTTTTGGTCCAGAACAATATATACACAGAAGCCTTAAGGTGCATACACAAGTGGGATAGCTGAACTGATATTTTAGCCGGCAAAGTGCACATACAAGGCACAATTATCGGCCCAGAATGGCTGTGCATACACATCGTGTGTCATGGGTCACCCCCGCGATCGCTTTAGGCTGTCATTTGCTGCATTTTAAGATACACGTTTTTTCTCTTGATACTTTTCTAGACTTTGCCTTGTAAATGTCCTCTGATTAGGAAAGTAATGATCCATTCCACAGTATAAAATTCTTTAATCTTAGCCCTTCTGTGTTCTCCAAAACAACAGCTATCACTCATGTGGACAGCAAACAATATCGGTACCAATTAAACGAATGCCTGGTAAGGATAGATGTTCGTTTGATTTCAGTTAGACAGCAATGCATATTGCATATAACATAACATCGACATTATCATAACCGAGTACTGCCACTGCATTAATAAAAAAATGATGTAATGCTTTGATGTCCGTTTTGCTCTGACACAGCATTATGATTAAAGGTAAATCATATGTAAATCTTTAAAGGGAACATTAAAGGAAAAGAAAATGTTTTCCACACAAAATTAGAACTGTATGTGCAAATGGTGGCAGAGTTCCACTGTTGATATATACAACCCTGTACTTTGGGTGAGATGTAAGATAACAATGAAAAATGATGTTTACTTCCCAAATAGATCAGTGTCAAACTGAAAAATAAGAAAATGCTACTAAATTGCATTCCTTCCAGTGGTAATGGTCATTTTGAAATCTGAAATCACAATAGGACAAACGTAAGGTTGTAATGCTCCAGTAAGGCACCAAGGAGCAACTTGTGGGTGCAGAATGTTTTATCACGAACTAGAAGCACCTCAAATATCCCTGTAACAGCATTATCATCTCCGAAAATATCCCTAAAGCATTTTGAAGGAGGATTATTCATGCTTCTCAGTTTTACCTGCTTCATTTGCAAGTCAATTGAAGTCATCCTGAGGTGCTTAGCAACCTGCATCTTCTCAAGGGTAAAATTGTGGATGTAAAATTCAGCATCTTCCTTTTCAACAATATGAAAGGGAAGACCCCCAAGTAAGACTGAAAGAGATTCTAACATAGAAACATTCCTGCAGGCCTTTTCTTTAATGAGAATTGAGCATGCAGGAATACAAAAATCACTTCTCAGTAAAGTCAGAGAAAGGTGACCTGTGGAGTTTACTCTCATTACTTTATCCAAATAAAAAATAATAATACTAATGCAATATCAAATGCGGTGTGAACAAAATCATTGTGATCTGGTGTTTCCAATGTTATTATCAAACAGCTCTTAATAGAACCCCCCCCCCCCCAGCTACTATCATTTACATATGCTTGAATGTGAATGAATCTGTAGAGGACCACAAGAGAATAAATCCTTAAAGTTGGGCAAGCTTAATGTTGAATAAACTAATGAAAATACAGTAAGTTCCCCTTTAAAGAAAATAAGAGGCAGCAGTGACAATTTATTTACTGTATATGTAATTGTTTTAATGACTACTCAATGAATTTCCCATTGTACCACAAGATAAACCACAAATATTTCATATTAAATTTAAAATCAATGTCAAATACTGGCATTTATTCATGTAATGGACGTAACCTCTGCTTAATTATCATTGATAAACAATCCCCGCAGACCAAAATTATCTATGTGTTTATTGCACCAGCAGCGAGAGGCCAAGCAATGCATTTGTTATCATATTACAATAAAGTAACAATGCAGAAACTCTGATTTTCAGCAGAAAATACCTGTGATCAATCTCAATATGCCTTCAAATATTGTCTATTGTAAACAATGTACCAAAGGCAATGTAAACATTTATAATGATGTTTCATAAATGAAATAAATCAACTTTTGCCGTAGACTAGAATTTCAGACACGTACGGTAATTCACTCTGCAATATTTAGATGTTAATGCGATTATTATACTGTCTCTTTGTGGGACAATGAAAAGCTATTAAAGGAATAGTTCACTCGAAAATTGAACTATTCCTTTAATGTATTGATTGAACCCGGGAGGTTAAGGAGCTATGCCTTACCTCCCATTCTTCAATCAATTGAGCAATCCAACGATGCTAAGATGAAAACCTCTGAGCGCTTCCAGGTTCTAATCCTCGTCTCTGTAGTGCGCATTAATGGGCATGCACACTATAGAGGATTAGAACCAGGAAGTGGTCAGAGATTTCCTCTCTCCAGTGTTGGATCGCACAAAAGGTAAATTATACTTACCTTTGTCCCCGGCTCCTGCTCAATTGATTAAAGAACGGGAGGTAAGGCATAGCTCCTTAACTTCCCAGGCTTCAATCAATACATTAAAGGAATAGTTCACTTTTCGAGTATTTAAGGGTTTATGTAAACAAGAGGTACAAAACTTTGCCTATTGTATTAAATCTGCAGCACCCAATCTGGTGCTTTTCCCTGAAAACATCCACAAATTATCTTTAAATGACAACGCCACCCTCATAAGAACATCTTTTAGAAAGAATGGCCTCTTTAAAATATGTTGATATATCATAGTTTGTCCTATGAATTCATTACTGTATGCCTGCTATGCTTCTGGATGCCTCATGGAAACTGAGCAATTTAGAAATGTGTACTGAGACTGTACTGAGCCTGGGCATGCTCAAAAGGGGCAGATATGGGATTAACATTCAGTCATTGGCTGTGATATCAACTGTCAAATCCATAACTGATGGTTACTAACTGGAAGAACCAGGAAGCAGAAACAGGGGAAATAGGACATTGTGCAGGATTTCAAACTATTACAGTTTAGGGGGTATGATTTACCTGTATGTAAGTTTTGATTATGGGGCTGGATTTGCCCTTTAACTGTAAATAACGCAAAGCATTTCTTAATATCCAACTAAAAGATTAAAAATGTAGTAAAAAAAGTGAAGCACAACAGCTGAACAGAAATGCTTATCTTTTAAAACAAGCCCTGGGTCACATAGTTGTTTGCAACCTATGAGAAATTATAGTATGGAAAATATTCAAACTTACTGCTTCCAGTACAGTAGCTTGAGTGACATCACCTGACCCCCTGCTTCTCCCCTGTCTCTGGGGTCTGATCATATTTACTTATGTCTTAATGCTGGGAAAGACAGAAAGCACCTGCACAGACCATCATCACTAAGGATAGATACTGATATGGGTACAGGTCACATAGCTACATGTTGGTGTCAGCAGGAGTGTTCAGGATCAGGAGTTATTGTCAGGAATCACTTATCTGTCTTTCAAAGTATATTCACTCCTCAGCCCATGATTGAGTCTTTGGTCTCATTCGTTACTTGATATACGGTGTGTGAGTTCCTCTACTATGCTGCTTTCTCTCAATTCGTGCTGTTCATAGCAACAGGGCTGGAAGTTGTGGCTGTGATTGGCCAATCATTTGCTCCTATTTATATTTTGTTCCTTCTGGCTTAAATTTCTTCCTGTTTCTTATTTTGTTCACCTAATATAGAGTTTAGCTTGCCTCTAAGTGACCTCCTTGCTGCCTGAACTGACCTCTGCCAGAATTCAGACTTTGCTTCTGACTCTCCCTGGGAACCTTGCACTGTTTAGCCTGTGTATTACCCCCAGCTTGTTCCTTGACTCTGATTTTGTCTTTATCTCCTGTATTCTTGTGAAGGTTCTCATTCATCCAGGTCATGGTATGGTATGGTGTTATAGGAACTCCCAGGGTAAGGCGTCAAAACAGCATTGTACATGACAGTTGTTGTCGAACCCCCTCACCTCTACTTAGGCTTGGTTTCTTTATTTTCACATAAATGGCATCCTTAACACCTCTCTTGAACCAGTCATGTTCCTTTGACAATATGTTAACATTACAATCTTCAAAGGTATGTCTTTTATCCTTAAGATGCAGGTACACGGCTGAGTCCTGACCTGAGGAATTGGCTTTTCTGTGCTGGGCCATACGTTGATGCAGTTGCTGTTTGGTCTCCCCCACATACAAATCAGAGCATTCTTCACTGCACTGCACTGCATATATGATGTCGCTTTTCTTGTGTTTCGGTATTGGGTCTTTCGGATGTACCAATTGCTGCCTCAGTGTGTTCGGTTTAAAGCAGACAGGGATACGGTGTTTTTTGAAAATTCTTCTTCGTTTCTCGGAGACCCCTGCTACATATGGGATGACCATATTCTTTCTACTGTCTTGCTTTTCCCCTTCACTGTTGGTATAAGTGTTTTTTGCTTTCCTTCTACTTCTTTTGACAAAGCCCCAGTCTGGATATCCACAAGTTTTAAGGGCTCCTGTAATTTGTTTGTGACTTTTCTTCAGCCTGATTCTGACTTTTTACCCTGTCCAACCTCTGGGTGTCCCAGGCCTCAGTCCAAATATCTTGCACTCTAATTCCTGGGAGCAACTGTGTTTGGCTAGGCATTTCCAGCATCTCGGCAAACAGGGACTTGACTATAGGCTAAGATAGCAGTATAGATTGGGGTTATGAGACTTGAAGAGACTCAAGAATATTTAGAGCATTACAGCAGTTACATTGCTAAACCTTTCATGCAATATATTGTCTCTTATTTTACCTAGAATTGTGACCCAGGGTTTTTTTAAAGGTAGGATGGGAGGGCTTTTATTAAACCCTAACTTGTTTGGAGACCAAAGGTGGTGTTTAATGTTATAATTCTTCCCGAACCCTTGGAAGAGTTAACAGCAATATTAAAGATACATGCATGTTAGACAATTCATTTGAAGTGTTTGATGAACGATCATTCGTCCAACAATCTAACATATATAAAGGCTCTCCAAAACATTCTTTAGGGATCTGTCCTTTCAGATAAGGGTATTGGGTTTCCATAAGTGATCTCCCTTTTGCTTCCCCTCCTATCTCTAGAGAACAGAAAGGGCTGCTTGGCTATTGCTGAGCAGCCTGTTTGTAGGGGAATAGTAGATAAATATTAGTATAAGGATTGTGCCAATCATCCCTAACAATCTTAAAGGACAAGTCCAGCCTAAAAATAACTTATCTTTAAAATGCTTATTACCCCCCTAAATCTCACTTTCGCAGGGTTCATATATTTCAAATATTCCCCAGAACTTACTTACCTGATCCGGTCCCTCGCCATCTAGGCGCCGCTCCCTGAGGCTGGTGCTGACAGCCACTTCACTTCCTGGTCGCCGCTGTCAGGCAATTGGGCGTGACGTCAGGTCGCACCTTAACTGACAGCCGCAACCAGGAAGTGGAGCGGCTGTCAGCACCAGCCACGGAGTAGAAGCGGCGAGGGACCGGGTCAGATAAGTAGGATCTGGGGGATCTTAGAAATATATGAACCTTGGCAAGTGAGGTTTGGGAGGGTAATAAGCATTTTAATGGATAGTTATTTTTAGGCTGGACATTCCCTTTAATATAATGTTTGTATGTAGTTTCTTACATGTAACTAAACAGATTTAAAAATAGAAACAACCAGTCAGGTGTATCTGGAAAAACACTTGGCACTAATGTCAAATAATACATAAAAATATTTTAAATTATTAATTTAAATTGATATAAAAAAATGCACAACATATATGATGAATATTTGTCAAATTAAGTTGTTTAATATATTTCCTACCATTCAGCACAAGTTGATCCTTAGTAAATTCCAAAGGCTGCTCAATATAAAAAATCTTCTGTTGGAATCCTGGGACGCATTCCAAATCATTTGCTGTGGCAAATACCAGCACCTGTGGGGCAAAAAATCTTCATGTGAAACTCAAAATAAGGAAATGATTAAATGAAGAGCCCTTGTTTTCTGGAAAGCAATACAATGATTATTATTTTTAAGATGATTGTAATTTCCCATAGTACAGTCGATAGATAGATGATAGATAGATAGAGAGAGAGAGAGATAAATAGATAGATAAAGAGAGAGATAGATAGATACAGATAGATAGATAGATAGATAGATACAGATAGATAGATAGATAGATCGATACCAGATAGATCGCTGATCGATCGATAGATAGATAGATAGATAGATAGATAGATAGATAGATAGATAGATAGATAAAATTTTACATAAAAAGCAGGGGAAACCATTAACTGCACATGATCAATGGGTCCTGGTAATAGAGTTTTCTGTTTGTAAAGGGATAAGTGTATAGAAGACATTTACAAGGATTGTAGTTTCCATGGAAGTGTATAAAATATCCAATACACCAGCACAATACTGAGATATTTAAGAAAGGAACACATACAAAAGTCTAAATGTAAATAGTGCAAATGTTCTACTGCCATGGGCATTTAATTCTAGAGAAATGTATTTCAAATGGACAATCAATTATTGTTTGCATGTACCAGATGGACAAATGGCATCTACTTCATCTTTATGTATTTTTATCTCTTTGCAGTACCATTCATTAATCTAAAACTGCAGGAAACAGGGTGGTAAACCAGACTGATTCATTATACCTAACTCAGTTCCTCCTGTTCTTCTGTTAACACTTCTCTAGCTATAGACTGACCTTTAATTTCAAAGCAAAAAAATAAATCCAAGAAGGTACTGCATGTGTTATAGATTCAGACTCACATTATATCTACTGAGAGCCACTATTGCTCACTTGCCTTTATCTCTCCCCATTTACCAAGAAACCCCAATATATTACATATGTGTAATTCATAAGGCACAACTAACCCTACTAAGGATGTGTCCAACACATAGACCATAACAAAATACTTTTAACTAAAAATAACTAAATAGAAACCACACAAATGTGCATACAGATATAAATATTTTACTTTAAATATCTGCAAATGTATTCAGTTTATACAGCACAGTAAAATAGTTAGGATTCTACTGAATGAGATAAATAATGCAATACGGCTGAATTGTAAACTAGATCATAATCTAAATCAAGTAAGTACACACCTAAAATAGCCACCATGGTGAGATTCTGCTATAGGAATACAAATTGTGTAGACATTTTTTCAAACCAGGTGTAAGTAGCCTATCCAAACGTTTCTGTAAGAGGCGATCAAAACTATCAAACAAAAAAAGACAAATTTGTCAGGTCTAAAGATTTTATCGTATATACTCAAGTATAAACCGACCCGATTATAAATCAAGGTACTTATTTTTACTGTGATTTTGTCCATCTGCTCCTTTAAGCTTCCAGATCAGCCCAGACCGAGTATAAACCCAGAGGAGACTTTCAGGATGATTTTTAAGGTAAAATTTCTCGGTTTATACTCGAGTATATATACGGTACCACTAATAGAGTAATCAGAATTAAAGCAACCATTGCATATTCACCTTCTTGTGCTCCTATTCGGGCTTAATCAAAATGGTTTACAGGGTTTGAAAATGCATTGCTTATAGGGATGTACAAACTTGCTGGATTTCACAAAAAAGACATTTGAAAAGGAAATTCCAATTGAAATTACAGAACTTTGACATTAAACTGGTTCAAATTTTGGCGATAGTTTTGATGATGAAATTTTGACACTGAATGTGGTTTGCACTAAATCTCTGGTACATTCCTCAAGATAGGTTAATGGCTATATGTTTATTTAATGATCATATTTAATACATATATACATATATATAAATCCTACTCCAAGATGCAGCCAACTTCACCAAATGCATTTCATGGTATTACACCATTTCCTCAGCGAGAGGGGGGCTAAAAGGAGCAAAAAGCTCTCCACTGAGCATAACAATGGAGAAACGCCTTCTTATAACAGAAGGCATCTTGCAGTCTCATGCTATATGAATAGCATTGCCCACAAAATCTGAGAAACAAGAAGTAATTTCTTACTCCCAGGTTCCCCAGAGTAAAGGGCTGAGATATGCAAAATACTCCTTTCTGTCCCTTAGCTTATGCATGTGTCCAGAACCGCTGGCTTAATAACATGTAATATATAGTGTAATATATAGAGCGAATCATCTGACCTGCAGACATGTTTCAATCTTGTTAGATCTCATCAGTGCAAGATACAGATGCATGGCTCTATGGTGTAGGACTTGGGTGTACAGTAGAAAAGGCAGCTAGAAAGCTTAGGGAGAGGGGGGACAAAAGGAGCAAAAAGCCCTCCATTGAGCATAAAAATAGAGAAACACCTCCTGGAAAGTATGCATGGATACATATCCAAAGCGAAATATTTGTTAAATAGCCATTTAAAACAAATACAATAAAACAATCAGTGACAGCAAACATACACTGTACCCTAGACGAGAAATTAAATTGAATTAACAGTGCTGTATTTAACAAAGCAGGTTTACATATTCCCATTTCCCTTTAGGATATCAGAACACAAAGACATATGTTGTTTCTTCCCCATTGTCCCTGTCTATGTGCACTTCTGACTTTGTTTTGGGAAAATAAGATACTACAGTTATAAATAAGTAGACCCTGTTCTCCAGCACTATCTACATTATTTCAAATGCTCTTATTTCATGCATTGTGTTTTTATTATTGCCAGATGGTAAATAATTGCCTGCATATGTGTATATATTTACTTTGTATACAGCACTGAACACATTTTGCAACACATTTAAAGGGTATGTCCACCCTAAAGTAAATATATTGTACCTCTAGATCTCTAATATAAGCTTACGAATCATACTTATAGCCCTTCACTCCTGTAGCTGTCTTCTCCAGCTCTCTGCTAACCGGAAGCAGCAGAGAGGGGCCAGACCAGCAGCTGCATCTGTGATAGGCTGCTAGTAAGCCAATTATAAATGCAGCTGCTGGCTGTGAAGACAGCCATTGGAGCGAAGGGCTGTATGTATGGCAGTTGGGAGTGAGCAAGGGAGAGGTACAATATATCAAAAGGATTTTAAGCTAGGTAAAGGGCAGTAATAGAGGGATCTGGAGGGTGGGAGGGAGGGGGGGAGCGCTCCCCTGCACTTGCCACTGTCATCTCAGAGGTCAAGGAGGAGGCAGAAACCTCCTACTCTTCAGTTTCCTGGACTTTGGTTAAGCACTGCAGGTCAACTATAAGGAGCAGCAATGTAAGGTAAGGATTTTTTTTAAACTGAATAGTGGGGCTAGCACTGGGGCACATTTTAGTTTTGGGGATGGACATTTCCTTTAAAACTATACCATTCACGTTATAATCCTCCTAA
Source organism: Hymenochirus boettgeri (assembly GCA_019447015.1). Lineage (NCBI taxonomy): Eukaryota > Metazoa > Chordata > Amphibia > Anura > Pipidae > Hymenochirus > Hymenochirus boettgeri. The sequence continues at coordinate 107,670,078 of CM033472.1, forward strand.
ATAGTTTACAATCTATGCAACTTTTTTTTGGAAAACTGGCATAACTAAAGGAAACTCAAATACTGTAGAATGAGAACACTAGCTGTGGGACCCCAAGCCCCAGAATGCACTTGTCAGAACCCAATGCCGATGCGTCTTGCCCCACTGTCCCCATTTCCCCCGGCTAATATTAAAGCCAACTGAACTATGAAAACAGAGATTTTAAATAAACAGTACAATTGCTTTCAGACACAATTGTTTTAAAAATCTAGCAGAATATGACACAATCTTTCCTAGTGAAATGTACAGTATGTACAATCGGATTGATCAACGGATTTTTCCCCCCAAGTGGGTCGATAGGATTAAATAACAAATGATCATAGCATCAACGATCAGCATAAGTGATGTAAATTTAAAATACCAACATGCTGTAATTAATTGCATGTTGTTTGAGCCTGCAGTAGTTTCTAGTGTTCTAAATCAAATGAAAAAAACTTCTGAATTAGGTATTATCAGTTCTTTATTGTTTACAGGGTAACCCTTTTGAAATAATAAAATAACAAAAGTGGTATAAAGGTGATACCTTTATTGGCTAACTAAGATAGTCATAGCAAGCTTTCCAAACATTCAGTTCCTTTTTCAAGCTGAATACAATGAAGCTGTGGTGCTCTCTGATATTTATACATTTGGCTCATAGTTCAAATAACCAGAAAAAAGGAATATCAGGGTGGAAGGTGTTAACAAAGTCATATAAAAGGGTCTGCAAGGGACCAACAGATAAGGTACAAGATACTGTGGTTCAAAGTGGCTGATATAAATAGTGGTAAGTTACTGAAGTGTGAAGTAAAAGTAATTCCATGTAATTAACTGTCCCAATGTCTCTACAGATGTTTCTATTTCTGTCTTGGTGCTGGCAGTTCTTAATCTATATAGTTTGCCATAAATCCAAGGCCCAGGTTCAGTCCCTTCTCCAGAGAGTTGAAAGTTTATTAATTTGTACTCCCATACCTTCCTTTCATTCTCTGTTTTAAAGTTCCCCTTAAGGACCAATATTCTTAGATCGTTTATGGAGTGGTGAGGGCTGTTAAAATGGTTCCCTACAGGTGTGTCCAGTTTTTTATTTTTTATAGTGAAGCGGTGGTGTGTATTCCTCTTTCTCAGGCTTTGGCCAGTCTCTCCTATATACAGTCCTCCTGTTGGGCATCTAGTGCACTGTATTAAGTACACCACGTTGGATGTGCTTCTTTCTTGTGACATTCTAAAATGCTAGAGTTACAGTTGCAAAGAAAATACCAATTTCCCCATGAAGTACATGATGTACTGTAGGTAACGTCTGAAGATAGAGATTCCACCAAGACCAGACTGATCTTTTAAATCATTTTATCACATGGACTACGGTATATGATTAAAGGACTCACACTTTTTTGGTGTCTGTGGGATGATATGCTTTCCAGTTTGTGCCATTTTTCCATATAAAGTTATTTATTTACTAATATATGGGCATGTCCACCGCCAAAACTAAAATCTAACCCACTACTGGCCCCACCGTGTTAAAAATCTTTACCTTACATCTCTGCTCCTTATGGTTCTCCTGCAGTGCCTGTTCAAAGTAGAAACAGTGAGGAGCTGTCATTGAGTCATCCGGTTCCTGCTGCTTCCTTAACCTCAATAAGGACTATGACATGCACCCCCCCATCCCTCTGGTTCCCTTCTGTCTTCTACATTCCTTACCTATGAAAACTTTTTTTTGTGTAGGGTACCCCCTCCCACCCCCAACCACCAATTAACTTTTCTAAAAGAAGCCCCAGAAAGATACTTACTGACCTTCATTCACCCGGCTGTGTGCATAGCCGGCAGCCATGTCTGTAGTGGCTGATGGTCATGCCCCTCTCTGCTGCTTCTGGCTTATCTTTCCATTTTTTTTCCTAAACATATATTAGGGGTTGGGGGTGAGATGGGATGCCCTACACACAGAAAAAATATTATTTTATAGATGGAGATACCCTTTAACTGAGGCCTGTAAAGTAAAAAGAAACTTTACTAATATTTATTGCAAAATGTTTGAAAAGGTGTTACTTTATTAGCTAAGCAAGACTACAGTGGACATAAAGTATTAAAAGTAGGGTACAACCCTTAATGACTCAAAATAATACATGTAAGGGCACAAGAATCTAAATAAATGTACTTTAAGTGGCAACCAAAAAAAGCGATAACTGAATTTTAAATCTTACATGATATAAGGGTATAGCAAGCAATGCAATGCATGTATGCAATCAACATTATAGATCCGTTATAACATCTCTATATTCTGCATTGTCAGACATGATCAGAAAATGATTCAATAAGAGTTCAATAAAAATGGTGCTAATTTTGCCCCAACCAATCAGAACATTTCAAAGCTAACATCTGATTGGTTGGGGCAAAATTAGTGACATTTTTAACAATAAGAACTTTTATTGAATCTCTTGGCTTCTGCATGCAAACTGCAATGTTTGGATCTGCTTTAGATGAATGGCTTGATTTTGTGTTTATGTGTTTTCAAGGTTAAATGCTTTTTAAGAGGGCAGAAAATTGTTTTTCATTCAAGCACAGCTGGTAGTCTTGTACTGAATCCTGTTATCTCTACCCACACGCAGAGTTACAATGTAATACTATATAAAGTTCAAAACTGAACACAAACTCAGAGTACAAATTGTATCATTCTGTTATAGCTTTTCCATTATTTTCCATCTTTGAAAAAAAAACTTTGAGGGAAAAATCAAAGGTTAATGAGACTTTTCAATCCAACCCTCAAGTTCAGAATGAATCCAGAAGTCAGCAATAAATAACAGAAAAAAGTGGCATAATGTAAGTGATTTCCCTTTAAAATGTATCCATCTTTTTATCTTCATTTACTATTTGGGAACTTTAAGCTTTGTACAAACGTGCAATTCCAGCCACATCTGGTTAGGCGTTAAATGGTGGGCCAACCTGGCAGATCAAAGAACAACAACAAACCGCACACGTGTTATTATCATCAAAAAGGGATGCCGAAACTGGTTCCCCAATGTATCGTCAGTGGAATTGCTCCGTATTAAAGGATATGTACACCGTAAAAAAACTTTAGGTTAGTAGCACGCTCTGGCTTTAAAAATAAAGTTGGCAAAACATTTTTTCCTCTATCTCCCCCCCCCCCGAGCATACCTTTATTACTTAAATCTTACTGGCTTCCTCCTCCTGGACAATGGCATCTGGAGCTCCACCCCAACAAGATCTCCTGGCTCCTCCTGCTTCCTTGGGGACCAAATATAAGTTGTAGTTAGACAACGCGTGTGACGTCAGTATGCATGCGACATGACATCAAGCGAGTGTCTGATGTCATGCCATGACCAAACATGGCATTGCGTCATTACGTCAACCACGTGAACATTCATGCCGATGCGCACTGTCGTCACGCGTGCGTGTGGTGAGACCACAACTTACATTTGGGGCCCAAGGAAGCAGGAGGAGCCGATATATACACATATATATATATATATATATATATATATATATATATATATAAATAAAATACAGTGTCAACATGAAAGCAATCAGTGCATATGTCTGCTTTCTATACAGCATAGATGATGAATGTGAATGAATTCATAAGCGCCATGCTGCTTGTTCCCTTTAAGGAAAGACCCAACCATTAAACTAAACTCAAGGAAAACCAACTCATAATTTTCTAAAGGAAGACAATCTAATTATTTTCTGGTGACAGAACGTCCATTATACCTCACTGCTGTTTACAAGAGTCAAGGTGAACTTATTGACTGTTAAGTCATCTGACAATTCCATGACTGGATTTCTTTTACCGTATTTACAGAAACATGCACAGCTCTCACAATAATTTTTTTTAAAGCATTTTTAAAAAAAAATTCTTGGAGAAAAAAAAATGTAGTTTATATTTTAAAGTTTCAGCCAACAATTAAAAGAGATATTTAGGTAAGTGGATGTTCTTTACATATTTTCTTAAAACCACAAATGTTTGCATTTAATGTAATGTGTGCATTTACTAACAACTGATCTCTAGTGCAGCCCTACAAAAGTTCATAAACAGACTGATGTGGTCGATCCGTACAAGAACCATTACATTCTGGAATTAGGCAGTAAGTAAAAAGAAAAGAAGAAAATAAACATCCCAATTTGCAAAGTTTATTACTCATCAAGATGATTTTTGTGAAGGCTCTCATTCATCCAGGTCATGGTATATCTGTTGTATTCAATTAGATCAACTGGACTCAAAGTTTAGTTCTTGAAGACGTTTCGCTAGTCATCCGGCTGGCTTTCTCAATTCAGAATGACTTGTACAAGAATCTGTGGCAATTATGTACCCTGGAAAATCCCAATTAGCATATCACAGCCAGGTGTTAATGGCGTGATTGCATATTGGCTAAGAGGTGTTATAGGAACGCCCAGGGTAAGGTGTCAAAACAGCATTGTACATGGCAGACAGTTGGTGTCGAAGCCCCCCTCCTCTATTTAGGCTTGGTTTCTTTATTTTCACATAAATGGCCTCCTTGACACCTCTCTTAAACCAGTCATGTTTCTTTGCCAATATGTTAACATTACAATCTTCAAAGGTATGTCCTTTATCCTTAAGATGCAAGTACATGGCTGAGTCCAGACCCGAGGAATTCTGGGATGGGGAATATGTTGACGCAGTTGCTGTTTGGTCTCCCCCACATACAAATCAGAGCATTCTTCACTGCACTGCACTGCGTATATGATGTCGCTTATCTTGTGTTTCGGTATTGGGTCTTTCGGATGTACCAATTGCTGCCTCAGTGTGTTGTTTGGTTTAAAGCAGACAGGGATACAGTGTTTTTTGAAAATTCTTGTCTCAAGTTTGCACATTTAAATAATTACAAGGTCATTTTGAAATTGGCATAAAGCTACAATGCTTCCTCATGTACTACAAAAGTAAGTCATTATTATAGGGGATATAAATGGTAGAAACTGCAAATTATTTCTTTTTTATAAAATACGGCAAGTAAATGTTCAAAAATCAGTCTGGGGTAACATTTGACTCTTTCAGCTTTATTTAATAAGTGGTGCAAAACGTTTGCCAGAGTTGTTAATTTGCTTCAACCAATCAGATGTTACCTTTTTACTGGTCTACTACAGTTAGAAAACATTTGATCTGTGCCTTGCCCAAAGGGAACATATGTAAAGCTCTTCATTTAGGCCATTTCAGTTTTTTAACAAATGAGGCTGACCCTTACCTAACCGCTGACTTTTCTGTGGTACCAATTCACCTGATCATGGCCTGAACCAGGCTACAATGTGTCAATCTGTACTGATGGCAATAAAGTAACCACTTGGGAAGTCCTGAGAGTAATAAGTTTGTTATATTGAGTTTTTGGAGGTGAACCAGGGCCAGGGATTCAGTGAGAAGGCATTGCTATGTTTATATATATTCTGGTATATATGCTAAATATACCTGAATAATGAATAATGTTTTGAGTAATATAAATAGAAATACATATATTAGATAAAGTTCTTGGCATTTTTGAAACTGCGTTTTTGTGGACGCATATGCGATAATGAAAGTTAAACAAAATTTGTATGAAAAAGTATTGCAAAAAGTATTACATTCAGTAAAAGGCTTATTCAAGTGAAGCAGAATAGACTTGTGTTAAACAAAATGACCTTTTCAAAGTTAAAAAAGGCACAAAGGATTAGATTGATTACAAGTGGCATAAAGCACGAACAAATCTGTCTGGAATTGGCAGAAACCACCTATCATAGGTCACATTCGCTAATTAAAATCTCATAGGGACAATTACTCCTAAGACAGGGTTATATAACTAAAATAATATAAAGTAATGACGGAGCCAAGAGATATAATAGAAACAAACTAGTATGCATTAGCGCTGAAAATAAAAGTGATCAGATCATCCTTATACAAGAATACTGCCTATTCAATGTGTAACCAATCATTTGTCTTTGATAACAAGAGGTCTTTTATTATGAGAAGCACATTTATTACAAATGACACATGTAAAGCCAAGATGTGTTAGCAAAACAATCTATTAGAGAAATTAGTGCTGATTGAGGCCTAGGTCCCACTGCTGCAATTTGGAATGCATTTTGCAAAAGATTGTGGTTTCAAAACCGCATCCCAATGGGGGGGCAATGTAGCTGGCTCCATTTGCTGCGTTGCACTACTGTCCGAAGCGATCATTCTTTTACATTTATGACTAATATAGGAAACGCAAAAAATAGGATAAAAATGCATGTGAAAATCGCAATGCATTTTTTTGTCCATTGCATGGGGCCTCAGTCTCATTTTAATGGCTGATGCCAACAAATAACTTAAATCATCTTTACACATTAAGCCTCTTTCTATTGCTTTAAACACCAAATATTTTATCATTTATTGTTCTCTTTATCCTGAATGTGTGAAATGAAAACCCCATAAAGGACAAGTGAAGGTCAACAGTGAATCACTCGGGTAGATAAATCTAATAATAAACTAGATAGAATTATAATGTATTAGGTTGTGTACACACACTGATTTTAACTCACTGCAACAGCCAAAATTAGACAAAAAAATTTATCTTTTCTTTCATTTAAACGTATGCACTTAATATATTGGTAGAACTATGGAACTTCCATTGGATGTTTCCCCCCTTATGTTGTTCTCCCCCCGTTCTCTGGATCTGTTAGGCAGGAAATGTGGATACTGCCGAGAAGGTTAGACTAGATGGACACATGCCTTATTCAACCTTAAATACTATATCTCTCAGCACTAGAGATGGCCGAACTATATAAAGTTCGGTCCATTTTCGAACTTTAAGTAAAAGTTCGAAATTTTGAAAGTTCTAATTCGGACCCATTAAAGTCAATAGTAGAATGATAGTTCGAAAAGTTTGGGTGATTTACAACTAAACTAACAATGGTAACTTACTGTAAATGGCTGTGGCATCTGGGAAATGGTCTTAGGAACATGTCACTATTAGAGATGTCCGAACTTCGAAAAATCCGGTCCGCGCGAGGATCTGCGGATTTTCGAAAAAATCCGAAAATTCGAAAATCCGCGAGCGGACCCGTTAAAACGTATTAAAATGAAAGTTCGGCAAAATCCGCATTAAAAGTGGTCTAAATAGCCTTGGTAACGTACACTTAACCACTCAGGGACCTGGGTAATGGCCTTAGAAGCACGTATAAATGCCAACAATACCTAAAAAGTACAGTCCGCTAGCGTGACTTTAAAAAAACGGTATTTTTCGAAAATACGAGGATTCCCGTAAAAACGAAGATTTCCGTAAAAAAAGAGGCTTTCTGTAACTATGATAGCTGCCATTGGCTAATTTGGATCATGTGGCTTGCTCCGTCTTGAAAATTTACACGAATTACTCGTTTTTACGAGTATTCTCGTAATTACGAGAATACTCGTAATTACGTGAATCCTCGTAATTACGAGGATCTTCGGTTTTTCCATATCCCGCAAGTATCGTAGATCCTCGTAATTACGGAGATACTCGTATTTTCGAAAATTTTCGTAAAAAAAAAAAAATCCGCAGTTCGGAAGTCCGGAATAATCCGCCGTTCGCGGACGGGAGAAATCCGCGGCGGATCCGGGTTCGGGTCCGCGAACCGGCCATCTCTAGTCACTATCACCAAAACTTTTTAAAACACTTCTAAGACACAAGCAGGCAATTGTCGGGTTTTATGGAAGCTACATTCGAGGGTTACCAAACAATATTTTCTAGGGTTAGCGAAAATTGAACCATAAATTTGAGGGTTCCCGAAATAGAACGATACTTTCGACGATTACCGAAAACGGACGATACTTTCAAGGGTTAGCGAAAACGATCCATACATTCGAGGGTTACCAAAAACAAACGATACTTTCGAGGGTTACCAAAAATCGAAGGCTACATTCGAGGGTTAGTGAACGGTACATTCTAGGGTTAGCTAAAGTTATTCGTACATTCGAGGGTTACTGAAAATGAACGATACTTTCGAGGGCTAGCAAACGATACATTCTGGGGTTAGCAAACGACCTGTAAATTCGATTATTATCGAATTTACGATAATTATTGAAGATACAGCCGCGAGTCCAGAAAAATTCAAATGTGAACTAGTTTGAATAGTTCGAGTTTGTCCGAACTCATAAAGTTCGTCCCGACCTCGAGTACGTGTTTGGTTTTGGGTCCATTTCTATTCAGCACTTTATGACACTGACATTAGACCCTGCCCCATGAGCTTACAATAGATTGTGATAAGCAACGGATGCAGAAGACTAGGGGTTGCAACCATTCAGATGAAGCTGGAAAGATGTATTTCTTCAGTCATTTAAAATATTTAAAGTATATTTTATAACTCCACGAAGTCCACAACTTCAAATCCTTTCTAGGGGACTTTGATTTAAATGTTCCAATCCAATGCACAGGACTTTATATTTTATGATTACCTGTGTTAATTTTTCATATTTTAGAAGCCACACCTGCTATGTATTTAATTACTTGATCATTCTCTTTATGCTGTTTAGTGATGCTCTGGGTAATTAATGTAAACATAAAGGATATGGGGCAACCAGCTTCTTACAGTATATATACAGTTTATATATAATGAATCTCCTGAACTTCACAATACAATAGTGCTCTACTCTGACTGCCCCTTTTCATGCAGGTTTATCTGCCTTTCCTGTGCTAACCAATTAGACTATCTGTGATATAAAGAGACACAGATTCATAAAGATCTTTTTTATTTTTATCTTTGGATGCACTGACAAATAAATAATAAATATCATTATTATTATTTATTTTAACTTCTAATCTAGATCCATAAACTTCATATAATGATTCAGTAATATTGATCACATTTTTATTTAATGGAGAGTAGGAGAGTAGGAGAGTATAGTCAGGCAGTCTGGAAATACAACAAAAGACAGAAAGGTGGAGAGCAACCAATTCTACTTACTTGTAATAAGAATATGTGCCACCCACTTAGTTTATCTTAAATGAAATGGGTTAAGAACTCTGCGTGCAGAGCTATTTATACTGTGTGAGTAGTATTTTATCCAGTCATTGATCTAGGTACTTCACCACTAATAGGTATAAGATGCAAAAACACCAGGTATGTTGCCATGATGATATCTCTGTAATATGTTGTTATTATTAAGTTGACATGTAATACTTCAGAGACAAAATCTTTTATTCTTTTGTTACCATGTTTATGCTATTGTTTTGTTAAACTTTACATGTGATGTACTTGAACAACAAATTTCATTATTTAAATGAATTTGCTCCAAAATCCCTAACCAATGAACATCAGTCCACAGAAACATTAGTAGCTTTTCTTATCAAAAGATTATTTGTTACAGTCTTTGGGGATATTTATCCCAATTTCTTAGTTTTACCGCACATAATTTTTCATTTATTTAAAACATATCCTTATTAGAAGTGGCTAACTTGATTGATAAATCCAAATAAAATTGATAATGACAAAAATAAATTGTAAAAAAAAATCTATAATGTCAAATGCATATTAAGCGATAAGGCTTTTACAAACAACAGTTAAAATGAAAAGTATGTGGGTCTGGGAGGTAAGATGGTGCTAATTTTGTCTCAACCAATCAGATGTTATTTAGCAGCTAACATCTAATTGGTTGGGGCAAAATTAACAGCATTTTTAACAATAAGAACTTTAACTAAATCTCCCGAAATGTTCCCACCTTTACTGATTATGCAGCATGTGCGTGCTTGTAACTTTGATTGAACAGGTAAAAACTGAATGTCTCAAAAACCTGTTGGATATCAGTGTTTTTACTACTAAAGTATTGGTGTAGTGAATAAGCTACTGCATGTAAATGTTCTTAATAAAAGCAGGCAAAGTTGATGGTAAGATGTAAATATTAAAGGCTGGAACCAAAATGAAAAAGTGGAAATCTAAAAGTCAAATGTGTCTGTTGCAAGCTAATATTGAAGAATGGCATAGATTTAAAGGAAACTTGAAAAAAGTAAAATTTGCAGTGATTACATTTAAAATGAATTAATCTTCATTTTTTGTGATTGCAAGGAATCACCCACTGTGTAATAGTGTGGAATAGCTGCTGATGTTCTGTTCCTACAGCTTTCTTACTCACATGATCTGGACAGGAGGGGGCACCTGGCTTTACTTACAACAGTGCACACGTATGTAAGAAGATGGAATGCATTGCTATAGGCTCTTTCCACAGAAAATCGCATGATATCTCTTTTCAGCAATTTCCTCTAATTTCAGGGCTTCAATTTTTAATATCTTTTAGTAATGGAACACTTCATTGCTAATATTTATTTACTTTTGTTTATTACAGATGCACCAATAAAAAGATACAAAAATGTTTAAAAAAATGTATCACATTTCATATTTTTATATGTATATAATGACAAACCAAGCAAGAAACTAAGCAGGCAGTAATCCAATTAAAAGAACTTATTAAGTACTAGCGTTCTGTAAATTTTGTATTAGCATTTTCTTTTTTAAATTATGAGCATAATAAATGAATTCCAGAGCTACAATGCTTTATATGCAATACTAAACAATCAGTGTCTTCCAGGGCGATGCACAAAACGTCACGTGGCTAATCCATGGAGTTAAAGTCCCGCTAATAATGTAATATTGGATAGCACAACTTTAACTCATTGATTGTGCTGGCTGTATAGGTTAGGATGAAGTTAACCACATAGAAGCAGAAAGCCATGTTACATAGAAAAATTGGCAAACAATCACAAATCTTTGCAAGTCCCACAGAGAACCACTATCTCTATATAACATAAGGTGCCATTTCACTGGGGAGGCAATCGCTGCTCTCAGCATATCACACGGTAAACTGACAGACACAACTGAACTTGGTGGCATGAATAGTGGATTTCTTTCAAGTGAGACATCATTGTTTGAGTATGACAGTTTTTATGCCAATGATTGTTGCAGAAATATGTTTTACAGTTAATGCTGACAGAACAGAGAAGCTGTGCACTTTTTTTAACAGACTACAGTAGGTTTTTGACAAGCTGATCGCATTTCCTCACTAAATATTGTCACTTAAACGCACATATTTGTTTTTCTTCTACATTGTAGAGGTCCCATTCCAGATCTATTTCTACTCTTGGTTCTTTACTTATTCAGTTAAGGATTCTCTGTTTGGTTCAGGCTTTAGGTCAAACTAGGACTCTGTCACATGCAAACATCCACATAATAGATTACAAATCAAATCAGAATATTCATAGAAATGTGTCCCTGTACATTTCACATCAATACCATTGATTGTCATCTCATTTTGCATACATGATGGTGACCTTAATTGTCTCATATGGGATTATCAAGTATGGTGCAGAGTACGTTGCTTGAGAAGATATTTAATAAATGTATGAAGACAAAGTTAATATGTGCATGCATTCCAGCAGTAGGAAACAATCAGAATAGGGTTAAATATGTTAATGATACTGAAACATAGTCTGCCTGCATTTCATAGTGCTGCAAATGCTATTGAATGTATTGATATAAGACATCTATTTTCATGTCAGGTGGGACCGTATAAAGAATGTGATATGTAGATACTGATAAGGTGTTTCTCACAAATGTTGATAGGACAATATAAATATTTGCAAGGGTGGTCTAGTCAATAACTCGCCAATAATGGCATACATTTAATTCACTGAACCTAAAAGCTAACAAAAGAAAGTGTATCCCTTGAGGTATATTTTAACCACCACTCACAATACTAAAGCCTTAACCTTGTAAGAAAAGCAATGTACTTGCTGGGGATTAAATATAAAGTAGACAGGATATTACTGCTGTAGCATAGATGTGGTGCCAGTAATGTGTTCACGGGGGAATAAATACTAAATGTTTTACAGCAAGTGATTTATTTCTGAGAGTTGGAGACATTGATGGCCACAATTACAAGTAAAAAAATAATCAGAAATAATACAAGTAGGTTGGTAATTTGAAGGTTACGGGAAAGTATCAAAGATAAAGGGGTGTGACAAAACGAGAAATGGTTGGCAACAATTCCAGTGAATCAAATAAACTCAAAAAATATGCAGAACCTTCCTACTGTCTATTGTAACTAACCAAAACAAAAAAAAAAACAGCCTATGTGATTAGGGTAGGATAGTTTAATGGTGGAGAGAAATAGGAGATTTATATAAATATTTAGGGGTAATAAAGATAATTTAAAGATATAAACTTTTAATACATAAGATTGTACTGTAAATTAGCAATAAAACATTACATATTTTGGTAACTACATGTATAGAGTATGTCTTTGTATATCCTTTCTTCCTTTTAAAACATTAATGTTGTGTATGTATTTTATTTCTTATATAGTGCTACATATTCCGCAGCGCTTTACAATTATTAACTCAATTCACATCAGGCCCTGCCCCGAAGAGCTTACAATCTAATCCCTTTATGTACACATACAACCTATCAGTATGTCTTTATGATTGTGGGGGAAACCGGAGTGCCTGGAGGAAACCCACACAAGCACGGGGAGAACATACAAACTCCTTGCAGATGTGTTCAAGGGTGGAATTGAACTCAGGACCTCAACACTGCAAGGCATCAGTGCTAACCACTGAGCCACCGTGCTGCCCTAATAAGTTCTAAATCCATCGAAAAACCCTTTTTAAAATTTTTCCTGTAATTAACTGCTAAACTATCAAATAGGAGAAAACATACATAAACAATGCATTTTAGGTGTGTCTTATTAACCATACAAATATTATTTGTATGGTTAATAAGACACACCTATCCTCCTATTTCTGAGATTGGGATTCAGAGATGTCATGAAACACCAACAGCAAGTATGCGTATAGAAAGCAGGGTTAGGAGTCCATTTTCTATCCATTCTATGGTATAGCGATGGCAAATTTAACTATGCACATCTCTGCCTATTAATATTTATACCATTTAATGCAATTCCAATTGCAAACACATTTAAAGCTACACCTCTCAATAATCAAATTAAGTAATATAATAAATATTAGTAATATAATAAAACAATAACAATAAAATAATCTATGTTTTCCTTCTTACAAACATTGATATTTTAATGCTACTTGCCCCTTAGTAGCCCAAGAGTTATTTATAATATAATAAAGTAGCCAAGGAATTAAAAAGTAATATAAAAAAGGTTCCCCTTAATGATAATTTACAGTTGTTTGCAATGGGCAGCATAAAATTCCCCAATGGGCGCAAGAAATTGTTAATTAACATTAAAATGTGAATGTTTTAGCACACCAGTACTCGGCTTGTATAACTGGGATCAATTTTGGAAAAACTTTCAAAGCTATGCAATTTCTACCTTAGTATTTATTTATTTACTGCATGTAAGTATAACAACTAAATACATATATATTATATATAAATAGAAGTACAAATATGAAGCATTAACACATGTCATTATAGCAAATCAGTATAATGCAATATTAACACATGTGTTTAGTTCATGCCATATAGTCTTTTTCTAAAATTGAGCTCACTACTAACAATTGTTGCCTGCTGAATGCTATTGTTCCTTTTTAGAGGGTCGCTTAAGATGGACAGTTATAATGTAACAAATACTATATATGTAAGATAAGATATATAAGATGAACAGCACGGTCATAAGTTGGTCCTTTAAAGGGTTAACATGTCATTCTGGCTGCAGCGGCTCCTCCTGCAAACCAGGTGCTGTCAGTCTCTGTACAATATTAGGCAGCACAATGTCACTTTCTCCTTATAATAATACATTTCTCCTTTATAATAATTAGGCCCAAATACAGGTAAACATTATGTTTGGTGGGGCTGTAACAGCAGTTACAATGTCAGTCTTACCAATCCTGTACCTCAGGATTGGTTTTACAGGAATAATGTCACTCACCACAGCTTTCTATAATGGAAGTTCTGTCCTTACTTAGTCTCCTCAGCTGTTTTCTTTATTACACTCACTGCTCCCAGTCTGATGTCTGTTACTAGATGGAACAGCTCAGATCCTGGTCAGCTATAGCATAGGGTCACTATTCTCACTGAAACAACTTTACATTTTCTGAAACTCCAATTTGAGACAAGTAAAATGATGGTACTCGCATATTTATCTGTGCTTGCTTTGTCATTAAATTATTAATGTTTAGTGAGTACGCCTAATTCCCCCCACCCTCCCTTAATCACTGCATTCTTGTAGTGTCTGCGACACTTATGTGTTCTGCACAGCCTTACCATGGACACTGCTCTGCTTACACATCTCCCCCTCCCTCCCCCTGCTTTCTTTTCTCTGCTGATTCCCTTAAATGTTGCAGAAAATGTGCTGGCAGGCAGGCAAAGAGGTCAAGCATGGGTCACATATTACAATTTCTGCTTCTGGAGTGACAGGTCTTTCCCTGTAAAATTAAAATGATGATTTCTCAGAATCTATAGCTCAGATTTAAAATCTGAAAAAAAGTTTTGGAGCAGTGGGATCTGCATCTAAAGGTAATTTGATTATTTTTTTTTTTAGAGTAAAGATACCCTTTAATTGGGAAACACCTCCAATATTTACTTTACTTAATGGCTCCATTGAGAACCTATTAGTCTCTTTTTCCACTTAGGGTAGCAGAGATCCTTTGCTGTCCCTAAGGAGTCCGCATACAGCACCCCCTTGTCTTTCTTTACCTCAGAGACCTCTCTCCTCCCTTATTTGTTTTTCTTCCCGTCCAAAACAGAAACTCCATTCTCATTGGATGCCTCCTGCACAGAGCAGACTAAGTAAACAGAACCCACTGCCCTGGTAACCTAATTTTTCAGTATGCATTAAGGAGGATGTTATAATACTCCACATTGTCAGTAGGGAAAAATAGCACTGCTCAAAGAAGGCACTCTGATGTAAAAATAGAATTTTTGCAAAAGGCCATGTAATCCTTTTATTAGGTTAATGAAATGGCACACGAAATTCACCAATTGATTTTTAACTACGTTTTAGGTTACAAGATCTTAGATGGTGCATAAAGTGAGACACTAAAGCACGGACCTTTTTTTTTTAATGAAAATTCCAATTCAGCCAATCAGAATTTCTATTGGAAGAACAGATAAAAATTTCCCATCTTGCACTGCTGATCTTCTGAAATCTGTCAAAGACGCACAATGGAAAATAAGGTAGATAAAAAAAGTTCTGCCTGAACCGATCTTTGCTTTACCAATAATACTTAATATTGTTGAGCATTTGATAGACAAATTGGAAAACAAATTCGCCAAAATTATTGATGCCATGTACAGCTTGCTTTAGACAGGCTAAAAATAAATCAAAAAGCGTATGCAAAAAGTCAAAGAGAAAAATAACTGATTTCAATCATGTGGCTTTAATTGCTTTCTGCTAAAGGTGTTTGAACAATTGTAGCGTTAAAATCTAAGGTATACTGGGCAAAGAGTTTTCCAGAGGCCAAATAAAATAAATAATACAATGCAGATAGTTGTCATGTTTTACCAAAGCTTTATTGCTTATAAATTGATAAAAATGGTTGTTACAATGATGAATTGATGGAAAAAGTAAAGTTGGCTGAAGACAACAGGCACACACCTCCTTGCAAACACCTCCTTGCAGTCGAAGTTGAAGACTTTTATAAGCTTCACAAGTAAAATCTTGCTCCGTTCATGTTTCTTGAACTAACATACAAAAAGTAAAGAAAACATTCAAGTGGAAATTTACCCTCCCTGGGGATATCAACTTGTAAAAACAGATGTTTGTGCTTTTAAAAGATATTCTGTTTTTCTGGAGTCAGTCATTTTACTGCTATGAACTAAACTAAAGCCCTTGCAATACTTGCAAATACTTGCAAAGTTGTGCAATAAGCTAAACAAGCCAATGACTGGACAATTTGTGTAATTTGTTCAACTGCAATGCAAATAAATCTAAACAAATATATATATAAAGGATATTGTACAAAATGTTATGGGACGGAATCTAAATATCATCTTATAGTCGGGAAATTCTGTATGATTTAAACACTTGCACAGGGGTAATATAATTCATGGAAAGGTACCACAAATTCTCATATTTTAACTGTACATTTTTTAAACTATATTTATGCTGATTGAATAGTTTTGTAACAACAAGCCCACTAATATGTTGTCTGTAGTGTGCATATTATAAAGCCAAATAAATGGCAACGTATCTGACAGCCTTCCATAGGAATACATGCAAAAGCTGATAGAGAAAGTGGAAGTAATTATATTACCAAACAAAGGGGCAGATTGTGTTATGTCAAACATTAAATACTTTGCAGCCTTTGTTGGTATATTTAGACATACACGTGTCCAGCACTGCTCATGCTATTTAAAAACTGCTGGTACTCGTAATTTGAGAATTTTCGAACATTTGAGGATTTTCAAAAAGTCCGGGTTCATCTGAACTCGTTAAATCTGAGCAGGTTCAAATTTGAGTTCTAGGCCATCTCTAGTTGGCATGCCCTTTAAGTTTAAAGGGACAGCACAGTGGAAGTTATCAATATTTGTTAAATTGTTAGTTTGTTTAATGCCTTCTTAGTTATTCTACATATTATTTTCCATTTTGAAAAATTTGATTTCATACCCTTTGCTGTTCCCTGCTCTTGACATTAGCAAGCTGACATTTCAGGTTCTAACGGTTCTTCCTCTTCCCAGGATGCACCACATCCTTGGAAACAGTTATTTCTACTGATTGGCTGTTGGATGGGTCAAACATGCTCAGATCTCTACTGTGCAACTGAATCAACCCATGAGCTGGGTCAAGGGCAAGACCATAATAGTCTCTACTAGGGGTCCTGCAAACAGAAAGTCAGTATTTCAGTTGCATTTATTTATACACAGACAAAATGCTGAATTGGCAGATTAGGGTCATTGGCATGAAAAAATACTGCTCTTTTTTCTGAAAAGTACATGCATTTGCACTGAACTTTCCTTTTAAATAATATTGCAGAACTTAAAGGAGAACTAAACTTAATTTTCTTTAGTTTCTAATATGAAAACTTTTCTCCCCAGAACATCAATACATTGCAAGAATCTTCTCTAGTAAGCTAAATTTAGTACATGTAAGTAATAGATTCTGTAATTAAGAAGGCTTTCATGTTGTTGCTAGTACAGCCCATATCCCATGTAGCCCCTGCGCCCTGACCCTGGTATTCATTGTCTCTATGCACAGAATATTTTGTATACAGATTTCTCCAGAACAAAATGGAAGACCCTGATAAGACTTTGAAAGCTGCTTGTTACCCTGTAGTTTGGCTCAATCTGTATATAGTGTAAGAGACCTCATAAATGTAAGGTGTACAGATGGTACAGATGGGTTGATCCTGGCCCTGTCCAGTCTCCCAAACTACATGTTACAAGCTGGTTTACGGTAAGTCAGTTGGGAGTACAGAACAAACAAACAAAAAAAACAGATATAGTATAGTATTTGATTTTGAATAAAGACATACGTCCATCAAGTCCAACCCATCTAGCAATATATATTTCCTGCCTAACTGTTGATCCAGAGGAAAGCAAAAACCCCCCACCAAATTTATGAAGGGGAAAAAAATTCCTTCCTGACTCCAAGTGGCAATTGGAACTTTCCCTGGATCAACTCTACTTTACGTATCAATACCAGTAACATTTCTTGTTTGCAGAAACTCATCCAGCTTTTTTTTTAAACTGACCAGTGAACCTGCCATAACAAAGTTCACTGGAAGACAGTTGCATAGCTTTACCATTCTCACAGTGAAAAACCCTTTTCGAACTTGAAGCGTAAAGCTTTTTTCTTCAAGTGTTAAGGAATGTCCACGTGTCCTCTGACATGCTCTATTGGTGAACAATGTCCCAGATAGTTTATTGTATGGCCTGTTAATGTATTTATACACAGTATAAGCGCCTTTTCTCCAGCATATATAATTGTAACTTTTCCAGTCTCTCTTCATATTCAAGCTCCCCCAATCCCCTTATTAATTTAGTTGCCCTTCTCTGAACCCTTTCCATTTCAAAGATGTCCTTTTTGTACACAGGATTCCAAAATTGCACTGCATATTACAAGTGAGGCCTTACCAATGCTTTGTAAAGAGGGGGAATAACATTTTCCTCCCTTGAATCCATACCTCTCTTTATACAAGACAATACCATGCTGGCTCTGGCTGTTGCCGCCTGGTACTGCTTGCTTCATTTAAGTTTGTTATCCACCAAAACTCCAAGATCCCTTTCCAACAGGGATTCACTTAACACAGAGCCATTTATAGTATAAGCAGCACAAGGTCCAAAATGCATCACCTTACATTTCTCAACATTGAATCTGCCACTTCTGCATCCCAATGTGACAATTTATCTAGATCCCCCTGCAACAATTGCACATCCTCTGAAGTTTTTAATGGCCGACAAAGTTTTGTGTCATCAATAAACACAGAAAACTTGCTGATAATACCCACTTCCAAATCATTAATACATAGATTAAATAGAAGTGGCCCCAAGACAGAACCCCACTTAGCAATTTAGTCCATAATGATGAAGCCCCATTAACAACTACTCTCTGTATTCTATTCATTAACCAATTTTCTATTCATGTACAAATGTGCTTCCCCAGACCAACAGACCTTAGCTTATATATTAGTCGCCTATGGGGGACTGTATCAAAATCCAAGTATACTACATCTACTGCTATGCCAGAGTCTACATTTCTACTTACTTCCTCATAAAAACCAAGCAAGTTAATTTCACAAGATCTATTCCTCCTAAATCTATGTTGGTTACTACTTATAATGTCAGTCCTTGAAACATAATCTAGAACATGTTCCCTTTCCAGTATCTTCCCCACCACTGAAGTTAAACTTACAGGTCTGTAATTACCCAGCTGTGAATGACTACCCTTTTTGAATATTAGAATAACATCAACCTTTTTCCAATCCAGAGGCACACATCCAGACATGAGGGAATCTGCAAAAATAAGGAACAATGGCCTAGATAAAACTGAACTTAGCTCCCTAAGTACCTGAGGATGTATTTTATGTGGTCCAGGAGATTTATTACTATTAACCTTATTTAGTTCTTTCTGTACCATATCCTCGGTTAACCAAAGTGCACTGGAATCTTTTATACCATTATTGCTACTATACTCTATGATATCTGTACTTGGATCTTCTATAGTGTATACAAAGGAAAAAAATATTCAAGACATTTGCTTTATTGCCATCCTCTGTGACTAACTTATCCCCATTAATTAATGGTGCCACATTTTCAATCCTCATCTTCTTACTATTGATATATTGAAAAATGTTGAGGCTTAGTGGTGCTTTGTTCAGCTATCCTAACCTCATTATTAATTTTAGCTAGTTTTATTGCTTTCTTCCACTCCTTGTTACAGTTTTTATAATCCCTAAAGGCCCTTTCTGTTCCCTCTGACTTAAAGGTTTTAAATGCTTTTTTCTTCCTTTCCATTTTCCTCTTTACATCAGAATTCAGCCCCTTGTGCGCGGATTTATTTTTTTTTCATATATTTCCCTAGGGTATAAATTAGGATGTGAAATGGCTTAACATCTCCCTAAATCTGTTTAGTTCCTTTACCTGATAATACCTTATCCCAGTTGACATTCTGAAGAGCTACTTTTAACCTGGGTAAATTTGCTTTCCGGAAATTAAATGTCTTTGTTAACCCAGCACACTTTTCCTTTTGATAACATACTTCAAATTACACTATTTTATGGTCACTATTCTCTAAGCCTTCAGTTACCTTTATATCTATAAAGCGCTCCACGATGTTAGATATTACCAGATCAAACAGAGCTTATTTTCTAGTAGGAACTTCAACCACCTGTGAGAGAAAATTATCCTGCTGCAAATTCAGGAACTCATCGCCTTTTTCTATGTTGGCAGTTCCACTACACCAATCAATGTCAGGGTAATTAAATTCCCCCATAATGAACACACTCCCCAAACTTGCAGTCCTTGCCAACTGCATATGAAGCTGACTCACTTCCTCCCTGCTAGCATTTGGTAGCTTATAGCAGACACCAACAAAACATTACCCCATTTCTTGTTGCCTAATTCCACCCATATTGCCTCCGCTTTAACATCCATATCGCCAGTTACCTCTTCTTTTAAATATGGCTTCAATTCTTTTTTTAACATAAACACATACTCATCCCCCTATCCTTTTTTCTCTTTCCTGCCTAAACAAGGCATATCCTTCTAAATTTACAGCCCAGTCGTGAGAACTGTTCAACCACGTTTCTGCTATACCTATTACATCATACTTTTCATTCAACGCCATAATCTCTAATTCACCTATTTTGTCAGCCAGGCTTCTCGTATTTGCAAACATACATTTTAAATTATTATCCTGTAATTTATTCATACACTTTAATACACATGCCTTCCTATCCCCTATGCTACCCCCACCCCCCTTTCCACCCACCACTGGCCTATCTACACCCTTATTTCCTCCTGTGCTATCAATCCCAGTGAGACTGCTAATACCCCCCAACCATCAGCGAGGTGCAACCCATTCCTACTAAAGAGCCTGTAGCCGACAGCAAAGGCTGCACAGTTCTCTATAAACCCAAACCCTTCTTCCTTACACCACTCTCTTAGCCACGCATTAATGCTCCTAAGCTCCCACTGTCTCCCTAGCGTAGCACATGGCTGTATTTCTGAAAACACTACCCTGGAGGTCCTCTAACTTTGTCATTGGCACCAATGTGAACCAAGACTGCCGGGTCACACCCGGCCCCACCCAATAATCTGTCTACAAGGTCCCCCACATGCTGAATGCTAGCACCAGGCAGGCAACACACAGTTCGGCATGTAGGGTCTTAGCGGCAGATTACCCTATCTACCTTCCTTATAAAGGAGTCCCCTACCACTACCACCTGCCTAGCATTCCTGATCCTAAGTTCATCCTCCCTTGTATTAGAGACGGCAGTCCCCTGGGTCCTCAAGGGATTAGCCCGCTCCATACATGCTAATTCTGAGCTGTCCTCCTCCTCCTCTACTTCATCACCTAAGGTGGCAAATCTGTTGGGATGGGCAATCTGGGAAGAAGCAACCCTACTACATTTTATTAAGGGCTGGTTCATGCACAGAATTGTCTGAGGGGAAAAACAGATTTACTATCCTCTCGAATCCACCTATTTTGCTGAAAAACATGTCTTAAAAGTTTAGCAGTTGGTAAATGCCTTACAATTACCTGTCCAATTTGACAAAATATTAGAACAGTTGATCTATTGGTCCCAAAAATCACTTGGGTTACCAGCATTAATGAGAATCTCTACATTTTCTTCTTACTGGAATAAGGCCAAATATTCTTTTGATCACTATATACTATTCACATCATTCTTTTCCTAAATATAAAATCATACAACATTCTAAACTGTACATAAGTGTAATAAATTGTTAAAACCATTTAAAATAATGTAAATCTGCAATGGAATCTAGCATCTGGTTATTATACTAAAGCAAAAAATTTCACTGAAAAACTCTTTATGCCAAATTACTGTAAAACGTTTTATTAATTTGATGCAAATAGCATCACACAGGTGTTGATCTCAGATGTGAATGATTTGCTACCCTCATTATCATTGGATTCTGGCCTGCTCTTTTCTCGGCTCTGCTTGGCAGGGGTATAATCATATTAGATGTAAGATCCGCAAGATTAATCCAAATTTAAAAAGCTGCTAAAAATGGCAGTGAAAAACACATGAAATGAGGGGCTAATGTAATGCAAAAAAAATTTTTTTGCTCCCTGTGCAATTAGATTATAGATGGCAGAAATCTTTAAGTGTTTCTTCTGGTTAATAGTATGGAAAAACTAATTATTATGAACTGTACATAAGGTTCTATAAAATGGTTGCATTTGTCACTTTTTATTCTCAGGCCTGTCATTAGATTTAGTTAAAATGTATTTTGTCAGGGGGCGGTTAACATCTCTCTTTGCTCAACAGCAACACTTAATTGGCACTTAATGCATTTTTCTTACCTAAATTTACTCCGAATTATAATATGCAACTCTATGCAATGCAAAGATTACTTTTACAAAGCTGAAGGCTAATGCTGAGAACTACCTTAAGCCTCACAATCAGCATGGGATAAGATTGTTTCCTCCTTTTCTGAGGCTCTTTTAAATGGGTAGGAATCTAAAGCTGTTACGGAGCCCAATTAAAAGTAGATAACGGTTTATATTTTTATTTTAATGCAGAAATGTCAGTTCTATAAGGAGAAGACATGTATAAAGGTACAGAACATGTCAGGGTAACACCCCAAGGAATACATGACTTTGTATAACTTCTGAAGACAGTACTATGTTGCTGAGAAGTAGTAGGGGGAAGAGCAATTATAGGAATTGTGGCAAAACCTGGGAATGAATGAAAAATATAGCAGGGTCTTTAACTTGTCCGAGTTGGTCATGAAGACTTTAATAACTTTAGGCTTTGGGGTTGTGGGTCTAATACAGCATGATAATCCAAAGATTAAACCTATAAAGCCGATAAACCAAACAGTAGCCTGTAAATAGGGAATTAACAGTATGCCTCGATTAATCGCATGAACAATTGTGCAGTCCATTTAAGGCCACGTAATCATAGTCCTGATTTTCCAATGTGCCCGTTTGCTCAGATTTACCAGTTTGGATAAAAATGAGTCAGGAGTGATTAAAAAGGTTGAAATGATGGCCAGTATATTTCAGGTTGATCAGGATGAATCTGTTGAGCCATATATGCCTAGCCTATGTACTAGTATTGGTTTATTGGTGTTCAGATTTAGGACAAACACAAATTAAACCTTAAGATTTGTCACTTTGTTCAGTTTGAGCAAAACTGTTTTTTTAGGTAAATAATGGCAAATATTCTAAAATCTTAGTTTGGCTAACATGCTAACTGGAAAAAGACAAATGCAATCAACTCTTTAAAAGGGTTTGCATTGTCAGCAGGCTCATCCACACAGTTTAACATTTCATGCAGCACCTGCAAATCATAATTAAAACACCATCTGTGCAAGTCAGGTACACACAATAAAGTTTATGACACTTCCTTCAGTTGTGCTAAAAGTGGAGTTCAATGTAAAAACAATTACTGTCTCTAATAGGCTTTCAATTGGCAACACTAAACAATGCTGCTCTTTTTTTTGTAACAATCAGTGTGCATGGGAAACAGAGGGAACCACTCTTTGCAGTTTCTAACACTATGTTATTATCTCTGTGAAATTATTAAAACTCACCATGGAGTTACATTAAAAAGTAAATGTTTTCAAACTGGTAACAGAATTGAATATGTTTAGCCTTATTAGGGGACATATTATCTTAATAAACATCACACCCACATTCAATGGCCTGTGGTTGTGTGATCTTAAACAAATCTTAAACTCCAGAGTAACTTGAAATATTTTTGTATCTTTAAGAAAAGAGAATGTGATCCACTAACATATCATTTTTATTGGATCTGTTAAATAACAACCAGTTCTAGTAACTAGAAATCACCATATTCTACAGCATAATCTCAAGTTGGAGTAATGGAGTAATGTGCAAGTATATTGCTTCTCCCCCCTTTTTATTTATTTTGACATCATTGTTAAAAAGCAATTGTACACATAATTCATTTCCTTGAATGTATGTATTTGTAGTTTATTCTCATTACTAGGTTGTGCCAGTGGATTTGTGGAATAAACCCAGGTTTGCCTGCAGAATTTTAACAGTCAAAACTGAAATGATGTGTTGAAACTACAAAATGTCAACAGCAAAACCTTTTAATGGTGGAGAAGTTTTATATTGAAATTTTATCTGTAGTTTTGACAAAAAAATGTCAATGGCTGAACAGTTGAACCCCTACTCTGCATGAGTGTAAAGGTAGTTGGTTATGAATAGCACAATAGTTTAGGCCTGGAGTCAGCGCAATGATGTATTACCAATGTCGATAATTACAGTGGCAGACTGCTGGTGCAGCCATTAAAGGAGAACTAAACCCAATTTTTTATACTCCAGAATCTGAAAACAACCCCCCTAAAAACACCAATAAACTATAAAATCCCACTTCAGTAAACTCTGTTAAAGTAAATCAAAGCCTGTTAAGAACTGGATGAAGTATCTGTGTGTATGTGCAATGTCAGACCACACCTCCTGACCTCAGTCACATGCTTCCTTGCTTTATCTGTCCTGTAAAAGGATTGGCTAGAGATTATTAATGGGTGTGACCAACTGTAACAAGTTTGTGCCATAGCTAAGGACTGAGCATGTGCAGAACATAATGGTCGTTGACCAAACTGTCTGATACTAGAATGCTGAGAAGTAAAGCACAAACCATATGTTATTTAGGTAAATTTCCCAGAGCCTGTATCAAAATGAGAGGTTAGACACAGATTAGTGGTTTTATATCAAGGTGTTCTGCCTTCTGGTTCAGTGTTGTTCTGTGGCTTTAGTTGCCCTTTAAGTATAAATAAGTAAAGTTTATAAACACTATACACAAAGTGAATGAATACTTATGATTAAAGGAGAGCTAAACTTCCATATTGTGAAAGCATCCCCCCCAAAAAACACCAATAAACTGTAAGCTACCACTGCCATTTAAATAAATGTAACCCATGAAGAACTGAAGAACTGTGTGCATGTGCCCTGTCTGGCCACACCCCCTGACCTCAAATGCTTTCCTGATGAAAATGGACTGTAACAGGAATGGCTAGAGACTACTAGTAAATGTGACCTGCTGTAAAAAGTTCCTGCTGTAGCTTGGGATTAGACATGTGCAAAGAACACAATGATCAGTGACCACACTGTGCAATAATGGAACGCTGAGAGAAAAAATACAAACTACATGTTAAAAAAGTAAATTTACCAGCACTCACATCTAAAGCTATGCACAAACATCTGATAACTGTAGCATGTGTTTGATCATTGCAGATGACAATAAACCAACAACAGACACATCAACATGCTAATCGACAATTATCAAGGAGCCTGTTCTGCCTTGTGGGGAAACCCTTTGATTAGGATTAGCAATTGTTAGTGATCTGGGATATCAGCTGAGACCTGTACAGACACTAGATCAGTGATGGGGAACCTTTTAGAGGCCGAGTGCCCAAACTGCAATCCAATACACCACTTTTTTTTGCATAGATCCAACATGATAATTTAACCTGAATACGGAGTTTTAACTTTATAAAAAAACAACTAAAAGAAACACAGACCAATACAGTAGATAGAATTGATTATAGATCACTTATTAACCTCTACATTACCACACAGGAGTTTCAGATCTAAAACAGTGACCATTAACCCCTACAGTATTAGAGAGGAGTTTGAGATCCAAAACAGGGACTCAAACAGAGCTAAATGTTATAGCATGTGACCTCTCTCTGCTACAGACAGCCGCTACACTTTCTCTCTGGCTTTCTGTAAACTCTGGTGTACTCTGCTGTTCATGAGTGCCCACAGAGAGGGTTAAGTTCAGTTTTGTTTAATGTAATTTGATGGGCTAAATATATACGGTATATAACAATATATTGTTATCAGGAAGATTTTTGGTACAGTGTATACACACTTGGATGAATATATATATGTCCCTTCTGGATGCCTTTTACTTTTGTGAAGCAGGGCATACAGAAAGGGACCAAACATTTTTAGTTCGAGAACAGGTACCCCCACTTAAACGGGGAGGAGACAGAGGTGAAACGTAGAAAAAGGGAGGTTTGGTAAGTAAAATTTTGGGAACGCTGGCCCCTAGGGGCTTAAACAGGGATTATAATTTATATTTGTTTTTATGATATGTCCAATTCTGTTCTCTAAAATTTCATGTTGTATCCATGTTGAAGGGTTTTGGTAAAGGGACTAGTGGGTAATTAAGCTGGGTGACTTTCTTGATTGTATGAGGTAATTTCCTGTCTGATAATTTAATCATCATGTAATCGTATACCATTTTAATAAAAAGGTTTTTTTGCTGCTGACCTGAGAAGGGAGCTGTGATCCCTGAACGATAACCTGAAACGTAGTGTATTATGACAGCTTGTTAATAATAAATACTAATACTAATATATATATATATATATATATATATATATATATATATATATATATATAAAATCAACATATTCTACCAACCTACTTTGTCCTTCAATTTACTCTGGCAAACTAAATTCGGTACAGCTATGGCAATAAAAGAAGAACAACACACCTATTTATCAAAAGCTGAAAGCCTTTTCCTGGAAAAAAAAAAAAAAAAAACTAAACATTGCATTTTGCCCACTTCAGCTATTTATGGAAGTTCAATTTGAAACAATGAAAAATACTAAGCCTTTCTTTGCATATTATGCAAAAATGCTCAGCAAAATTCAATGCTTGTGATACAGCCCTGCTATTTTTTATGCTGTAAAAATGTCAATTTCTTGTACAAGGTTTTTTTTTCTCTCTGCAAAATCAGGATATCATATTAGACCTTAAATACTCTACACAGTATATGGGGGCTATAATTGGCTTTTCTATGAGGATACCATGTAAATAACTACAATTTTATTTTTTTATTTTTTTTAAATTTGACATCTGTGGTAGGAAAACATCTGGAAAATATATTTAAGTATAAGCTTTTGGATTTTTATTTTAGATCACAACATTATAGTATTATAATTAGGTGCCAGAATTGTTTAATGCAAATAAATCCTGCCAAACCAATCTTACATGAGCTTGGTGAAGGTGGGCACTCACTTATCCACTTCTTGAAAGGTCCATGTGCTACCTCAATGAAGTTATCCAAAACACATAAAGGAAGGTGCACTCAAGGGACTTTTTCATAGGCTTTAATATAACACATGCAAGGTAACAGCGACGTTTCGGGCAGTGGCTAGGATCTTTTTAAAGCTAAAATATCTTTCTTCAAACCTTCCCACAGGATATGACATTGCTACCCTTAACAAAAAAACACATATAGACTATACAGATTCCCACAATCATCACAATCCTATGTAACACCATGCATGTCTAAATTACTCTTAACCATCCACATAATTCAAGCCCTTATTTACACAACCTGTACTTTAGTTTATACCACACTTGACATGTAATAAAAATACTGATTCCAACACCATGCACCCAACTTACAGGAATAAATATAAATTGTAGTCCACATTGGGACACAGAGTGCCAAGCTTCTTAATCCACATCGTCTCTCTCTTCTTAAGAGTGGCCACCCTATCTCCACTTCCCCAAGGTTTGGAAATTTGTTCCACTACCATTAACTTAAGCTGTTTATTGGTGTGGCCCATCTCAAGAAAATGTTTCGAAACTGGCAGCTTGACATCCCGTGTCCTAATACTAGAGCAATGCTGAGATATACAGGACTAGATGTTTTCCCCTATACAGCCTTTGACATGGGCACAAAAGTATGTACACATGTGTACTGCCCCTTGATCTGAAAACTCTTTTTCATCCCTGAATGTAAAAATTCCTGTCCTTTTTGAACAAATTCACCTGTGTGGGCACAGGTACATACCAGTCTTCACCGTGCTTAAAGATATACTCTTATCACCCTTAGGTCCTTTGTATGTCGACATCACCAATGTGGTTCTAAGCATATTTCCTCTCCTATACGAAATCAAAGGAGGCTCTATAATCTATTCCATATCTGGATAATATCTGCTAACATTGACCAATTTCTTCAAACCCCTCCTCCTATTTTGTCACTACCTACAAAGTAGTCCATAATTAATAGTATTCATTTGTTTTTACCTCTAGTGGAGTGCAAAGTTTGCATTGTTAACTTTTCCACAGCACCATCCAATATTGTCCCTTGATATGCTTTCTGCTGTAACTTATTATACATATCCCTCATTTCTCTTTCTTTAACAGAATTCTCAGATACTATCTGCTGATCTGTTGAAAACGGACTGACCAGAATCGATTTCTTGACATGGATGGATGCTCTTAAAGGATAACAACTGGTTCCAGTCAGTCGGCTTTGAATAGAGTTCAGTGGACAGTCCCCCATTTATCTATATATATACATCCAGATAGCAAATACGTGTGTCACTATAGTTCATAGTGAACCCTATTGTTGGATGAATCACCCCTAATTGGGTGTAGAAGGACACCCAATTCACAATGTGTTTTTTGTGAAGGGTAGGTATGTCATATCCTGTGGGAAGGTTTGAAAAGAGGGAATGGGATAGGTGGTCAATTATGTCTGTTTGTTAAGCCTGAGGAAGGGGACTTTTGTCCCTGAAACATTGTACTGTTCAACCTACAGATGACCAATAAAAATTGAATAAGCATCTATGAACCTCTGTGCGGTATCTTATATATAATATATTATATTATATATATATATATACAATAATGTAGAAATACTCCAATGCACTCACAGGTCTTGTTCAGTGAAACAGAATTTATTCAAACATCTGGTGCAGGCAACGTTTCGGTACCTGTACTGAAACGTTGCCTGCACCTGATGTTTGAATAAATTCTGTTTCACTGAACAAGACCTGTGAGTGCATTGGAGTATTTTTACATTATTGTATATATATCCTAGATTTTTCCAGTGGCACCCAGGCATAGGTCTGGAACAAATATATTTATTGAATTGGATTAAATATATTTATTTATTGGATTAAAGCTGAAAATTGGAGTGTGGTGAACCACTTTGGAAAACGATATATCCCTTATAGGGATGGACTAGAACTCGAACCCGAGTTCGAGCCGAACTTTATGAGTTTGGATGAACTCTTACTATTGGAACTAGTTTGGGTTCGAACTAATTTGATTTTCCAGACTCACGGGACTATTTTCGAAAATTTTCGAACATTCGAGAATTCTCGAATGTACGAGGATTTTCGAACGTTCGGCAGGCCTCGAAAGGCCGCTTCTGAAAATCCCCAAAGGCTGGAATTCCCGAAAATGGCGCTCGTGGATTGCTGAATGCCGACAATCTTGCAGCCGGACGTTCCGAAGTTAGAACCAGGACCCCCCTCCCCCTTAAGCCTTTGGGGCTTAAGGGGTCCCGCAGCTCAAACCGGGGCTCCCGAAGGGCCCTTGTCAGGGCCACAAGGGCCATGATAGGGCCGGGGAGGGGGGTCCCGCACTCGAAGCCCCAAAGGAACCTTGTTAGGGCCAAAAGGGCACTTATAATAACATGATGCTGTGAGGTACCTTCTGTTATAATATATGAGGTACCATCACCACTTGCCGTGGTGAATACTAATAAGTATTAACCTAGCATGTTTAGTTTCAACCACACAGTGTGGCAGGATTGCCTGGGTCTACTCTCAGACCTGCAGGATTATCCTATTTGGTTCCTCTGGAAGCTGGTGACTGTCTGAGTAACAGTTTAAAATATACCTGTGTAAACATTCTATATCCACTGTATCCACACATAGCAAAACATACACATAATTTCCATTGTGCACCAACGGGCACAATTTTGCTAGTATATATATAAATATATACAGTATTCACACACACACACACACATATATATATTTGTAAAGACAGTACTTTTTCACTGGGGTTGAAAGTTCTGCATTTTATGTTTAGCTGTTTGTTTTTTGTGTAATGTAAATGTTGCTTTTAGTTCATGTATATGGTTCTGTCTTTTCATTATGCTAAATATCAAAGCTGCTTCCTCTTTCTTCTGTTCTGTCCATACTACATTCTGCAGCTTGTACTAATTCGCTTTCCTAAGAAAAAACTATTACAACATACTCGGACAAATTTATCCAGAGCTACAAACAGGGGTTAAAGTCAAACTTACCCATTTAATACAGATTATGGCGATTTAAACCCTTTGCTTTGTGGTATGTGCCTGGTATCTTAATAGACACTAGCAAGCCCACTGCAAAGTAATTCATTATCCCTTTCGCTGCCATTCCTGTATGACCATTTACCCAGAGCTGCAAAATATTGTTTTTCCAGAAAGATATCTAAGCAAAGCTACTGAAGCTCTGGGTAAATCTACTTGACTGTATCTTAAAGGATAAGTGCACTGTAAAATCAAGTTATGGAATTTGGAAGCTGCAGATTTAAAAATACTGTTGCCATAGCTTTTTTTGCCCTCCAGAACCTACCTTTGTGCCTTGAAAGTTGCTGATATCTTGTTATTGGTTTGCTGAATGTTAAGCTCCCCTCCTCTGAGATTTCCTCTGCTTTCTCCTGCTTGAGCCATAAACAATAATGCCTGTGAGTTCTGTGCACTCTCCTGCTTGAGCCTCAAACAGTAATGCCTGTGAGTTCCGTGCACTCTCCTGCTTGAGCCTCAAACAGTAATGCCTGTGAGTTCCGTGCACTTTCCTGCTTGAGCCTCAAACAATAATGCCTGTGAGTTCCATGCACTCTCCTGCTTGAGCCTCAAACACTAATGCCTGTGAGTTCCGTGCACGTGCATTATCGATCGAGGCTCAAGCAGGAGAAAGGAGAGGAAATGTCAGAGGGGTGGAGCTTAACATTCAGCAAACCAGTAACAAGATGCCAGCAACTTTCAAGGTACAAAGCTAGGCTCTGGAGGGCCATAGGTAAAAAAAAAAAAAAAAGGCAACAGTATTTTTAAAGCTGCAGCTTCCAAATGAACATAACTTGATTTTACAGTGCACTTATCCTTTAACAAAATCCTAAACCTCCAATCTTCTGCACCTTATGTTCCTGTGCAAACAACACCCCAAACACACACCTTAACTGCTTTCTCCCATCTTAAACCTACTGTTCCCCACCAATTGAATTCTATACCTCTTTATCTATTTCAGGAAACGATTCTCTTTGTGTTAGAATCCAAGCTTTTTTCATACTGGCACAGTTCAAGATTCTTTAATTGACATTTAGGATACATTAGCTTTCCATTTTCCCTTTGTATGTTACTCACATGCATAGACTGAGAGCCCTTTTGTTATGTCTTTGAGGTTAAAGCACTTTTATTATATTTATGTATGTATTTAAACGTGCATTTTATCTTTATTTACCCCTGTATGAATTGTTTGTATTGGAAATTGTACAGCACAGTGTCCCCAAGTGACGCTACATAAAATAAAATTAGTACCAACCTATCTTCTTTCAAATATGAAGCTTTAGAAATATGATTTTGTTTTCTATAAAGAGATATTCAGATTTCTGCAATATTTTAAATGAGAAATGCCCTTCTTAAAATCAATGCAAGGCAAAGGCAAGACTTTACATTAGAAAAAGATGGTTGAAATAAATTTCAGGAGCTGCTGTAACATTTTATGGTTAGGTAGTGTTTGCTACATTACAGCCCTGGGTGGTTTTCATGCATGAAGAGTGAATGACCTTGAAAATAGCAAGGTTAATAAAATGTAAGTTGTTTAGTGCCCTTTCCCAGCATTACTTTATCACTTCCAATATTTGTCAAACACATACATTATATTATAAATTTTTGTTGTGCCTATTGTAGTAACTTATACATTTCTCCTGGACAGGTTAATCAAATTTCATAAATCATTTTTGCAAGCAAGTTAGAAATATTTTGTTATAGTTCCATTTTAAAACCACAAAGTTAGGCTATGGACACAAATATCCATTCAGATATGTTAACAATAGAGGTTAATGTGTGAAAAGCTTTATAGAGGTAATGGACCTCCAAGGGGACTAAGAATATCATAGTACAAGTATTTTATTGCACAAGTACAAGCACATATAGGCAAAGTACAAGTTTTATTTCGTAATGAATCGTGTGCTATTAATGACAGGGATAAGCACAAATTTTAAACCAATAGCATCATTAAGAATATTTGATATATAATAATATAGAATTATATAGAGAAGAGAGTTAAATGTTTTAGAGCCTAAAACCATGAAGACTCTTGGGTAATTTTTTGCAATGTTATAATGAGTTGGAAAGCTGTCATGTAAGAAAATTAGATGTGTTCAAGATAATAAAAGAAAGAGTAACTTGGATTCCTTCATAGATGGCAGTTAGTGAGGAATAAACAAGTGTTGCAATAATCTCATTATCTTATGTAATATTGAAGTTTAAATAGTAATTATGGGTAAGTTTAAGGATTGGTAATTTTTGTGGGAAGGATATCCCCATTTTCTTCACTTATTTGTACATAAATCACTTCTCAGACATGAAAATCAACTTTAGCATAGCAGGGAAAAGCAATATGTGCTGAATGTTCTGTTCATAGTTTTGACTAGTCAGGTCTGGCGGTCTGTAGTAATTTATGACAAATTAGCACAAGTATAAAGGAACATAACAGGACTGCAAATACCTGAATTAGTTTTCAATTTATCCCTTTAAAAAATGTATATGAGTGTATAGAGCATGCATGTTTAAGACACTGTCTATGCATCAAAGAAGAAGAATGCATTTTAAAATGTGATCATGTATAATGGTGAGTTAAGTGGATGATATCCTTATATCAGAAAATGAAAATCCCATTATGTCCTTATAAATACTGCTTAGCTATGTTGTCAATTAAAACCATTGCTTAGGAAATAATGCACTCTCGTTATTATACTTGTATAAAAGGCTTGTGTATGTGTGCTTTTATATGGTTTTAAAACAAGCTGTCTTTTAATATCTTTATATTTTACAATAGGTGTGTATTATTCATAATTTAACATATACACACCATAAATAGCCTATAAAGTATATACTTAGTTTTGCCATTAGTTATAGTCAATGCTTAGCTATGTCATCAGTTATAGTCATTGCTTATGTATGTCATCAGTTATTATCATTGCTTAGCTATGCCATCAGTTGTAGTCAAGGCTTTACAGCATCATCAGTGTCACAAGACTGATTGAAATTGTGCATTAAAGGAAAAAATGCAAACCCCTACTTAAAATATTCAGATATTATAAGTTACCCTGGAGTCAGTAACTGATATATAAATCAAAGTCACAAATAAGTGACCTTTAAGAAGCATGAAACTGCAGACTGAGTGCTTTTATATTTATAATTTGAAACAGAGGCTGCATTACTCACTAAAATTTAGTGACTAAATACTAGTCAATCTGCTGTGCCACTATGTATTAGAAAGTAAATATACGTTACCCCCTTAAACCTGAAAGTCTGCCTTATAAGCCATCAACCACCTCTCTATGTGCTGCACAGCCCAAGATATGAATAAATCACTGATCAGAAAGTTAGGGGGTGGGAGATTCTGAATATGCAGTCACAATATGCAGTTCCGCCTTGTAATCAGCGGTTGGCACATGCTCAGCGCAGGAGAAAGCAGAAGTAAACAGGAAGAGATCAAATTTCAGAGACTGAAGTAGGACTGAAGGGGAGGAGGTGGGGGGTGAACAGCACAGGAAAGGGGCCATGAGGAGGAAGAGACACAGGGAAGAGAGACTGTCACTTGGATTCAGAGCAAGAATCACACACAAGCCCGGGCACACCAAACAGCAACTTGCCAGAAAACAGGTAGGTGCAAATCTCCCAAAATCCTCTACCCAAAGGGCTCATTTACACTAGGAACGCACAATAACGCAACTTAAAAACGCATTGTGTTAAGTGACATTTCAAAACATTTTTGTATCCGTTGCTGCCCGTTTGCGTGTGCGTTAATTTCCGTTTGTGTCTGTTGCGTTTACATACGTTTTTGCCCTCTCCCGTGTGTTTCTTATAGCCTGCCGATCGGAAATGACATCACAGGAACTCCCAGGCATCCTTTTTAGAAAAATGGACACAAACGCAAACGCGTGTGTTGTTATCTGTTGTTATCCATTGTACAGCATTTTTATGCATTTAAAAATGTGTGCTGCAGTGCGTTTTTAAAACGCACTGGAGCGGAACAGAATATAACGCAGCAGGTTGAACGATATTATGAAATTCTATGGAGTTTTAATGTCTGTCCGTTTTTTTAAACGTACCCGCGTTTCAAAAACGGATAAAAACTGATGTAGTGTGAATGAGCCCAAAGACTAGACTGCATCAAAGGCCATGAAAAGGTAGAGAGATCCACACTACTTTAAATGCTTATTACATTTTATTCAGTGTATCACACACACACAACATTTCGGGAATCACGTTGTCCCCTTCATCAGCTGTAAAACATACCTCCCACACCCTTTAAGACTCTACTTAAAGGGTGTGGGGGAGGTATGTTTTATACCTGATGAAGGGGACAACATGATCCCTGAATAAAATGTAATAAGCATTTAAAGAAGTGTGCATCTCTCTACCTTTTCAGAGCAGGAAGCAGGAAGTGCAGGTGATATGGTGGTGATGCTACCATATCAAACATAAAAACGTAAATATCTTTAAAACAATGTTAAAAAAAAATAATGAAAGTAAATAGCAAAAATACTCAGGAAAGCAATTCCTTTCAATTTACCTGAAATCATTTTTGGACCACAGTTACCCATTAATAGTACGTGCAAATGTTTGTATTTTTATTTTATTGCATCAGCCCCGTGGTCTACAAATTCTGAGATTCTTTGAAGGTGTTGCGGTTATTCCTTATGGCAAAGGGTGTAATTCTATTGTAAGTTTTCATAGTCTGCTAATGTTATTTTCTGTAACAGCTAAAATCTTTCAGTGGTTATACATCAAAGTATTCATTTAAAGGCTATCAAGCAGAAAAAAAATAGCAAGGTGTTAAAGATTAATACAGTTTTTCTAGGTGAAGCAAATGCCACACACATTCTTTGTAAATATTCATGAAAAAGCCTACATAATGCATGACCATTAAATGTGTTTGCAACATTCACTTAAAAGGAACAAGTCTGAAGCTGCTTTGCATTGATCGAGATAAACAATTCGGTCAGGTCATAACAGTAGGCTGAACTGCACATTTACAGGAATAAATCTGATGTCAAAAAGCAGTTAAAGTGTGATCTTTTTTCATTTTCTTTCAAATGTGAAATATATAACATATTATGCACCCCTTATAGTGTAATATAAGGATATGAACTCACAGAGGAGTTCCCTAACCATTTTATATACATGGCAGGGAATGCCGAGGTTACTTTATATGTTTATATTATATTGAGAATGTGCGTATTGGTTCTTATAATACATTTTCTCTGTAAAACAAAGTTTGTTTTTTTGGGAGGGTGCAGTTCTGTTGTCTCCTCTGGTTTAAAGGCATGTCCACCCTAAAAATAAACTTTTGCCATGTGGTACTCACATGGCAAAAGGAGGAAACCCACAGAGGAAACCCACGCAAGCACAGAGAGAACATACAAACTCCTTGCAGATGTGTCCAAGGGTGGAATCGAACTCAGGACCTTAGGGCTGAAAGGCATCAGTGCTAACCACTAAGTCACTGTGTATGCATATCTAAAAGATCAATTGGTTATTAAATTCAAAAATAAACTTTATTTTAATTAAAAGTACATTTGAATGAGAGGTAGAAGCGTTCCTAGATCTCTAAGTTACAAACATTACCCAGGATAAATAAGTGAATAAAGCACAGTGGAAGGAACTACAGCAACAGAGAGCTGTCAAGAAGCACAGGAGTGATGAGAGGTAAAAATAAAGTATACATACATTAATCATTCTAAGCCATCTATCTAATCCTTAAGAAACAGTAAGACAGACCTTCAAAACTAGAAGATTATCAGGGGGATTCAATAAAGTTAGATGGCGCTCCTTACATTACCACACTTCCACAATGCAGTAATCAGTGCAACAGCTTTTACATTATCAACTGTTTCCAAAGCTATACAGACTCCCTCTGTTCTGGATCCTTCATTTATTAAAGTGTTTACTATTAGCATTCTTAGTGTGGTCACTATAAGCTCTACTGAGCTTATAGTCTACTACTACTACTACTAAATGAGTAGACATCATTTAATCATTTGAAAAGCATTTAACGGTTTAGCACTGCAATATCAAGATGTTTCATCTCTAATTGTTTTTCATTGGCAAATGAAAACTATGGTTTCTTTGTGAATAAGAAGTAACCAAGGCTTAAAGAAAATACCAGAATATGGTCCTGAGCTTGTTATGTTCTTCAAGCACAAGCTTAAAACTTTTAACTGACAGGATTTTTTTTAAATACCTACGAACAAGTTTTAGAGATATCATGAAATGGATTATTTCAATGCTGCTGTGAAATAATCAAATTCTTTTCAAACAGAACATTTTCTGCATTCACAATTAGAAACATATTTTAAAAAAGAACCCTTTCCACCCACTGTTTATTACAATATGTCCTTGTATCAATCAATTTTTATTGGAGTGCCAGAGGAAAATGTAGCATTTCTGATTCAGCTGGGCAAACCATCACTTTCTAGCGCATGATTGATACTGTCTATTTTTTGTCTAAGATACTGTGCATTACAATATATTTTAAATGATATTCTTCTTAATGCATGTATTTTTCTCAGAATTACCATTAGAACGCGATGAAACTGAACATTATGTGCTACTTTATCTCTCTCCATATTTAATGCAGCTATTACCTTTAGATTTAGTTGGTTAACAGAAAAAAATATTTGACAAC
Organism: Hymenochirus boettgeri; assembly: GCA_019447015.1. Lineage (NCBI taxonomy): Eukaryota > Metazoa > Chordata > Amphibia > Anura > Pipidae > Hymenochirus > Hymenochirus boettgeri. Next base: position 107,706,393 of record CM033472.1, read on the forward strand.
AGCTTTTCAGTGAATATTTGGTGATGTTCCAAGGTTTATAATTAAAAGAAGAAGAAAAAAAAAAGGGGGGGGGGAGTAAAGAGCTGCTGAGTTGTATTGTGTACTGTACTGTGGTCTCTATACAAGTGCCCTCTATTTAAAATAGCTTTCTCATACCTTTTAAACAATGATGCAAAGGGCATGCTCCAAGCTGTGGTAAAGTCACAGCTCACAGTGCTAACAGGTATAAACACCCTTTATACGGGTGTAATTCTGGATAGACTATGGCTAGAAGGATGATCCTGGAGTCATTGTATGGAGACCACAGTTCACCTTTAAAGAAGGAATAGTTGTAAACATATCAAACAGACTACTTACATTATGATCTACCAGTAATTAGAAAGTAAAACTGATTTGAAACCCAATCCAAAGCTGATAAAGCACCTGGAATTCTACACATGGGTGGCAGGAGATGCAGGGCTCTTAAATTAACTTACCCTTTAAAGGGGGACTAAAACTTAATCTATTAAGTCATGCAGCAATTCAGGAACTTAAAGTAATGATTACACTGTAGATATTACAATTTACGATTACACTCATATTACAAGCAGGGATACAGTAAAACCATGGAAACTCTTTGGATGGTGCTGTTTTTCATTTCTAGCTAAAACTACTGATAGCATCCTACATTAAAAGACTATTAACAATTTACAGTGTGCACACTGGAAAAATATATCCCATTTGCAACATATGGATGCTAAGTATAGGAGTTAAAACAGTTTCTGTGCAGACAAGCAGTCATTGTGGCTACAGAGAGATCATTGAAATATAAAATGGATAAAGAATGTTGCAACAGAAGGTTACATAGGTCAAGCCTTGTCTTTAAATGCTAATATCAATGCTGAACAATATACTGTATATATGCTTATGTTCAGGGGTTTAAAAACCATTAGGCATATCTGAGACATTTGCTTAAAGGTCAACGATAATCCACAATGGGATTTACCCATTATCATTCAAGTGTATGGGCTTTTTCCGACCAATCGTAGTGCAGACGAACGATCGTAGTCGCCACTATGGTCGGTTGGGAAAAACAGAAAATTTCTGTCGGTATTTATCGGCTCCCTTTACTTTAGTAAAGGGAGCCGATACAATCGTAAAGTGTATGGCCGCACGACCGACCAATCCCCATACCGCATATGGGGATCGGTCGGTGCCATGCGTGCAGGTTCCCGACGCAATGTGCCGACAGATACCAATGTGATCTGTCGGCACTTTGCAATGAAAATCGCAAGTGTATGGCCACCTTTAGGCAGCACACTTCCACCCTAATTAATGTCTTGCTTGTGCAATACGTAGGGGATGCAGTAAGGGGAAACTCCCCATCCTTTTTAATTTGCAGCTTAATAAGGCACCTTTCAATAATACTTCTCCTTGGCTGCAAATACATTGCTCTATATGAAATGTTTGTTTCATTTAAAAAGATTAATATATTTGACTTTAGTTCTCCTCCAACCATTTCTCCTGACTTTCTCATTTGTTTGATATTTTCAGGAAATAAAGTTTTGTTTTCTGACTTTGGCTGATCAGTGAGGGGTGATACCCAATGGTACAGCCCGATTAAGCAAGTCACAGTTCCTTGACTGTAGTTATGGAAATATGATTAGTATCATTGTTTGTCCTTGGCATACAGCTATAATTCTGCTGATTGAAATAGCAGCTACAAAAATCTGTTTACACATGTGTTTTAAGCAGAAAAATCCAAAACAAATATTTGCAGTTAATTGCAATTCTTTGCCTTTAATGGTGATTACAGTAATCCCTTTGAAATAAGACTTGATGTTTCTATAATACTTAACTAGTAGAAAATGAAAGTCTCTGCATCTCACTTACAAGTTTTGTATTTTTTTGTAATTCTTCTTTCAGAGTTCAAGGGAATTCATTTGCATTTAATAAGCTGTCAAGCAGACCGTCAGACACATGGTGCGTGTTTTTACAGACATGTTTCAGAGCCAGAGGAATTTTACTGCTCATCTTACATGATTTTATAAAAGATTTATGATCACATTTGTTTTATGATCACATTTGTTGTTTATAAAACATTTCATCGACCATGATGCACAGACATGTGTTTGGATGGATATTCTGGTTAAGAATTATTTATCTGCCCTGACTGTCCTTTATAGAGAACTAAATCCCAAATGCAACACTTTTCATTTTGAGTTTTCTACTCTATCACAAAATTGACCAGGAGTGTAGCTACCAGGGTAGCAGGGGCTTTACGAGTGCCGAGACTTTATACACAACCTCCCATTCAAGATTTAAGGCACCACCCCAGCAGCCACTGTTAACCTAGTTTGGCCAGTGACGAGTGTGATTCTATCAATTTATTTCTTATTTGATGAATGCTGTTAGTGGTATTGAAGTGGCTCTTTTTTGGGGTCCTTTAGCTCATAGGGTAAAAGGAAGTTTTGTTGGTGTTGCCATGTCTAGGAATGCCCAGGGCTAAATTCTGCATCTGTAATAAGGATCGTAGCTATGTCACTGCAGTACACTGTTTTACATTGACCCCTGTGTAGCAGGACCTCAGAGGACCATGAGTTAAAGTGAAAATGCAGCAATCGTGATCTTAGTATTACTGTAAACTAGGACATTTCAGTGACCTTAATTCAAGTCTATGGGTGTGTGCTCCCATGTATGGTCAGATGCAAAAAATATAGTTTCCACTAACTCTGCTGCTATCCCTACGCAGTAGCATAGTAGCCCCACTTATTGCATTCCCATTCGGTTCTCATTTCAATTTCCATCTGCCCATCTAGCTATTTTTTTGTGCATAACTTTGTGCTTAAATATTGTCTTCCTCTTTACTGGGCCCCTAAAATTGGCCATTCACTTGTTTATACATTAATGACAATTCGATGTTTGAAAATACAAACGCAAATCAGTTTTAATGTTGAAACAACGCAGCCAATCTTAGCTACATCATTCCTGGTGAGATGCTGCTTTACAAACAACATTATGCCTGTAACAACAGTTGTAAAGCTATCAGTCCAGACTAGTGTATAGGCATCTTTATAGTGTCCTTTGTAGCCTTAGTCCCTGGATTGATATAGTTGCTTAGTAGAGATTAGCTGTTGGATGGGTCAAACATGCTTCAATCAACAGAAAGTACTGTTTGGAACATTGGAAGTGTGCAACCTGGGAAGAAGGACAGAACCTGAAATGGAAGCTCACTTCTGACCACAGCAAAGCATAGCAAAGGGAATGAAATCAACAGACTTTTCAAAAATGAAGCAAGCATTTAGAATTCTTAGGTATGTGTAATATAGATTCCAGAAATAATTAATTTTTCTCACAGAATTTCCCCTTTAAACTACATCACTCCGGGGAGGTGATAACACTTTAAAACAATAGTGCAGAATAATGCATCACCCCGACAGAAAGAAAGCTCAAATTAATATTAAATTCCAATTGGTACATAAAAGCAGCCTTAAAGGGTATGTACATCACCTAAACAAAAATTTTATATGTTGCAGGAAATGGACGAAAACCTCGACCTTGCGGTAAATGTACTTACCAGTCTTTGCTCCTTCGCTGCCTTCTGCTTGTCTTCCGTGCATGGAAGCAAGCAGAAGGGTCTTGATCGGCATCTGCTCCTGTGATTGGCTAAGGCGCAATGTGTTAGCCAATCACAGGAACAGATGCCAGTTTAGACCCTTCTGCTTGCTCCAAAATTTTCAGGCATTTACTACAACATAGTTGTTGTTTGGGGAGTAGAACCTTTCTTAGTCAGTGTTTATTACTCATATTTCCAATGCAGAGAATAAACCACTAAGGGAACGGCCACACTGCAATGCAAACGCAATCGCATGCGATTTCATGAACGATTTCGTTGCGTTTGCGCATGCGTTTTTTTCATTAAGTATTGAAAAATGCATGTGATTGTGATTTAAAATGTGAAATGCAAATTGCAATCGCAACGCACCCGAAAACGCGTGTTCTCGGTGCGTTGCCGTGCATTTAATGATATGAAAAAAACACAAACGCAGGCGCAACACAAGCGCAAAAAAAGCGTAGCAGTGTGGCCTAGCCCTAACAGATTTCATTAGAATGCAAAAAAAAAGGGAGGGGGGGGAACTGCTTGACAGGAATTGCTTTTTTAAATTTATTTATTTTTGCAAATTATGTTCATTATTTTATTTACATAGTTTTGAAGATATTTACATTTATGTGTGCGATATCACCAGATCCCCTGGATCCGACACGGAACCCCCCCGGTTCCGAAATTTGAATGTTCCACCTGAAAATGGACAGATCGTTCGGATTTGGGGACTTCGGATCCAATTTTTTTGAGGATTATCAAACATTCAAGCAATTTTTAATACTCCTCGAAAATAAGATCGGAAACTCGAAAGTAGTTTCTGATCGTATTTTCGAGGATTATCGAACGTTCGAGGGTATTTTCAAGGATTAACTAAAATAGCTTGAACATTCGATAATCATCAAAAGTGGGATCCAAAGTCCCGAAAGCATGTTCCATTTTCGGATTTTCGGGATTTTCCAGAGATCCGTAAATCTGAAAACAGAACAAAATTTAACAGTTTTGGTCATCTCTTCTGAGTTTGGATGCCCAGCTTACGCGTCAAAATACATTTATTGAATTATAGCAGATATTTTAACCAGAAACACCAGCATTAATAAAAAAAGCAGTATCTGCCGACTGCTTGAGTTTCTACACTGAACAGATTTCATTAAGGCTAATACACCTGTTAGAAATGTGATTAACAAGTGACAGCTGTGTAACCAACAAACTAGTGTACATCTATATTGACCCTGACTGATATACTCATGGGTAATGAATCTTTTGATCCTTCCTTGATATGGAAATAACGTTGAAGAACTACATACTGTCTGACTGGTAGTGATTATTTGGAAGCATTAAAAGTAAGGAATGTGATGAATCATTCTAATTATTTAGGCAACGTTAACAGTGTGCTATTTTTCAATGCAGCGGAACATCGTGTTTGCAATTTAATGCGATGTTCTGCTGCATTAAAGCACAGCGGCGACCATTAAATTCAATGGCAACTCTGTGCGTTAATGCATGTTGCTTATGAAAACTGCTCCATTTTTAAAACGTACTACTTCGCATCGGTATAATTTGAACGGCGCCATTCACCAACATTGCACATGCGTTTTGGTTCATAGTGTGAACGATGCCTAAGCATAAAATTCCTGCTAAATTACGGTGTATGTAATACATTACAATTGATGTTAATGTACACAATATCTGTCCTCCAAGCATACAGTATACTATGGTTTCCATACAAGCTCTTTTTATTAAAAAGGGAACACTGTGAGCTGTGACATCACCAGCCTCATTGTACTGCTCTCGAGTCTAAGGTTTTATCATGCCCCTCACTTCGTAATCATTTTCAAAGCTAGCCACAAACTTGAAAAAATAAATATTTTCTCTCTCCTTTAGGTGTCCATAGACAGAGAAAAGCATATATGCTTGCAGGTCTGTGACTAGCTTCAGAAAAGATACATTTTTGGGGGTGGTGGGCCTTCTTACACAGCTCGCCATCATGTGCCTGTCATTAACTGAAAGATAGGGCAGACTAAGTAAAAAAGTATTACAATCCTATAAATTAATATCCAGAGAAACTAGGGGGGTTATTCAATAAAAGTTCTTATCATTTAAAATGGTGCTAATTTTGCCCCAACCAATCAGCACCATTTTAAACAATAATAACTTTTATTGAATCTCCCTGTAGACTTGTTGGAAAAGTATGAGAGGACTCTATTAAATAAATTGCACTTGTATGGAGACCACTGTTACCTTTTAAGCTGGGTACACACAGATCTGATTTCTAACGTATGGCAGACAATTTTAATACACACAGTCCTGACACAATCTCCCTATACTACATTGTTCAGTAGGCCGCACACAAAGCGTTCACTGTCAGCTCCCAATGTTAAAGTAGAGTGAGCTATCAACGACCAATGGAAATGACTGGTAGTTCATTGTCAGCAGGATTGACCAATTTCTCGTCACACACATATTATCAATAGACTATAATACAAAAGTTCGAGGTTGAAGCACACTAATATCTAATCTCGCACTTATATCGAGATTATTTCGAATACCAACAACCTTTTTAAAAGGGGATATATTTAACATTTAAAGTATATACAAAGTATGGCAAAGGTGCTCAGTATCCAGCACACGTGGATTTTCAATATTTTACTGTGGCCCCCTTATATATTAGGGAGTCAATAATCATTTCAATGCCCATATTAACCAGTGCAGAGTTTTATTCAATACTTAGATACCCAAGAAACAACATGCTAGCAGTACTTATCACCAATGTTTACCTTATGTGAACAAAATACTCCTATTACCAGAATACATTTCTATCTTAATACATCTATGAGGATAAAAACATTTTTTTTATTAATATATTATCAATAGACTACTTTCCTCAGACCTGATGTGTCTGGCCTATTTTTGCTATCTTGTGTATCCAGCTTTAAGAAAAATAAGAAAGCAATCCTAACTTTGGTATCATCACAAAGAAAGAAAAACTTTTGATGAGACAGGGAGATGATATTACCCATAATACTGAATTACTTATCTTATGACAACTTGCTGCCCTATCTTCAGTACAAAACATGAGAGTAAAAAAATCTTTGCGACCAGCAGAAACAAATAGCCAATCTGCTCTTCCTATAATGACAGCTAATTTTGTTTTTTGCCACAGCAACATTTTCTTTTTGTTTCTGAAATCCCTCCACTTTTTTCTACAATGCATAGAATGTCACTTCCAGTGAGCTTGGCTTTATCTCCTTTTGCCAGTAGATATAAAGGAATAAACTATATTTTAAAGGATGGTGTTTATGGCATTGAAGGGAGCAGATTATTATTATTATTATTATTGTGGATTTATATAGTGCCAACATCTTCCATAGCACTTTACAATTACATGTATACATTCACATCAGGCCCTGCCCCGAAGAGCTTACAATCTAAGCACGTATGACACATACAACAGATAACTGAAAAAAAGATAGGAAAGATTTTGCATTTCTCTGGCATGAAATAATAATACAGGAAATAACCAAGAAAATTATCCAAAGTAAACAGGCTAATTAGGCTCCCTACATTACTTAAACTTTACTAATATTTTATTGCATTTTTTTTCTTTTTAAAGGGCATGTCCACCCCCAAAACTATAATCCCCCCCACTACTGGCCCCATTGTGTAGTGTAGTTTAATCCTTACCTCACATCCCAGCTCCATATGGTTCTCCTGTAGTCCCCTCCAAAGTCCCAAAAGCTGCCCACCAGGAGGATAGCAGAGTCCATATAGGACTCTGCCTCCTATCTGGCCTCCGGGAGAAGTTTGGCATGCGTACTGCAGCCCTTCTCCCCCTCCCTCTCCCTCCCGATTAGGATTCCCTCCCCCTAGTGTAAAAATCTTTTTACATAACATTCCCCCTGTCCCCCCAGCCCTAACCGCTATATTTGTATTATCAGAAAATGCCCAAAACATTACTTACCTTCCCTCTTTCCTCCGCCGCACTGAACTCCTGGCAGCCGCGTCCGTGTTTGGCTGCCGCTCAGCCAATCACTGAGGCGACTGCCGGTCCCAACACTCTGCTTGCATTTTCTCGCAAGCAGAGGGCCTGGCAGCGCGGCGGAGGAAAGAGGGAAGGTAAGTAATGTTTTGGGCATTTTCAGATAATACAAATATAGCGGTTGGGGCTGGGGGGACAGGGGGATGTTATGTAAAAAGATTTTTACACTAGGGGGAGGGAATCCTAATCGGGAGGGAGAGGGAGGGAGAGGGAGGGGGAGGGAGAGGGAGGGGGAGGGAGGGGGAGAAGGGCTGCAGTACGCATGCCAAACTTCTCCTGGAGGCCAGATAGGAGGCAGAGTCCTATATGAACTCTGCTATCCTCCTGGTGGGCAGCTTTTGGGACTTTTTTTAGAAGGGTGGACATACCCTTTAACATCACCTTTAGGAGTGGATATTGATTTCTATCAGTCTTTGATACCCAATCTAATGTAACCCCTTCTAAAACAAGGTATATGATCTAAATGCACTACCATAGACACTAATGATGTGTTTTTATGAATTTTCAGATACTTTCAATAAACAACTCCTTTATTCAGTGTCCTGCTTGATGGCATATGTCTTGTTGGTCAGGGTCTATAGTAAGCAGTTTTCTAGCAGCTGATGCATTTTGCATATGTGTGACAGTTTCTGAATCACAGCCATCTGCCACAATTCATATGAAATATATCTATGTGAAAATTAGTTTTGGGGAATTAGTTAAAGTAGCATTTCTGGAAATGGTTCAAACTTGCAAATGTCAAAGATAACTGCTAAGTTTCCTAGCCCAACTGAAATGTTCTGGCAAGCTGTAAACTTGCAGAAGTAATTAGAAATGTTCATAATTTTTATTAAATGAAATGTATGTCTGTATGCCAAGGTTAATTAAAATGATATGTTTACATTATCAAAATCCGCATATTCTAGATCTCTTCGTACTGAACATGTTTAATATTCTACACATGGTCATTCAGCATTATCTACAGGTACATGAAATAATATGTCTAGGACTGCTGTGTTTGTAATTTTGCGATGTTCAGTGAATGCAACTGCATGCTAATTGTTTGAAACAGGAATATAAATGGATCTTGGATTTTGTAGTACAAGGGTTCCCACTCACAGGCAAAAATTAAAGTAAATATTGGCAATGTGGCACACCTGTTTCTCAATCGTTTAGCCCAAAGATGTTATTATCCCCATTATTTAGTAGTGCCCTTAGCAACAAGCAATACAATCAATCTAGACCAGAGCAATTACACATTTTTTTATTTCTTGATTTGACACTAACTTTTAAACTGTTCACTTTAATAGCATATATTCTAGGCATTAGTACCTTAACCCTACCCAACTCAACTACCACCTGCTTCCATACCTCACAGCAATCTATTGCAAATATCATAATGCCTATTTCCTTTTTAAACCTAACATCACATTTTATGAAAATCCTATTCAATGTGAAATCTTTAATTCTACAAACGGTAATTAGAATTATCCTTTTTAATCTGACCGACAAACATGAGCAGTATTAATTCAGCTCTACACATGCATACGGAACTATCAATTTTAAACCACGTTTAATGAAACCCCCATCCACCCAAAACATATATTTTCCTTTGATTCCCAAAACTAAAAAGAAAGATGCAAGTAACTTTTTTTTATATTTAAATGTTATTATTTAACAGGAAGGTAAATTTTGCCTTTTTTGCTTCTTGTGCAGATGAAACAGCCAAGATCATCATCTATATATCTGCATTATTTTTTTCAATGTTATTTTACAGTTCTGTAGCTTTGGCTCATGAATTTCTTTAAAGAGTAAATGTGTCACTAGTGTACAGGTTATTCCCAGTACAGAAGAGTAGCAATTAAAAGCATTTTCATTGAGACTTTTTCAGAAAATTTGTTTAATAATACAGTACAATAATGCTTGCCAATAAATCAACAGCAAAAAAGCACAAATTGCTTTCTAGTAAACCAAACTCTAATTTAGTCCCTGGACTCAACAGAAACAAACACCTATGGTTCTTATTAATATCAATTACTGGCAGAGTGGCAACAAATGTTGCTGTATTTTAAGGCTAAGTAATTATAATTATGGTGGTAAATATGCTAATCAAAAGCAAATCAGAATGAAATGAAGCTATTGCTGCCTAGGAAAGAAAATAAACGACAAAAAATAAAGATATGATAAAACTCACTGTAAAATGAACATACACAGCAGATCTCATGAACCATACAATAAGTACCACCAACTAGAAGTATGCTTGTGAAGGTTCTCATTCATCCAGGTCATGCTATATCTGTTGTATTCAATTAGATCAACTGGACTTGAAATGTAGTTCTTGAAGACGTTTCGCTAGTCATCCGACTGGCTTTCTCAATTCAGAATGACTTATACAAGAATCTGTGGCAATTATGTACCCTGGAAAATCCCAATTAGCATATCACAGCCAGGTGTTAAGGGTGTCCCAATTAGCATATCACAGCCAGGTGTTAACACCTGGCTGTGATATGCTAATTGGGATTTTCCAGGGTACATAATTGCCACAGATTCTTGTACAAGTCATTCTGAATTGAGAAAGCCAGTTGGATGACTAGCGAAACCTCTTCAAGAACTAAACTTCAAGTCCAGTTGATCTAATTGAATACAACAGATACACCAACTAGAAGCCCTTTCAAAGCAAATACAAATCTTCTACAAATGTCATGTTTTCTCAGTGCTCCTGATTTTCTGTGACTGCAAATGCATGTGTTATGCACAATACACTGTTTTTTGTAACATGGTTGCCATATAAACATCACAATTAAAAGGAAGCACAATTCTTATTGAGTGACCTAATTAACTGAATGAGTTGAAACGTACATAGGTAGGAGCACAAAACTAATACTGTATATTATCCATTTGGCACAGACAGTATTCAAACATCTAGGATAATAATTTTGCATAGACCATCTTCCCATGACATTTTAATAGACTACATGTTAAGATCAAACTAGTATATGACTTTTCATGTAATTCCAAAGCACCAGAACAAATTTATATAACATGTACATAAAGGTTTTCAGGCATACAGGTTACTCCTACAAGATTATGGGCATTGTGTTTTCAAGCCCTCCATGTGTCTGGGTGCATCCAATTAATCATGTATACAAATTATACAAGAAGTGCGGTATGTCATTTTGACTTTATTCATAAAGATTACATATACCAACTAAGATGCTATTTTATGCTATTATATTCAATGATACGAAGCAGCAAAATTTTATAGGTAAAATCTACTTGTTTTCCAGCTTTTCTCAGTGATTCCTCTAGCAGTTTAACTTATGGCATATATAAAGAAGGAACAAAACTGTTTTCTTCCCAAGAAACATTTGTTGCTTCTTGTTCTGGCTGTAAAAGAATGAAATGCCAAATGCACATGCTCGGAAAATTAGGATGTTAGTACAACTCATTATTATACCAAACCTTTTTTTTAGTTTTAGAACTCAGATTTCACTAGAGGAACCAAAACCAGTGAGCTGTCGACCGGGACAAATCACTATCTATCCCAATAAAAGTCGCGACAGTTAGCCACAACCAATTGTTCAATCCATAGGAGATCACATGATCTGTAGTGATTACCGACATGTCCAATTGCCCATTCGTCCAATACAGCCAACCAGTCCAATTGCCCATTCATCCAATACGGCCGTACTGCTGCTGCCAGTGAAAGGCTGATCGGCCAATACATGAAAACTTCGGACAGTTGGACAAAAAAATCTGCTCCCCTCCATCAGACCATTGTGCACACCCACACCTCTGCATCGTGCAATGGGATGTGTTGGAGAAGCAACCAGCAAAGACAGTGCAAGTACAATAAAAATGTTTGGTGTTCTGCAACTATAACAGTACAGTAATAGAAACACAAATTGAAATGATTGTCTCCAGGGTGTCAACCAAGTCCCATACCTCCCCACACACATAAATGATTGCATTTAAACTGCACCGTTGCCAGCTAAGCTGGCCGCATATGCACCCAGATTCTGCACTGATATAAGAACATAAGAATAAGTAAAGGGCAAGTAAAACTATAAAATAAAATAAGGTCAAATTACAGAAATGTATAGCAAGAAATATCTAGCATACTGTTTAAACCATTGGGAATGCGAGTGCCCAAATAGGGGAATCCAGCATGCTTCCACTATGAGGTAGCAAAGACTAGAGTTTCTGATATTGTGTGTGGTGCTGATTATACATTTAATATCTTGCTAGGCAGGGCTTGCTCAGTTCACCAGTTCAGCCAATCCTGTTCAATTGATTAAAGATTATTTAATATGAAGAATTCAATGACTAGGAAAAGGAACAGTGGGAAATCTGAGGATACCATGCTTTAGAGCAGCTGGCAATGATTGGTGAAGACCAAGAGCTAGCAGCATCCATTTGAATTATACAGCCACTGAACACAATTTAACAGTTAAAAAAGTTGGAATAAATTCTGGATAAAGCGCAGCTATAACTGTACCAACACATACTAGAATGTTTTTACTGCCTCATTGTGTGATCTTTTTTTCTAATTGTTTGGGAGGGAACAAAATACTGTACATATTTTTTAAAAAGTGATTATAATCAATGCAACATACACTGTAAAAGTGTCATAAGAAAAAATTGCATAGCCACATTTGCTATGATCTCAAGACATTTGAGCCACTGCATTAGAGACTCATCAAACTTTGACTCTGTGTTACCTTCATTTATATAACTACAATTGGTTAGGCATGATTTCATTTACTCACGAGCAGAGATTTATTTTAAACAAGACTGTTTGTGACCAACCCTACTGACATCACTAGTCTTAAAAGAGGATTTATTTACACTGCAGCAATAGCCAGGTTCAGACAAAGAAATACTACACACAGTCAAATATAGACTCCAAATATTAACCAAGGATCTGCTCTTTATATGCTGTTCAATGACTGTGAAGCTTAAGGTTATATAACTCATGTTATAAGGACACTTATTTGAGCCTTAAGCTGAGCACTTTCCATTGTCACTACAGATCACTATAATTTTCTTTGAGAGCCATTGTGTTTCTATTCTAGTCCAATGTCCCTCTTATTGGCCGTATTACAATCAACTTAAAACAGCATATAAATAAGAGACCTTTTACACACAAATGTGATATTATAAAGGGGCTGTCATTAACCACTCTTTTTAACAACAGAACATTCATAGTTCTTTATCTTTTCATACTACTTAGCCCAAATTTCTGTGAAATATAGCTTCAGATTTTATTTAAGAACTTTAACCCATGCAAATTATTATTATAAATAATTATTTAAGGAATTTGGAAAATGTGATAACTTAAGCTCTTAAATAATCATAACTACAACAATGTTAAAATATGAACAAATTCATATTTTGCCTTCTTGCTTTCCCTTAAATAGAAGGCGTTAGTTCATTGATATGTTTGCAATTTCTGGTTAAAATGGTCTCTCTGACTTCTAAGCATTGTGACATTTTCAAGTGAGAGATTCATACAAACAGATGTTTAAACACAACAGGGGATGCACTTTACGCTGAATGTGGGTGATAAATTGAGGAGCAAGTAATTTGTTTTAAGATTTTTAATCTCTTACCCTTTCTTGTTCGAGCATTAACTCAGATAATGACCAGATGCAAGACTGGAAATCGGAGTCAGGTTCACACATTTATAACAGCTGTACTAAGATACTGATCTCTTGGGCAAAGGAAAGCAGCAGGCACTTAAAACATCTTCGAGAAGAGATCAGAACAGGGAATATATAAAAACTTCTGCAGACAAACACTGAATATTGCTCATTAGCATTTGGCTTTAGACATTTATTTTACTCTTTCTTTGTGCATAATTGTTACTGCTATAGTGATAACTTTGAGTAGCAAAACATAATTCTTTTTAGCACATGACCTTGTGGCAGTTGTAAGTATATGGTTCTCAATACAGCAGGCATCACAACTTTACATCACAGCCATCTATATGGCTTCTAATTATTCTAAGTTGCAAAAACATAGGTGTCTCAGTCATTGAAAGAAGAGCTCCCAGGCGAAGGAAAACTAGGGGCAGCTTCATAAAGTTTATAGAGGTCAGGAGGGACAAAATATATTGTATCAGCATATCATCATTTGTCTGAGGATTATTTGTCACCACCACCTCTCATATTAACAAGGATGAAGTTATAGTATTTAGGCAATATGCATCTATAATGTTATCAGTTTTAGAGAATCCTAACTTTTATTTATAATATTTACAAGTGCTTCTAGTACTAAATGATTTTTTTCTCCTGCAAAACTATTATAAGAAATGATCAGGGAGAATTACCTAGAGCCCTTCCAAAGATTCAATATCTCTTCTTCTGCTCTGGATAACCCCTGACGCTACAGTAGCTATCAGCTATCCTTAAATGGGCATGCAGAATTGCTTGCAGTGTCTTTTGCAATATCTGTGCACCCACCGCAAGCAAGTGATTAAAGTTGCCTTAACTAGTATTAAATCGGTTAGCAGGACTTTGACCCCAGTTTCTACATCTGCACCCAGGGCTAGGCCACACTAGCGCGTTTTTCACGAGTTTGCGCACGCATTTTTGCCCAAGATTGAGACCGCGGTTTTCGCTAAAATGGAAATCACAGGAAACTCGAAATTCCCACAATTTCCGATGCGCATGCGATTGCGCATCCGTTCATGTTTTGGTAACCCCCCACCTCTATTTAGGCTTGGTTTATTTATTTATTTATGTGAAAATAAAGAAACCAAGCCTAAATAGAGGTGGGGGGGTTCAACACCAACTGTCTGCCATGTACAATGCTGTTTTGACACCTTACTCTGGGCGTTCCTATAACACCTCTTAGCCACTATCCAATCACGCCCTTAACACTTGGCTGTGATATGCTAATTGGGATTTTCCAGGGTACATTGCCACAGATTCTTGTACAAGTCATTCTGAATTGAGAAAGCCAGTCGGATGACTAGCGAAACGTCTTCAAGAACTAAACTTCAAGTCCAGTTGATCTTATTGAATACAACAGATAAACCCACTTTAGTACCACTTAAAGCTTTACAGCTATTTGTTATCGTGTGCTCCACGCTATGTTCTAGTTTTTAATTGTTTTGTAGATTACTTTATTTAATGTTATATTACATACTTGCTAAAATGTGTTATTGTGCTGCTAAATGTCTTGCTTTTTGTGGGTTAGTTTGCATAAAGTAAGGCAATTTGTTTCAGCATCACCCTTATAACTGGGAACAAGACATACTGTAAAAGTGTGTCTGTAATCTTTGGAATGTACAGTAAGGGGCATACTTGTAACTTGAGCCCCAAGTAATGCAGTAATCCAGCCCAGTGAGATTAGATTTATATTGAGAAGTACACTGCCCAGAGAAGTGTAGGCTTTCATGGTTAGGCAATATAAGCTCAAATGTGCAATGATTTTATTTTTATTTTAACCTTAAGTGTTTCATTCAGGCTAGAGGCTCCAACAGTAAACTGTTAAAGCATTATAATTAAAATGGATGTATTGAAAATTTTTCTTTTAACAATTCATAGCAGAACTGTTGTGATGTGTAATGAAATAAAATGTAATGTAATGTAACGTACAGGGTGATGCACAGAGACCTGCAACCCGGTGCAAACAGCCCAGCAATGTTATATGCAGATAGCGGCTCTCAGAGCTTCGCTAACGGGCGTTTTTCTATTACGCAACTTTTAAATCTAGCTATTAGCTGGTGGTTTAAGTGTTGCTATAGAATGCTGCTTTCGGCATATAATTTTCACTAGCCACGCAGCCGCTGCAATGAAGGAGTTTAAGTCACGCTAACCGATATAACATCGGTTAGTGGGACTTAAACTCCAAAACACAGTACCACACAGTATCTCATATATATATATATATATATATATATATATATATGTCACAAAGTCCTGTGAGTGCCCTCGCTGTGGTGAGTTTTATATATATACTCACAGGACTTAAATTTGTAACTTACTGATTTCAATACAATTCCAATTGATCTCACCATCTTAAAGGGCCGTAAGGACACCACCCCACCCCGGAATCCTTAACCCTTACTGTGCTACCTCTACCTAACACATATTAAAATCATGCGATACGTGCCTAGTGAAAACACAAATATTTACAACTTGTAAAAACATAGAGGTTGAAATCAGATCGCTGAGGTGGAATGACTGGTCTAACTTTGTCCTTGCAAAGTCATTCAACCTCAGCGATCTGGTTTCAGTCTCGATGCTTTTATAAGTTGTAAATTCACTAGGCACGTATCGCATGATTTTAATGTGTTACCTAGAGGTTGCATGGTAAGGGTTAAGGATTCCGGGGGGTGGGGGGGGTGGGTAGGGGGGGTTCTAACACTCATTCAGTATGTTACAAATTTGTGTTAAAGTCCTGTGAGTGCCCTCGCTGTGGTGAATTTTGTATTTTTGCTTAGAAGTATAGCACCGAGGCATCATGGATTTGGACATATATATGTATATTTATATATATATATATATATATCCTTTATTAACATAAAACTTTACCTACAATACATTTGCTCCCTATATGCTGCATGCAAACAGATTTTTTTTTTCATCTTTCCATTAGTTTTTAACATACAACCACTTACTCCCACTCTATTAATTTATTGAATATTTTTCTTCAACAGATAATATGAGGAATTACATGTGCAATGCATTAGCAAGAAATGCATCATTAAACGATGGGAGAAAACCTGTCTGCCTCTGCTAATTCTGTAACTTGCACCACCCATAGAAGTAGCAGTCATTTTCCTTTAGTAGGAAAAAACTAGCAACGGAAAGTATAAACTTTAAATCTGGCTTGAAAGTATTTATTTTAGAAGGGAATTTGTCTGTACTGCAGTATTTAAAACTCAATCTGTTATGGCAATGAAAGAGGAAATTGTTTTTTTTTTTTACTATAGTTACTCTTTAAATATGGCTGCCATGGGAATAAAAGTGTAGCTCAGTAGGTGTGTGTACCTATGTACGGTTGAGGGGTAAAAAAAACCCTACCTTTTTGATGATTTTTCAAAATTACATTTTTGACTATAGTTACGATTTAAGTATGGCTGTCAAGGGAATGAAAGGGTATGAAAGAAGGTGTGTGTACATGTGTCAGGTTGGGGGTTTGTTTTTTTGCATTTATGAACATAAAACTAACTTTTTTGATGATTGATCAAGATTTTATTTTTTGACTATAGTTACCCTTTAAAGTATGTCCGCCACAGAAATGGAAGGGTAGGTCAGTATGTGTGTGTACCTGTGTCTGTGTGGGGGTATCAGTGTTTGTGTTTATGAAACTAACTGTTTTGATCACACGAAAATCTTGAAATGTTCACATTTGAGGATCGTTCCCATTCTAGTCAATGGGAAAAAGAAGATGAATAGGAGGAACACGAATTTGGCTCTTCAAGCCAAATTAATTATAAAAACAAAAATGGGCTAATTCTCATGTTTTATGTATGCTATATATTTGATGCTATTGCACTTTTTGGAAGAAACACTTATTCTTCTTTCTATATGTGTTTATATACCAACAAAACCTACCAAGCAAACTCTTGCTACAATATTGATTTATTTGTGTTCCATTACACCAGTTTTCACAAGCTACAATGACTATGGTAGAGACAATGTAGGGAAGTTACTGTTCTAGAATTAGACACAAACAAAACTAGACATAAATAAGAAGATTCACCCAGAGCTGCAAGCGGATTTACCAGAGGCTTCACAGTGCTGGGTGAATCTCACCCGCACGTAAGTATTTTATGCCAGCTGTCGTTAAATACTAACGAGAAACAGGCACGCAGCCTGTTGTAAATAGGCTTGCGAAGGCTGCGCGAGAGTCTCTTCCAGTACTTTGAAGCTTAAACCGAAGCTTAAAGTCACGCTAACTGATCATAAATAGATAGATTTTAAGAGCAGGAGAGATGCGGTGCACCTTCGTAAATGAAGCCACTAAACTATTAAGAATAAACAGTGAATTGCCCATTATTAGCTGAATCTAATGGTGTGCCACTTGGCTGCATATTCTCTCCCAAGGTCAAAAATATGGTAAACAAAAATCAGTTGATGTCATACCATATTCTTTCCTGTGGCCAGAAGTTTAAAAAAAAATTGAAAATCTACAGGCGAACCTATTAGTCAATGGGAGAAAAAATCTGCACAGATCAGCCTAAATATAAGGTAAAATAGCAATGGTAACTTACTGTAAATGGTACTGGGACCTGGGAAATTATTGTTTTTTGTGTGGTCATATGATTGCAAGCATTGAACTATTAACCAATCACAATTAGATTAGGTCCTTCAGCAAACCTATATGAAAAAAGCAAACTACCATGGAACTCAGAAGTCATTGGAAGAAGAGGGAAGAAAGAAGACTTTGGATGGAGAGGTCGGCAAAACCGGCAACGTTGCTGTCGTGTCGGACACACTACTAAGTGCTGGGGAGGGGGGTCCCGGTTTGAGCTGCAAGACCCCTTAAGTCCCAAAAGGCACTTGTCAGTGCCACAAGGGCCTTTTGAAGGGCACTTCTAAGTGCCTGGGAGGTGGTCCTGGTTTTTGAGGTGCGGGACACCTTAAGCCCCCAAAGGCCTTTCCAAGGGGGACAATTAGCTACTGTAGGAACTTTTTACTGAAGGTTAGATTCACTAGTAGTCTGTAGCTAATTCTGATTCAGCACAGGTTAGAAAAGGGGGCTCCTGATGTTTGGACCGGATGTGTGACCAGTGCACATACACACAGTAGATTGAATGTATAGAATTAGAAACTCAAACCAGTTATGAAATCAGAATTGGTATGAATAGTTAGCAATCAGGGATACTTAATCCTGTATAACCAAGTACAAAGCAAGGTGTATGACAGAAAAAACACACCTTCCAACACTGGTGAACAGATTGCTAGGGCATGTGAGGGACCTATCAAAGCTCTGTCCAGTATCAGCCTGGATTATCCAGGACACTAGGACAAGCCCTTCAGACCGGACATGTCACAGTCAAACCAGAATCGTTGTGGAGTATGTAAAAAAGGAATTTTGAGGTAGCTGGGATCTAAGCTACTGTTTGTCACCACAGTACAAAACAGATTTCGACAGAAAGGAACTGGGATGCAGATGCTATTAAATGTAAGTATTACCAGCTTCTGAGTGGGATTTTCTTTATGCTTACCATTTTTCCTAAAGGTCTTTCCTTTACCCTGAATGATATAAAACAAGCACATGGTGCTTAACACTGACAGCCAAGAACAAAATCATGTTTTGTTTATACATCAGATACTAAACAGCTGCTCCAAGGTATTGCAGACAGATGTTCCAAAATGATATTCAACATTATGCTTAGTTTCAGATTCTACCGAAATGGGACATAATCAACAATGACTTTTTTTATCACATAATGTATTTTTTAAAAATCCTAATAAGATTTTTAGTAATGTTAACACAATACCTTATTACATTCACCAAATGAAAAAACATTTTGTATTACACAAAAATTAAAAATTTTTGTGTACAGCTTTCTGCAGATTGTCCTTGCTTTCTCTGCATTTCCCAGCTATTTCATACTGTGTGAGTTCACTAAAGAATTTCAACAATCTATTTAGTATTAAGCAACTTGCAATAGGAACATGGGGTCTGGGGTTTCACAGCGTCACAGCCACTTCCTCAGACCAGTGAGTGGGTTGGGTGGAAAGGGTATAATTGTCTTTTAAATGTACCGGCTTGATACACATGAATTGTCCATGAGACAGAAAAGCAAATTGCTTTTGCAAACTTTGTATGGCTTAACTACCTTCTAATTTCAGATGTAATGTGTTGTGATCCATCCCCCACATACTGGGCGATTTCATACTTTAACAGGGGCATCTTACCTTTGCGAGATCCTGCAATGCAGTAAATTCCTTTTTGGAATTTAGATGATAGCGCAAAACTTAATTTAGCCTATATGAAAAAAGCTACACTGTTTCCACATTTTGGAAATAGCGCAGGCAGCGCAAAATTAGTGTTACATCCATGATACCTGATATACCTGATAATACATCAGGTAGCCTGAGTTTATTGCTAATTTGGACATTTCGTGGCCATTATGGTATCTCTCTCACAGTTTTTTCCTTTTTTGATGGCCGTCTCAGTGATTTAAGTGCTATAAATACATATATATTCACTCCCTCCTAACCGAGAGCTAAAAAAGGACTAGTTTACAACATTTAATGAGAGATTAAAGAGTGAGATAGAAAGGTTACAAATAGACATAAAAGTTCAGATAACAAGAAAATTCGCTTGTTACAATAATAATTTTTAAACATTTGGTAAGCCCCTTTTTTGTAGCCCAGAGCACCCCACCCCAGGAAGGTTATTAAACACAGAGAGAGAAATATCTGTTGTATTCAATTAGATCAACTGGACATGAAATGTAGTTCTTGAAGACGTTTCGCTAGTCATCCGACTGGCTTTCTCAATTCAGAATGACTTGTACAAGAATCTGTGGCAATTATGTACCCTGGAAAATCCCAATTAGCATATCACAGCCAGGTGTTAAGGGTGTGATTAGATAGTGGCTAAGAGGTGTTATAGGAATGCCCAGAGTAAGGTGTTAAAACAGCATTGTACATGGCAGACAGTTGGTGTCGAACCCCCCCACCTCTATTTAGGCTTGGTTTCTTTATTTTCACATAAATGGCCTCCTTAACACCTCTCTTGAACCAGTCACGTTCCTTCGCCAGTATGTTAACATTACAATCTTCAAAGGTATGTCCTTTATCCTTAAGATGCAGATACACGGCTGAGTCCTGACCCGAGGAATTGGCTCTTCTGTGCTGGGCCATACGTTGATGCAGTTGCTGTTTGGTCTCCCCCACATACAAATCAGAGCATTCTTCACTGCACTGCACTGCATATATGATGTCGCTTTTCTTGTGTTTAGGTATTGGGTCTTTCGGATGTACCAATTGCTGCCTCAGTGTGTTGTTCGGTTTAAAGCAGACAGGGATACGATGTTTTTTGAAAATTCTTCTTAATTTCTCGGAGACCCCTTCTACATATGGGATGACCATGTTCTTTCTCCTGTCTTGCTTTTCCCCTTCACTGTTGGTATTCGTGTTCTTTTCTTTCCTTCTACTTCTTTTGACAAAGGCCCAGTCTGGATATCCACAAGTTTTAAGGGCTCCTCTGAGATGTTTCATTTCTTTAGCCTTCGCCTCTGTGCTAGTGGGGATGTTCTCGGCTCTGTGTTGCAGGGTTCTGATGACACCCAGCTTGTGATCTAAAGGGTGGTGGGAGTCAAACATCAAATACTGATCTGTGTGTGTTGGTTTTCTGTAAACCTCTACTTCCAGTTTACCATTTTCCTTAACTTCTACCAAGCAGTCCAAGAAAGCCAGTTTGTTGTTTAGTACCTCTTCCCTTGTGAATTTAATGTTTTGGTCCACCGCATTAATGTGTTCTGTGAAAGCTTGTACTTCCTTCTGTGAAAATAAAGAAACCAAGCCTAAATAGAGGTGGGGGGGTTCGACACAAACTGTCTGCCATGTACAATGCTGTTTTAACACCTTACTCTGGGCGTTCCTATAACACCTCTTAGCCACTATCTAATCACACCCTTAACACCTGGCTGTGATATGCTAATTGGGATTTTCCAGGGTACATAATTGCCACAGATTCTTGTACAAGTCATTCTGAATTGAGAAAGCCAGTCGGATGACTAGCGAAACGTCT
The DNA here is from genome assembly GCA_019447015.1 of Hymenochirus boettgeri. Taxonomy (NCBI): domain Eukaryota; kingdom Metazoa; phylum Chordata; class Amphibia; order Anura; family Pipidae; genus Hymenochirus; species Hymenochirus boettgeri. The sequence goes on from CM033472.1 coordinate 107,727,716, forward strand.
TCAAGAACTACATTTCATGTCCAGTTGATCTAATTGAATACAACAGATATACCATGACCTGGATGAATGAGAACCTTCACAAGCACACAGAGAGAGAAAAAAAAAGGAGAGAGGAACAAGAGGAGGAGGAAGGGCCTCACCGCAGTTTAAAAGAGGTGGGGTAACAAGAAAGGGAACAATTGGAGGCAAAATAACAGGTAAACCATAGGGCATTGCAAGTGGTCAATCTTTCTGGAAAAGAATTGGAGGAGGCAAGCCTATCATTGTTATTGAACGGCTTATCATTTGCTGCTACCAACAAATAAGATAAATTTGAGTTCAGGGATATTTATCTTTTCGCCAGAAAGTTGACACTTAGCAAGTTGAATGATAATGAGATGATTCAGAAATTTAACATACATAATAAGAGGTGTTTATTCGATTTGGAGGTCCTCATGGATCAAAGTGGGTATCATAGTAAAAATGATGAAGATGAGGGACATACATGGTTAACCAACTTCAATCTGGTTTTTATCCACAGCACCCCAATCTAAAAATGTTTGTGACTTGGGTAGAGCAAGATGTTATGGATATATGCCGTGTTGGGGAGATGATAATTTACAAAAAGACAAATGGCTTTTGAAGAAAATATACAGAAACCAAAACAGCTGATAAGTGGGGGAAAGCTATTATCAACACTAAGGATAAATATAGGAAAGAGACGCTAAGACAACTCAATGATAATACCCAATATTTGAAAGTCAGGGGAACCCAGTGTACAAAATTTAAAGTATAAAACAACTAGTAGACGAGGCACTCTCCGAAAAGCTTATTAGCGATTAGGATTGAAATGTAAGTTACAATAAACAAGTGAAGCTACCAAATTTTTATCACGTTTCGTAAGATGCATAAGAACAAAGAAGAGCCGCTGGATGCTAATCATTTTGGCCATTGAGGTCTACAGAGTTGACCCTGGCATTTATGGATACTGAGAAGGTTTACAACAGTTCTTGCGCCGCCATAAGGTGTGTCTGATCATATGTCCATATATACGTATCATAGGTAATATTTTTGGGATTTGCAGTTCATATTTTTTTGGTGTGTCCATATGAAGTGATTTCAGGGGTTAACTAATCCTTTCTTAGCACTCGGTTTGGTGGGAGTGAATATATGTTTTTATACCACTTTTTGGGGTGTGAAAATATTGGTTGGAATGTGATAATGCTGTGCTGGATGGAGATATGGGTGTGACCCCTGGCACTACCCTAATAATATGTAATGTATCCAAGGGTAAGTCGCCTGTGCCGACCATAAAAAAAGAATAAGGTATTGCTGTCTTACTTATGATGTAAGTCCGGGATGTTTTTTGGCCAATAATTGGTTTTGTTTGTTTAAAATATGTTTCTTAGCAAGATAATTGGATTGGTAGGAATAAAGCATAGGGATCACAAACCATTACAAATTTAATTGTTTCCTCTACCAGTATTTATTTATTTTGTATCAGACTAGCGATATCTTAGCAGCTGTCCATAGGAAAAAAAGAAAAATTTTTTCCTGCAGACAAAACATTTGGAAACGCTGGTAAAATGCCTGTAAAATGGCCAAATACAGCTCCTCTGAACGTAGCCTTAGAACTGTCCAGTGCTACTTTTTTTTTTTGCACTCTTCTAATCCACCATGGTCTCTTCTTTGAATCCTACTGTAAATTTTTGCAATCTTTTATGAAACATTGAAGTCTGAAAACATTTTCAAAACATTACAAACTCTTTGTAAATTGTGTATACCTCTCAGGGGGATAATCCCAGAAGAAAAAAAGCTTTCAGTAGTGCTAAGAACAATTTTCTAAGAAATATAAAACAACTGCTGTTCCACAGTCTATTACAAAACAATTTAAATGTAAACATCACAGAGAAATGGTTACAAGAATATAAACTTCAGTTTGGAGGAGGGGGGGGGGGGAAAGAAGCACAAAATAAGCCACATTTTTGGCTAAAACATGGAGCTGAAAACTTTCAGCCGTCATATTGGGTATAGGATGAGGTGATAATATGCCGTGTATCGTTTTAATAGAATGGTCATTTTAGACCCATTTATATACATCTGAAAGATAAGGGGACATGTGGTGATTACTTATATCTTCAGTGAATGCTTATAAGATACACACTGAGATAAACCTATGCAGAAAATAGTACAAATTGCTGATATTGTTCATCAGTTTCTTCCTGGCGAGTACTGTGCTAGGATGATATTACAGTACAATAAGTGCCCAGGGAGGAGAAGGAAAAATATATAGGGATTATAATTTGCTTTGATGACTTTTCAACAAATGGAAAATGTATACATTGTCACTATGCATTAAACCAAAAGAAAAAGACTTTTATTTTAAGTCTGCTGTCCATATTGCAGAAAAAGATGTAATGTAGTCTAAAACGATGGAACAATTACTTAGAAATAAGCGAGAAGTTTTCCGAACTGATTGAGTAAAAAACGTTAACCCTGTTAAAGTAAGATAGAGGTTTCTTATCACAGAGACTCAAAAAACCCAACAGATATCACCGTAGCCCTTTATTGTATCCTTATTCCATCTCTGTTGTTAAACCTCAATCTTGTACTATGAACCAGAAATTAAAAAGGATCTCTAAATAGAGCAGCAGCAGCAACCTATCAAAGTACCCACCTTTTAGTAAGACAAGTTAAGGAATGCAATCTGCTTTGATTCAGGAAGAAATCCCTGGATTTTTGCCACAGCATCTGATCTGATTGGGACACACTTAATAATTAGCAGGGCAGCACAGATTGCAATTAAACAACATTCATTCTAATTTAGCCATGCTCCATTGCAAACCTGATACAATGAAATGCAAGTTTGGCAAAAATAATTGTTAAAGCAAGAAATGCATATAGAAAGCCCTACATATTGCTGTAAATACACTGGCCATGCCCCCCCCCCCCCCCCAAAGCCAGGTGTTTCTAAACCCTTATCCCCAAAGCTAGTTGTTCCTGGAACCCCATTCCCAAAGCTAGGACTCTCGGACACATCCATTAAATCAGGCTGCTCTTTCTATGTATAGTAAGGCTCCCTGCTTAATACTCTGGGCTACCAAATCTTCTGATCGGCTAGGGACACACATAATAAATGTTATGAGCAGTGATGCACTGATTGCATTTAAACAACATTACAAATACACAAGAAGTAATGCAATTGCTAACATTTTGTGTTTGCTGAATTAGTAATACTAGTCATAGGGGGAGTCCTGGGTTTAATCCTAAACTGGTTTCAAGGTTTTGAAAATTTGCAGATATGATGAAAATTTTGAAAGTATAACTTGAAAATGAGAAAGTATGTGTCGAACTTTGAAATTTTCCGATTGTTGATGACAATTGTCTTCAATTGAATTTAAAGCAGAATTCCGACACAAATAAAGAAATATTGTACATTGATGAAAACAAAATAAAAAAAAAGAAAAGAAATTGTTAAGAACTAAAAATGTAATATGTCAACAGCCAAGCAAATATGAGTTACAAACCATCAGAGCAATCTATTCGCATATAGAACATTCCATCAACATACTACATGTTTTTTATTCTAATGGCATATGAATCAGGACATTTACAAGCATATTCTAATGGCAAGTAAGTACCTTTTTGTATGTTTCCCAATGGGTTTTAAATCAGACATGATACTAGCATATCAGATGTCAAACGTAGATGGAAATAATTTGCCATCATACAGCATTTAATAGTGCCAAACAGCACATGCAGGTGAAAAATACAGATCTGAATGTCCTTACTGGATTTGTTATATTATATGCCACACATAATAGCTACTTATCGTTATCATCCATTACCCACAAGAGAATAGGGATGTGGAAATGGAGTTATTTTCAAGAGATAAATAATGTTATAATATTATTCAAGTAAAACTTACTTCAGAATAATCAGGCTTCCCTAGCTGCATTTTAATTTATATTGTGTCATCTGCTGTGCTCCGGAGGAAGAATTGCCACCATTAATTGATTTCTTTCTAAATAATTTTGCAGTAATCTATACTACATTTAATTTAGTGCAATGTTATCCCCATCGTATTTAGATTAATTAGAAAAAAGGATATCCAATCAGCATGCAATGATTGGATTATTTTGTTGATCACTAACGAAGTCTGAAAATTTGGTAGATTTTTTTTTTTTTTTAACATAAAAAGAATCTTTTGTAACATGTTTGTAAAGGTTCTTATTCATCCAGGTCATGGTTAATCTGTGGTATTCAGTTAGATCAACTGGACTGGAAGCAGGGCTGTCCCTATGGTTTATGGCACCTGAAACAACTTTTCAATGATGCCTCCAGGCCATGGAAAAGTGGTTTGTGTGGGGGTGTGGCTTATTTTGCTTTGCATGGCAAAACTTTTGGACACCAGTAACACAAAGAAACTGGTTCTATGACACCAGAACCATGTTTGGCACAAAGACACTGGTTCTATAATTAGCAAACTGGCACTAAAACATGTTTAGCATGCACAAAGACACTGGTTTTATAATTGGCAAACTGGCACTGATAACATGGTTTACACATAGATACTGGTTCTTTAGTTGGCAAAATTGCACTGATAACATGGTTGGCACAAAAACACTGGTTCTATAATTGGCCAACTGGCACTGATAACATTGTTGTCACAAAGACACTGGTTCTATGATTGGCAAACTGACACTGATAACATAGTTGGCGCAAAGACACTGGTTCTATGATTTGAAAATGGCCCTAATAACATGGTTGGCACAAAGACACTGGTTCTATTATGGGCAAACTGGCATTGATAACATGGTTGGCACAAAGACACTGGTTCTATGATTGGTAAACTGGCATTGATAACATGGTTGGCACAAAGATACTGGTTCTCTCATTGGCAAAATGGCACTGATAACATGGTTGGCACAAAAACAATGGTTCTATGTTGGCAAAATGGCACTGACAACATGGTTGGCACAAAGACACTGGTTCTATGTTGGCAAAATGGCACTTATAACATGGTTGGCACAGACACTGGTTCTATGTTGGCAAAATAGCACTGATAACATGGTTGACACAGACACTGGTTCTATGTTGGCAAAATGGCACTGATAACATGGTTGGCACAGACACTGACTCTGTGTTGGAAAAATGGCACTAATAACATGGTTGGCACAAAACAATGGTTCTATGTTGGCAAAATTGCACTGATAACATGGTTGGCACAGACACTGGTTCTATGTTGGCAAAATGGCACTGATAACATGGTTGGCACAGACACTGGTTCTATGTTGGCAAAATGGCACTGATATGGTTGGCACAGACACTGGTTCTATGTTGGCAAAATGGCACATGTTTAGCACAAACAGCAACCGTGTTTTCAGTGCCATTTTGCCAAAGACACTGGTTCTTGGCAAAATGGCTTTCATGTGGTTGGCACACAGAGACTGTACAATTCCTTTAAAACAGTGAGTCATAGTGACAGTCAAAATACATGCAAACAAGGCTAGGCAGCACAACAATTACCACAGATGATCCTTGGGCTGCTTGGAACCTTCTCACCCCTCCCCCTCTCCTTGTGATACTCGATTTGAGGCCATTTGATACTCCATTATGAAGACCTCCATACAGCTCTTCTTGATGACTCTGCCCCCGTTGTGTACGTTTTGTACATACAGGGTCTGGCAGGGCTGCTGTGGTAGCCCGACTCCAGGCAGAGCAGAGGCAGCCAATGCAGAGAACAGGGGAGCTGGCAGATATCACATCACAGGAGGTGGATGTCGGTGAGGTGTGTTAGAGGGAAGAGGAGACAGGAGGGAAGTGATAGGCAGCTGCGATTAAGGTAAGGTGCCTTTAGTTGACAGATAGAGGCTCCGGTACTGCCCCCCCACACCGGAGCCTGATGGGACCAATCAGGCATGGGAGGATGAGGATCACTGAAGTTCCTTTGTGCTGCCGGGAGATGCTGCGATGCGCAGCGCGCAAGTAAGGGGGAAAAAACAAAAACATGACAGCCGCTGCCTTTCTAATCTAGCAGGAGCTCGTGCCATGAGCAATTTATTCATATTGCTTAATGGCAGGAGCGGCCCTGACTGGAAGTTTATTTTTTAAAGATGTTTTGCTAGTCATCCGACTGGCTTTGTGAAACCAAAATGGGTTGAGAACTGAGAAAGCCAGATGGATAACAAGCAAAACGTCTTCATGAGTAAAGCTGGGTACACACCATATAATAATTCGGACTGACCAACCTTTAGTGTTTTGGTTGGTCGGGACAAATTATTGTATAGTTTCCTCTGTCGGCTGCGACTGACTGCTTATTCGTCTGAAACAGACGAATGCGCAATTGGACATGTCAGAAAACTACATGCATCAAACTGTCGGTTGCAGCCACTAAAATTGCCAAACAGTCTGTCAGAAGGAAGCATCACTTTAGGGCTAGGCCACATCAGTGCAATTTAACATGCAATCCACAAGTTTTAGCACTATCCAGCACTAAAAACAGGAGTGCTATGTCTGGACATCCCTGACATACATAAATTGTGTAGACCTAAGTAGAATGCTGCATATTTAGCACAACTGACAAACTCCCCAAAAGTGTCAAACATCATTTGCAAGAAGCAAATTGGAAAGAGGCATAATGTCAACTAAACAAAATAAGTAATTATAAAGGATATCTACAATGTATTCCAATGTGCAATAAACTAAATAATCAGAAAAAATAGGTTTCAATATGTAACCAATGGCTCACCTGCCTATGGCTTTTTTTGTAATCAAAACTGACCAATCAGAAAACCAATAGTTACTCACTAGGAAGAAACAGAAGAAATCAGGTTATTCTACAGGTTTACAGAATTACCTGAATTCAGAGTGATGACCTCTGAAATGTTGCTGATTTCATATACATTTATCTTACTGTACCAATTATAGAATTTATTAGGATTAATTTGTAATTTTAGTTGTAGCTCTCCTTTAACCAAAGAAATGTAATAAATCTATATTAACTTTATTAGCTTATTGGATACTTTGTGCATAGTACACAAGAATATCATCATATCATGCAAACAAGGACAGAGACTTCAATGGCTATATATTAAAAAAAAATCTTGGAAACTAAAGAAACACAATTATAATAAATAGTGCTTATATAACAAATTCAAGAATTGCTTTAATTGAGATGAAACTGACTTTTGTTGAAAATCCAGAGTGCCTTTCGTGAAGGGTTAAAAGTATGTTATTAAAATACTTTGAATATGAGTGTTCTTGTCCTTAATTACATAGTAATCCATTATGCAGTTGATGCAGTGGGGAACATTTATTCTACAGTGAAGTGTGTTAAAGTCTAAGGTTTACTTTTCTCTACAGAAATTTTTTTTTGTCAGACTGTAGCATATGGATTGTGCAGCTGTCTATATATACCTAGACATTGAATACAGCACAATGAGTGTCAAATACCTAATCCTTGGGATCAATATGCTCTTATTGGTGTAATCATTACACACTACAAGACAACGGCCTGCTAAATATATATCCATTGAATAGGAAAATTGATTGTTATGGCTTGTAATGCATTATATTATTTTACTTACACATTAATTGTGTCCAGTCCAAATTTCAATATAAGAAGCTAGCAGTGACAGAAAGCAACACTTACAAGCATTAATATAATGGCACTGACTCACATTCTGTACAATTATTTTCTGAATAAAATAAGCATATTTGATCCTTAACCAACCCAAGGATCTATGTTTACATGTTTAACATTCATTAACAATATTTACCAGCAAAAATAAGAAATGTTTATTTCACATAAAGCATTATCTTTTTATTTTAAATAATAAAAACATATTCCCTCTTAATAACAAATGTTATTCTTTGCCAGTAGTTGTAGTTATCTTCCATGAAAGATAAGATATTTCTAATATCTCCGAACTAGTTAGGCTTAAATAAAAGCACTTCCAACATACCATTAAAATTAACCCTGGATTTTTGGGTTATTTTGCTGGAATAGTATAGCAATATAATTTCCTGAACACTTCCTGCTTTCAAGAGGTTTTAGCCATGTGACCAGTATCCACCTGCATTAATAGTCATCCCACTCCCCCACCAACTGTAATGTTTTGTCCAGTTACTTCATCTCTTTCCAAGCACTCATGCTACTGGAAGAAGTTTGAACATTACCTACAATGTAATTTCTCACAGGCTGCAGACAGAGATGTGATTGAGCCTGTGACTGCAGGCTTTTATTTAACTGTAACTTGAAGATATAGTTGCCCTTTAAACTACAGCTTACATCGTGTGAACATACATTTTAACATTCTCCAACAATATATGGCAGTCATTTTGCCGCTTATTGGTTAGAGCTACAAATAATGCTTTTCTTTGCAAACCAACTCCTACTGCTCTTGCAAATATAATAACTTTAATGAAATGTTTATCATTTTCATTTGCTAACAAACCAATTGAATTTTCCCATTGATGTCCCCATTCTTTAGAAGTAGTTTTAGTACAATCTATTATCCTTTTATTCCTTTGACTGACTTATCTTCAAACAGTGATTTAAGTCAGTATTTCAGGACACAGCAAGCCCATTTTTCAGGTGCATTTTGTATGGTTTACAATCACATACAAAAACTGAATTGTTATCGATTGCACTGAGCTGTCTGTGGTGCTGAAGCCACCACATGGTTTTGTAAGTGAAAGAGATGTATGATGTCCTTTAGCTGATGGACTCTTATAGAAAAGATAAACTATGTCAGTGTAAACTCTAATAGTGAGTTTCAAAACAAAACTAAAAGTGAAAGAATTTCCAGTTGAGAATAAAAGCATGGCAAAGTGAAGCAGACAGGATTAGCATAGAAACATGTGTGTTCCATATTAATATATACATTAAATCGATCATTTTAAAAGTCTAAAAAAATATATATTTCTTTTTTTAGGTAGGTGAAAGGATTTTATCATCAAAATTAAAATTGTACTTATTATTTACATCAGAAACTTCATTCATTGATTTGACTTGGCTTGTATGCTAAACCTAAATAAGGAGAAATAATTTGCATTTTACAAAGGGTTTTTACATAGATAAGTAAAATTTTCTCCTGACATTCATACAATGTTAGAACTATCATCTGGGCGGATCATTTGCAATTGGGAAGGCAGATCCAGAAGCAATGCAACCCCTCAGAATCAGGACTGTTTTGCCTAAATTGGAAATGTTGGAAGGACTATATAAATCAATAGAGCGAAGAATATGGTGTAGCTAGAGTTAGAACATCTGTTAGCAAATGAATGCAAGCACAACATTATAACCAGTGTGCTTTCATGGCCAAGCCAAGTTTGGTGTATCCAAGGAATGATAATGTTTTATTAGCATTATTTATTAGTTCAAGTCAACAACCACACCATAAAACAGATGCCAAATATACACTAAACATAAATATATGCTAATATATCTACAAGCCTCTCAGCTATGAGCAATGGTCTCAGATAATGAGGAAGGAAGAAGCCAAAATGCTTACAGCATGCAAATGTAGATGATTTAAATCTATGTTTGCATATGTGTTGCCAATGATGTGCAAATTGGCCAGTTTCCTTTAAATGAAATGTGTTAACAGTCTTTGAATTAAAGGACAAATATACTCAACTCGGCCAATCCTCTTGTTTGGTTTAGCCTCTAAGTCCTGTCCTTATGTCTAGAAGTTCTGGAATGCAGTTCCCTGCTTTCTCCTTCCAGTCCATGTACTAACCAATAGGAAGACACACTGTCAAAGGAGCATGAGAGAGGCAGGGAATATCACAGTGGCGATCAGAACTTCTAGAGGTAAGTACAGGTTTTAGAAGGTGAACTAGGGGTGACGACTTAGCAGTTTAGGTCCTCACATTGGGTACTTTTAAAGGGAGGGGGTTTGGCAAGGCCACTATAGTCCACTATAGTACTGCTGTAGCCTTATTGTTTTTTGGTATATAAAATGATGTTCAAAGTTTAATCTTAAGTTGCTCTCATACATTTCATTTAATACCAGGTTTTTTAGTGGTTACATACTGGGTAGAGATGCCCACTTAAGTCTAGCCATAGATTCGTTTAGTACCTAATACAAGAAGATGTGCAAATGTAAAAACTGTTGACATAATTGCAAGTTATAGGGCAAGATATGTGTGCCTATTGCTGGGATTAAATAACAGGTTTTTATTTAACTTTCTGTACAAATGCTCTTGACTGATGATGTGGGTTGGTACCTAACACTTCCATGATGATATATAAACCACAATTGCTCTGCAAAGTTTGTCTATAATTAGATTTAGCTTATTTCAATTTTTGAGCTTAGTTGACAGATTTATTTCTAGCTTTAGTGCATGACAGAAGAATAAAACGTGACGAGATCTCACAATAGAATATTTAACTTTTTTAAAAGTTACAAATCTCACAATATAACATCTTTAGTTTTATATTGTGCTTCTGTTTAATGAAGTACATCATTTTTTTTTTCAGAAAACCAGCGGCTTATCATTTTAGAACATTTTTTAAATCAATTACTAACCTACAGCACATACATTCACAGCACTTTCTTTATTTGTAATGAGTTTTACAGTATTGTCAGGATATAACATATATTTGTCCCACTGTCCTGAATGTGCTTTGTCCTAAGAGAAGTGGGACTTGAGTTCAGTCAATGGGCAGGTCGGTCAATGGGCAGTTCTAGAGAAAGTTAGTTTGTATATAGCATTTACTTTTATTCATCCATGTCTTTATTTATTTGTGCGTGTGTATATAAATATAAAATACAATGCACTCATGGGGACTTTTCATGAAAAGCACATTTTGTATACATTCATGGTTTGTGACATTTTTCAAGCTTGATAAGGACTGAAATGTTGCATGCACTTTAACAAATAAACTTTTGAAATACATAGACATGTCAGTTCACTGAAACGTTATTGATCATTATACATTATGATCAGATTATATATCAGAAGCATCTGGGTACCTTAAGTGAAGGGAGTATATATATATACTACCCCTGTAGTGGATTTCTATGGGAGAAACTTATAGCCTTACAATCTTACAGTTCCAGGAGGAGAAGGAAACCAGAAGCCACAACGGGGTAGGTTATAATAAATAATGCACCAGAACTGTAAATTAAAGGGATATTAAAAGTCACCTTGGAGTTCCCTGCCCTGTATAAAAGGTACTCGGCCTGCGGTGTCGTGCTTTTATATAGTCACGGAAATCCTCTGTGACTTCTAATATCCTTATAATTTACAGTTGGGGGTGCATTATCCACTATATAACATCCAATGCAATTCAATTCAGTTTATAACTGTGTATAATGGATCATAACCTAAAGTATTATGAAAAAAGCCACTGTGTGGAAATGTGTCCCAATATTTATATGTTTATGATAAGTTAATGCTGGCAGCATTGTAAAATATACTGTAGTTGAACATACAAAATGGCTTGGCCAACCGAATTAACCGATGTTATAACACTGCGTTCAAGTGCTGCTTTCCATCTGTGTAATGCTGTCTTTCTATTATTTGTGGTAGTTGTCAGAGGACTATTTTGTCTTTTAAAACTGATAATCATTTCATGTGTAGAGGGAATTTTATGGAGAAAGAGAGGGAACTCTGACTTTGCCATCTAAGATGTTTGTGGATAGACTACTCTAACAATCAGCAGTAAAATGAAGATAACATGTGAAACATTGATACAGCAATAAGTTCACCCAGCATCAGTAAAACCATTACACCATAAGCCTGGAACCAAGCACCAACTAATTTAATGAAACCCTTATCTTTATCTGCCGTGCAGAAAATCAGCATGTTGGTCATAACAATAAAAACAATAAACCCTGTAAAACAGACAGAAAATAATTGAAGTTTTATTTATTTGTTAGAAGAAGCCAAAATTCAACTATTAAAGTTCTGAAATTCGATGGCCTTATATTAAATATGGAGATTCTGGGCCTGGATAACTAGTTTTGTGAGAAATCCATAAAACAATGACTATTATGTTCTTTAGGATGCGATATCGCAGTGTCTAGAAGTTTTAACCTGCCGTTCTTACTCTGAACGTCAATAATGATATTTACCCAGAGGGGAAAGGAATATTGATTTTGATTACAGGCCTGAAATTTCCATTGCTTTAAACACAATTTGTTAACGTGAATATAATAAAGTCACTTTGAAAAAAATCCCACCACAACAACTGTAATAGCATTTCCTTCAAACTCTATGTGGAACTTAGGATGTAACACATTCCACCTGCTGCACTCAAGGGACTCTAGGAAACTGTATAAGCTGTTCATAATGAACATACTTTATACTAAGGCTTAAAACACATCCAGTCAGTCTTCACTTTTACAAGGCAAAATTTGTTTACATTTAATCAGGTTAAAGCACTAGAATGCATCATTAAATGGGACAGGTATAGAAAATTAACGCTACAGATGTTTGACTGTATATTTAGGCAGTTAATAACCAATCATCTGTTTCTATGCCTTCCTTTTTTTCCTCTTTTCCTCCCTTTTCTTCTTTCTCGCTCTGCTTTGCAAAGCATCTGAGAAATATCACAATTTGGAACATATTTAGGAAAACAAATGAGATGCTGCTTTATAGAAGTTTTCCTGACCTAATTTAACAGCAGAGTAATTTGGCAGAACAGTTTAACAGCTTCATACTGCACCAACTGCTTTGCCTTAACTAGAAAATAACATTACTAATCCATAGACACATCTAATATGGCAAAGGTGCATTTTGTTCATTTGTTTAAGATTAGCAAAACCCTTTGGTGTCCTTGCATTGCTCTTTTAGGCTGCATCAATGTCTCATTTACAAGTTGGTCACTCAGAACATAAATCTTTCAAACCTTTACTCTGGGGATCATGGGAGTAAGAAATTACTTCTTGATTCTTAGGTTTTGTGGGCAATGCTATTCAAATAGCATGAGACTGCAAGATGCCTTCTGTTATAAGAAGGTGTTTCTCTGCTTTTATGCTCAGTGAAGGGCTTTTTGCTTCTTTTGGCCCCTCTCTCCCTAAGCTTTCTAGCTGTCTCTTCTACTGTACACCCAAGTCCTACCCCATAGAGCCATGAATCTGTATCTTGCACTGACGAGATCTAACAAGATCGAAACACGTTGTGTCTGCAGGTCAGATGATTGGCTCTATATATTAAGCTTTATTGCATGTTATTAGCCAGTGGTTCTGGACACATGCATTAGCTAAGGGACATAAAGGAGTGTTTTGCATATCTCCGCCCCTTTACTCTGGGGATCATGGGAGTAAGAAATTACTTCTTGATTCTTAGGGTTTGTGGGCAATGCTATTCATATAGCATGAGACTGCAAGATGCCTTCTGTTATAAGAAGGTGTTTCTCTGCTTTTATGCTCAGTGAAGGGCTTTTTGCTTCTTTTGGCCCCTCTCTCCCTAAGCTTTCTAGCTGTCTCTTCTACCAAACATTTACCATGAAAGAGAATTTAAGACATTCCAATATAAAATGTTATTTACTACAGTGCTAATTTAAGCATTTTAAAGGGCCACCCCCAAAACTATAATTTCCCCCACTACTGGCCCCACTCTGTAGTGAATAAAAATCCTTACCTCACATCACAGCTCCAAATGGTTCTCCTGTAATTCCCCCCCAAATTCCCAAAAACTGGCCACCAGGAGGATAGCAGAGTCCATATAGGACCTCCTGTCTCTCCAATGGGAGAATTTTGTCCTGTGCACTGCAGCCCTCCCCCCTCCCTTTCGCTCCTGTTTTGCAATCCCTCCGCCTACTATAAAACTGCTTTGCCATATAATAGCTATGCTTCACCCAGCCCCAAACGCTATAAAGGATTTTACAGCCGTGATTGGCTGCCTCTCAGCCTATCATGGACACAACTGCCGATCCGGCCCCCTGCTTGCAGTTTCATGCAAGCAGAGGGCCTGTACAGTACGCCAAATGAAAGAGGTAAGGTAAGTAAAGATCGGGGGAGTTCCTGTAAAATCTTTTATAGCGTTTGGGGCTCTGGGAAGGAGGGAAGGATAGCTATTATATGGCAAAATTCTGAAAATGGGGTGGACATGCCCTTTAAATAGATCTAAAAATCCTAGGGGGGAAGCCGTAGTTTTTGGTTACCTGGCCGAGATCCCACAGTGTGAAAAACAATTTGCTAGATTCAACATTGAGGGATCCCATTCAGGTAAGCAGACCATGATAACCAGTTCAGTGCACTCTACCAAACAAGGGTGCAGACACCTGGAGCTTCCACCCTCGAAGGGATATAAATATCAAAGAAATAAGCATTAAAAAATAAACTCACTTGTTTTAGTATTAGTAATCAATGCGCACCACGCATTTTTATGCATGGTCACCAATAAGCACATGAATATATTTGGAGTGCGACCCTCAATGCTTATTTCTTTGAGACCCTGATAGAATAAAGTTAAGGGTTTAACTGTGGTGCGCTGTGCAAAGTCTAAATATTTGTGGACTTTAAGTAGGCCCAGTAAAGTCAGTGTAAAACACACAATAACCCAGTAGTACATTGGGTAGCATGGGTTTTCCACTGGATTTAACAATGTGAAGTAATACTGGATCTTCCTGCTAAAATCTAAAACATCATTGCTAGTTAAGTGCTAGAGGAAAGTAGGGGACATCAACAAACATGTCATCTGAATTAAGCCTATGCCTTTTAAGTTTCACTTTTGTTTCCTACTATTTTAATTAGCAGTAAGCTGTCAAAATAAAGGCTGAAGGGCTAGTAAATCAAAAATATATCCTGTCATTTCCCTTATACATATTAATTATCCATTCTATTTTAACAACATTCTGGCAAATCAATGATTATGGGGGTTTTCTGTACTGTTATAAGATTTGGTTTAATCTGACTGATCATTAAAAATAATCCAACTGTGCTGAAAACACAGCCAATGCTTATTCCTTCAAAGCATCATTGCTCTGCCCCCTCACTGCTGGCTTGAGCATTGGCCATTTGTATCCTACTGCTGAAATATAGCATAATGCCCCGTTTTAATAATTTTTAAAGCTAGCCACAAGTCCGAAAAGGAACATTTTCTTTCCCCAAGGTGTCCATAGGCAGAGGAAAACAAGAGAATGGTTGCAAGCTTTACAAAATAATACACTTTTGGGATGGGGCAGCTGATACAGCTATTGGCTCGTAGACAAAGACAGTGCAGTCAAGCAAGTGAAACTTAACAAGCCTATAACAACAGTTAGAGACACCATCCTAGGCTTTTATGGAAGCCACAGTTTTCTGTTAAGTGTAAAGCCCACTGTATATTGATATTACATTGTGTAGCGTGGGTTTAGTCCTGCCTTTTTTTGCATTTTCCGCTAAGTTTCTTAATTTCTGCAATCTCATATTTCATTGCTTCAGATAGTATTTAATTTTAGATTGTTAGATTGTATTCTTTAGGGCCTAAATTTGAATGTTAATTTATACAACTACTGAACTTTACTTAATTCTTCAATGCTGTGGGAATAGTGCAAATTATGTATGTATCAATGTAATCGTGCTGATAACAGTTTCAATAGAACATTCATTTATAATTCATATTTAGTAGAGAAATTAACCTTGTGCCTTGGACTCACCTATACACAGAACATACAGAAGACCATCCACTGTGTTTATTAAAGGTGATAACATATTTTTGATCTAATCACTTGACTATGAATTATTTAGATTATCTCTATATATTATCTATTTATTTAGAACTATATAAAAGTGCATTATTGACACCTTATCCTGGGTGTTCCTATAACACCTCACACCAATCACACCTTGCATTTAGAAGGTCCCTAACACCTGGCTGTTATATGCTAATTGGGCCTTTCCAGGGCACATAATTGCCAACAGATTCTTGTACAAGTCATTCTAAATTGAGAAAGCCAGTTGGATGACTAGTGAACCGTCTTCAAGAACTAAACTTTAAGTCCAGTTGATCTAACTAAATACAACAGATGATTAAAGAATAATTTTATTGCCTCAATGCATTTTTTAAATAGCTTTAAAAAGAGTAAAAGGTTTGCAGTTCTCCCCATGCATTTTTTTCTGGTTTCGAGCCTCTCTCTGCCTTCAATTAACTATGCTGTGAGAGGGGTGCAACAATTCTGTCTGCTTCTAACTGTCAATCAAAGCTAGAATGCGAGAAAACACTCCTCCACCCACCCATGATCAGCTTAATTATGTATATGGTAACCTAGCAACAGGACATTTCAAGTTGACTAGCAGAGGAGGAGGAGAGAGGTCGTAACATTCCCACCAGCCAATGACAAGTGTTATGTTAACCACAACCCTGGGCCAGATAAGAGGCAGGTTTTTAGCACTCATCTTTGCTGTGTGCTATCTAAGGGAGGGCAGCACAGTTGTAAATGTGAGTAAGCGATATTAGATGCTGAAAGTGTGGACATGAAATGGGGGTAATGTTATTTTTTTATATAGATATTGTTGTCCTTTAAACATTATTTACATAACGTATCATGGTGTGTTCCAGGGTACAAGATATATATTGGTTTTGTCCCTGAATGGTATGTTTTAAGGGATCTACTTCTCAACGCCTACTAAATAAACAACAAGAATCTTTCCAGAACATTGGAGAAGTCACTGCTGTTACATTGGGTGTGCCATGCTGTATTGTGTTCCAATGATTTTTGCACATAGAAGACAGACTGACATTACACTAATGTAATAGCTACTTCTTTAAAAGAAATTCCTTCCTGGAATTTCTTTTAAAGAACTGGAAGCCTCCATTCATAAGGCAAGGGTAAAAAAAAAAGGTAGTTTTAGAAATTACAGCTCTATATATTTTTGAAATCTGCTATGGCTGCAATGATATCAGATTTTGTAATCCACAACTTACATTACCAAAATCCACTCTCTGCGACCTGCCATTTGGAGAACAAGTTATTATCCTGTATAGTCAGTAATAGTTTTCTATCTTTAATCACATATTAGTTAAGATGCATAGAGTATCTGACCCATTAAAGAATTCACATCACCAGTTAATGAACCATGGGGCTTATTTCTGAGAATTTTTGTCAATGTTATCTTCTGTGCATTTTCTTGACATCAAACAGGCAAATCAAACAAAGTCTGACATGCATTAAAAATGATCACCCTGCATGAATTTAAGATCAAGGGAATTTTTTCTACTGAAATCGCTTTTCCGGGCTGACGTTACTTTGCAGTCATTTATTTCAAAGCTTTGCTATACATAGATATTGCCTTTTTGGTGGACAGGGAGCCCTCTTCTGGAAGCTTTATAAATATCTAAAGAAATGTTATACTTTGAGCAATATTCCTATTGTGACAGTTTATCCATTGCAGTACAATACCAGATTTTTAAAATTCTATATAATCATGAAAGCCAGTCATGCAGACTGTAGTAAATTAGAACCACCTCTTTGAAGGACAGATATAGAGGTCTGTGCACACAAAAGGAATCAGTACACACAAAAAAAAAATGCAAAAAGGTTTGCATGATTAAACCTTAATAGGGTTATTCAATAAAAGTTATCATTAAAAATGGTGCTACTTTTGCCCCAATCAATCAGATGTTAGCTTTTAAATGTTAAATAAGATCTGATTGGCGCAAAATTAGCACCATTTTGAACAATAAGAACTTTTATTGAATCTTCCACTAAGGGGCATATTTATAAAAAAACATTATTACCGGAAAAAAATTACCGCCGCACATCGCGGCCGCAAAAATAGCGATATCGCCGTATTTATACACTGAAATTTATATGTACCGAACATGGGTTGATATTGTTGGCACATTTGGCTACTTTCTTTCTTGGCCATGTGAATCAGCCCCAAAGACCCATTTTTGTTCTTAGAAATACATTTGGGATCTAATGGACCTTTTCTGACATTTGCAGATCCTTCATTCTGATACAGTATATCCAATGATTTCCCCACTGAATTTTTTTTAGCAATTATTAATTTCTTCTGTCATTTAACCAACTGCATAATGTTCTGATCTGTGTATTTGCCAGTGTGTGGGTGGAACAAAACTGTCAAAAGGACAGGTAATACACGGGGTCAAATACTGCAGCTAGATCCAGCATAAATCTTCCTTTTTATTTCTGTTAAACTAGGCAGCTGCCTGGTAACCGTGAAGCTGCTAGTACAAAGAAAAACAAGAAAAAAAGAAACACAATGATGAGATAAGTGGCACATGGATCCTTAACACTCAAGAAGGAATTAAAAAGCACAGGATTCCAAAGTGGTTCTAATTATTTATTTCCCACTGACTGGTACATGGAGTGTTATAGGACATAAAAGGTCGCAGTCTATAACAAGCAGATTCTGGATGTTGTCCTTGGATTTAGAATTTAAAAAAAATGATTTGTGCTATGAGCCTGTGCACTTATTTATGACCAAGTCATGCAAAAAAAGGCAGAAAGGGGGGGAAATGCAGTTCTCGTAAAAAACAAAATTAAATTCCAACCTTTAAACAATTTTGCAGCGTACACAACGTATGATTTATTTTGATTCAAATAACATTGCGTACAAAATTACTAATGTTTTTCTCTTTTATGTTCTCTGGGTTCATTTGGAAATGCCAGTTTTAATTGAATTTGTGACTACCTTTTTCACATTATTTTGCTGTATTATATACAGTAGAAAGATAGAAGAAAACATACTGCTATGTTAGAACAAATACATGGATTTTTGGTGTTCATTATGTCACGGATGGCTAACACAGGAATCCAAACACGCTTTAAACTACCCACAAGCCCTGATTATCCCTCTTGTACACATATTTATCATGGTTAGTATTGCCCTGTTCCTGGTGTGCAATTATTTTAGATGAGAGGAAAAGGTGACGAGACCAGGCCATTATTAAAAGCACTAAAAGATATTGAAATGCGTGTGATTGTCTGGGAAATGTTATAGATGCCAATAAATGTTGTGCCCAGAGGCCTCCAACAGAAGAGAAATTTCTATTTTACCGTACGTAATTATTTACCACGCTCAGTTTTATACACCCTCATTTACCACCAGCAAGAATGGTTAAACCAGGAGTTCAACTCACGCTAACCACTTTTCAGTAGGTAAGCGCAAGTTTAACGCTTTGCTTTAGGTGGCTGTGTGGGTATCGCAAAAGACACAAATCCATTCTGGGATTTGTGCTAGTTTTAGTGTAACTGTTTAACACCATCTAGTAGCTGTCATTATAGTTGCGCTGGGGTTAACCTCCAAGAGGTGCAATCGAGTGGCTTTAGGTAAATGAGGCCCGTTATGTTTTATCAACTTATGCAATGGTTGCTGCAGATTATTAGCATGGTCAAACATTTGCAACTCTAAGTTTATCGTCTCCAAAAACTTTTTTGGAGTTTAAATCTGAGCTGTAGATTCTGAGAAATCATCATTTGAAATCACAGCATTTACAGTGAAAGTCTTGTCACTCCAGAAGCAGAAATTATAATATGTCCCATCCCTGACCTGTTACTAGGATTTTTGGCTGCCTGCCAGCACACTTTCTGCAACAATTAAGAGAATCTGCTGATAAAAGAAAGAAGGCGAGGGAGGGGGAGATGTGTAAGCAGAGCAGTGTCTATGGTGAGGCTGTGTAGAACTTATAATTGTCGAAGACACTACAAAAAGGCAGTGAGTAAGGGAGGGTGGGGGCAATTAGGAGCACCCAATAAACATTAATAATTTAATAACAAAGCAAGCACAAAGCAAGCACAGGTAAATATATAGTTTCAGAAAATGCAAAATTGTTTAAGTGAGTATAGTGACCCTTTAACCATTCCATGTATCTTTTTGCCATTCCATCTTTGCATACATGTTACATTGTATAATAATGAATTTACAAGCCATTCATGCTGATTCTTTTGTAACTGCTGTATGTAAAAGAAAGAATCTAATTCCTATGCAAGCAGTTGGGTTGGCCTTGCAGCCATATTAATTAATTAAATATATATTACATGGCATGAAAAATTAGTCACATGAGATCCCTGTAGAATTATATCTTTTATTGGGGAGGAAGCACAAGATGTTTCAGACCTATTGGTCTTTCAGCAACTGCACCTAATGAAAGACCAGTAGGTCTGAAACATGTCATACTTCATCCCCAATGAAAAGCTATAAGCATTGAATTCTACTGTAATCTCGTGATGCTGGTTAAAATACTGAGGATTTAGTGGACCCTTCCTCACATGACTGAGCCCTCTTAAGTTTGGACTGAATACCTGCTGACTTGGGGTAGTATAAGGAAATGGTTGGGTGGATTTTTGATCTCTCTGTAAAGGTGGGTAGACTCTTACTTCAGTAGAGTACCATTTTCTATAGGCAAAACATTATAACATTAAAGGACAATTATACTCACCTTCCCTCCGCTCCAGATCTTCATGTAGTAACTTTTACCCAGGGTGAGGACCTGAACCGCTAGGTCCTCACCCCGGGATTCACAAAACCTTCAGCAGCGTGCCTTCCAATAGGAAGGCACGCTTGTTGCAGAGCGTGCCTTCCTATTGGCCTCGTCGCCGACGGGGAGGAGGGGGCGGAGCCTACAAGAGTAGCGTTGCTGCAACACGCTGCTGAAGGTTTTGTGAATCCCGGGGTGAGGACCTAGCGGTTCAGGTCCTCACCCTGGGTAAAAGTTACTACATGAAGATCTGGAGCGTAGGGAAGGTGAGTATAATTGTCCTTTAACTAGGATATGTAAAAGAAATTACAAAAGTATAATAATTAGTTCGAGTTAGCCGATTTCACATGCCAAACTACAGAAAATATTCAAAGGATTTCTGGACTTTTGTAGAAGTGCAGTTTACCACATTAAGCTGGGTACGCACCATCCAAAATTTAGGGGCTGACCAGACGTTATTTTAAAGGGACAGTTCAGTGAAAATTATCAATATTTGTCAAATTGTTAGTTTGTGTAAGGCCTTCTTAGTTATTCTACATATTCTCTTCCATTTTGAAAAATCAGTTGATTTCATATCCTTTGCTGTTCCCTGCTGTTGACATTAGTGAGCTGACATTTCAGGTTCTAACAGTCCTTCTTCTTCCCAGGATGCACCACATCCTTGGAATGTTCCTAACAGTCATTTCTACTGATTGGCTGTTGGATGGGTCAAACATGCTCAGATCTCTACTGAGCAATTGAATCAACCCAGGCGCTGGGTCAAGGGCAAGACCATAACGGTCTCTACTGGGGGTCCTGCAAACAGGAAGTCAGTATTTCAGTTGCATTTATTTACACAGACACAATGCTGAATGGGCAGATTAAGGTCATTGGTATGGAAAAATACTGCTCTTTTTTCTGAAAAGCATATGTATTTGCACTGAACTTCCCCTTTAAGGAATCGGTCGATCAGCCAAAAATATTGGATGTTTTTTTGGACACCTGTGACAGTTTGTTTGTCCGAATTGGATGGGTGGGCAATTGGATGCATCAGAAATCCACAGCCGATCCCGGTAACTTTGCAGTGCCTACTTTTGCCGTGACCATCAGTGCTTTGTTCCGGCTGACCACTACTAGTGGAATGAATAAATCTCATGGGGTGTATCCAATGTTTGGGTCCTACAAAAATTTAAGATCCTTTCAGTCTGCCTATACAGTAATAGGTACAGTAGGCCATATTTAAATTTAAATGATACAATAAATGGAGAAACCAAACAATCAGCACTTTTGTAATCTGGCTTCACATTTAACAATCGTTTCACACATTAACTATAAAAGATCAGCCAGCTATTGGAATTTACTGTCATGCAAAAACACTCACATGAAAGCTTTCCCTTCGACCCTTTGGGCTTGCTTTCCTTTTCTTTCATGTTTTTGCAGCAAACAGTCTTTCAAGGTTACATACAGCATGTCTCAAAGAAACAGACCTCAGCCATTGTCCTATTAAAATGATCATGCACTAATATCTAGCTAAATAAAAAAAAATCATAATTGTATCACCATGAGCTAAGGAGAGGTGAGTTTGAATCTAAAAATCGCTACAGGACTTGCTACAGATTACACAGTGTTTACTGGTTTCCCACAGTTATACTGTATATTAAATAAGGAATCAGCCGTTTTTGTTGTTCAATCTAATTGGGGTACAATAGTAAACAAAAGGCTGTACAGATCCATAGGGTAACACTGAAATAGTGTACAGTCCAAGTCATCCATTACAGGAGACTGCGAATTGTATGGCCTAGATCATGTACTTGCCAGAAACCTAAAGAGGAGCTGAAAAAGGAAAACAAGGGCAATGGCAGTACACAGTTTGTTGGAGGGACAATTTCTGAAGTGGATAAGTGGTGGATAAGACAGAATTCTCAATAACAAAAATAAACAAGAGTGTTTTAGAAGATAATAAGGTATAAAAAAATTTTTAAAAATTAAAACCAGGAACCCCCCCCCCCCAACCCCACCCTATAAAACCCTAAGTCCACAATCCTTACCTGGGTCCCTGACATATGGAATTAATATGTAATAATAAGTGAGTAAACTATAACTTCTTTCCCCAACACATACACACAACTTACATAAGTTTAAGTGTATCTTGTTATCCACAGTCAGCACTCTAATATAGTGTAGGCTCATTTGTGTAATGGGTTGTGATAGGATTGGAAGGGTTTGTTAATGAAATCAGAAGACAAGGAAAATAAAGAAGAAACAAAAATGATGCATGTATTTCATTATACTGTTTAAAAAAAAATAGGCCAACGTCCATCTCGGAACAACCAAGATCTAAGCTTAATAGGACAGGAAAATTTGAATATGTATTCAAATACCATATGTGTTGCATAATTTAGCATGTTTTTTCATAGGACAAAATAATGTCACTGAGTATTATGAACATTTTTGCAAAGATGACATTTCTCTTTGATGCCATCATACTTTACCATCTGCAAGACCTTTCAAGGGAGCAACATGCAGCGTACCAAGATACACTGACATCTGTGACAAAGGACTTCTGATGCTGAAACATTTCTATGAATCTTGACAGGTACTACAGATTATTTTTTTGTTACAGAACTAAATACAATACTTAATGTAACTCTTATAAACTCTTGGAAAGCAAAGCCTGAAATGATAAGCAGAATCGTAATTATCACAGCTTTGATTCTCATGAGGCAGTACAGCAGCTAAGAGTTTTTCATTAAATAAGATGATCTTGGAAATGAAAGTAGAGTAGCTTTCTCTCTTGTATTGCATAAATGTACAGTGTGTCTATGAAGACAATAGCTTGTCTGATTTCAGTCTTCTGAGATTTCTTTGGATCAATTCAAAATCTAGGCACTTGATTTAGATAAAGCCATAGGTAGAACATTATATCAGTGTTACCTGTGATTATTTTACCATGAGGTGGGGGAATATTTAATGATCAGTATTGCATGGTGGGTACAACTGTACACAAGGCTGTTTCTGCTTTTGGTGCCCTAAGCAAGTCTCCCCAGGTACTCCCTCCCAGCTTAAACTTCCCCCCAACCACCTCTTGCATTAGTCCATGCATAGAAAATCTGATTACTTATCTTTGCCTGATCCCGCAATACATTAACTGACGTAAACGAGATTATGTCAGGTATTGCATCACGGGATCTGGATATGGTAAGAAGCGTGAGTTTAATGCAGCCTATGCAGCGCAAAACTTAATGGTAGGGGTTTTGGATCGATAGCACAGTGCTATTTCCAAAAACATTTGGAAATGGCGCTGTGCTCTAAAATCCATCTAAAACCCACAGTAACCCAAAATTTCTTCAGGTTAACGTGGGTTTTAGACGGATTTGGGCCACGTTGAATCTCCCCCATTGTGTTTACAGAGCGCAGTATTTAGCAGCAAATTAGGGTGGATAATAAAGATCACTGCTGTTGTGGTGTAGCTACAAAGTTGCTGAACTTGGATGATTATAGATAATTATACTGCATTTATACGGGGAGGATACAGGGAACTAGATTAATAACAATTTATAGCTTCATGGGTAATGATGACCATTGTCTTTAAAAAGAAAAAAACTTTGAATGGTGTCCTTCTCCCTCTCTATGCCCTAGCAGTTGGCCCAGGTCACTTATATTTACCAAAATAGTTGTACATGCCTAGAAATGGCCCTGGATTAACAAATAAGGTGATGAGGAATTCTTAGCAACCTGGGGGTTTGTCCGTAGTGCAGCTGTCTGGAAATCTAGGGTTGATAGCAGTAAACCAGACATGGTGCCTGCAACAACAGAAAAAAAACTAGGTGCAACTAAAGTACCCTGGATAATCAGCCAGGATGTCTCAATAATCTGAATAATAATAATATCCTTGAAAAACGAGATTGCTTGGGACATGTTTTAATTTCATTAAACAATGTATCAGAATAAATTATTACAATCAAAAGAAGCAAGAAGTAATTACAATTGTTTTCAAAAGAATAATGAATTTCAGAGAAATGTATTAAGATTTTCTATTTATTTTTTACAATAAAAGCACTCTTCCCCGCCCATGTACACACACACTGAAACTGATCAGGATTGTGCAGAAAGGTATTCTGTTTGAGGCTTGAGAAAATGGATGGACAACCCTGAAAATGTTGCCCAACACTGTTAATGTGATGTCGTAAAGGGTATCTCCACCACCCCTATAGCATATGGAACCCCAGCCCACCCCCAAACACCATGTTAGTTTTTGTAAATAAGCTCCAGAAGCAGACATACCACTGTTCGCTACCTTGGCTCTCTGCTCCCGTCTCCTTGCTTGCCAGAAGTCGCAAACAGGGCCAAACCAGCAGCCGCATCTGTGATTGGCTGAGAGTTCGCGGCTGCAAACAAGTCTGTTTCTGGGGCTTGTTTTAAAAACTAACACGGCGGTTGAGGGTGGGCTGGGGTATCCATCACTTCAAATAAATATTTTAATGGTAGGTGGAAGAGGCAGCCATGAAGGGATCCGGAGAGTGGGGGCAGCCCTGTGACTGCCTTCATTTCTATGGTGTATAACTTTCTTATTGAATGGCACCCAGGCAAATATTTGACCGGAATGGAGTGCTAATTTGGAATTTGACAGAAATGGAGTGCTAATCAGGGTGATGTAACTTATTTTGGGCAAATTTCTGTAAAATCCACACTCCCCAATGAACTGCAGGGCATATGATTCAATATGCCTTAAGTAAAATTTTGCTCTACATAACATGTATCAAATGAGGCCGCAAAAGACGCACTCTTAATATAATCCCGCGGTATCTCAAATATGTAAGGAGCATGTCTTCTTGTTCCTTTCTGTCACTGTATGTGTGAAAACTGAGTGGTTAGTACTGTGGAAATAGCAGGTAAGTGAAGGGCTTTCACACGCTACCAAACACCGGTCTCCAAACAGGTAACAGGACAAACTCTTTATTTATTTATACATATAGACACAGACACTGCAGTACATGTCTGGAGTTTTTTGAAAAACTGCCTGCATTGGATTTACATGCCCATTGAAAGTACCTTACTTTTTCTGGGTGGCCCATTGCATTCAGCTATATTTATGTGTTTGTATGGTTAGTACTGTGGGCAGGGATGGCCTTAGCATTAATAGCACCCTGTGCAAGATTAGTTACTGATGCCTAGCACCCCTTCAAAAACACCCCCCTGGGCACACTGCTTAATGCTGCTTGCCTTGACCTGCTTCAAATGAAGTCCGCCACCTGCACTTACTGTCTAACTGTATTTGCAATGCATGCTTGTATATATAGTGCGTACAGCATTACGTAAAACGTAATGCACTAAATGCACAGACAGAACAGCATAGCATACAGAAAACGTATGTAAAGCTTACATGTGTTGGGGCTTTGTCTGTGGGGTGGTGCTGATACATTTGATCTGCAGGACTGTAACTGTGGGGGCTGTGGCACTGATGCACAACCTATACCAACAGGTCCGTGACCTAACACTGGCACCCCCCTGGTAGTGCAACCTGTGCGGCCGCACAGGTGGCCCATATCCAAGACCGGCCCTGACTGTGGGCAGCAGCTATACTAAAGGGGTTCTCTGATATGTTACATGATTACTATAAGTTTCGATATGTGCTCTGGTGTGGCCTCTGTCACTGTCTATATGATCAGTGTCACACCATCTTGGATCCCTTTATTTTAATCCCCTTTCAGACTGACTCCCTTCACTTTCCTTGAGCTCAAAGTGTTTGAACTGTAACGCACAAAACTTCCTTATGTATTTCTACAGGTGATCGATATCTGTGCACAAAGCTGATGAAAAATTACAGGGAACACCCAGCTATATTGTTTTATGTGATTTATCATATTTGCATTTCATTTATATTTTATTTTATATATTATTATTACCATGCATTTTAGTCTTATAAGAAAGGCAACGTTTTTCAAAATCGCACTTAATAATAGTCTATGAAAGCGCATAAAAAAGCGGACAGAAGCAGACTCAATTACTATGACATGCGTTTTTTTATGTAAACCCAAACACATGTAAAAGCGGACACAAGCGGATGGCAAAAGTGGACAGAAACGCATATCGATTTTTTTGTGCGTTGTAGTGTGGCCTCAGCCTTACCCACAGTGCAACAACAAATCACATAATATAAAACACATTGGTTACTGGCTTAATGTAGGGCTCTAGCCTGTAGTGGTCTAGCCTAAAGGGCTCAGAATTGTTCTTTAAAAAGTCACACATTTCACCTTTTGGTCGTTCCCCTCCCGACTACGTAGCCCCATTATTGTACAGTGAGCAAAATAGAAAGAAATATATCCTAACTTTTGACTGGTCGCATCCAAGCTTAATATTAAACAAAGTGTAATGATCATGTTATTTTTAACATGATATATTATTAGTATTTATTATAGTGATACAATTATACTATTTGAAGAAAAGCTGTTTAAATTTACACTTAAGAGAAATGTATAAGAATCCCATTGCTGGGAGTACAAATGATTCCATAGTAGTACAATCTGTGCATCTGATTAAGGTGTTGACAATGTTTAATTGACCAAAACACATTTTTTCTCTCTCCATGTTAAGACAAAAAAAAAGTTCCATGTGCTAATATATAAAGATTACTCTTTTGCTGTTTAGCTAGTAATTAGTTCTCTTAATTGCCAAGTGTGATAATGTTTTCACAGTGGTAAGAAGGTGACAGAAATGGGCAGAACATAAAAATTCTGGCGTGAGTTAATAATAAATTGTGTTTTGTGTAAATTAGGTCGTAAGCACCAACCACACTCTTCATATGTTTGTGCTTTAAATATTTATAAATACAAATGAGTATGTGTGTTAGCAGAATGCTTCCTCAACTGAACTTACCTTTTAAAATATATCAAGATAAATGTAAGCATATATTAAGTGTGTATATGTGCATCATAAGTGTGTATGGAGTGCAAATATGTGTATTTCCTTTAAGAGTTAAAAATTCTTTTTTTTTTCCCCTCCCCACTATCTTTCTATTACTAATGCACCAAAGACAAAGATCTCAGTATAATTTACAAGTGCTCTGTCAGGACACGTACTCAACATTCATAATTACATAGCAGAAATTTACCATATGAAAGACAGGCAATAGGGAGTTTCTTCCTAATAAGGACACATGATGTTTGAATGACTGTTTGAATACAGTATTGTGATCAACTGTGTTTAGACACACAGGCATAACTTTTCTTGGTGAATTTCACCACCAATATTCAGGTATGCATACACCAATACTCATAGCAAGGCTACTTATGTCTGGTTTACAAAATTACAACTGTATACTGGAGTTTTGTATATGATATATATTGCACTAGAGAATAACACAATAACATATGGATCGCTATATATGCAGATTAGAAAAAAACAGAAGTGTGTTTGTAGTAAGAGCAAAAGGAAATTATCTATGTGTGTCTTATATTTTCTTCTATAAAAAAACTATATTTTTAATCAGTTGAAACAGAGGGTATAAAGGCAAGATGAAGGCAGATTTTAAGAGACAAGGTTTCTATGCTGCATAGAAACCTTGTCTCTTACAATTTGTAGATTGCACTTAGAAATCATTTTAGAGTGAATCAAGATACCTCCAGCAGAACTATTCAGTAGGAATGTTTAGAGACTCCCAAAGCATTGATTTCTTCATAGCTTCATACCTTAACTTAAAGATAGTCCCTCTTTCTCCTCTATATACAAATTCTCTCACATAACACATCAGTTACTTTCATGGTTATATGCTGGGTAAAGCAAGAGTATTCTTAGGATATATATCTGAGGATTTCCACTAACATCGCTGTTATGAAACAAATCCAGCATATAATAAAATATATGCCCAGACTTGTTTTAACTCCTCTGTACAAAGTGGATCTTCCCTGTTGAATTCTTTGCCCAAAGCAATGCAGTTTAGTAGTTTTGCACTTTAGAATTATAAATACTGATCTTGTTTGCATTTTCATAGCCCTGGGATAACCCAATTGACTCTGTGTATATTCAATCATTTTATTACAAAGCATTAATACATGCATGGGGGAAAAAATACAATGCGATTGTTCCAACATGCCAATTTCCTTAACCAATTTCATAAAGTATGAACATGTTGCAAAAATAAACCTGCATCCTAATTAACCTCTAACAATACTTCATATACATTGATTATTTGACATTACAAGCTAGCCAGATAACTATAGTAGTTAGTTTAGCGTTTTAAGATTGCTAGTTCCATATGATATGTATATTATACATCAATAGGAAACCCTTTTAAAAGTTAATCTCCAGGTGCAAATTTCTAAGCACATTGGCTATCTTGGCTCCCATGGTTTGCCCAGCCCTGAATATACAGAACACTGTATTCATTTCAGCTAAAAGAATGTTGGTTTTCACATATGGTACCTTCTAATAGGACATTCTTCCAGTACAGAAGATGAAATATAAGGCACTGCCACTGTATTTTTAGCTCCCTGAATCACAAATACTGATTCGATTCTAGACATCCCAACGCTCTGACCCCATATAATCTTTCCCCCACACTAGAAAATCTCAGCTTTGTTCTCTATGAAACGCTAAAGCTTTCATTTTACTACCCAACATTTTCACAGAGTGAGATTACTGGGTGGATGAATTTTGATCCTTTTGCCAGCTGCCCAGGCGTTATGACTAAGAATTTCCTAAATGACTACCCAGTTGTTTAAAGTTATTTGAAACCATGTGTTATATACCTAGTGTACATGCATTTTCCAATAGATTTTAATTAGCATCTTTACTTCTTTAACCAATTATCTTCACATCTAACTATATTTAAACGTAGTTGCTGTTCACCCCCCATTAAGATTCCAGTTTCTAATCTGTAATCTCGCAATCCAGTCCCTTTACTTTGTTTTTTTTTCATCTACTCTTTACGCTTAGCTGGCAGTTCAACATTGAAAACCTGTAGCTGACTTTTATTTCCACTTTTGTGATTCTTAAATTGCTCCTTGTTTTGATTCATTTTGTCAGTGCTAAGTGGCAAATGTATTTACTGCCACGGTTTAACCCCCTCTCCGCCTCACCATCTGGCAACCTGCCAATCGACAGGGATAAAATGTTGCTGGCAAGAAGTACAGATAGAATATCCTTTATCTGCCAGATTGGCATTCCATTGTAAATATACACACATGGCACGCAAGGCAAAGTTTGTACATGGAGAAAAAAGAACATACATATATATATATATCTACCCCACAGGAACTATATATATCTACCCCACAGGAACATTCTGGTTGGTAGGATTGCCCAAGGTCACAATGATACCGTCCTACACAAACAGGGCAATCTTTAGAGATCTAACAAGTAAAACATATTACTGCAAAGCAATGCCATCTGTATTAAGCCCTAAGACACTAACAGGGCATGGGGGTGGTGGGGGGTAGGGGTAGTGCTTTTCTTGTAAGAAAGAAGATTCTGTACCCTTATCCCTAATGTCTACCCTATTATTAATGCTATTCTGTACATATAATTCAAATGAAAGGGGCCATAGAATAATACATTAAGTGTTAAGGAGAAATCTCCAGGACTGACTGACAGCAGCAGCAGATCTGTGAGTGTGTGTGTGTGTGTTGCTAATTCTCCTGCTCTCCCTCTAGCAGCACTTAATATGGGAAGGGTGTGGGGTTACATTGCAGCTCTGTCTGCGCACAGCCCCACACTGGTATCAATGACAGTTCAGGGCAATCAGATCCTAATGAGCCCCAGCGCTGCCAGTGCACTGACCAGTGCAAACTTCCTACAACACAGCGGTCCATACAGAGCTCCAGGCAAGTCCACATAGAGGTAAAGCCCAACACACCCACATCTCCAGACACCATTAGGAACCACGGTACATCCCAGAGAACAGCAACCAGAGGGAAAGGATTTCCAGGGTCCATTCCCCCTAATAGGAGAGTAAAATAAAGAGGTCCCCTTTAGTCCAGATCCATCATAGAACAGAGTGGGATCGGTCATACCGATTGACCATCCACCTTCCCGCAGAACGAGTTTTCCCCGTCTCCCCTGCATTGGTTCGGGGGGCAACAGACATAACGTGGAAAGAAGGAGCAGCGATACATGGAGAGAGCTGAGGAGAAGGAGAAACATTGTCTTACCTGGGAGAGCAGCAAGGAAAGGGTTAAGTGCGATCTGGGATCCATCGTGCAGCTCCTGGGGACTGGAATCTCTTTCATACACACACTGAGGCTGCACTGTGCATATTGGCAGTGGGAACCAGGGCTGGGAGAAAGGGGCTTTGCCTTGAGAGGCTGCCAACTTCCCAAATAGATCAGCTGCAGCAGCGCTAAAAGCCCATTGGATAGAGGCTGGTGACCTTAACCAATCGAATTGCGAGTTGCATTTCACATCTTATAGTAGGATACTGCCTCTGATGTGAATGTGTTTTATATATATTATATATATATTTAATGTATACAGAAACACAACAGTGTGCAAAAGTGTTGCTTAGATTGCACTAGTCATTAAAGATGGCAGGAGACCTACAATGCCCACATCCTGTAATTAAAGGGAGGAAATAAATTATCTTGCCCTTTGTCTATAGGCTGTCATAAGTAAGAAGCTATAGCAGTTTCATTATGATCACGATGGCAAATGGTTTTGTGCAAATAAATTGGAATGTGCTACACACAGACATGTATAAAATTCTATACAGTTCAGACTGGGGACATGTCATTTTCAGAGGCAGATGTCAAGTTGTTTCTCATTAACATATCCCTAGTTTAAAAATCTTCTTGGCCAATGCACACACAATAGAAAACATAACAGAAACATTACTCACTGTACCCCCCCCCCTCCCCTGGCACCATATAGTCTATTTTTACATCACATAAAAAAAATAACATTTCACAGAAGGAATTTCAATAGTTACCAAAGATTGCTAAAATATGTCATGTCACTTACACGCACAAACTTACACATACATTCTTATCCTTACTGTGTTCTCATTGATTGAAGGAGAACTAAACTAAATATATTACAATTTTCATTAAAGTTTGTCATGTCATTGATGGAGCATGTTCTGAAAATTTCCATTAGAGACCATTAGGAAGATGTACGGAGACATGTACGGAGACATGTTTTTTTTAGTGGTCCTGCTATGCCACTAGGAGATCCCACCCTATATTAAGTTCTTTCTTAAAGGACAGATAGTCAACTAAACCACCCTTCCTTTCAATGGCATTGTGGATGAGGACCAAAATGGCTAGACCTTCCCCCTGGGGTTAATTTAAGTAGGCTGTAATCAGGGGCGTAACTACAAGGGGTGCCAGGGGAGCAACCGCAAATGAGGTCTGGGAGCCAAGGGGGCCCACCTTATTTTTTATTAAGCCCTGTGGAGGAAGCATGGATAGGGGCCCCATCATAGTTTTGCTTGGGGGCCCAGTGATTCCTAGCTACACCACTTGATGTACTACTTACCTAAACTCTCTGAGGATGTGCAGATTCACAGACAGAAAACCTCGGTTGTTTATGGGTATTAATTCCAAAGGGTAATAAAGACTAGGCCACACCAGCGTATTTAAAGATGCGATCTGCACAGTAGTTTTGACCAATTGGTCTGACCACACTAGCAGAGCGATGCACAGAGAGCCGCTATCGGCAGCATTGCTATCTGTCGCTTTTTTACTCCGGCACTTTTAACACCAACTATTGGCATTTAAAGTGCCACAATAGAATGCCGTTTTGGCATATAACATCGCTTGTGGCGGCTGTGCAATTAACTTTCACGCTAAAAGGAGTTTAGGTCATGCTAACTGATATAACATCCTTTAGCATGACTTAAAGTCCAAAACAGGAGTGGTGCACCCATTGGTGCATCGCCCTGTAGGTGTACTGCATTGTGATGCAATTTTTCAGAGTGCATACGATCAGATCGCATGTGCTACGTTTGCAAAACATCGTGAGGATCACAGCACAAGTGGACGGTAACGTAAAGTATTTTTGCGTGTGTTATCACCCGCTGTAGTGTGGCCTCAACCTAAAGGAGATAAAAACTAAAACACAAATGCAGCTTCAGAGATCCTATAATTGTCATTGAAGGGTATCTCCACTGAGGAAAAAGCATTTTTTGGGGTTTATTTCCCTTCGTTTGTATGCAGCAGCATGGGAAAGTTGTGCTAGCTCCTGGGGGTGTGTCTTCCCCTGTGCTGGGAGTGCTTTCACTCAATGTGCATCATCGTGGTAGCAGACACACCCACTTGGCTACAGTAACAAATTCTTTCCTCCCTGACTCTCTAAGTTCATTTTTACAGCTGATCATGCAGAGAGAGACAAGGGAGGAAAAGTTAAAACCCTCTTTCCACAATACTGTACCAAAGGCAGGGGGAACTCGTGTTGTTTTTAATAAGGATTTTTTTGTGCCTAACTCTGTGAGAGGTGGTTGAAAAAGTGATTTAAGATGAATTTTATAGGGGATGCTGGGAATATGAGGCAATCTGGTATGGGAGGGGGTGGGAGAGAAACACAAGCAGATGTGAGAGGGTGTATTGGGAGACAGAAAAAGGTAATACCTGATTACTCCTCCATTAATTAGTGAACTCAGCAAGCTGCTGTGATGGTCATGTGATTATTCCTCCATTAATCAGTGAACTTAGTAGGGGTGGGTGTGTGCATGCGTGTGTGTGTGTGTAGAAATGACCCAACCAGTCGGATCACACAGACAGCAGTCCAGACAGATCCTCACACATTCTGCGCATGCACTAAAGGAACACGTGTGCCGGATATTTCCCAAGCAGGCAGCCACTGAAAGTGGGCGGACCTGCACCATCCAGTGTTCAGGAAGAAACTCATTGGATTACTACTGCTAAAAGATACAGGATACTGCAGGTACATTTCCACCTTACTTGTATCTATCCTTACAATCCAGGTGATTTTTAACAGTGGAGATACCCTTTCTTATAACAGAAGTGCAGAAATATGCAAAAACCTCCTTTATGTCCCTTGGCTTAAGCATGTGTCCAGAACCGCTGGTTTAATAAAATGCAACATAAGGTACTGTAGTCTATTGTATAGAGCCAATCATCCGACCTGCAGACATGACATGTTTCAATCTTGTCAGTGCAAGATACAGATACATGGCTCTATGGGGTCAGACTTGGGAGCACAATAGACAAAGCAGCTAGATAGCTTAGGGAGAGGTGGGCCAAAAGGAGCAAAAAGCCCTCCACTGCACATAAAAATGGAGCAGCACCTTCTTATAACAGAAGGCATCTTGCAGTCTCATGCTATATGAACAGCATTGCCCACAAAACCTAAGAAACAAGACGTAATTTCTTACTCCCAGGTTCCCCAGAGTAGGGGGCGGAGATATGCATAATTGGAGATATGCATAAAAGACTGCTTCTCGGCCTTTTGGCTAAAAGTAGCAAAGAGGACTCCTCTTTGCTGGAGGGCGGTGTTCCCTCAGTACCACTGATCTGAGTGGGTCTGCACGCTATATAATATTGATTGAAGCCTAAAGCTGAAATCGTTGCTTCCCTGTCTTTCGGAATAAGATTAGGTGAAGTACCTCTCTGGAACGTTAGTTTCTGATTTGGAGGAGGACCCGCGGTAAGGGTGTACCCCGATCAGTTAGGGTAGTACAGAGAGGTATGGAACCTGGTCGAGGCCTTGAGGCAGGGGTGTGTGAAAGCTTGAGATTCTGTTCCACACTACTGTGCATGTGTTTATAGCACTTTTTTTTACCCTAGGCAGAAAGGCTGGGGCCTAATTTGGTTCATCCCTTTATTAATTGTTCACTAGGCACCACTATTTATTTAACTTGCTCTATTCATGTGCACTTTTTATTTTTCGTTTTGTTTGTTCACGTTTTGTGGTAGGATTGCCTGGGTCCTTTTTAGGACCTCCAGGCTTATCCCAGGAAGCATCCCCCTAGATGCTTCCTGGTGGCAGCTGGAAGCAGAAAGGGAGAGCAAGTATGTTGTGGTTCCTGATGCCTACCGGCCGAAGGGACCTACGTAGCCTCCCCCTAGCCCTACGGCTTAACAGCTATGGGCATAAGGGGGAAGCCTTGTGTAATAGGTGTGTGATCACATGAAAGTATGCTTCCCGAGCTTTTGATTAAAAAAAAAATCATGTCTGCAAGTTAGATGATTGGCTCTATACAATAGGCTATATTGCATGTTATTAAGCCAGCGGTTCTGGACACATGCATAAGCCAAGGGACATAAAGGAGAATTTTGCATATCTCTGCCCCTTACTCTGGGGAACCTGGGAGTAAGAAATTACTTCTTGTTTTTTAGATTTTGTGGGCAATGCTGTTCATATAGCATGAGACTGCAAGATGCCTTCTGTTATAAGAAAGTGTTTCTCCATTTTTATGCTCAGTGAAGGGCTTTTTGCTCCTTTTGGCCCCTCTCTACCTCAGTTAATTAGCTGCTTTGTCACTTTAACTGTAGAAAGAGAGGTAAATGATGTATGTCTTTCTGCTTCCTCTGACAGTTCTTAATGCTTCCTTGTACTATACCCTTTAAGTTTAAAGGCATGTCCACCACCTATAATAAAATTTGTATTTAGCTAATTACCCTGCCCAAACCTTGACCTAGTGATCTCTCAGCCAATCACTGATGCCAGTATTTGTCCAACCCCTCCTGTTGCCGCCGTTCATAGAAAAAAGGCATGGAGCAGCAGAAGACAGACGGGGGAATGTTGTGGGTCTGTTTAATTTAGGGTGCCAGAAACAGTTTTACTATTGCAGGTAGTTTCATTTCTGGTATGGTTAATGGTTTTATGGTTGAGGGTCAGGTTACGGGTCTGCTTAATTTCGGGTGCAGGCAACATTTTACGGTTGCTGTTGAGGTGCAGGTCTAAAAATATTAGACCCATGCAGGACTTTAATCTGACCTTTGTGCAGCCATCAGTTGATGAATCGAGTGATCGCCCAGCTGAGAAACAGCTGAAACCAGTAAGGATTTGATTGGAAAAAACAGGCAATACCAGGTACTCTGCTTGTAATAAATATTTTTAAAGCATAATGTATATTTTATTTATTTAGAATGATGTATGGCATTTAGTTTTATAGCAGTAATGTCCATAATGTAGTTCTCTAGCAGCTGTGCTAGTTCTAATTTTTGGGTCAGAAACACAAAAACATTTCCCCAACCCCACACAGATACACACACCTATTTAAACATCCTCATACCCAACCTAACTTTTAATTTCATAAATACAAAAACATACCCCCTGTCCCAACCCACCACTCAGGTCTGTCTACACACTAATCATTTGTCGAAAATGTATCTCAAACAATCGAGTCGAATAAAACAGAACGTAGAAGGAGGGGCAGTGAACATATACACACTAACATATATCTAATACTTACCGTATATACTAGAGTATAAGCCGACCCGAGTATAAGCCGAGGTACCTTTTTTTATCAAAAAAATTGATTGTCTTGAGTATAAGCCGAGGGTAGAAATTATGACCACTACTGCCTTCTGATTCAGTATTGTTTAAAAGATTATGTTGCCCTTTAAATGGACAGCAGAATTCCCATATAGATGTTTGAAAAATACAACTCCTAGCAACTAAAGCTGGGAGGGAGGAGTGTCTGTCCTGCCCCTTTTTTGTGATCCACTGATTTTATACAATCCAAAAGATACCAAACATGATATACATATGAGTTTGTATGACTATGAAGTAAAATATCTCATGCTTCCTTAGTGATATCCTCCTATACAATATATGGCAGACCCAGCTTGATTCTAGCATAAGCTGACATTCTTTCCCCTGAATTATTCTGAAATATTAATCGACTTTGAAATGGCAACTGTTCGTTTAGCTTTGTTTTAGATATGTTTGTTTGGATCCAAATCCAGATCTGCGGCTGATTTCGGGGGTACGCGAATCTCATGGATTTTACCGAAATCCACTTTCCGAACTTATTCCAAAATCCATTTGGAAATTTTGAAAATGGCCCATTCGGTAATACTCGGACAGCCAAGGATTTCCAAATAACCAAATGTCCCGTGTCTGTACGCTCAACCCAGGACCCCCTATCGGGTCCTTAGGAGGACCATTGTAGCCCTTACAAGGGCCCTCTATAGCCTAAGGGGACCCCTCTCCCCGGCACTTATAAGTGTGCTTGTGGCCCTTGGAAGGTCCTCTTAGAAGAGCCCTTGGGGGCATGTCTTCTTTCTT
Source organism: Hymenochirus boettgeri (assembly GCA_019447015.1). Taxonomy (NCBI): domain Eukaryota; kingdom Metazoa; phylum Chordata; class Amphibia; order Anura; family Pipidae; genus Hymenochirus; species Hymenochirus boettgeri. Next base: position 107,764,247 of record CM033472.1, read on the forward strand.
CCATCTGGCGACACCAGCGCCGCTCATGTTGCCGTCACTGTCTGGGCGATTTCACTGAGGGTGCCAGTGACACTGCCGGCGCCGGTGACATCAACATCACCGTTGTCTTCTTTCGTCTGCCATCACTGTGATGACTTCTGAGCACACCTCTTTATATAGGTTTGCTGAAGAACCAAATCTATTTGCGATTGGTTAATATTTCAATGATCATACATTAACCAATTATGTTTAAATTTTATTATTCAAATATGATTGGTTAATGTGTGAATAGTGAACGTCAATGTTGATGCTGCCAGCGCTAGAGGTGTCCGCAGTGACATCACCCGGTGTTGGTGACATTAGCCGGCTGAGAAGAATGAAGACGTTGATCAAGTCGCCTGCAACATCGGCAATGTTGATGTCGCCAGCACCGGCATTGTCACTGGTGGCCGCAGTGACATTGCCCGGCTTCGGCAATATCAATGCCGCTGGTGTTGCCAGATGGAAGAAAGAATACATGCCTCTAAGAGAAAATGAGGGGCCTGTTTTCGAGCCGCAAGGGCACTTCTAAGTGTCAGGGAGGGGGGTTCCGTTCAAGCTGCGGGACCCCTTAAGCCTCAAAAGGCACTTGTGAGAGCCACAAGGGCCCTTCCAAGGGCCATTAGGGCCACAAGGCCACTTAAAAGTGCCAGGGAGAGGGGTCCCGGTTCAAGCTGCAGGACCCCTCAAGCCCCAAAGGGCCATTGTAAGGGCCACAATGGTTCTTCCAAGGACCCAGGAGGAGGTCCCACATTGAGCCGCGGTACCCACGAACATCCAGCTGCAGGACTTTCGGCCATTCGGGAATACTCGAATGTCCAATTAGCGAATCCTCGAACGTTCGGGGATTCTCGAATTGGCGGTTCGATGATTACCGAAAATGGGTAGCGGTAACCGGAAGTAACGCGTGTGTGCGCTACTTCCGTTTTTTTGCTGTTCCCTGGACCATTTCCAGGTCCCAGAGCCATTTAGGGTAAGTTACAATTGCTATTTAATCCCTTATTGTAGGCGGAAATTTCCAAACTTCTTTCCCCTTTGACAAATTGTCAGAATTCGCGGATTTTTGAATTTCCAAATTTTTTCGGAAATCTGAGAATTCTCGAGTGTAATGATTTTGGAAGTTCGGCCATCTCTAGTTTTAGAGCTGGGCCTCTTGCTGTTATCATGCCAAAAAGTCTGTAACAAACATATGGAGATGAAGGGAAAAAAACTTTACAAATGGCCATTTAGAGGCTTTTATTAACCCTTTGACTGCCTGACAGTTGGAGTAGGTGGGAGCTGCCATATTGGTTGACACTGCTATTGAAATGGGATAAATTGAAAAGTAGTGATGCAATTACAGATATTATTTATGGGAGTTAAAATGACGCTCGCATTCGTGACACCCCTAACACGACCCAACCTACCTTAACATTTCCGTGGCAACCATACCTAAATAGTCAAAAAAGTTAGTCTTAAATTCATAAACACAAAAACATACCCTTTAACACCATACAAGCACACACAAACTGATGCACCCAAACATCCCACCCTTCCATTTCCATGGAAGCCATACACACAATAATAAAAATATATGTATTTATTCAGAAAGATTTTTAAAATATAAAACTGCCCTATTTTATTGTTTTATAGCAATAAACTATAACCCACCATCTTTTGAATTTACTCCAACATACATATCCTTCAACTTTACTGACCCTTTAATCGATAAACAGAAACAAGAAGTTAGGATTATATTACTAAAATGGCTTTTCAAGTTTATACTTTCCATTTCTTATTCAGGTTAATGGGGCTTTGCGATGTTACTGCTGCTTTTAAGTGTTTCCTTTTGCTGGTGGTCCCAGACCCAAAACTACTTATGCACATGCTAACTACTGTAGGTTTCCTCTTCCCCTTCATGCTTCCCCTTCATACTTCACTAATGGTTGACCCCGCAGTCCTCACCTGCCAGTGTCTCCAAGTTAATCAACAGAGAGAGCATCAATTATGGTAAGCTTATTCGGGAGATTAGAGGAAAGCTGGTAACCCTTTGCACACGTATTAAAGGGCCACACACACACCCCAACTAAAATTTGCCCAACTGTGTAGTGTTAGAAAATTCTGTCCTTTCTCCTCTGCTCCTCATGGTTGTCCTGCATGGCCTGATAAAAGTCAAGAAAAGTGAAGAGTAGGAGCCTCTCTATGTGTAATCCGGTGCCTGCTACTTTCTGCTCCTCTTAGAAGACTCTGGCTCTCTGGGCATGTGCAGTGGACCTCTCCCCCACTCTGGATCCCTCGGCACCTACAAATGGCTTTAGAGAGAAAAAAAAACCTTCGTACAAGGTAAGGCAACCCCCTCCCACCCTAAACACTAGCTTTAAATCTTCTGTAACAGTAAAATGTACTTACATGACCTCGTTCACTCTGCTGACCAGCAGCTGTATCAGTAATTTACCAAATCTCAGGCAAACACAAACGCGGCTGCCGGATGTGGCCCATTCTGCTCTTCTGCATGCAAAATAAGCAGAAGAGGCCTGGGACGAGGGAACTAAGGTGGGTAAGTACATTTATGGGCTTTAGAATTAAACCTAGCATATAGGGTGGGAGGGTTGCCTCCCTTTTTTTGTGGTGGAGATATCCTTTAATGAAGCAACCACCTGTTAACCCTTTGTATTTGTGAGCATCTCTGCAGCAGCAAGTTGTGTTTATGTGCTTGTTTATTTTTGTAGCTGAACCAAGTGTACGTATTGCTGCAGCATTCTGGTGACCCGTTATATATGTTTTATATGCATATTTATTTCACTAGATTTCTTTTGGCATACCGTATATACTCGAGTATAAGTCAAATTTTTCAGGCTTTAAAATTAGCCTGAAAACCTAACCTCGACTTATACTCGAGTCAAGTCCTAATTTAGATCCAAATTCTGCAATTACAGATAGTAACCAGTAGGTGGCGCTTCCTGTATTCTGGCTGCTGGACTCACTCAGCACTGTCACTGGATGCTGTAAATCTGATGGGTCTCCTCAGTTTGGGGCAAAAAACAGCTGCTAGTTCAGTGCAAATGACAGCTTGAAACTACAACTCTCAGGTGACATTTTTAACTATTTGGGTCAGAGAATCCTTTACTATATGGGGGTCAGAGTGCCCTTTACTATATGGGGTCAGAGGGCCCTTTACTATATGGGGGTCAGGAGAATTGTAAATGATGGTAAACTTAATTTTTACTGTATGGGATTCATGTATGGGAATTCTGCTGTCCATTTAAAGGCAACTAAAGCCTAAAAACAACACAGAATCAGAAGGCAGTAGTGGTGATAATTTCTACCCTCGACTTATACTCGAGTCAATCAGTTTTTACAAATTTTTCAGGTAAAGATAGGTACCTCGACTTATACTCGGATCGACTTATACTCGAGTATATACGGTATGTCTGGGTACAATTGTATACTCTCCAACATTGCCCTATATTAATTATCATCATGGATAATTCCACTTATAGAAACAACATAGTGCAGACCTGCAGATGGAGGATAATGATGATTTCAGAACATTTTAAAGGACAACTCCACCCTCATAAGAACATCTTTTAGAAAGAATGGCCTCTTTAAAATATGCTGATATATCATAGTTTGTCCTATGAATTCATTACTGTATGCCTGCTATGCTTCTGGATGCCTCATGGAAACTGAGCAATTTAGAAACCTGTACTGAGCATGTAGTGAGCCTGGGCATGCTCAGAAGAGGCAGACAGGGGATTAACATTTAGTAATTGGCTGTGATGTCAACTGTCAAATCCATAACTGACAGTTACTAACAGGAAGAACCAGGAAGCAGAAACAGGACAATGTGCAGGATTTCAGGTTAGACTTATACTGTATGTTTCAGATTTCAAACTATTACAGGATTTGGGGGGTGATTTACTTGTATGTAAGGTTTCATGGCTGGACTTGCGCTTTAAGGAGAATGTCAAACATACCCTCCAAAAATACCCTTTTATATAGTACACTTATACATAATACATGGTGCAGAGCTGCATGGGATGGGGAAATGAAAGTCAACCTGATGTTGAATCTGTGCAATACACTCTAATGAGTGTAGCTTTTAATGCGGAATGCATACATATGTATGTACATTGTATAAAATTGGGCTGTGGGAAATTCTGTATAAACAAAACACACTCTTCCTACCCTACTAAATTCAGCTTTATAAACATATACTTATTAGACATGCATTTCACAGAGCTGTGCTAAAATCAAGTTCACTTGATTAACCTCCTGCTGCAGCTTTGCGCCAAGTTGTTTCTGTTTATCAGTTAAAGGGGTAATAAAGTTGGAGGATATGTTGCATTATAATAAATCACACAGTAAAAATGACATAGGAACTGGAAGGCAGGAAAAAAGGGAAATAGAAGCCGGATAACACAGGAATTAGGCCGATGTGCATGTCATACGAACTAAAAATTGTGATTGCAGCGCAATGGACCCCAGGGCACCTAGTTTGGCTAGATCAACTGGCCAATAGTAGTGTGCGCTTTTTAATTGCCGTCTTAAAACACGCTGATGTGGCCTAGACCTTATTGTCTGAAACAGGTGTCAGAATGCAAAAAATATTTAGAATTAATATTACTGCAGATGACAGGGAGAGAACTAGAGAGCTAAACACTAAAATAACACTAAAATCATTGCAGGCCTGCTAGGAATGTGCAAATCAGTGAATGGAGGTAGGGATGCTTGTTTTTACCTTATTTTAGCGTATGCAATTCTAGTGTATGCCTAGCGTGGCCTGAACAACTGCGCAATACTAGTGTATGATTTTTAACAGGCAATCTTATTGTGCATTATAATGTGCTGGTGTGGCCTAGTCCTCTGATATTTTACCTGGTATGCATCTGTTGTAATACCCTCCTCTTCTCTTTCCACTGTGCATCTCTTCCTTTGCTTCATTGTAATTTACCTAGTATGCATATGCTGTCTTATCTCATAGTCTAGTCAGGTTGTTTATTGGGACATTCACTATTTGTTTGATCCTCACTTGTGTTCATTTAAGGCTGGGTACACACAGGCAGATTTTTTGGCCCAATCGACCAATACTTCCGTGTATTGGTCAATTGAACAAACAATGACTAAGCACTAACCTGTAGTCCCTACAGTGAGGGGAGGTGTACAAAGGCCATCTAAAGATGTGAATAGAAATGCAAAAAGGAGGACCTGGCACACTCAGATAAATTAAAAGAAACCTTTATTTAGTACATAGGGTAAGTAAAAAAAACAGTTAAAAATCACTACAACTACTGACCACTGACCTACCATATAATCATATAAAGTGCACAGTTCAAGTTTAAGCAGAGCAGGTAAGTATTAGCATTTCCCTAATGAAGGTCCCAATCAAATACCATATGTATAAAGAGGGGGTATAGCTACCGTCACATAGAAAGGTATAGGGGATAGCATAAGTCTTGAATCCTGTATGCAGTTTATATTGAGTGCGTGGGACTATCTATACTTTTACTATTATCATCTGGCTTGTTGGCCCAGTGAAAAGGGCTGTTCACTGGAGCAGTAAATATTTCTACTGGTCTAAAGAAGTAGATTTTTAGTCCACATCTGGGTTTTTAAGATGGGAGGGGGGTGATTTACCATTTTCCTAGTTTAGTACCCTTTAACTATAATTCCATAAATACTAACTCATCATTGCTGTTACATTATCATGAGGGTTTAGTCATGGGTTCAATTGCAAGGGCTATTGTTACCTACTGGACTGTTAATTCTGTTTTATGACAGTATTAAATAAAAAACTAAATGATACATCCATTCTTAATGACTAGAGATAGCCGAACTTTCGAAAGTTCGGTCAATTTTCGAACTTTCGAACTATATCGAAAGTTCGAAAACGGACCCATTAAAGTCAATGGGAGTCAAATAGTTTAAAGAGTTTGAATGAAATACAACAGAAATATCAATGGTAACTCAATGTAAATGACTATGGGACCTGGGAAATGTAATTATCCCATTAACGACTCGCGGATTCAATGCTCGCTTATAGGTATAACAGACATTTTACTTGCGGATTCGATGCTCACGTATTGGTATAATAAACATTTTACTTGCGGATTTGATGCTCGAGTCTAGGTATAATGGACATTTTACTCGCGGATTTGATGCTCGCGTATAGGTATAATAGACATTTTACTCGTGGATTCGATGCTCGCGTATAGGTATAATGGACATTTTACTCACGGATTCGATATTTACTCGTGAATAGGTATAATAGAAATTTTACTCGTGGATTCGATGCTCTTGTATAGGTATAATAGACATAGTTTGGCTCGAACTCGAGTTCGAGTTCTAGTCCATAGTTCTAGTCCTTAAAATTTAAGATAAGGATGTTAATAGAAGTCTATCATTTTTATATGGAATTTTCTTATTACGAAAGATTGTAAAACTGCCTGCTTGTACAACAAGGTTAGAGAGAAAAGGAGCTGTGTCTTTGTGTGTTTCATGCCTGTATGGTGACACACTATATGAATTATCATACCATATTGTACAAGTGGACTAAACATGCCTGCTTCATGTGAGACTGTTCAATAAGTCACTGCTTTTATTGAAAGTTACATGTATTTTATCAGTTTGAAAAAACTTGTTTTACATCTTACACTGTCTGATCTCTGTTTTATTTTCTTTTACCACTGATTGGTGGAGAGTGGGGACTTTCACTGTTTACCCACATTTTTTGTTTACCTCTCAGACAGGTGTAAACACGCTAGAGGCCAATGAAATCCTGAATTTTGTGTTTCATCACACTGCATTATATCAGGTTTTCTTTTAATTTTGCCTTTAATATCTAGGTCCATCCACTGAGTCAAAAGAAACACTGCTATCCAAAATAACATACAAGATTAAAACATTCTAATCAATCCTGAAGATTATGGCTCTGATGTGTAGGCAGATACGCTCTGCAGATAAAAGATAGTGGAATGCACGTTAAAAAGGTCAACATATTTTAAATCAAGTAATTATAATTTTTGTGAGAAGACAACGTTCAATAGATTTTACTGGGGACAATCATGAAAAATGCTAAAACGTTATCAAATTGTTTTTCAAGGGTTACAATAAATAAAAAGACTGCTAGAAGAGGAATAAACAGAAAACAAAAAAAGTGGAATTTAAATTTTTTCACCTACTTTCATTTTAAATATACCGTATATACTCGAGTATAAACCGATCCGAGTATAAACCGAGGTACCCAATTTCAGCCTAAAAAGTTCAGTACCTGTGGGCCTTCCCCTGTGGGCTCTTCTCCATCCAAGCAAGGGCCACATTGAAGAATCCTTGGGCCAGCATTGAAGAAGCATCCTTGGGCCAGCATTGAAGAGCATCCTTGGGCCTTGAAGAAGCATCCTTGCATTGAAGAAGCATTGAAGTCTCCTCTGCATTCCGGCAGCCGCCGATCTTCTCTGCACTGGCGCGCCGGCTGACGTCACTGCCCGGCGCCGGGCTTGGCGCCGGGCTGTGACGTCAGGCCGGCGCGCCAGTGCAGAGAAGAATCGTGCGGCTTCCGGAATGGTAAGGTAACTGTGACTCTATATAACCGAGTCTGAGTTTTCAGGCTGATTTTTCAGCCTGAAAAACTCGGTTTATACTCGAGTAATACGGTATAATATAATAATATATATATATATATATATTATATATATATTATTTATAATATTTAAGCAAGCCAAGCCCAAACAATATGATTAATTGATTATAAGTAGAGTTGTTCTAAACTGTTAAGTTTCGTTTTCGAATTTTCTAAATTTTCAGAAATTTGTGAAAGTTCAAAAGTTCGAGTTTCGAAAATGGGCTACTTTTGATTTTTGATTTTCGAAAAATTTCTATTTTTGAAAAATCGTCTACTTTCGATTTTCGATAATTATGTACTTTAGATTTTTCAATTTTCGAAAATTGTCTTCTTTCGATTTCGATAATCATTTAGATTTTGATAATTATCGAATTTTCTATAAAAATCGAAAACTTCGAAAATTCGGGTTTTGTAAATTCCGGGAGTTCTGAAAGTTTCGTCGGGACTTTGAAACCCTCGGATTCGATTCGAAACTGGGTTCTATTAAAACCCACAGTACATCTCTAATTAAGTATATACATTTTCAAGGGAATTTACCCAGAGACATATTGCTTGGGTTCCCTCTATTATTCAGCTGCAATGTTGTACAATCGGAGCGATATGCTTCACAAAAAAATTGGGATTGGCATGTGCTCCTATTAGCGGATCACAGCGCATCGCAATGCGCACAGCTAGTGAGGCAGAAAGGCAGTCGAAATACGCGTTAAATAAAAGTGGTATGGACTAGCCTTTATGGCCTTAAGTCATTCTAACCATTGGAGAGAAGGTTAGTATTACTTTATGACTAGAATTGGAGCACTGCAGCTCTCTGTAAATTGGCTTGTTTGTTAAAAGCAACCATTTGCTAAAACAAAACAGCAACAGATTTCTGATTTGTGAGGAAGTTACACTGATGCACCTGAGGACAATGTGATCTAAAATAAAGTAGCTGCTTCAACACTTAGCCTGCAATAATATGAACGTGAGGATATGTTAGTCACAGAGGCCACAATAATTTAGCTTTTAATGGGATCTAAATAAACCTAGCAGACCTAGTAGACCAATTTTTATTAAAGGATAACTATACTCTAAAATGTAACTTTTTTTAAAATGGAAAGTACCTGGGGCAGGGAGGTAGGATTAATTATTCCTACCTCACAATATCATTTTGTTACGAAGCTACAGTTTTCATTTGCCGGTTAATCCAGGACTATTCCTATGCTAAAGATAGTGCTGAAGCCATGAGGAAGACTGGCAGAATCGATTTTAATTGGGCTGATGCTTCTCACAGAACAATATAGGGTGGTCGGGGATACCAGTCCTATATCCCTGTCCCAAGTACTTTTCATTTTAACTGTTTTTTTAAAAAACTTTATACACACGTTAGTTATCTTTTAAATAGAACAGCTTTTTTAAGGAGGTGCACAGGGAAAACTTGCTACGCATATTTTCACATAATGTACATTTAGTAAGGAGTCTCACCACACTTTATTTCAGTTTGATCTCATGGTAGCACTCATTCTAGCCAAGTCAGTGTGTCAGTGACTAAATGGGATATTAACAAAAATGTGGATTTTTAATCTGTTTTGATAGCAAAGGTTTCATTTACTTTAAGATAGGGACACTATTGAGAAATGCATTGCACAGAGCTGTGCTAACATCAGGTTCATTATCCTCCCTCTGCAGCTCTGTACTATGCTGTTTCTGTAAGTTTAACTATTAAAGGGTAGTATTAAGGGTAATGCAGATGGAATGCAATCTGTGGGAGACTGGCAGAATTCCATTTTTAGGAGATTTGGGTAGATTAAAAGCAATATCTAGGTATACTGTGTCATGGCAGTGTTAGTCCTAATAAAACTCCCTTCTCCCTTTTGCCACCCCACCTTAAATAAAAACACATACACTTTCTTGGATCAAAAAGGCCACAGCAGGTTTACTTTATTCATAAAACTTGTTTACAAAAACTTAAGTGCAACATATTATCATTTTCATATAAGTGCTAAACAGTGCAAACGTTAATTACCACTTAACATTCCTTAACCTACATTGCAACAATATAACTTTATATATGGTCCATAGAGGCCTGCCCAACTCTGCTGGCAACCTTGTGCAGCTCATCAGCCGTCCCAGCACCGGCTAAATGAGTGCCCCCCCCCTTTCCTTATGACCACCTGTTCCTAGTCAAGAAAGGACCTATCCACCGGTACCTCTCTTACACCAACTGTTTTTGCTCCCCTATCCACTCACTCTCTCCTCTATGGACCCCCGCCACCGCAGGCGGGCTGTAGACCTTCAGCTCTCCTGCCCGCCAACACTGCTAAGGCCAACTGTGCTACTTCTTGAAAATCATTATTCAGTACATCCGACCCTAATTCGGTCAAATGCACTCCATCCCTAACATACCACATACTCTGAAATGACTCCAAGTCTTGGTGCCTACAAACCAAACCATTGTTCTGCCGAACAAACTTACCTACTGCTTTATTAATTTTAACCCTCACCCTATCCAAGGCCTTCCAATTACGACCTCTTCTCCAATTCTGTCTGGGGACGATGTCCGACCAGACCACCAAGACCCCGGGAAAAGACGACCAAAAACGTAAAAGGTCACATTTTATGTCTTTCACCAAAGTCTTCATTGGGACTGACCCGACATCATTCCCACCCAAATGAATTATGAGAATACCTGGCGGCCCCTGCATTGCCGCATACTCCCTGACCTCCGTTAGGAACCTTCTCCATGTCAACCCACGTTTTCCCAGCCACCTGACCATCAGAACCTTCTTATCGAAACCGAGCTGTCTGCCTCTGGGTCGAACTGCTGCCCTCCTAGCCGAGTAATAGATATATGAGTGTATGAGGGTCGTCGGGTCTAAAATTTAAACAAAGAGTAAACCGTAGGGGGGATTACTTTGATTATACTGGTTCCCAACCCCCAACGTGCGGCTTCTGTGGCTGCTCCTATTCTAAATGAATGGGACCCATAATCCTTAGGCTGTAATCCTACTGCCTCCAAACACCTGCGAAAGACTGCCCTGAATTTAAATTGGGATAAAATGGAACCCCTCGCTATGCATAAGTAATGGGCCTGTTTGACTTGTCCTAACAGCCATAAACTGTTGAAAACTGCATACTGGGCAGGAAGCTTCCCCTTCCAGTGGCCATAAGAATATGATGGCACCCTTTCTTCCTTGATCCGTCTTAGACTTATGAATGGCCACTCACAAGCCTTCGTGCATCTCACAGACATCTTGAACCATTAGCCCACCCTCCTTCTTTTTACTAGGGCTAACCAACTCACTGATCCTTAATGCCCCGAAAAATGCCAGTGAAAAGGCCATCTGGAACAATTTTCTTTCATATTCAGAATGACACACGCGCCCCATAGCGGATCTCAAAGACTGCAGCAACATGAATGAAACTGGCCGCCGCAAGTCCAGGACTACCCCTTGTTTCTTATATCCCTTTAATGCCTGTTGAACTATCCGTTCTTTTGTCAAATCTTTCATACCTACCATCCTTAGCCCAAAAGACAGTCCATTCTACTGTTTAGGCTGGCTATGGACATACCTTCCGTATACATCTTACTTATCCATGTCAGCAGGATATGCCGTTCCTGAAAAGGAGAACTCCCCGACTGAAAAGACTTCCTCACTGCTACCCATTCCTTCCAGGCCCTGTCGTACTTTACCCAGCTGCCCGGCACCAGTGACCTCCTCACCAGGTCCGTGGCGTGCCTTCCCCCAGCTCCCATAAACAGTTCGGACAGGGACACCCCTCTCGTGCTGCTGCAGGTGCTTCTTGCCGGAACTGTTCCCACTGCAATCGAGAAAGGGAGTCAGCGACCACGTTATGTACACCTGGTACATGCCTAGCCCTAAACCACAGGTTGATTTCCAAGCATCGTAGAGCCAAGTACCAGAGCAACCTTAAAACCGGTGGTGAGGAAGCTGTAAGATTATTTATGGCTTGTACCACTCCCAAGTTATCCGAGCAGAATACAATTTGTTTGTTAGCCAGCTTATCGCTCCAAAGGTCAACCGCTACCAATATGGGAAATAACTCCAGAAATTTTATATTTTTTGTAAGACCCAATTCCTGCCAGTTCGTTGTCCATAGTTGTGCACTCCATTGGCCCCCCCAGGTAGGCCCCATAACCATTGCCACTTGCCGCACCGTTCACCACCTTTGGCCTCTGCCATAGCGTCCTTCCATTGTACCGCTCCAAAAATGCTGCCCATACTGCCAAGTCCTCCTTCACCTCTTTTCCTAGTCTAATAAAATGATGTGGGCTTTTAACACCGGTGGTTAGCAACGCATTCTCCTACAGAAGACCCTGCCCATAGGCAGGATCCTGCAGGCAAAGTTGAGCCTGCCCAACAGGGATTGTATTTGTCGCAAGGTCCACTTCTTACTAAACCTCGCTAGATCGATAAGGGCTTTTAGTTCACTTAACTTATCAAGGGGAAGTCTAGCCCCAAAAACTTGATGACCGTGACAGGCCCTTCGGTCTTATCTGCTGCCAGTGGAATGCCAAAACGCCAACACACCTAACCCATCACTTGTAATAGAAAGAGGAAATCATCCAGATAGTGCAGAGTCGTCTTAAAACCTGATTGTAGCTTCACTACCCATTCTAAAAACGTGCTGAACATTTCAAAGTGTGCACAAGAGATGGAGCACCCCATTGGCAGGCACCTATCTACAAAGAACTGCCCTTTCCATTCACATCCTAACAAATGGAAACAGGGATGAACAGGGAGCAGTCAGAAGACTCAATGTCGGCCTTGGCCATTAGTGTCCCACGGCCCAATTCACTGAGCATTTTCACTGCCTCATCAAAGGATGCGTAAATCACCCTGCACTGTTCCCTGTCAACCGAAGAGCCTTTGGGGTGAGATAGGTGGTGTATAAGCCGAAACTTACCCTGTTCCTTTTTTGGCACTACCAAAATGGGAAAATTCTCAAATTTTTAAGGGGCAATTCCTCGAAGGGGCCCGCCATGCGGCCCAGCTCAACCTCCTTATGCAATTTTTGCTCAACAATTTCTGGATGTGCTAATGCTGACCTCAAATTATTTCCCCCCACCCTGGCTGGCCCTGGCTGGAAAAAATCCCTCATCAAACCCTTTCTCCAAAACCCTGGCCACCTCTACATTGTGTTATAATGGGGCCATCTCTGTCACGCTCACCGTGATCCCTCTTTGGGTAAGGTTCCTGAGGCCGTCCACTAAATCTGCTCCTTTTAAAGCATTTTCCCAAGGGGTGTACACCTCTGTAGCCTGAACACTCATGTCTAAACCTACATGTCGGACCAAATTTACAGGTTCCTTCATTAAAGGCCTAACAGAAGACCTTCTTGTTGCCCTGGGAATTAGTCGGCTCCCCCTGGAAAGGGTGGCAGGCTAGGCCGACTGGGACACATGAGTTTAAGCCATAACCCCATGTCCCTATGGTCCCATCCTATGGAGGGGAGCACTGACTTCCTTTGGCGAAACTGTTCGTCGTACCGAAGCCATGCGGATCCCCCATAGGCTTCAAAGATTGTATCTAAATAACAAAATAAATTTGAACAGCTCTCTGCGTCTTTTTCGCCTATCACACTAGCGAAGATAACGAATGCTTGGAGCCAGTTGTGGAAGGTTCTGGGTATGAGCCTGTACCTCCTCTTTTCCTCATCCTCTTTTTTTAGCTCCTCCATCTTGCTATTCCTCTCATACAGAAATCTATCTAAAGGCAGCAGTGTGAAAATGTCAATGAACTCCCCTTTCCATATTCTCTCCCTCAAATCCAATTTTACACATGGCCCCTAATGGGCCCTCGAAACATAGGTAGGTTGCCCCTTGTGAAAAATCTGACACAGTGATACCCCCCTTCTGACCCGGGGGTACCCCTGTCGATGCTACGGGGGCTGGCACATCGCAAACATTTGACTCCGTGGGCTGACCTATTTGTCCCGTTTGACTTATGTTTCCTACCCCTTGACTTGCTGTTCCTGTCCACCTATCGCCTAACCCTCCCGCTCGATCTCCCACAGACCACACCTGTGAGGGGTGTGGCCCATTTGTTTGCCCTTCTAACCTAGCCAGCAAATTCCTCATGCCCCCTAAGAATTCATCTATCAAGGCTGCCTCACTCCTTGCCAACCCCGGCCCTCCCGTGTTCCCAGTGCTGGGAAGTGTTTTCCCTAACCCAACTATAGCTGTGTGCCCCGTTTGAGGACTCACCAACTGGCTGCTGACGTTGATCCCCACCAGTCGCGGATACTTCCGGTCGATTGGATCCAGGCACCACCACCACACTCTGTGGGCGTGCAGATGTATCTCCTTGCGCCGTCCCTTCTTCATCGCTGGAGGATAGCTGCAGCTGTAAATGTTCAGGGGACTCACAACCCAACTGCTCTGCTTCCCTGTCTTCTGTCCCTCCTTCCTCTTCCTCTGATGAAAGGCCAGCCTGATTGACTGCCTGTGGGAGGTGTCCTGCGTGAGTCCCCCCTTGTCCCATCCGTCCAGTCCCTGCCTTCCTCCTCCCCTGTGTTGAGGCTGTCAGCTCCCCAGCCACCGAGGTGTTGCTGCGCTCCAGAGGGGTTGCAGACCCCCCCGCATTGTGGCCGCCGCTGCCAGCTTCTAAGGGCTCCTTAGGGGCGTTGCTCCTCCGATCGCAGCCTGGGTGTCTGCCTAACCTGTGAGTGCGCCTGGTGCCCGGCCATACACGCCGTGATGATCTCACCGGAAGGGATGGGGCTTCACACACTACTTCCGGTCGTGTGCATCCTGCCGGGGCCTACTCCGGATCCGTCCTGCCTGAGCCGCCCGTTATTTCGTCCATCCTCGCCGATGCCTCTGGTAGCTGCTGCTGCCACCCTCACTCTCTTGCCTGCCAGTGTCCTGCTCCCTGGGGTCCGTTTGTCTGGCGAAGGGGATGCGTCCGCTCTGCCACGCCTCCGGCCTTGTCCTCGCTGCGCCGCTCCCGGACTCAGGCGCTCTGGGGTTCTTGTGTTCTCCGACTTGATCTTTCTCCCTGGTTCTTGCTGGTCGCTAGCATCCGCTCCATCTGCTTCCGAAGCCAGTCTTCCCCTTTCTCTGCTGCCTTGGTCCTCAGCATGGATAGCAGCTCCTCGTCTGACATGGTCGGTAACACTCCACTTTGTCTGCTAAAATTAAAGTGAAAGTGCCTCTCCCTCATGTGCTTCTGTCTTTATACTCCTTCCTCCACCTATCCTGAGATTTCCTTCCTTAAACTCTCCTATCAGCTTCTTCCTGCCTCTCTCTCTTCCTACTGCTCCTACCTGACCACCACCTTCTTTCAGATTCGTTTTTCCCTGACAACCTGCCATGTCCTCCATTCCTTAGGATCATTATGTATCTGGAATAGTGCTGAATCTAACTTTTGAAACAAACCTGGTTTTGATTTAGAACTGCCGGTTTCGAAAATCCATGGATCCAACAAATTTTTCGAAATTTTTTAAAACTCAGAACTTTTTATCATAAACTCGAAAATACCATTCAAAAATCCAAATTTATATCAAAGAAAATCGAAAACATCTACTGATAAATCGAAAATGTCTATTATTTATTGAGAAAGAACTTCTATCAGGTGAGCAGAACCATTATTTTAACGAAGTTTGGCAGTTTCATTCGTCTCTAGTCAGGAACTGTGTCTTGTGGACATATTGAGCCTGAACACATATGAAATCGACATCAAACAAGGCTATGCAGCAGTTCATTAAAGGCATGTAGGTATTTGCCTCCCCCTCTGCCTCTGCTCTAATAGCTTTTTGCATGCTTGAGCATGTGCAGAGGAGGCAGGTGAAACAGCAGTCAATCATTGTTTGTGATGTTGCACAGTCACATCCTTAATTGACAGCATGGAGTGAGGGGCCAGCTTACTCTGCCAGAATGGGGATATTAATTATCCTTAAATATTTGTTTAGTAATGCAGGTAATAAAGTGCAAAATATATCAGTGTTGAGGAAAGATAATTGACAATTGAACAGTTTTGTGTTTAAAGGGTGAACATGCCCTTTAATTGAAATCACTTTGCAATCAGTGCAGTCTTGCAAGTCTTTTTATGGATTGCACACGCTCAAATTGCGGACTTGAGTAGATCTCGCATGTTTTGCTGCTCTCTGCTGCCTTCTTTACTTTAATCATAAAGCAGCCATCACCTTCAAGCAGAGATGGATTACCGTATATACTCGAGTATAAACCGACCCGAGTATAAACCGAGGTACCCAATTTCACCTAAAAATCCTAATAAAAGTTGTTGACTCGAGTATAAACCGAGGGTAGAAACTTGGCATTCAAGATGTTTGGAAACTACAACTCCCAGCTAATAAAGCATGCTGGGAGTTGTAGTTCCCAAACACCTTGAATGCCCCCCTCACCCTCCCACCCAGTTCAGTTTGTACCTGTCTCTTCTCCCTGTGGTCTCTTCTCCCTGTGGGCTCTCCCTCCATCCAGGTAGGTGCGGTATCCTGAGCATTGCAGGTAAGGTGCGGTATCCATCTTGCAGGTAAGTATCCATCTTGCAGGTAAGGTGCAGTATCCATCTTGCAGGTAAGTATCCATCTTGCAGGTAAGGTGCGGTATCCATCTTGCAGGTAAGTATCCATCTTGCAGTAAGGTGCGGTATCCATCTTGCAGGTAAGTATCCATCTTGCAGGTAAGGTGCGGTATCCATCTTGCAGGTAAGGTGCGGTATCCATCTTGCAGGTAAGTATCCATCTTGCAGGTAAGGTGCGGTATCCATCTTGCAGGTAAGTATCCATCTTGCAGGTAAGGTGCGGTATCCATCTTGCAGGTAAGTATCCATCTTGCAGGTAAGGTGCGGTATCCTGAGCAGTCCGGCAGCCGCGCTGTGTACTGGCGCGCCGGCTGACGTCACTGCCCGGCGCCGGGCTTGGCGCCGGGCAGTGACGTCAGGCCGGCGCGCCAGTACAGAAAGATCGTGCGGCTGCCGGAATGCTCAGGTAAGGTACTGACTCGAGTATAAACCGAGTCTGAGTTTTCAGGCTGATTTTTCAGCCTGAAAAACTCGGTTTATACTCGAGTATATACGGTAAGTTTAATTGGGCTCCGGCCAGGGCTAACATTTGGGGCCCACTTGTTCTTGTATGGGGTGCAATACTGAAACAGGGGCCCCTGATTCTTACTGGTGCTACAGCTACCTAGATTGTCTTAATGGATAATCCTCTCTGGGTCACAGCCTTGACTGATGGCTGCAAACCGGAAGAGTACAGAAAGCCTGGAGGAACCAGTGGATTCCTCCTCTTAGAGGCGCCAGGGGAAAAGGTAAGTATTGTGAAAGCAGGGTTAAGGGATCAATTGTCAGCAGCAGTAATGTATTGTTTATACTTCTAACAGCTATTTGGTTAATTGTCTGGTCAGAGACCAGCATGTTTGCTTTGTTTTATTTATATGGCCTGTTTGCAGCATTAAGCAGCCCCACATCATAATTCAGACAAGGGGGTTTGTGCTTTAGAGCAAGTAACTAATATACAGGCAAACACACTGCAGTTTAAATGCTATGTTTAGCAACATAAAGATCTCTTTGACATTTATAACATTTACCTAAATCACTGAATGGGCTTCATCTGCTAGCATCTGTTATGCTATATTTTACTTTAATTGAACTTAAATTGTTATAAACTGGGGTTCTCATAAATAGCAGAAAATAAAAGTGATTTCTTTTATAGCCTATATTTACAAAAGAAAGACAACCATGAGACTGTATTTCCCATTTTCTGTTGTATTCACATAATTTGGAGCCAAAGTACAGATCATGGCTCTGTTAGTTAACAGCTTTTAATGGCTTGTCATGGGTTTAAATCTCCCAAGATCAGATCAAAACTACAAGGATGCGGTGTCATGCCATTGGTATCCCTTTTTACACTCACCTGTAGTAAGTTGTGTTCTATATTCACTATTTACCAATTATAAATTCTATGGGTTGTGGGCTTCCAAAGTTACTGATCATTGATTTTGTGCAGTTTTAGAAAATAAAATGGTTTTTGGTGGATGAGATCAATGGTGAGATCTTTTTTTAAATAGCCACACTTAGGCTGAGGCCACACTGTACTGCGCTTGTTTGAGTATGCATTCCCGACGTGCAAGCGCACCCAGTGAGTCGCAAGCGGAGCGCATGCGATTGCGCACAAAAATGCAGAACGCATGCGTTTGTAAATTCTCGAAAATAGCCTTGAAAGTTCAATAAAACAATATAAATCGTTATATATAAATATATAAAATAGCTTGAACATTCACTAAAAATCGAAAAACGCATTCCGAAGTCCCGAATTTAGGTTCCATTTTCGGATTTTAAAGATTTTCCCGAGATCCGAAAATGTAACAAAACCCGGCAGTTTTGGCCATCTCTACTCCTCAACAAAACAGTTTTGGAAGGTTGGAATAACCAATCCTACCTCCCTTTCCTAGGTACATTTTTGAAAAGTTAATTTTTACAGTATAGTGGTCCTTTAAATCATTGCGGTTATTGATTAGTAACCAATCAATCATATTTTATTAATTGCATATTAATCTACCAGGTTTGAGTAATATTTCCTATGATATATGTGCTTTTCCCAGTTTCAGATTTTAATTCTTAACAATATATTTCTGTCCCTTCTGGCACTCAAAGAGCTGCTGATTTATCATCACGTAAAAACAAATAAACCAGACAGGAAAACAAATGCCTTTGCTTAGACACATTTTTTAAGAACTTTTCTTTTACTCTTAATTTTTTCTAAATAAATTCCCTGCCCGAGTTACATTATAACACCTTGAGTATCAAGTGGTTTCACTAAGTAGTGAGAAAGAAGAAGCAGCAGAAGCATAGGGAGACTTGATTACATTTAAATTTCATCCCTTTTCTTTGCAAACATCCTATTCGCAAGTTTAATTAGTAATCCTTAGAGGATGAGGTAAAGAAGAACAGTGTCTGATGTCAATGTTCACGCTTTTTTGCATAAAAGTATTACATTTCTAGTGAGAACTCCGTGAAATTATCCACATAGTTCTGGAAATCATCAAGAAAAATAAATAGTTGTTAATAAATGCATAATTAAAGGCAACACAGAGATGCTGTTGGGTGGTTTTAGGTTTACTTTTTGCTTATTTATAATCTGTATTATGTTAATATTGAAAAACAGGAATACATAAACCCAGATGCAGAGCTACCTCGCAATCTAACTTAGCCCTAAAAACACATATTTTCTTATTAGGTTTTATATTAATTATATTGAAAACTGAAAAGGTGTAAATTAATACTAAATCAGCATGGCACGCCAGACTGTTGCAACCAACTCCAAGATAAGCTATTACAGATACAAAATTGAAACATAAACATACATACACTGAGCATACATCTTGAAAAAAGAAAAAGCAAAGAAGAACTTAGCATTAAAGGGGAACTGCAGTGGAAAAATAAACTTTAGGCTGTAAGGCTAGAAAGGATACACTGTATTTACAGACCTATTGATGCATCTGTAGTTTCATAGTGGGTTGTATTAAAGCATGCTGGGAGTTGTAGTTTCCAAACATCTGGAGTTCCAGGGAATTGGGGGTTACTGTATGGGATTACTGTCCATTTAAAGGGCAACTAATGCCTCAGAACAATACAGAATGAGGAGGATGGTATATATTGTTAAAAAGATTGCCTTCTGATTCTGTATTGTTTTGAGTCTTTTGTTGCCCTTTAAATAGACAGCAGAATTCCCATACAGTAGTCCCATACAGTAATAGGCTTACTGGATTTGGCTATTATTGTATGAGACTATTGTATGGGAATTCTGCTGTCCATTTAAAGGGCAACTAAAACCTCAGAACAATACAGAATCAGAAGACAGTAGTGGTCATAATTTCTTTACTCGAGTCAATCAATTTTTACTTATTTTTCAGGTAAATATAGTATACCTCGGTTTATACCCGGATCGACTTATATACGAGTATATACGGTAATTAGTTAAAAGGTACCGGAACCTGCAGAAGACCCTACATTTCTCTAAGGAGAATACACATGCTTTTCTTATCCTTTAGCTGGTTTGAATCTATAACATTGGAAAAACTCAACAGTTAAAAAAAACAAGGAAATGAACAGAAAGGTATATCTTACTGGGCACATCGAGCATATGGCTGTCAGTTAAGTGCTTCGTGTTTGGCCTTTAAGCACAGCTTCTAAATGGCAGCCATAGAATTACATTGGGTGCTTCATAAACAATTCTAATGCAGTGATTGATGTGCCATGTAAGAATATGCTTGTCTATACATTTGTACCTAATATTATTACATTGAAAATAGTAGTTACTTTGTGTTTGAAAAGATTCATGAATTACTTACATTATGTTTAAGTTTCCAAAATACAATTAACGTTTCTGCCATGATGTTTCATGTGTTTTAGCAATGCTGTCGTTTTCATTTAGATGAAAGATGTAAAATGAAACCTAAATAAACATGTGCAGTTATCACTATCATATGCGGAGGTTATTTTGATTTAAAAAACAATGAATACAAGTAAAAATGAAACAGAGACTAGTAACTTTTTAATTAAAAAGATTTGTCTCATTCATCAGCTTAGGTTGTTTACATAAATGTTAAATTGATAGGACATAAGACAGACCTCTGACATTCGCAATACAATTATACCAGCTCATAAGAACAAATTTGATGAGAAGTTTTTGAGAGTAGGTGGTGAGATGATTCAAGTAGAATAAAAAGAATCCGGAGTATATTTGTGGGGCCAAGAAATGTGCATTGATTATCTTTTCTATTGATTATTTTTTCTTTATGAATGATAGACCAGATCAGTAGCACACATAATTGAATTGTAATTTAGCCAAAGTAGTACTCCCACAGAGTTATCAAAGCTTCCATATGGTAGTAGCACCCCTAACACTGCCCTTTAATTGGCAGTCTTGTGCCTTTAATATAAAGAACTGGATGGAAGGACTCTTTCCTCTTTATAAAAAGCTAGTGAGCAGAGGAGAAGTGAGAGACTGCTATACTGATACAAGTATGAGAAAGGCAAGTTTGCAAAATATTATTAAGGTAAAAAAGTATAGCTGTAACCTTTCAGACTGGGGTTACCTTGATGTGGTTGGAAGGCTTTTCATTCATGTGATCACAGTAATGTATACTAAAACCTTTATGTTTATAATGTATGCAAGTGCGCAGACAATATGATATATGACCAGATTAGTAGCGCTTCTGCAGAATTTAATAGTAATTTAGCCTAAGGAGTGTTCCCACAGTCCTTCTTTTGCATGTACTGTATCTGAAAGGATCACCCATGTTTTGATACATTTAATGGCTACAGTACATCTAAGTACCTCTGAGTACTGTACATCTAAGAATAGATCATCCTATTGGTTAGTTGCATCTAAAACCTGTCATACACAGGTAGGTGATTTTGCAATTCCTCCTTTGATTAGATTGACTACTTATCAATATTAAAAGTTAATCAAGCTAAAGACAATCAGACCTGTCTGATCAACTTTGGAATTTCTGCCTGTGATTTTCCTTACAAGACATTGCACCCTACTACCACCAGAAACAGATGTAAAGATAAAGAAAGTTCCCGCACAGTACACCAGCATGATCAACTAGGAAAGCAAGCCAGAGAACAGACACATGGTACAGCAGCAGACACATGGTACAGCAGGATATCAAGCTTGGAACATGAAAAAGTAAAGCAAGAGTGTATTGCAGAAGATAAATGAACTTTTAAGCAAGCATTCTATTTTTTTATTGTTCATTTGCATATATAGATTGTAGGTCCTTATTAGGAAGGTGAAATGAAAATGTTTAAAGTTTCCCAATTTAAATTTTTCCAAGCTGTAAACGGATTGCTTGGAAAGACAAAGGTTTTAGAAAATGCCATTTCCATTCTTGACTGGGTACTGCTGTACACTCTTGTTTTATAACAAGGGGCATATCCTGCTATAACAAGGGTTTGTGAATAATGCCAAATTCCACGGCCATTTAACAATCACTATATAACCTGGCTAACCATCTTTCTGTTGTTGGATCCATTTATCTATTTTATTGTATCTTTTCTTACCCAAGTCCCAATGATAAAATAAAAACCAATATTAACACATGTTAATGCTGCATTTGTTTTTTATCTTTCGTTGCTATTTTAATTAACACCTTAGTAGGTGAGAAACTGTATGAAAATCATTTTTTAGAATTGTAAAAAATTGTTATGACAAACAGGAAACTGTAATAACCCAGTGAATTTACAGTGGAATAGAAATATAACCATCCATGTTTAATTAAATACGCAACAGACAGGCCTGAACATTTAAACAATGTTAGTATAGCACATAGCTCTGTCTTTGTGTTGGATTGTTTTACATTTGGGACTTTATAATATAATGTCGTGGATGAGTGCAGTGAATAAATACATCTGTTTTTTAGTCTTCTTACAGGAAGCCTATGAATGTACATTGATTCATGTTCTTTGTTGTCCCAGTAGAGGGTGGCAAACCAGATATGTCTGTATCTGCTATCCCAGCATTTTCTGAGGTTATACAGAACAAGTGACCTGTACAGGTCATTGTAGCATTCAGAAATAGGAAGAAAAAAAGAGACAGAAAAAAAGTTTGCTGGATGTTAGAAAGCTGAGTACATAAGTGAAGCATCATAGCGGTATGTGGTTTGGGAACAGTTGTTAACTTGGCACCTATAATACAATACAATAAATTTAAGTTATAAACAAGATGTCATCAGAAAAAACATGTTATGATGCACCATGTGCAATATCTTTAAAATTCTAACTACATTTTAATTAAATTACATTAACTTTTCAAAGCTTTATTGAATGTAAGTGTTTAACAAGCATTGACATACATTATGTATGGGAAGATTACATTTCTAGTTAATAAACTAATAGGGTTATTCAATAAAAGTTCTTATCATTTAAAATGGTGCTAATTTTGCCCCAACCAATCAGATATTAGCTTTCAAATGTTAAATGATATCTGATTGGTTGGGGCAAAATTAGCACCATTTTAAACGATAAGAACTTTTATTGAATCTCCCTGTAAATATATTGAAAAAAATCACAATATACCAAGAATAATGTTTTCATAACACATTTTCCTAAATTAGTTTACCACTGCCATATTTGATCATTTCAAAATAAATATTTAAAATCTTGTTGAATAAATAACAAAATGTTAAGGCAATGTTAGGGTGGGATAACTATTAAAGACCTGTTTTAACATCATTTTCTTTTGATCACCTTAATTAAAAGTGTTGTATTGTAAGTTTCAACCAGCATGTAGGAGTTCCAAGGGTGCAGACCCCATTCTGATAGCCACCACAGAGTTCCAAGGGTGCAACCCTATTCAGGTAGCCAGCACAGAGTTCCATGGGTGCAGATATATAGCATATATACATGGAACTGCACTTTCGTGCCTTCCTTAAACAAGATAAAGGGACAACTTCCCCTGAATGTCAAACATGTTTGACATTTTTCGAAACATTGAAAACCAATTGAAAGCAGGTCACTGCTTGTAGACTGCAAACAATGTAAATAACATCTAAATGCTTAGACGTAGCCTTAAATTCTCATTGTTAATGTGCCAAGTAACTAACATCCAATGCACACATAGATATGTAATCACTACGTGTCTATCTCTATAAAAGAGAAACATTTCGAGTACACATAGTGAACTAATAACATTATGAGCCTATGTGTATAATATGTGCAACTTAGTTGTAAGTTAATATCTTTGTATCATACTAGACAATTAAGCCAGTTTAATTAACGGGCACTAGGGACCATAAAGCCATAATGTGTGTTATGCATACACACTAATTCATGCAGATCCCCCCCACACACACACATCGCTTGCAGACCCATACAAACACACATGCATGCAGACACACATATACACACATGCATGCAGACAGACATACACATATACATACAAACACCCACATGCATGCAGACCCACTCATACACACATGCATGCAAATCCACATATACACACATGCATGCACACCTACACATGCAGGCACACCCACACATACACACATGCATCCACACCCACATGCAGACACACACTCAGAAAGCTCCCCAGACCTACATCACTCTTGTAGCAGAGCCGACTCCTTCCCACTCTCAGCAGGCGAAGGTGGTTGTCTCAGTGCCCTCATTTCCTATCCCCTGTGCACTGTCAGGTATGAATAAAGCTGAAAAAAAAAGGAACTTGTTTTCATACCTGACAGTCAGGACATTGCAGGGAATCTGGGAGGTTTGCGAGGTTGATGATTGTGGACAGGAGGTAAAATCAGGAAATGTCAGATTCGGAGACCGTTGGTGCAAGTATAAAGTTCTCAGGAGGGAAACGGCAGGTAGTTTTTAGCAGCAGCAGCAGCAGCAGGGGTAGTGTGGTCGACACCTAGTGGCCCGGGGAGGGAAGTGTGGTGACACACACACATAGAGGCACAGAACCAGAACTTTTTTAAATATGATGATGAAACTATCTGTTTGAACCAGGAGAAACAGTTATTTCATTTTATTCAAGGACTTAATGGTCAATACATAGAAAAGGGGGGAGCAGGTTTCTTTTAAAGTATGATCAATGTTCATTACTTCTGGTGAGGCAACATCCAAAGTCTGACTCGCAAAACCAAAAGATGAAGGGGCCTCAAAATCTGTAATATAATAAATGGACACAAATTACATATGAAGGAAAGGCTTAACTGACCAACTTTCATTCAAACCCTTAGGGGTTAAGGTATCTAGGATTTCGATCCATTGTGCCTCTTGTCTTAACAGGAGGTTAGTAATATTCCCTCCCCTTTTGTTTTTTTTTACTGTATCAAGAACGCACCATTTTAACTGAGACATTTGATTTTTTTTAAATGGAAATGCCTAGATACGGAAGTGTCATATCTGCCATTGGGCGGGAAATTTCTAATATCATTTTTAGTTTGTCCGATAACCAAATACATACTGAGCTGTATAGGAAACACACAGATAAAAGCAATCTGCTGCATGCCAGCAGCTTCTACAATTCTACAGTTGTTTCCACAATACCCAAAAGCCAATACTTGAGAGCTAAGCGGATTTGTTCAACAGATCTAGGCTTTGTGGAGGCTGCTAAATGTCTGACTGAAAGATTCCTCACAAGGGGGTACAATCCTAATATGGTTACAAGGCCAGAGAGCAGGTGCTTAAATTAAGTCAAGATGAGGTGCTAAGACCCACATTAAAGGAAGCCAAATCCCCCAGACCTGTCTTCGTGTCTCAATATTGTGACACGAGTCGACATGTCGAAAGAACCATTCGTAAATACTGGGCCATATTACAACAGGACCCCACATATGGCAAACTTATTCCTGAGCCGCCCATGTTCAGCTACAAAAGGGGTAAAAATATTAGAGATCTATTATGCCCTTCTCATATATGTTCACAACAATCGCTAAGACAAGAACTGCATAAGCGAACAGGCACATTCTCTTGCCTGTCCTGTAACTGTTGTAACTCAACAGATTCAATCTATCATCCTACGATGAGACACTGCATTAAAATCAATAGCTTTGCTATGTGCCTGTCAACTAATGTTGTATATCTCCTGAAATGCCCTTGTGGCATGGGGTACATAGGACAAACTAGCCGTTAGGTAAAAGTGAGTGCAGGAGCATAAAAATGATATTAGAAATTTCACACCCAATGGCAGATATGACACTTACGTAGTTCACTATGTGTACTCAAATGTTTCTCTTTTTCAGAGATCACTATGTGTACTCAAATGTTTCTCTTTTTCAGAGATAGACACTTAGTGATTACATATATATGTGTGCATTGGATGTTAGTTACTTGGCACATTAACAATGAGAATTTAAGGCTACATCTAAGCATTTAGATGTTATTTACATTTTTTGCAGTCTACAAGCAGTGACCTGCTTTCAGTTGGTTTTCAATGTTTTGAAAAATGTATTAACATGTTTAAAATTCAGGGGAAGTTGACCTTTATCTTGCTTAAAGGGCATATCCACTCCTTTTTCTAAATTTTAAAATACTGTAGGGCTTCCTCCCGCAGCCCCAACCACTATATTACTTTTAACAGAAACTCCCCCGATCATTACTTACCTTACCTCTTTCTTCCGGCATACTGTCCTGGCCCTCTGCTTGCATGAGAGGCAGCCAATTAAGGATGCGGCTGCCGGCAGTGGAGAACGCCGGAGGAGAGAGATAAGGTAAGTAGAGTTCGGGGGAGTTTCTGTAAAAAGTAATATAGCGTTTGGGGTTGGGGAAGGAAGCCCTACAGTATACCAAAGTGGTTTTATGCTAGGGGGAGGGAGAGCAAAACAGGAGAGAGAGGGAGGGAGAGGGAGGGGGAGAGGGAGGAGGGCTGCAGTGCGCATGGTGAAATTCTCCCGGAGGAGAAACAGCAGGCAGAGTCCTATATAGAGTCCTATATGCCAGGCTCCTGGTGGCTAGTTTTTGGGACTTTGGAGGAGCATACCAGGGCAGCCATTTGGAGCAGGAATGTACACAGTTGGGCCAGTTGTGGGTTAAATTATAGTTTTGGGGGTGGACATGCCCTTTAAGGAAGGCACGAAAGTGCAGTTCCATGTATATTTGCTGTTTCTTTATAGATTTTGTACATCTTTTGTATTATCACTATACACTGTGGTTTACCAATTTTACTAGGTCTGTTAATACACGCAGCTATCCTTAATTATAATTAAGTGACTTTCACTACCTATCATTGTTGAGGGGTAGGGTTTAGGTACTTGTTAAAAAGAGTTCTATGTATTTGCACTGTTGTGCTTAATAAAGGAGCACACTAGCTCCAAAACATGTTGCACAAAATAAAAGTTACACTTGCAGTTTAACTCCTGCGTCTGGCACTCCTGCATTTATATTCTTGATGATTTGCTATTTCCACGTGAGACGGAGTGGAGTGGGATTGGAGCCAAAAATTGAAAAAGTGAAAAGTATGAGTAGCCACAACTTCATTTGTGGTCAACTCCCATAATTCATCTTAACTAGAAACAGCCAGCTAAGTGTATGTAGTACCCTTCACAGGAAGCTGCAGCCTTGCTTCCTGGAAGCTGACAACCAATAATGTTACAGCTCAGAGATTCTCCCTCCCTCTGACACAGAATACAGATTTCAGTGCAGTTTTTGTGTAAACACATTACAAATGCTCCTGTCCCTAACAATGATAAATTCCTTTGCTTTTCATATAGAAAAGAAAAGTAATCTTTGTAGTTTATTTCTTTGCTAGTACGGATGTAAGCAGGGCCGCATCTACCATGAGGCACTGTGAGCCATGTGGCTTAGGCGCAATCCCTGAGCCCAAAAACAAAAGCGGCATTTGATTTGCACCTGGAAAAAAAAATTCCTACAAAAAAAAATTGCTACAGCGTGGCGCTGCTGTGATGATGCACATGATGATGCCGCAAGAACTCCTTCCCCGGTCATGCAGTCTAATTCACCTCTGTGTAGCGGCATTTCAGGCAAGTGCCCCAGTTCACAGATTACATTTTCACATTAATGGGAATTTATTTAACCCAAATTTCCATTATTATTTGTGGCCTTAGCAGAAATTTTACATACCGGGCATTGGAACTCCTACCTTTATCCTTCATGTTTATGGGTATGGGCAGGACTTTACCAAGATTTCCGATCATCTGATGTGTTGTCCTGGCCGGGCGGGCAGTGTAAGTTTCTAAATAAAGTTTTTTTATAAAAGTGAAGTTCCATACAGGACAGGGGGCAGCATGCCGCATAATTTAGTGCTTGGAAGAGAAGTAATGCATCTTGGAATAGAAGGCAATGCATCTATCTATCTATATATCTGTCTGTCTGTCTGTCTGTCTATCTATCATCTATCTATTATCTATCATCTATCTATCTAACTATCTATCTATCTATATATCTATCTATATATCTATATATCTGTCTGTCTGTCTGTCTGTCTATCTATCATCTATCTATTATCTATCATCTATCTATCTATCTATATATCTATCTATATATCTATCTATCATCTATCTAGCTATCTAGCTATCTATCATCTATCTATCATTCTATATATTATCTATCTATCATCTATCTATCTCCACATCTATCTAGCTATCTATATATCTATCTATATATCTATCATCAATCTATCTATCTATCTATCTATCTATCTATCTATCGATCGATCGATCGATCGATCGATCGATCGATCTATCTCCATGTCTACCTATCTTATTATCTGCCTATCTGTCTGACAGATACAGTAATAAGATAGATAGATGACAGACAGAGAAAGAAGAAAGATACATATATAGACCGGACAGAATTTTTTCGTTCTGTTCTAGGGACTGTTTTGTTTTTGTTTTTATTAATCTAGTCTCAAATTAGGAAGCTGACAATGTTTTTGATTGACTAAAAGAAGACATGCAGGATCTTACTCTTGCCGTTAAACCTCTGCATTCTAAAATGAAGGGTGCCGGATCTCATACAGTAGCTAAGTTTACTGATTTTATAGGCTATACAGTATGTTATTTATATGCAATATTAATTGGTTTGTTCTTTTGTGTTTTCTAGATCCACAGACTACCTTGTAATTTCCTGGCAGGTGGAAATAAAAAACATAGATGGCATCATTCTGATGATTGTTTCCTCTTCTGTAAATTGGCTTGAAATGAAAACGAAGGCTTCTTAATTAGGAAACTGTTCAGTAAACTGTAAGATGTGCTGTGTATTAACCCAAGAACAAAGTTATCCTTAAACCTGCACAAATGAGTTTTGTGTTCTTTACATAACATTAATGATAATAACCAAAACACTGAAATCCATGTTTGTGTGCTAAAAAAACAGTGGTCCTGCTAGTATGATTAGGATAGATTTGTGGCTGCAATGCAATGAGCAAAATTAGTTCATTGGGATATTTTTCCAGGCACTGGAAACATAATGAGGAATCAATCTCAGTAATCAATAACTGTATTTAAAGCATAATATTGACAGTGACATTCATTTGCACTATTTAAAAGCACTATTGGCTGACATGATATAGCAACAAACATTTCTGTTATAATGCTATTCTTATTTAATATAATCCTTAAGAGTTGGTGTTTAACATGTATGTAGGCATCTTCGGCAATTAAGATGTTGATAAGACCTGTTTTAAATTTTGACAGTGATATATCTTGGAAACTAAAAATATAGCACTGCATATTAGCTGACTATGTTATACTATCTAAGTTGCTTGGCTAGAAGCATTTATAGGCACGTGTGTAATTGCAAGGCCAATCGTCTGGCTCCCAAATGATACCCCTGTTTAACTGCACTATGCCAGAAATTGTCACACTAACATGTCCTTTATTTTTATGTTTTTTTTGTTTACTGATGACACTTTAATTGAGTACATCAAAAGTAAATAAAGCATGTATGCAGATTTTTTTAGGCTTGAAGCAAAAATGTTGAAACCAACTGTGGAAAATCTGTTATTACCAAGGACAAAACTGTTTTTTGTCTTTTACGCATGGAAATTATTTGTTATTCATCACAATAGGCCTTTCTGTTGGATTAATTTGCATTCATGATGGATGTGTTTTGTGAAAGGCATTTGAGAGCTAGAAAATATGTGGCAGTATGGTAGGTGGAGGTGTGAAATGTATGTTTCTTTCTTTTACACAGGAGTCTTACAGAATGCTCTTTTTTCCAACCTGGAACATTGATTCTATTAGTGACTAGTTTCCTGGCTTACAGCATGGAGATGTACTGTTTATTGTTTAAAATTTCCATCCATGACTGAGAATGTAATATTTACTTTTTACCTGCCTATGTTATCAGGCTGCAGTTGATTTAATGTAAGGCCAGAAACTTAAGCTGGGTACACACGGCTGACCGTGAGAAGTGCCGAACGATCGTCAGTCCAGTACATTATTCTATTTATAAGACAGGTGCTTCAAAGAACGCGGGTGCATTCATCCACTCAATTATGTAATTTTTATAAAAATTAGTTCTGAACGCACCTCTTTATCAAACGACTTGTTTACAAATGTTTATACCAATCAGTTAAGATCCAGTGTTACAACAGAAGGCAAACAGCATTAATCAAATCAAAACCAAAGTGATATTTTAATTAGGGCACAATTAGATTATAACTATAATAACATTTTTAACATTCTCCATTCAGTCTAGAAACCCAGTGAAGCTAATTGTTATCGTTAACGGTAATAATAGACAATATAAGTAATTGGATAGAGAACATGGACATTGCTGCAATCATAAGAAAGTAATAATTAAATAATTTGACTGCAAAACACAAACATTTAAATATCAATCAATGGCACCCATTCATAGGCACCGCCTGTCATTCAAAGTAATCATGAAATTGTTTAGCATTCAAAGATTTGTGGACTGCAACCCTCATCCGCTAACAGCTACTGCAGTTGTTCACAATTTGATTTTAAGCATATTCTATTAATACCAGTAATATTAATATACATATATTTTAATTGTAGAACTTTATCCAGTTAAAGCTATTCAATAAACTTCCTACTGCTGGAAGACAGTCCCATTGTTTTACCGTTCTCATTGAAAGAAACATTTCCTAATTTAAAGATGAAACCTCATTTCTTCTAATCGTAAAGGATGTCTGTGTGTCCTCTGAAATAATATATTGGTGAACAATGTACCAGATAAATTATTGTACAGCCAAAGATGGATTTGCATAAAGTGATCATATACCCCCATAAACCACTCCAGTGTTAAAACCCATAATCTGTCTAATCTCTCTGCATAGTCAAGCCCCTCCATTATCTAAATGAATTCAGTTTCCCTTCTTTGATCTGATATTGGATCCCAAAACATAACTGCATATTCCAAATGAGGCCTTGCCAGTGCTTTGTAAGGAGGGAGTATAATATTTTTTCCCTTTAATTTATACAGGACAATATTTTGCTACCTCTAGGTGCTTACTGCAGCTAAATCTGGTATATACTAGAACCCTTAAATCTTTTTCAACAGAGATGCACTCAGCACAGAGCCATTCATAATATATGGGCCCAACCTGCAGAAAGCTTGTTAATCCCCAAATGCATCACCTGCCATTTATCAATACTGAACCTCACCTGCCAGTTTACAGCCCATTTTTACAATGTACAGTATCTAGATCCCTCTACAGCAATTGAACATCATCTGTTCAAGTCACCAAAGTTTTGTGTCATCTGCAACCATGGAGATCTTGATTTTAATGCCAACTTCTAAGTAATCTATACACAGAATAAATATGAATGCAAAAATTTGCCTGAGCAGTTAATTTGCTTCAACCAAGCAGATGATATATTTTGACTGGTCTGCTACAGTTAGAAAACATTTGCTAAAAATGTTTTAGTAAACATCTTATTTATAAGGCCTACAGTATATACAATGTGTGAAAATGTTAGATCTTGTGCCTTTCTTTGCCCCAATTAAGCTATCTATAGATAGATAGATTGAGATGAGATAGATGCATGTTATGTTTTGTTTCTATAGTGGGTCTAACATTATGTATTACTGTTATGATCTGTTTATTTTTAGAAACGTATATAATGATCTGTTATACACTAGGGGAATTATATAGCATGCAATATATTGGTTTCTTCCTTTTTGCACAAAGTCAAGTAACATGGTTTTAGTAATGTGTTATAGTTACAGTAATTAGTCATTTAACAAGTAACAACTATTCGTTTCTAGTGTAGAGTAAGGAAATAACTGGAAAACATTCACAAGACAAAAGGATAAAAATATCCAGTTGAAATTAATTCACAATAGTTAATATTATCTAATTATTAATTCATAATAGCTATATATAGTATCAGGACACTGACAGTTCCTATATGACATGCACAGCTGTGTGGTGTTTGTTTATGTAGGTTACACAGATTAGTAATTAAAGTTCTACCTGGTCCACCAAACCCTTTATATTATACCTGAAAGTTATGCGTCTTTTTCCACCTCTACATTTTCAACAGGAATTGGATTGACTTCCTCAGGGTAAAATAGAATGACATTGGTGTCCTTTAAATGAAATAAAGTAAATAATAATTTAAAAGAATTATTATATACAGTTTATGTTTTGAGTCTATAACTTATCCAAACTTTAAATACACACTTCACTATATCTGCAAGGAGTTTGTATGTTCTCCCTGTGCTTGTATGGGGATACTCTGGTTTTATCACACAAATACAAAGATTTACTAATAGGATGTGAGTGTAAAATAAAGGGCTAACATTGTAAGCTCTTCAGTGCAGGGCCTGCAATCAAAACATATATACCTTTTCACCGAAGTTTGAGCTCTCAGTCCTCCATAAGTACTTGTAGGCTGATGTAACTTGGTGAAATCCATCCTGTTTTTTGTTTTGTGTGGTTCTACATTGACTTTAGTGAGTACATTCTTAAAAAAATTTACTTTTTATTCTCATATATCTGGTAGCCTATCTGTGCGCTTTTTGGATCTTATGGAACCACTCGGGAGGCAGAAGTAATAGGGTTAGCACCAACTCACAAATTTTGTAGGGCTCCCATACCATGGGTACTACCATGTAGTGTTTGTTTAAAAGCTACAATTCTCTTACATCTGTTTATAGCTTTACACTTAACAGCTTTCTGTTTTTCTTTCTATGCCAGGCAAACAATAGTACAAGAAAGGAATAATTAACTTTGTACATTCCAAATACTATGTAATCATTCTGGAACAATCAATTTTACATTACAGTAAATTATTTTACACTCAGTGACTGGTAAGTGATTTAGGCAAAGAGAAATATCAAAGTAGTAATATAAGGTTCTAGTAACACTATTATTATTAAAAACATCTTACTTAATGTTTGACTGCTGTCAATGAATCTATAGGAATCAGTGTTTTATCAAATATATTTATCTAGCTACAAATGCCTAAGTGAATACTATATTCGGCTTTGTTTTAATACCTAGATCCAGTTGTAATTTTTTTTTTGTGTGTGTAGATAAATGTTTTGGAAAATGAATATTTTATAAACTTTGTTGAGATCAATACATAGTGCAGCCACATTATTTAAAAATTGAGTTCTCGGAAGCATAATAAAAGAACGTTTTATAATATATTGTGTGGGATCTTCATTTACCTCATCATGCAGTTCGTGTGAAATGTTTTTTTTCATGTGCTTAGTCATTCCTGAAGAAGAGGGCAACCTTAGATAGAAAAGGAATTGATTGAAAGTGTTGATGTAAAGTGAATGAAGTGATTGATAAGGAGAGAAGCAAAAGAGTATGTATGTGAGGAGGACATATGATGGGCAGCAGATGCAAATGCAAGCCACTTAGTAATCAGGATGGATCTATGGAGGGTCTGAGATTATCATGTACAAAAAATCTGGGCTTGGGCCTGAATGTTGTCATAGCCGTGGCCCATTGAGTTGATTAAAAGACAACCACACTGTATTTCCTCACCCCACTCCCAAAGAAAGTACAGAGGGTGATACTTTCTCTGGGATGGGGAAGGAAGGGGACAGGGGTGCAGTATTGTTGCCATTTAAGAATAGTTTTGTGACAACATAAGCTGTGGTTCTGTTGTGTTTAGATTTGGATAGGGCCTTTTTAAGAGGCATAGGGTGATGTTCTCTTGGGTCCCTAAAAAGGCACACTTTTAGCCTGTTTTAGGGCAGCTAGTACAATAAATATGGTGGAGGATAGGAAAGGGGTATAGACATCTATGTACACCGTTTTGTACAGTTACTACTCAAAGTAAACTGCCTTTAAAATTATGAAATTTTATAACTTCACACAATCCAGAGGACTATATTTAAACTTAAAGAGCAAAACTGGGCTATTTCTTATAAAATTCAATCCCAAGAATACCTTAAAGTATGTGTAAACCTTTTTTTACTCACCTTATGTCTTTCTACTAACTTCAAAGATTTCATTCCCATGTTAGTTCTATTGTAAATAGTTGGTTTTATCAATTTTTCCTGCCTAATTTCATCATATATACGTCTCCTCCTCTTTAATTTACTTTCAGTAAGGTAAACTGTTGAGGAATGCATTACAAATGGAAGTGCTTGGATCAGGTTCATCCTCTGTGCTTGCTATGTTGTTTTATATATAACTATTAAATGGGTAATATTAAAGGGTATGCATTTCTTAATAGTGTATCTATCTGAAAGTAAATTAAACCATCACTATCTGAAGGTGATTGAAACTATGAGCAGATTAATCCACAATTTTGTTAAAGGGCATCTATAGTGAAAAAAACAAATTGCCCCTTTGCAAAGTTAAATTCATGTACTCTGTGCTGCCTTAATCCTATCTCTGTCAGTGACTCTGTTTAACCATGGTGTCAGATCTGTGTGCAGCACTCCCCCTCCCCTCTGTTACCACCTGCATGTCTCAGCTCCGACTAACCGACAAGCTTATCATGTGCAGTAGGAGTTAAAAGTTCAACATCCTGAAAAACACAACCACGCACAGTGGCCAATAGAAAGCATGCTGGCCTGGAGACACGGAAGAAAGAGATCAGTACAGTTTATGATCTCTCACTTTGTGACCCATCATCAATCAGTGAAAGCTATTAAGAAGGGGGGTCAAGTGCAGCCTTATATCTACCATCAAAGCTACCTCTCTCCCCCTGCTAATGCTCTTATCTCTATGTTTATTACAGAGCAGGGAGGGGGGATCACGTCACAGGAATTTGATTGACAGTCCAAGTAGGAGTAGAGGAATGCAATCACGTATTCTTCTAACTGGTGTATCTCAGGACAGAGAGGGAATCTGAAAAAAGTGAAGACACTCTGGGGGTTGTGGGGAATTATAGAACACATGGAAAGAAAGAAAAAAAAGTTAATTTTCCCACTATAGATGCCCTTTAATTACCCATTTAAGCTCTGACACACTCACTCAGCTAGAATGGGAGCTAGTGTAATATTGCACTGATATCCAGTGGGGGAAGTCTTTTAACTATATGATGAAGTTAGACTGGAAAGCAAAAGCAGTAAAAACATTAACCAGAGAATGGATTTTGGAGTCCTATCTCCTTCCTTTTATTTGGCACATATCTTGCTGGTAACTTCAATTTCTAAAGTCTGCATGTGCAAACCTCACACCACAGGCTTAAAAGGGATATTCTTCCCTGTTACAGTAATCCATTGAAAGGTCACCATCAGATATTTTCCAACAATCCTGTTTTTGCAAGATGTATGGATTATTCTTGTGCCTTATATTTTGTTTTTATCAATAACATTAAGAGGTTTTCCCAAATATTATGTATAAATAGGAAAAAATAAACTATGCTATTTTGATGAGTCTGTACGGTGGCTTAGTGGTTAGCACTGATGCCTTGCAGCGCCTGAGTTCGATTCCACCCTTAGACACATCTACAAGGAGTTTGTATGTTCTCCCCGTGCTTACGTGGGTTTCTTCCGGATACTCTGGTTTCCCCCACAATCATAAAGACATACTGATAGGTTGCATGTGTCAAATAAATGCGCTTAGATTGTAAGCTCTTCGCGGCAGGGACTGATGTGAATGTATACATGTAATTGTAAAGGGCTATGGAAGATGTTAGTGCTATATACTGTAAATCCATAATAATAATAATAACAAAAATATATATTTAGAGACACTGGCATTTGGTTGAGGCTGTGTTCTTTTTTTGTAACTGTCAGATACTAAACATCATTATGGCATAATGCAGTAAGTAATCCGAAAGCTACAAGTCCATTGTGCTGTATATCACATTTTGATTCTGTCTTATCCATTTAAAGTGATAAAGGCCTGAAATGTGTTTTTGTTCAAATTTGTGCTAAAACATCCCATTATTCTCGTCTAAACAATAAAGGGGGACTGAAGTAGAAACTTCAACTTGAAGGCAATAAATTCTCCTCTGAACACATAACACTGTATTTGCAGTTCTATCTTTAAAATGCACTAGTCATTTCATAGTAAAGATATATCCACCTGAAGCTGTTGAAATTTGCACAGTTGAGGACCACCATTTGTCAATTATAGACATGCTCGGTAGCTTAGGATTTCCCTCGTTGCTTAGGGCCATGGGTAAAAAAATAAATTCTTTATTCCCATTTGTAACTACAGTATGCAATGATTCATATTGCAATGTAAATGTTTCTTTTTATACACCTGGTAAGGTACCAATTTTAGAAACAGAAGGTCACAGGTTCAAATCCCTTGATTTATCTTTTTTTGTTTGTCTGTTTCCATTATGATCCTAACAAAAGATAAAGATTCTACATGTACTTGTATTCTACATAGAATCTCTGTTAGGCTAGGGGTAAAAGCTCTGCTTTTAGAAAGACATATATATATTAAGCTGCTCTCTCTCTCTCTCTCTCTCTCTCTCTCTGTGTATTCCAGCCCAAATTGAAATGGAGGATTGTGTAGAGATCCAACATACCCCTGCAGAGGTCACACCAACTCCCAAGAAAAAGGCGACAAGCAAATCAAGATTTTGTCCTGGGTGTGAAGTCCGGTTACCCAAGGAATATACAGGAAAGCTGTGCATAACCTGTACCGAGAAGCTAAAGGAGGGTAAATCTCCATCAATGCAAGATTTTTTTACTTTCCTGAAGGAAACTATGTCCTCCTTTCAAGCCAAACAGTCAGAGAGACCGGAGGAATATGCTCATAATCTGGGGGGTACAGATAGTACACAGAGAGAGATACCAGAGGACGAGGAAGAAATGGAAGGGCAGCCGGATGACGAGCTGGAGCTCATACCTAAAAAGAAGGAGCAGGAGTCGTCAGAAGAGGGAGAATTGTCAGAGGGAGAAGATTTCTTTCCCTCTAAAGACTTAGAAAGTTTTCTAAGGGTAGTATGTGACACCTTAGAGGCGGAAGATCCACAGGAACCACCAAGGAAGGTGGCACGACTGTTCTCTGGAGCAGTTAAGAGAAATACTTATATTCCAGTACATGAGGCTATAAAGGACAGTGTCAAACAGGAATGGAGAAATCCTGACAGAAAATTTGCTTTACCAAAGCGATTTTTCAGTTTGTTCCCCTTTAGTCCAGAGGATATCGGGGATTGGGAGGCAGCCCCCAAAGTGGATGCTCCAGTAGCTCTAACTATTAAGCGGACGACTCTTCCTTTGGAGGATGGCTCGTCTTTGAGAGATCCGATGGATCGGAAGGCAGAAGCAAGTCTAAGAAAGACTTTTCTATCCTCTGGGGCTGCTATAAGGTCTTCTGTAGCATCAGCTTCAGTGGCAAAAGCTTTACGCATATGGTTGACGGAATTGGAAGGTAGCCTTAAAAGAGGAGTGTCAACCAGCCAGATTCTCAAGGACCTGCCAATCCTAACAGGGGCGGCAGACTACTTATGTGATGCTGCTTTATCCTCGGTAAAGTTAGCCGCTCGCTCAGCAGCATTTTCATCAGTTGCCAGGAGAGCTATATGGCTGAAATCATGGGCAGCAGATGCAGCTTCAAAGAACCGTCTGTGTGCTCTACCATTTGAAGGGGGTAGACTGTTTGGATCCGAGTTAGACCCGCTATTAAGTAAAAGGGGCGAGGAGAAAGGGGGCTTTCTGCCCCAGGATAGAAGGTCCTTTCGGAAAACTTTTCGCTCCTTTCGCTCCCAGACCCGAGGAAGAGGGTCAAGATTTACCAGGGATAGACAACCAGTGTTTTCCCGTCAAAATCAGTCAAGAGGTAGAGGTCGGCAGGGGTACCAAAGACCTTTTTCCCAATGACGCCAGGCCAGTGGGGGGTCGCTTGTCACATTTCTTTCAGGCTTGGAAGCTGATAACAT
The DNA here is from genome assembly GCA_019447015.1 of Hymenochirus boettgeri. NCBI lineage: Eukaryota > Metazoa > Chordata > Amphibia > Anura > Pipidae > Hymenochirus > Hymenochirus boettgeri. The sequence continues at coordinate 107,801,584 of CM033472.1, forward strand.
CAGACAAGTGGGTTCTAGAGACGGTACGGTTAGGATACTCAATAGAGCTACTACAAACCCCCCCAGAACGGTTCTTAATATCTCAAAATCCTCTTCTTCCGGTAAAAAGAGTAGCCCTTCTCCAAGCTGTGGAAGAATTCGTCTTGAAAAAGGTTCTTATCCCGGTACCACAGACAGAGTGGGGGAAAGGAGTATATTCACCAGTTTTTCTAATCCCCAAGCCAACGGGGAAATTTCGAACGATAGTAGACTTAAGGTATCTAAATACCTTTATCAAAAAACAAAGGTTCAAGATGGAATCCATCAGGTCGGCAGTGAATGCGGTTCTCCCCTACGACTATCTTGCCACCATAGATTTGCAAGATGCGTACCTACATGTGCCTATCAGACCCTGCCACCAAAGACTTTTGAGAATAGCCATCCAAAACGGTTCTCGTGTAGACCATTTTCAATTTACAGCCCTCCCCTTTGGGATATCTTCGGCTCCTCGAGTATTTACAAAGATAATGATTGTAATATCCTCATACCTACACCAGCAGGGGATAAAGGTAATACCATATCTAGACGACTGGCTACTAATAGCCTCCTCCGAGGAGCGGTTAAACCAGAATGTTCAGTTTACCATTCGGACTCTCAAACAGCTAGGATGGATAATAAACTACGAGAAGAGCAGTCTAACCCCTACGCGATCCATAAAATTCCTAGGTTTTCTTTTCAATACAAAGGAAAACAGATTGGTCCTTCCAGCAGAAAAAGGAGAGAATATCAGGTCAGCAATTACGTCTATTGCAACAGGACAGCCAGTTCAATTAAGAGCTATACTCAGACTGCTGGGAATTTTTTCATCCTCAATAGAAGCAGTTCCCTGGGCAAGGGTGCATTTCAGAAAGCTTCAGCAACATTTTTTAAAGTCATGGGACAGGGATCCAGCATCCCTAGACCAGTCAGTGACAATTCCGAAGGAAGTTTTAAACTCTCTAGAATGGTGGATGGTCAGCAAGCACCTGTCCGTAGGGAAACCCCTAGCCTATCCTCCGCCGGTAATTCTAACCACAGATGCAAGCGGGTTGGGTTGGGGAGCCCATTGCGCAGGTGCTTACGCTCAAGGCAGGTGGACGGTAAGAGAGAAGAAAACCTCTTCAAATTTCAAGGAGCTAAAGGCCATCCTAAAGGGGTTAATTCATTTCCAGGAAAAGATAAAAGACCAGGTCGTCCTAGTACAAACCGACAATTCCACGGCGGCCTCATATATAAACCACCAGGGAGGAACAAGGAGCCCAAGTTTGTTACAACTTTCCCTACAGATCAGCCATTGGGCAGAGAAACATCTGCAAAATATCTCAGCCACATATATCAGAGGCATAGAAAATCGGTGGGCAGACCAGCTAAGCAGGAAGTTACTAGACCCAAACGAATGGTCGTTGGATCAAAAGACTTTCAATCGGATCTGCAACAGGTGGGGGACCCCACAGGTGGACCTGATGGCTTCAGCACAGAACAAGAAGTTGCCAGTGTATTACTCTCTGGAGAGAGACCAGAAGGCAGCAGGCAGGGATGCTTTCACAATCAGCTGGAACTTCCATTTAGCATACATCTTCCCTCCATTCCAGTTAATTCCCAGAGTGCTGAAGAAAATTCGACAGGATCAAGGACGGTTAATCCTGATAGCTCCAACCTGGCCTCGCAGACCATGGTTCGCAGACCTGATAAGAATGTCGATCAGACCTCCTTGGCCTCTACCTCTAGAGAGGAACCTGCTACTACAGGATCAGATCCCACATCCCAACCTACAGGAGCTCAAGCTCAAAGCGTGGTTGCTGAAAGGGACATAATGCAATCTTTAGGATTCTCGGATCCTGTCATAAATACCCTTATGCACAGCAGAAAGCCTTCAACTACATCAATTTATCAGAGGGTCTGGAAGACATTCTTGGGGTGGTCTGCACAAAAGAACTTGGTAGTAAAGGATCCCAACATTCCAGTTATCCTCGATTTTCTGGTGGAAGGGTTAAATAAGGGCCTTGCTCCGAGCACCCTAAAAGTTCAGGTAGCAGCTTTAGGAGTGTTCTATAACACGGACATTGCAAGAGACACATTTGTCAGAAGGTTTTTTAGGGCTGCTTCCAACTTAAGACCCAGGGTGAGATCTGTAGTACCTAAATGGGACCTAGCCTTGGTCCTAAACAGTCTTGGCAAAGCACCTTTTGAGCCATTACAGGACATTACAGTACAATCACTGACCTGGAAGACAGCCTTGTTGGTAGCTCTCTGCTCGGCTAGGCGGGTTAGTGAGCTCCAGGCACTTTCTTGCAGAAACCCATTCTTTCAGGTAAATGAAGAAGGTCTTAGACTTAAAATAGATCCTTCATTCATTCCTAAAGTCTCGTCAAACTTCCATAGAGAACAGGAGATCTTCTTGCCTGCTCTGACTCAGGAAATAAGTGATGACTCCATGGCTAAGGTGGATGTGTGCAGATGTGTGCTTACCTACTTGGAAAAAGTAAAACCCTTCAGACAGTCAGATTCCTTGCTGGTTCTGTATGCAGGAGCAAAGAAAGGCAGAGGAGCTTCAAAAGCCACAATTGCCAGCGGGCCAGCTGAAAAAAATGTACGCTGGCCAATATGATTGTTTGATCTGCGGATTGTACGATGGGATTGTAGCATCTATGGCCACCATAAGGATATCTAATCTCTAATCATTTAGTTCATTCATAGTTTTAGGTCTATTGAACACTTTCAGGGAGATTCGCTGGTGCTAATTTTGCCCCAACCAATCAGATGTTAGCTTTCAAATGTTACATAATATCTGATTGTTTGGGGCAAAATTATACACTGATTATTATACATTAGAATTACATTGATTATTATACATTATTATTACATTGATTATTATACATTAGAATTACATGATTATACATTAGAATTACACTGATTATTATACATTAGAATTACATGATTATACATTAGAATTACACTGATTATTATACATTATAATTACACTGATTATTATACATTAGAATTACATGATTATACATTAGAATTACACTGATTATTATACATTATAATTACACTGATTATTATACATTAGAATTTACTGATTATACATTATAATACACTGATTATTATACATCATATTACATTGATATTATACATTATAGTACATGATTATACATTATAATTACACTGATTATTATACATCATATTACATTGATATTATACATTAGAATTACATGATATACATTATTAATTACAACTGATTATTATACATCATTATTACATTGATTATTATACTTATAATTACATGATTATACATTATATTACACTGATTATTATACATCATATTACGATTATTATACATTGATTTATGATTATACATATAATTACACTGATTATGTATACATCATTATTACATTATTATTATTACTAGAATTACTATTATACATTATAATTACACTGATTATTATACATCATTATTACATTGATTATTATACATTAGTATTACATTATGCATTAGAATTACACTGATTATTATACATTTTATAATGATGTGCAATATAAAGATAAATGATTATTATATATGGATAAATAAAATTAGTCATTACATTTTTCATCTGTTTGTTGTAATAATGATAAATATATAAAATATAATAATAATAATAATAACTAGAAAGGGAAAGTTTAAGTATAAACTTTGAATTTGGCTGGAAAGGTTAGATTACCAGCTTATTACATGTTTTATAATTACACGGATTATTATACATTAGAAATTACACTGATATGATTATACATTATAATTACACTGATTATTATACATTAGAATTACACTGATTATTATAAATTATAATTTACACTGATTATATACATTAGAATATACATGATTATATACATTATAATTACATGATATTATACATCATTATACATTGATTATTATACATTAGAATTACATGATTATAAATAATTACACGATGATTATAATACATTATTAATATGATTTATTATACATTATGAATTACATGATTATACATTAGAATTACATTGATTATTATACATCATTATTTACAGATTATTATACATTGATATTATACAATGATTATCATTATAAGTACATGATTATTATCATCATTATTACATTGATTATTATACATTAGAATTACATGATTATACATTAATTACATTATTAATACTAGAATTACACTGATTATTATACATTAGAATTACATGATATACATTATAATTACATGATATATACATTAGAATACACTGATTTTATACATCATTATTACATTGATTATTAACATTATAATTACATGATATACATATAATTACACTGATTTCTTATACATTGATTATTACATTGATTATTATACATTATAATTACCTTATTATTACACTAGAATTACACTGATTATTATACACATATTACATTGATTTTATACTTAAATTACATGATTATACATTATAATTACACTGATTATTATGCATCATTATTACATTGATTATTATACATTAGAATTACATGATTATACATTAGAATTACACTGATTATTATACATCATTATTACATTGATTATTATACATTATAATTACATTATTATACACTAGAATTACACTGATTATATACAATCATTATTACATTGATTATTATACATTATATTACAGGATTATACATTAATTACACTGATTATTATACATTATTATTACATTGATTATTATACATTATATAATTACATGATTATACATTAGAATTACACTGATATTATACATTATTATACATTGATTATTATACATTAGAATTACATTATTATACATTATAATTACACTGATTATATACATCATTATTACATGATTATTATACATTAGATTACATGATTATAAATTAGAATTACACTGATTATTATACATTATTTTACATTGATATTATTATACATTAAATTACATGATATACATTATAATTACACTGATTATTATACATTATTATTACATGATTATTATACATTAAATTACATGATTAACATAATTACAACTGATTATTTACATCATTATTACATTGATTATTTACATTATAATTACAGATATACATTATAATTACACTGATTATTATACATCATATTACATTGTTATTATACATGTAATTACATGATTATACATTAGAATTACATTGATTATTATACATCATTATTACATTGATTATTATATTAGAATTACATGATTATACATGAAATACCAATGATTAGTTATACATCATTATTACATTGATTATTATACATTAGAATTACATTATTATACATTAGAATTGCATTGATTATTATCATCATTTACATGATTATTATACATTAGAATACATGTATTATACATTAGAATTATACATTGATATACATTATAATTACATTGATTATTATACAATTCATATACATTGATTATTATACATTAGAATTACTGATTATACACTATAATTACACTGATTATATACATCATTATTACATTGATATTATACATTATATACATGATTATACATTATAATTACACTGATTATTATCATCATATTACATTGATTATTATACATTAGAATTACATGATATACATATAATTAACTGATTATTAACATCATATTACATTGATTATTATTACGTTATAATTACATGATTAACATTTCATTACACTGATTATTCACATTCATTATTACATTGATTTATATACATTATAATTACACTGATTATATTACATCATTATTACATTGATTATTATACTTAGAATTACATGATTATACATTATAATTACATGATTATTATACATCATTATTACATTGATTATTATACATTAGGATGTACATTATGCATTAGAATTACACTGATTATTATACATTTTATAATGTGTTCAATATAAAGATAAATGATTATTATAATTGGATAAATAAAATTAGTCATTACATTTTTCATCTGTTTGTTGTAATAATGATAAATATTATAAATATATAATATAATAATAATAAAACTGCTGTAGTCCACCAAGTAGAAGGCAGTGGCACAGGGAATGCTGGGAGTTGTAGTCCACCAAGTAGAAGGCAGTAGCACAGGAAATGCTGGGAGCTGTAGTCCACCAAGTAGAAGGCAGTGATGGTTGGCACAGACACTGGTTCTATGTTGGCAAAATGGCACTGATACCATGGTTGGCACAGACACTGCCTATATGTTGGGAAAATGGCACAAATAACATGGTTGGCACAAACAATGGTTCTATGTTGGCAAAATTGCATACTATAAAAGCCAAATCCAAACGAGAATTCATCCCTAAGGGTATGCGTGTTTCCAATTTCAGTATCCAAAACGCTTCCCACTTTTCCAAAAGCATACCCTTAGGGATGAATTCTCGTTTGGATTTGGCTTTTATAGTATGAAGATCTATTGGTTATATTTTGATCCAATTGGAATTTGCCTATCTATAGCCTGCTATAAATACCTCTATTAGTGATAATGTAAATCCTACCAGCCAATTTTCTGTTAGATCTATATATAATAAGTGGATGTATTGTTTTGACAAAATTTTTAATGAATGTTATGAAGATTTTGAATTGAATTTAATGTAGGTTAGCTTCCGATATGATTAGTATACCTGTTTCTTTCAATGATCGAGCCACTTCAGTTTTGATTAGTGGTAATTTGGACATAATTGATAACTTAGGAATTGTGGATGATAATCTTTTGTTAATATATTAAGTTATATTCATGACTATTTTGTTGATAATATGTTTTTAAACTTTAAATATATATCCATATGTTAGCATGTTACTTCAATTTTAATTTACTCTGGAAAGATAAACCACAATAGATTAATGTTTAATATCTATGCCAATATCCTATATTATTCTATCAATAGCAAGTTACTTGTTTATTTTCTTTAGTATTATATTGAGATAATTATGGGATATTGGCTACAATGATTGCTTTTGGTACGGGTCCAGCAGTAGAAACTAAAGCTTAATGTGCATCCTTTAGATTTCCTGATTGTAGCAATACGTTTATGTTAGTACTTTATAACTTGGTAGCTAAGAACTGATCTTAGACTGTTTTGTATATGTATGCTGAGTTAATATAATTAAGGGTTAACAGTTGTTTAATGGGTTAATGTTTTGATTGCTGTTGATTGGCTCAGAGAGCCTTTTTAAACTTGGTTCGTTACATTGTAATTGTGGGTCTATGAGTAAGGATCGTTGATCCGAAACGCGTCAGACCAGGATGTTGTACCTGTACATGTTTGCGATAAAGCGATTTTAAATGTTTGTGACATAAAGGTATGATCTTTTAACAAATCGACTGTGGAAATCTTTTTCAAGCCTGACCAAGTGGTGCTGATTGGCCGTCTGTTTGTCTATTGGACTATACGTTGACTGGGGTTTGGAACAACCCATGACGGCAGCACGCTGGAGGCGATCGACACGGATGAGGTCTCTACCCTGCATGGAAGTAGTTTGGAGGAAGGTAAATTGATCAGCGGCTTGTCTGTTACTATGTGCTATTGCTTTTTATAATACCCTAAGGATTAAGTGGATATAATGTTGCTACAGTAACATTATAGGGTTGTTTGCTGCTATTTATATTCTGCTTCCATTATGTTACTACGATTTTATATTTTATGGAGATGAACTTGGGCTGTTCTGTAAATAGATTTAGTGTGATATGTCAGTTTTAGATTTTGTACTGTTCTTTGATACCTTATTTATTCTATGTAAACCAGCATTTTCATCTATACATTATGGGATGATCCTATGTGATTTATGCTTCCCTTGGTCCATGTCTGAGTGACTGTTGGACTACGTATCGGGGTGATACTTGATTGTTCTCGCTCTCGATGCAGGGGATGACACTTCCGGGTTTGATGTTGATGGTGTTCAGTTGCCATGGAGTCGCGCTGCCGCTGGATCATCATGTGATCCGCCCACGTGGCTGTTTGTGAGTGTCGGCTGTCGTTCCCGGAAGTGGAGTCTGCCCGGTATTGATTTGCCTTAGCGATGCTGGAGGATTTGACTCGGTCTGGTTGTTGGAAACTCTCGCACGTAAGGTATATTATCATGTGGTATTGGGAGAGTGTTGCTATTCATAGGACACTTATTGCTTTAGAGTATGGTCTAAGGTGTATGTACTTTGGGGTTTTATGGTTTTATATATACTGGTGCTGGGGTGTTTTGAGGAGGGTGGGTACTGGGGTGCTATTTAATCTGGTGGCTGGTGTGTTGTATTAGTCCTGATGACGGCCTGATAGAGGTTGAAACATGTTGATCGAATAAAGTGTTTTTGAACGTTTGTTACCAAGACCTGTGAGTGGCGTCGTGCTTCTTTGAATATTGTATGTACAATTGGGACAGCACCCGGCCAGTATATAAATGGATGGAGTGCAATCATGATGTGGAGGTATTTTATATATATATATATATATATATATATATATAATATATATATATATAATCCATTAAACAAAAGACTCCTCCATTGCTCCGCACCTGAAAGTATTTTGAATAAAGGTTTGAGCAGCATATCCCTATACTTGTATGTATATATATATTATATATATATATATATATATATATTACAATATCAAGTGTACCGCACTCACGTCTGCATGATTAAATGCCCCGGTGCTACTATTGAAGTCATATATACGATAATCAAACGGTGATAGACCTCATGGGACTTTTTCATCTCATCAAACAGAAGTATTTTATTTAGTAGTGGTTAATCTACGCGTTTCGGCTGGAACAATTCAGCCATCTTCAGATAAAAAAGTCCCATGAGTGCTCTATCACCGTTGGATTATCGTATATATATAGATATATAGATATATATCAAGCTTGTAAAAGTCTTAGAACCAACCGAAACAGCGCTGATTGCACTGTTTGCACTGTTTGTTTCACTTGCACTTTGAGTGAATAAATTGTCAAAAAGACCCGTGATTGCTCCCTTTCCTACACTTTTTTATATACTCAATGGGGTGCACAGGGCGAGAGTTTATAAAGAGCATCTGCCCAATATCTGGACTTTGTTTTTATATAATACTAGCAAAAGTTGCCCGTTGGTGCACAGTGGGTTTTTTATGTGTTAATTTATATAGTTTAATTTTCTGGAGTGTTAGTTACATATTTATTAAAATATATTAATATATAATAAGTGTAAGCTTACAAGGCCCTCCATATTAGGGTAGTCCTATCTAAGAATGACATTTTTAAGTAATAATGCTGTTATTTTTGTAGTGTAATTATTATGTTTAAGATACGTTTTTACCTAATGATAACTCCCGCGGCACTTGGGGCCTTCCCCGGTAGTTCCGTCTTCCAGGGTAGTTTGCGTGGTTCGGCTGAAACCGGCCCCGCCGCGAGTGTTGGGAGGCTCCGCGGGGCTTCCCGTGGCACTTGGAGCTCTTCCGGTAGTTCCAACTTCCAGGGGGTGTTTGCGGTTGTTTTGCGGCCGAAAACCAGGCTCCCAGGCCCCACCGCGATTGTTGGAGGCTCCACGGCACTTGGAGCCTTTCCCGGTAATTCTGTCTTCCGGGGTGTTTGCGGTTGTTGCGGCCAAAAAACAGACTCCCAGGCCTTACCGCGAGTGTTGGGAGGCTCCGCGGGCTTCCATCGGCACTGGAGCCCCAGACCATGTGCTGTCAAGTTGTATACATACAATACTGTACACACATTAACTCCCTCCTCCACTAATCCCCAGGGCTCTCAAGCAGGAACAGGCAGCGTCTCAATACCTAGCAACGCAGGGATCGCCCACCATTTTGTTAGGCAATGCCTTCTCTCCCAGTTAAACGGAACACTATTGGCTTTTACCTGGATTACGAGCAATGTGGAAGGGCTTTGTTAGATGCTGTACTTTACACACATCGGCAGTAAGGAGAACCTGGTGCTTGTTTAATATGGGGTATTCCTATTGGCTGCTAGAATACAGTCGGCCACTATTACAGTAATGGGACAATTTATAATAATAGTACTAACCTAAAGCTGTCATTGTGAGCACTGCTGCTAACAAATAGAAGAAAGAGACAGAGAAATTGACAGAGAGAGACAGAAAGAGAGAGACACAGACAAAGAGAGAGCCAGACAGAAGAGAGAGACAGACAGACGAGAGAGAGGACAGACAGAAGAGAGACAGACAGACAGACAGACAGAGGGAGAAACAGAGAGAGACAGACAGAGAGAGAGAGACGACAGAAGAGAGAAGACAGACAGTGTCATTTGGCCACGCCCACCCGCTTCCACTACACATTGCATCAGGATGTGAAGCACTCTCCCACAATGCAATACAGCTGGATATCATCTACACTTACTGGGAAAGCAAACTTTGTTTTGATGGCCATTAACTCGCACATGCTCAGTAGTCTCTCCCACAATGCAATACAGCTGGATATCATCTACACTTACTGGGAAAGCAAACTTTGTTTTGATTGGCCATTAACTCGCACATGCTCAGTAAGTCTCTCACACAATGCAATACAGCTGGTATCATCTACACTTACTGGGAAAGCAAACTTTCTTTTGATTGGCCATTAACTCGCACATGCTCAGTAAGTCTCTACAACAATACAAACTAAAGGATGTTACTGTAAAGCATGCATTGCGTCAGGAGTGATGTATTGCTCAGCAGCTACCAGAAGCACACCATTGGATAATAAGGACAATAAGGAATGGCAGCAAACTTCCATGCAATTTAATAAATTTGAGAGGTGTTCTATAGCTCCCATTTTGACCAGTCCATTCAAACGTGGGGAGATTCTGTAGGTTAGTACTTTTTTTATTTTTTATTTCATAGCCATTTACCACTGTTACACACTTATATATCTTTATTTTGTAAATTTAATAAACTAATTCATGTTATACCTTTTACATTACAATATAACTTTTACTATGTATAATATTTTTTAGCCTACCCCCACCTACAATGTACATCTAAAAACTCAATGCAATCTCCACAAAATGGAAAATAATTTTATATAAGGAAGGATATATAAAGAAAACAAATGAGGTGAGTCTCTCAGGAATGATTCCACTATTTGTACATAAGGCTAGAGAATGTTGTCAATATATTTACACAGAGGATCCAGTGTCGTCCTTTGGATGAATGATGGTCTTTCAGGGGTTCTTGATTTAGGAATTTAAGGTAAAATCAATTTTTTTTAATCAATTTGTATTGGTTGTATAATGTGGTACTACTGGATATAATATATGTATGATTAACACAATGAGAGATTATGTGATTATAAATTATATCTTATGCTTGTTTTTTTACCTCTTAGTATACTATATATTGAATAACTATGACACTTTGAATTTACATTTTTTTTCATAGTTTTTATAATATGTAGCACTTTAATGGTTGTATAAGAGTTTTAACTTAAATTTCCTGGAATGCACTTGTAATTTTAATAGAATCAGCATATGCACTTTACTAGACGCACCTGATATACTGTAGTCACTTTATTTTATGCACTTTCAGTTGTTTATGTCATATACAGTATTCACTACTTGTCCTTTAACAAAAGGGGAGAGACAGCGCTCTGTTTTGATAGTGGAGATAGCTCTGTTTTTATCAAAATAGAGTACATGATATTGCAGGTTCGATTCCCCTTTTTACATCCATGCTAGCTAAGAAATACACTGCAAAGATTACTTTTTTGTTGTGAAAAGCAAAGCAATATTGTTAGGGACAGGAGCATTTAAATGTTTACACAAAAACTGCACTAAATTCTCTTTCTATGAGGGATGAACTCTGAGCTATAACATGGTTGGCTGTCAGCTTCTTTGCAGCAGCACTCCTCCGTAAATGAGCGCAAAAATCTTACCATAAATGAAAGATGAACTATACTCACCTCCCCCCATCCCAATTTTCCTCACCATTCAATATCCATAGGGTGAGGACTTAAATGGCAGCCCTGTGTTTACAGTAGATCAACATATATACTTACTTTAATTTCCTCCCATACTGGTCCTGTAACGCACAACCCCATCTTCTTTCCAGGTTCTGGCCAAGGGGAAGATGTGCTTCTTGCAGAGTTCGTCTTCTTAAGGTCTCATTACACACAGTGTGAGGGGGTGGGCTGGACTGATTCGGCAAGGGAAAATTACAGTTAACATTAAAGCTGATCTACTGTAAACCAAAGGGTGAAGGCCTAGCGGTTTTGGAAATGTGAGGAAGGGAGTGTGGTAGATATAGTTCTCACTAACATTCAAAGATTTTTAATGCAACGAGGGACTTTATGCTACAGTTTTCTATTTTAAAACAGCATTAATTCTCCAATACTGCCTCTCTTCTTATAGCCTGCTCACTAATTCATAAACTTAAGTCATTAGCAGTGTGTGTGGGGTCAGCCCCTGTGCCCCTAGAGGAATTGATTGGTGTATAGATTTCCGAACTGCATAATAAATGTGACATAGAAAAACTCCTGAATTCAAATGTATCAGGTAGCAATTTGGGATGCCTGTAAATAAGTAATACGTACAGTACAGGCGGCTAAATATTTAGCTTTTGTTCTTTTATTGATCATCACTCACATTGATCATCACGTCACAGATTTGGAACATAATCCTAAATGTAAAACATGTAACTATTAATGAATTGAAATTGCCCATTTAGCAACAAATACCATGTACTGTAACACCTTTAACTTCTTCTTAGCAAACTTCATCCTACAATGAAAAATAGATTAGAGCTGACATAAATGTAACAACATGATGTAGATGGAATATAATTAACTTCAAGATTAAGCTGACAAGGAAAGAATGCTTCTGACCTTCCTTGTGGGTAAATATTTTGCAGAATCTGTATTTAGAAGATCCTTAAAAAGCAATTTAGTAAGAGATATGTTATATTGTTCAACAAGAGTAAAAGAAAAACTAAAAATAAACAAACTACATTTTATAAAATAGTTGGTAACATTTTGAGGTATTTTTAAATGCTCTATATGATTGGGTAGTCATTGCATTGGACCGTGCTGTCCTCTCTTCCTAACTTAATCCGAAATTTTGGGATATGTAACTTCGGGGAAAAAAAAATCTACTTTAAAATGATTCATGGTGCTTATACAAGTTCAATACCCTTCCAAACCACCCCATCCCTTATAGTGAGGTCCTTTATGACCTAAGTAGGTCCTCACCCCTTTTTTTTGTTCACCCATAAAGCTAAAAAGACTGACTTGTATGGCTTTCTTCACCCCCTTGCTGGCTCCAAAACATAATAAATGGGAAGACCCACTCATATGGAGCAGTCATCACGTTGAGCAGTTTGGGAGGAGTCCCATACTTCTGCAAGGGGGCATCACTATCAGCTGTTTTTCACTTCATTTAGGTAAACGTAAACAATCCCAGGGTTAAGGTCCTCCCTTTGTACTACTGGGATAGAGTATGGTTTGGTAGGTTATATTACCATTTTAAGATCTGTGTTTTTGTTTATTTTCTTAAAGTAATAAAACTAATGTTATTTCTTTACAAGAAGACTTTATTTTCTTAAAAGCAATGCAAAAAAGGTTGTAATCAATAGCTACATTTCGTCTGCAGAACATTTCATTAATCGTGTGTGATTGCTAAATGAAATAGTAATAGGAGCAGAATTCTAAATCAATGTCTGTGTCCAGATTGTTATTTTCTTCCCATGTGATTCCTATGTATTATGAACTCGTCTGGCTGCGTATTTAACGTTTCCAGGAACTTGGCTGAGATAAATTGTCTGTTTATATAGTTATTAATAGTCAAAATCCACAAACCATTCCGTGACCATACAGAAACATTCACACATACCTTTTAAAATTTACAGAAATTCCACTTACAGTTACAGTAGGTAGTGTGGATTCCAAGACAATTCCACAGCCATTGGAAATACATTTCTAATGATAAAACTTGTAGAAGAGAAGAAAATAAATAGCTGCAAGATCTTTACAAAATGAACCAAGTGCTAAATCCGACATTTGGAATAAGCTACTCAATGACTATGTATGAGGGCACTTATGTAATCATTTTTGGTTGCACAATTCTTTTGAATTGAATTGAATCTATAATTAAAAAAAAAGATTTTGGTTCAGTGAACATTATCCTTCCTTTAGCTTATTTAAGGTGTATTGGGATTGGCAGGACTATTGCCAAAATGTTCTGGGGTCAAGGGCCCCCGGAATACATATAGCAGAAATTAGATTATGTCTTTTAGAGAATTCAATGTAGTATGTAATTTGTTTTATGCATCCAGAGTTTGAAATAGAGGGATGGAATGTGGCAGATTTTAGCATTACTTACGTGGGAGTAGAGGGAATGGGCAGAGCAGCCGCAGAAAGTGTGGGGGTGGAGAGGTGGGTTTTGGATGTTCCAGTGCAGAGAATGGGTGTTCTGGGGTGGGGTTTCCAAGTCCAATTGGAGTGCAGGACTTGGGATTTTTTCAGGACAACCCCATTCAAAAGGGACACCTGGCAACCCTGAATCCACCCCAGAATGAGCTGTGAGTAATGTTAGACAGGCCCGCAGGTGAGCAGCAGTGTGTGGGGGCTGGGATAGGCTGTATTTTTCTCACACTGAATCTGGACATGAGAGGACGTGAGAAACTAACAAACCTTACACTTGGAAAACTGTCTGGTCACTGTAAGGGGTGGACTTTGGACCTGCTTTGTTTCACTTTGCAAGTTTGACAAGTTCTTTCTTTTTGTTTTCCTATTTTCTTTTACTTGCTATAAATAAACCACTGCTGAAGCTAGCTTGAAGTCTTTAAGCATCTTAAGAACTCACTAACTCACTGTCTGTTAGAAAAAAAAACCTGTCATGGTCTAGATCTCGGCTCTCCAAAATCTCACCAAAGAATAAAAGTAAACCCAATCAACAAAACTTTTTTTTTATACAATATTATTGCATTGAGTAGAACAGTAACATACTCGGAACAGAAACATAAGAAAAATAACAGAAGAAATCAAAAGAAATAGATAAATTAGAATGAAGCTGAAATGAACAACCTAAAAAACCCTTTAAAGGCATCCTTGAGCCTTTCCTACCATCATGCCTGTTAGTCATTTCCTGCAACAGTAAGCAATATCCTTAGACACCCACTCTGAAGCTTGCTCATGCCTGTGACAGCTCATATAAAATGAAGAAACTTGTTTTCCTGTTAAAATAAATGATTACTGCAATATTCCCCAACCAAGAAATAATTATAGATAATGTTTATATTGTTATTTGCTCTGACAAATCCATATTATTTTACAACTAGTTAAAACCATTATGTCAGGTTCTACACTAATTTTCATATATTGTAGGTGCTCTATGAAACACACATGGGGTATTCATCGCATTCGCAGCGCTGCAGGCATTTTACTTATTATTATTGTGGATTTATATAGCACCACCATGTTCCATGACCATTACAATATATATCATACATTACATAGCGTAATCCATATCAAAGTCATACATATTACATGCAAATGTAAAGCAAACATTATAAGTAGACAGATTGATGGGTTATTTACAGTAATACCGTGGAAAAATAGGAAAGAGGACCCTGCCCAAAGAGCTTACAGAGGACCCTCCCAGAGAGGAAATATGTGTGAACATAAGATAACGTGAATTGGTAGGCTGTAAAAGATTGGCAATGGAGTTTGATTAGCGGGCCAGGAATATGCTTGCCTGAAGTGGGTTTTGAGGTTTTTTTTAAAGATATATAAGGGATGGTGAATGAAGACAGATGGAGAAAGGGATTTCCGAGGAAGAGGGCGCATGAGCAAGGCCTCAATGCAGACATGGGAAGAGGCCACAAGGGTGGATGAGAGAAGAATTATTAACAGAGCGAGGTTGCATCTGGGACGGTATTTGTGGATCGCTCTGAGATGTATAGAGGGGCTGAATTGGATAGTGCATGATGGGCAGCCAGTGGAGGGAATGAGAGAGAGAAAGCCGTTAGAAAAGTGAAAAGAAATGAATGAGCCAGGCAGCAGAGTGTAGGATGGATTGAAGTAGTGACAGGTGGTTGTTTGGTAAACCACACAGGTGTGTGTTGCAGTAGTCAAGACTGGATATGATAAGGGCATGAATTAGGATTTTGGTAGCGTATACCATAGGAAGGGGGATGTTTCTGAGTTGAAGCCGACAGGATTTAGCAAATGAGTTGACATGGGGTTTGAAGGAAAGATCAGAATATACATATAGGAATAAGATAAGAGGGAGGGTTGAGGTGTTACTTACCTAGCCCGCTCCCGCGGTACAATACCTGACGTAAACAAGATTACGTCAGGTATTCATCGCGGGATCGGGCAAGGTAAGAATGTGACTTTAACGCTCACAACCCAAAACTAAACGGTAGGGGTTTGGAACGTTAGCACAGCGCTATTTCCAAAACGTTTGGAATGGCCTCTGTGCTCTAAACCTTCTAAAACCCACATTAAACCAAATTTCTTCGGTTAACATGGATTTTGAAGGATTTGGGCCATATTGTATCTCCCCCTCAGTGTTGCTAATAATAAGAAATCACAGGAAGAACTATCAGATCCCTCAATATAGAGAAATACATAAATCTTAAAAAGATGCATTTAGGCATAAGCGGGATTATTCAATAAAAGTTCTACGTTTAAATGGTGCTAATTTTGCCCCACCCAATCAGATGTTAGCTTTCAAATGTTAAATAGGATCTGATTGGTTGGGGCAAAATTAGCCCCATTTTAAACGATAAGAACTTTCATTGAATCTCCCTGATTGTAACTATTATTATAGTATACTATGCCATGACATGTCCCATATTGCATTGAATCATAGAAACTCAATATCCATTTGCCTAGGCTTTCAGGAGGGCCTTTTTTTTTTCTCTTCCTCTTCATCTTTTTTTATTTGTTCTATGCAAGGAACATTTAGGGACATAAGCAAGAATCAGGATAGAAGCCCAGTGGGGAGGTATTTTAGAATTTGTAATGAGAGGAATTTGTCCAAAATGAGCATCCATGGCATAGAACATTAAGGTTGGATTCCATTCAGATACAGATATTGTAGACAGGGGATTTAGTTATGTTAATTAGGAAAAAGTATCAGAGGGAGATGTTTGTATTCAGTATATTTGTCGAACCTCAAAATACGTCTAAGTTTGTTCATACAAGGCATGCCCCAGACCTAGCTCTATATGTTTGTCCTACATGGTTAGGATGAAGTATATATGTATATCAAATTCTATTGTAACTATATGTGCAATAAGAAATTCCCAGCTCACCTTTTACAATCATTCAGTGGGCCAGGTGCAGCTGACCCAAACCCGTCACTTCACACAGTACAATGTACAAACTTTGCACAAAGTGAGACACTGGTGCACACCGGAAAGAAGCACCCGTGACTAGGACGCAAGCTCGAAACCACCAGGAGTCCTGGATATGTTATATTTATACAGTAAAATTGTTTCCACCTGCTTATTTGAAGACTTGGTGTGTGCTTTCTTCCGGTGTGCCATGTGTCTTGCTTTGGTGGAAAGTTTGCATATTCAGTATATACCAGTCACTGTGGGCAACTTGTATGTACCAGTCATATGGGCAAACTTGTATGTACCAGTCACCACTGTGGCAAACTTGTTTGTGCCAGTCACACTGTGGACAATCTATGATATATACCAGTATATACATAACATAATACCTTTATATGACTATATTGAGGTATTTTAAAGAGGCTAGAAGGGTGTGGTTTCAACTGTATATATGTATAGATTATGTTGGTAGTGTTACCAGGGAGTTTTTATGTTGACTTCCTGCTAATTATTTTCCACTGTATACTAACGTTTAACATGTAGTGACATTAACAGGTTTTACTGCAATGGGATATTCAACAAGTATGTCCTCCAGATATTTTTGAAAACTACATCTACACATATCACATAAAGTACTACTTGAATAGCATGGTGCAAAGGAAAATGCTGCCATAGTTTTGAAACATATGGAGCCCATTTCTGATCTACTAATTGTACTGATATTGAAGAGTTAAGAACATAAGAACAGAAAAGAATACAAGAACAGATGAGACAGGAGAAAGAAAAAGAGACAAAACAGAAGAAATGAACAGAGAGAATAGAAGAGAAGACAACAGAATAGAAGAGAAAAGAGGAGAATAAAAGAGAATAGAAAAAGAACAAAGGAGAAGAAAGAGCTGGAAATATGATAACAGAAAAAATAAGAAAAGTAGAAATACATCAGAAAAGAGCAAAGAGAAAAGACAAAAAAGCACAGAAAAAACAAGGAGAGAATAGAAAAGAGAACGAAAGAAAATAAGATAAAAAACAAAAAAGAAGATAACAAAGAAAAAAACTGAACAAGTAAACAAAACACAAGAGAACAGAAAGTAACAAAACAGAAGAGAACAAAGATCACACAGAAGTGAAAGAAAAAAGACAACAAAAATAATGGAAAACAGATATAACAGAGAAAAGAAGAAGAGAAATAAGAAAAAAGGAAAAAGAGAAAAGAATAAAAAAAGTACAGTACAGACAAAAGATACACCAGAAGAGAACAAAAGATACACATAAGGGAACAGAAAAGAAAAGTTGAGAACAGAGCAGAAAAAACAGTGAAGAAAAAAATGGCACAAAAGAGACCAGAACAAAATGGAAAAGAAAAGAAGATATGAAACAAACTGAAAAAGTGTCCACTTTGATTGCCTTTATTATATTAGACATATTAGTGCATTGTGAAACAATTGCAGTATTTGCCATTGTTGTAATTCAAAGATCTGTAAATGATACCCAATTCTATTGAGAGCGGTTTTTACTTTATAATATATTATATATATATTTTAATAAATATGACTCTGTGTATACAATATGTGCCACTCCTGGGTGTTTTTACTATTTTGATAATGCAGATGAGTTTAGTGAAAATCTGCAGCTACTGTGATATTACCCACCCCAGCTAGGGTACATGCTAACAATTGTTTTGAGAGTAAAAAACATTTCAACCATTAAGAATTCCTAGTTTCATTCACAGTTAATTACATCATCATTTAAAACATAATTGCTTGTTATGCTTGGGTAAGACTCATACTGTCATGCACTATATCTATTTTTAAACAGTATGTTTGGTGTTGTGATTATAGTTTATCACACCAAACATTTCTATGTATTTGGCACCCTCTAACCCTCTAATATATGGGACATTATAAAACACCATTTATATAGATATGAACATATGTGCAAGACTTTTGTGTAAGGGGGGTATGGTGGCTACATGTTATAATTTTAATATATACTGTAATTATTTGGCTTCTGTTTGTATTACTGAATTACTGATATAGTTGCACTACACGTAACATTTTTATTGTACATGTTAATATTCTGTTTCTTACATTCATGCTATCTAAGAATACACTGTAAAGATAACTTTTATGTTGGTTATGAAAGGATATGACAGGAACACTAAACGTGTTAGAAAACAAAAAACTGAAATCCTTGTTCTTTGTTAAGGAGAAGGAGGATCTCTGAGCTGTTACATAATTGGCTTTCAGCTTCTAGGAAGCAAGGCTTAACATCCTTTTTCCTTACCCAGCTAAATGGATTATGGGAGCTGACCTAGTACCCACAGTTTTGAATTTGTTTAATTTTCTACCCATTTTTTGAATATGCAATCACAATTTCCAATTGGAATTCCGATTTTTTAAAACACAATTTTTCGATTTTTCTTTTTACTTGTTCATTTAACGTATATACTCGAGTATAAACCAAGGTTTCAGGCTATAAAATCAGCTTGAAAATCCAACCTCAGTTTATACTCGAGTCAGTCACTGACCCTGCAGATAATAGATCCAATTACCTTCCCTTTTTATATACAATTTTGGGAAAAGGTCCAATCATGTAGCCAAAAACATGGTCAATTTTAGGTTCTTCCTAAGGGTAGCGCTGCCCCTAGTGGATTAGTAATTAAACTTGGTCCTTCCCATTCTGAGCTGTTCATAATTTTGTACATTTCTAGAGACCCCCTATTTGCTCTGACAGTTTTCTCGTGTATTTCTGATTAAACTGGGATCATATTCATAGTTTTTCTTTGAAAAGTTCAAAGGTTAAGCATAACCCCTAAGATATTTCGGGCCGATTGTGCAGCCGCAGCCAAGCTCTGTTGCCCTTCATCTGGATCATTGGCCTGTTGAACATCAAGGACGATCATGCGGCTCCATAGATTGCATAATCTGTCAGCCGCGGCCACTATTGGCCTATTGTCCTGTCTTGAGAAACAGGAATACAATTACTCCCATCTTCCAAAAGTGCATAAGTCTCTACAAGAGTAAGGGACACCCAATAGTTTAAGGTATGGGCTCTTTAAAAGAACATATTTCTTAATACATTATAAGTTAATATTGGCTATGGTTATTAAATTACCCACTTCGGGACTCAATTCAAGCCATTAATCTTACCAGAAATAAATGCATTGAATCTTACAAATGGGTCACCATGGTTGTGTCCTCTTTGTACTTGTCCATACCCCATGATTTGGGTTTAAAATCAGTGGAATACTGGTTGAATGTGTCGGTCTCTATCCAGAACCAACAAAGTGTTCATAATGAAGGTATTGGATTATACATAAATCTACAGCCTTAGTTATACATTTACGTTGAACTTTCGTTAATGGTTGTGCAGTAAAACTACCGCAATGGTATTCTCTGGGGATCGTAAATCTACTATGCGCTAACATGATTTACGAACGTCATCGTTATATGTATTATCGTAATTTATGATAGTTTATCGTTGATTTACGATAATGTTCATAACTTAACGATTGTTAAACCGATCAGAAATGAACAATCGATTTACAATCTTTAAAGGGGAACTGTGGTCCAAAAATGACTTTAGGTAATTGATAGGAATAGTTTTGAAGATATTTACATGTCTGTTAATATGGCAGCAGCGCAACAGGTCCCCTGAACTTCCTGCTTCCTGCTCTGAAACTGTCAGTCAATCTGTCCTGTGTCTCCTCCTCCCCTTTCAGCCCCCTGTCCCTCCTACTCATGGACCCCATGTCCCTAGAGTTGCAGCCCCCCATGGCCCTTATTTTACAGCCCAATGTGGCCCCACCCAATCACGAGTGCCTTGACCCTGCCCACTCCTAGTGCCATGTCATAGGTGTCGTGGGTTACTCAGAAGCCCCCCCTACAGAAAACTCTGTGGAATCAGCTTTTTCAGGCAGAGGGAGAACTCTCTGCCTGAAAAAAGCTGTTTTCACACAGTGAAAGGAAGGGCTGTAGATTCCCTTACCTTCTCGGTCAGGACTTCACACAGCAGAGAGGAGGAGGGACTTCCTGTCTCCCTCCACACATGAGGGAGTCTGAGGCTGGCTCGCCGGCACACTGTGCAGGAGAAGCCTCAAGAATGTCACAAGTCAGCCTCCCACCATTAACTTTCTGTCAGTCATTTCTGTATATCTTGGGCTGTGGGACACGTAGAGAGGTGTTCAATGGCTCGTTTTAAAGGTAGGAAATGGCCTTCATTTAAACTTAACTTGTCTGGGGACCACAGTTCCCCTTTAAAGTGATCACTAAAGGTGCAGTATCGGCGTCTTTAAAATATGTGGCCCAAATGGTCGTCACATAAAATTAATCCACTGTGTGCTCCAGACTTCTAACCTGAGCAAACAAATGCTGACGGTGACCATGATGAAGCCCAGGTGTATGTGACGCAGGGCAAAACTTTAGGTCTCCTGTCAGAGTTTGTTTGATTGGATGCCACTCTGAGGTTAACTGGTGGATCTTTATCTTAACTTACTTACCTTTTTTTCTGCTTAGAGTCCTCCCCCAATCTTGGAAAGGCTGTAGGTTTTATCTTGTGAAGGTTTTCTCATTCATCCAGGTCATGGTAATTTTTGTTGTATTGAATTAGATCAACTGGACTGTGAAGTTTACTTCTTGAAGACGTTTCGCTAGTCATCCAACTGGCTTTGTCAATTCAGAATGACTTGTACAAGAATCTTTGGCAATTATGTAAGCTGGAAAATCCAATTAGCATATCACAGCCAAGTGTTAAGGGCGTGATTGGATAGTGGCTAAGAGCTGTTAAACGCCAGAGTAAGGTGTCAAACACGCATTGTACATGGCAGACAGTTGGTGTCGAACCCCCCACCTATATTTAGGCTGGTTTCTTTATTTTCACATAAATAGCCTCCTTAACACCTCCCTTGAACCAGTTCACGTTCCTTTGCCATATGTTAACATTACAATCTTCAAAGGTATGTCTTTATCCTTACGTATCAGGTACCACGGCTGGAGTGCTGACCCGAGGAATTGGCTCTTCTGTTCTGGGCCTACGTTGATGCAGTTGCTGTTTGGTCTCTCCCACATACAAATCAGAGCATTCTTCACTGCACTGCACTGCGTATATGATGTCGCTTTTCTTGTGTTTCGGTATTGAGTCTTTCGGATGCACCAACTGCTGCCTCAGTGTGTTGTTCGGTTTTAAAGCAGACAGGTTACAGTGTTTTTTGAAAATTCTTTCTTAATTTCTCGGAGACCCCTGCTACATATGGGATGACATGTTCTTCCTCCTGTCTTGCTTTTCCCCTTCACTGTGGTATTCGTGTTCTTTTCTTCCTTCACATTCTTTTACAAAGGCCCAGTCCGGATATCCACAAGTTTTAAGGGCTCCTCTGAGATTTTTTCATTTCTTTACCTTCGCCTCTGTGCTAGTGGGGATGTTCTCAGCTCTGTGTTGCAGGGTTCTGATGACACCAGCTTGTGATCTAATGGTGGTGGGAGTCAAACATCAAATACTGATCTGTGTGTGTTGGTTTTCTGTAAATCTCTACTTCCAGTTTACCATTTTCCTTGGAGATGCTAGTCTGTTGGTATTATAATGTATGCAAGTTTGCAGATATGATAAAAAAGGTTAGGACCTTCCAACTGGGGTTACCTTGATGTGGTTGGAAGACTTTTCATTCATGTGATCACAGTAATGATACAAAAACATCTTTGTAATGTATGCCAGTGTGCCGATAATATGATATTGTATGGGCAGGAGAGCATAACTTCAGGGGCCCATGCCCCCCCTGACCCACCCCTTCCACGATCAGCTGATTGCACATATAGGAAACAAGCAATCAGCTGTTTAAAAGACCGGACCCGAACTTCCTTTTAAACAGCTGATTGCGCATATATGTTTTCTTCATGCAGGCCCTCTTACTGTCTGGGCCGCAGGGGCGGTAGTTTGGCCACTGTGTATGGGGCCCAGGATGTGCATTGATTATCTTTTCTTTGTATAAAACATAAGATAGATTTATAAAAGAATAGCGACAAGTGCTACTCTTAATAATAACCCCATTACAGCTGTGTCAGCAAATTTAAAAACTTCTATAATGGCAATAAAATTAGATTTCATTTTATAGATTATGTAGGTTTTACTGCAAGGAGAAGGAATTTCTGAAACGAAAGGCTTTCTGGATACAAATTAATAGTATGTATAAACTACATGTATATAACTTATGTAAGCCACACACTGCATCATCATTAGATGGGTGCAATAACTGAAGAAACAATATATAGTAAGGGATAAGAAATGGGGAAATAGAATAGAAAAAAGCTCTGGTTTAAACTTGGACCCAAGGTCCGCAAGGCACTCCCGCTGTATAAGTGGCACAAATGGATCAAATAACACCTAATGTAATGAAAAAAACAGTGGATCGGTGGTGACACTGGAGTAAGATAAAAATACATTTTATTCAATACCTTAAACACCTTTACCTATACTGTAGATACACACAAGACTAAAAACATATCTACTACATATACTAGAGAATGTCCGAACTTCACAAAATCCGGTTCGCTCGAGGATCCGCGAATTTTTGAAAAAATTAGAAAATTCGAAAATCCACGACGGACCCGTTAAAATTAAAATACCTTGAATAACGAGATTTTCCGTATTTTCGAAAATTTTCGAAATTACGAGTTTTCATGTATTTTCGGGAATTTTCGAAATACGTATGTATGGAATTAAGAGAAATCCTTGTATTTTCTAAAATTTGCAAAATACATTTTATTACTGTATTTTCGAAAATTTCGAAAATACTTACCGAAGTGGTGCTGATTGGGCCGTCTGTTTGTGCTATTGGACTATACGTTGACTGGGGTTTGGAACAACCCATGACGGCAGCACGCTGGAGGCGATCGACACGGATGAGGTCTCTACCCTGCATGGAAGTAGTTTGGAGGAAGGTAAATTGATCAGCGGCTTGTCTGTTACTATGTGCTATTGCTTTTTATAATACCCTAAGGATTAAGTGGATATAATGTTGCTACGACGGTGGGGTTGGGTTCCGAGGAATATTCTGCAAATTAAATACAAAAATACATAATTAATTATTATCTAAAGTAAATATTTAATTATGATACTTTGCATTTCTGCTTGCAATACAAGATTTCTAAGGCAAATAGTTTAGTTTCTTAAAGAAAATCATCATATTTCTTGGCAAGGATTCATACCTTATTCTGGCTAAGTTCTTATATTGTTATTTGTTTGTATGGTAGCCACGGAAAGAGGAAAAGTTGTTTTGGTGTAGGGCTATCATTCAGGAGCTGTGTGATACTTTTATCGTGTATAGATTTTGTGGGTCCACACATTATTTAATTTTTGGAGTGTACCAGAACATCCATTTTTAATACTATCCCAGGTTTTCTTTTGGCTTTACTTTTCCCTTGCAAATAGGGCTGTGGTGCCATTTTAACTAAAAGGGTGGGTCAGTAATCAGTGTGGTTTACAGTGTCTGATTTGTGGTGTAATCATGGTTCCTTATGATAAAAGAATCAATTTGGAATGATCGATTTCATTTTTAACTTTACAATTAGGTGCCACATTTAAGATAAAGGAGCTGCCATGGAAATGGAGGTTGTGCCACAAGGTGTTTTACCTGTGTCTATGGACGGGGGGGGAAGAAGTGGGTGGGGATCAGTTTTAAATTTATAGGTTTATGTTAAATAAAGGCACTTTTCACAGTGCTTTATTTTTTTGACTTTACCTTACCCTTTAAATAGGGCTGATATTGACATAATACAAGATAATATGTAATAATAACCATGATGAGAAATACAAAGAACTTGGACTCGCTCTCCTCTCAAAGCCAAATTTAGGACTTATTGATTTTTTTTTTAAACATATATATTATAGAATGTTTTTGTCAGAATTGATTAAATATTTTACTACGTATTATAATACAGTCATTAATAAAAGTAACTTGCCCTTCTATCATTTTTCCGACGGCAGCCACATATTGAGCCTCTGGCCTCTTTAGTTCGACCCCTGTCCTCTAGGAGGGTAAGACAGTGGTCTGGTATCCGAAGCGTCGCTGATGCGGCGCTGTATCCCCTCCATTATCTGCGCCATCCGTCGCCGCACAGGGGTGCCAGGTGTGGAATTCTCATACCCCCTGAGCAGGATGTCGTTTCATGGCATCCAACTGCCTTGCCAGAACTGCCATTCTTGATAGGCAGGAATTTCCGGTTCCTCGTTTTTACGAAAATCCTCGTTTTTATACGGAAATCCTCGTTTTTACAGGGTATTCGCGACTTACGAAAATCCCTCGTTTTACGGAGGTCCGCGCTTTAAAAAACGAATCCTCGTTTTTACGGGAAGTCCTCCTATTTTCCGAAAAATATACCGTTTTTAAAATCACCTAGCGACTGTAAATTTTTAGGTATTGTCGGATTGATCGTGTTTCTATCTAAGGACATTCACCCAGGTTCCCTTGAGTATTCAGTGTTCCATTCCCCAGGCTATTTATTTATACCACTTTTTTTAATGCGGATTTTGCCGAACTTTCATTTTAAATCGTTTTACCGGTCCCGTCGTGGCAGATTTTCGAAGTTTTACGGATTTTTTCGACAATCCGCGGATCCTCGCTGCGACCCGGATTTTTTCGAAGTTTGCACTCTCTAGTTTAAGAACATTTGCTCTGGTGGCTAATTTTTTCTTACCTGTGGTTCAAATCCTGCCTGGGCACCCCAATGCCCATGTTTTACCCCTTGTGTGTCAGCTGTTATGACCATTTTGTTATACAGCTCACCAGCTACTCTGTGGCTAATGTTTCTTACACTGTGGTTTCCCTCTGCCCTTGCCATGAGAATGTTTACACCCTTGTGGTTTTTAACCTGTTCTGACTAACTAACACATTGGGCTGCTCCTGTACTCTACGTGGTCCTGCACTTTGTGCTATGTATAAAATGGTACACCACCCACCCCAATCAAACCCACTTTGGAAGCGTAGGAAGCGGAAAAAATATAGGAGAGCGCCTCTAGGGGGTAGCGCGGAGGGGTGTCACAAAGCTGATGGTAGGCGTGTTGATGGAGGGTGGTAGGGCCGGAAAATAGGGGACGAGATAGGGTAAATTATAGTTAGTTAGTAGGAACGCCTCTCCCTCACCCGAAGGGCATCCTCATTCACCCTTGGGTGATGTTTTGTGGAGGATAAGTTTGGGTAAATTCAAGAAGAAAAGGGAAGAGGCGAAGGGGGGAATAGGGAGACCAGGTGGAGCAAATAAGGAGAAGCAGGGAGGCGAACGTAAGGGTAAAAGGACGGGTCTTTGGTAACCGAAAAAAGTTGGGATAGCTTGTAATGAGAATGGCATAGTCTAACACCATACACCTGCTCTAATATTAGGTATAGGAAGGCCGCACTTTTTAACATTTTATAATATACAATAGGGAGCGCATACTTACGCATTTTACACTGTTTCACTCACGATGTTTAAATAACATGAAATCACGGGAATGTAAAAAATTCTTGGGATTTATTGAAGCACGTAGCGACTGATGCACATCGTGTCAATTTTGTAACACATGTGATTCACCTTTTTTTTGCACAATTGCTTGCCGTTTCCATAATGGAAAATAGTGGAAATTGCAGTGCAAATGCGAGACTCGCATGCGAATTGCGTGCACGCTTCAATGCATTGCAGTGTTGACCTCAGACTCAAGGTCAGAAAAAAAAGTGGCTAAAACTGTGATACTTGCCTTGTTGTGGGTGCCAAGTGCTGAGGAGGGGTGGAGGTGGAGGACCATTCTGTCCCTGTATCTTCCCTTCTAAGATTATATAAAAAAAATAAAATCCATTTAATGACAGTGTAGCGACACTTTGGTGGCTTTTTTAACGACCCCACCCCAGTGTTATTCAGTTAACACTAAGTAACATTAAACTACATTTATATCGGTAATGTGCTGGAAGCAAATAAACTTTTTAAACAAAAAAGTTTCTCTGAAATTATTGTATATCGGTAACCCTCGAAGTGTGTTTCGGTTTTCGGTTAACCCCAAAAAAAGAATGTCGGAAAGCTCGAAACAGCCCCGAGTCGAGAGGAGGAAGATTTTTTAAATTTTAGAAGTTTGGTGTAATTACGGGTTCCCCAAACATTCCCCAGTCTCTGTTCATTTTACATAAACCTACGTTACGATTTCATCTTAAAATCGATAGAAAACTTCTCAAAAAATTTCTCCCATAGTACTTCTATGAACCGTTTTCGAATCTTCGAATTTTTCGAAAAAATTCGAAAATTCGAAAGGTAACGTAAACTCTCAGTTTCGAAACATCTCACATATATGTGTGTACATCTGAGTTTGACCTCAACATCTTAGAGATTTGTATTCTGCAGCTTTTAAGGCCACCAAAAGTGGGAATATAGCATGTTGCACGCGAATTGATTTTAATGTGCACTATATTTCTACAATGTTCTTCATAAGCTGATTAATGTGACCATTAGAATATTGATAACTCATTTTTTAGGGACATTTTCCTTTTTCTTCTTTTAAAAAATGCTTAAAATGGTTTCTAAAGCCCCCCAAAGCTTTAGATATGCTCCCTGCGCCTGGAGGTTTCAATCCATTCGATATTTCTGCATTAGACATCAGGCTGAAGCATACACAATTTTTAAGTGTCCCAGCTGACAATAGTCATTTTGTTTAGAAAACATTTGATATTTTTGTTATGTGAACCTTTCATCAACCATCACGCACACAACCTGCATTCAATTTCTGTAGAAAACGATTAACACATTATTAATAAATGATTTATTCTATAATAGAGTTGTCGTCCTTCAAGGAGTTTCAAATGAATTTCTTTTGTCGTGTGCTCGTTAAGAGCAATTGTATTTCTCAGCATCTTCTCCTACCATGTACAACGTAAATGACTTCTAGTTTGCTTAATAAAAATTCTACCCCAGGCCCACTACTTTGACAAAAAAAAAAGTCCACAAGACAACATCTCCCAAAGCTTTCCTGTATTCACTCCATTCCATTCATCATATACCTTCTATTAAATTAGGGCCTATTTTAAAGGCCAATAAGCATTTATCTAACTCTTTTTTTTTTTTTGCTAGTAAAATTCTGTGTAACCGGACCAGCTGGTTGCAATCATGGGAATGAATGTTCTGTCTTTTACACTAGTGGAATATATTGCTCATCTACCGCTCATCTTTTCCTTCTATATCTGACAGATACTGTGGTCAATTTTGAAAACAACTTAAGTATAGGTGTGTATATTAACAAGGCTCATCACGGCATATAGATACATTTTTGTATTTAATGTGGATAGTAAACAAGAACTAGACAAGGAAGTTTTAGTATAAACTTTGAATTTGCTTGAAATCTGCATTGTGAAGGTAATTTGGGTGTGTTTTGTCTGCAGTTTAAAACTCAATAATGTCTAGAAGAGACATTGTTTTTTTTTGACTTACCCTTTAATATGGTGACAATGCATTAAAGGTAGGTTGTGTTGTGTGTATTCAGGTTGGGGGATAAATACTAACTTTTTGATGATTGGTCAAAATGAGTTTTTTTTTTTACTTTAGTTACCTTTTATTATGGCTGCCATAGTAATGGTAGGTAGATCGTAGGTGTGTGTACCCGTGTCGGTTTGAGAGTTAAAAAAAAAACACTTTTTTTGATGATTAGTTTTTTTGTACTTTAGTTACCTTTAATATGACTGCGCAGCAATGGAGGGGTAGGTCAGTAGTGTGTATACCTGTATCACGTTGGTGGTTAAAAAAACAAGTTTTGATTAATGATCAAAATTTGACTTTAGTACCCTTTAAAGTATGCTTCCACAGTATGGATAAGTTAGATCAGTATGTTGTACTGGGGTCTGGTGAGGGGTATGTCTCGCCAATAATGCTGTAACGCTTCCGCGGATTCCTTAGCTGAAGATAGCACACTTCTCCTATATGCCCGCACGTCTGTACCGAATTTCATGTCTGTCACTCATTCTTAGCCGAAGAAGAAAAACGAAGAGAAAAGAAAGAAGAAATAAAAGACGTAATTTGGCTTTTTCAAGGCCAAAATAATGATAGATTTAGAGTACCATTCACGCTATCTTAAAGGTGCAACATCAATACAACCCGGAATCAATATTAAAGGGCAAGTCCAGCCCTAAATAGAAACTTACATACAGGTAAATCATCCCCCAAACCCAAACAGTATAGTTTGAATCTGACAATCATATAGTCTACCCTGAATCCGTCACATGTCCTGTTGCTCTCTTTTCTGCTTCCTGGTTCTTCCATTTAGCAACTGCCAGTTATAGATTTGACAGTGACATCACAGCCAATGACAGAATGTCATTGACCATGAATCTCTGCCTCTTTTGAGCATGCCCAGGCTCAGTAAAGGCTCAAACACTTTTCTAATTGCTCAGTTTCCATACACATCCAGAAACATAAGACCACAGAGTTGCACTAGACTTTTGTTTAAATAAGCACTTTTTACAAGAGTGTGGATCTCTAATTTTTGACTGAATTGCTGTATATTTGGAACTCAATCAGCTTAATATATTATATAGGGTATATAGTAGAGAAGAGAGGAGAGAGAGAGAGAGAGAGAGAAAAAAGAGAGAGTGTTTTATGTGCCTTGTGCTGCCGATTTATATTTTTTTTCAAGATATTCACCTCACTATAAAATGCTTCCTGTTAAGTATCCAAGTAAAATGTATTGTCTTTCGGACTATTTCTTCTCTTTCTTGTTTGAAAAATGTAAATAAATTATTCTTTACATTTATATTCTTTCCATATTCTTCCCCCAGAATAATCAGTGAATGCTAACGATCACGATTCATTACTATTTTAGGAAACCCATAAATGAAAATTATAAAAGCTAGGTATAGGTATTACCTAGCTATATATTCAAACCCCCAAAACTGGAAAAATTACCAAGCTAAAAGATATAAACTAAAATACTGCTACACAATGTCCTTTACCCCTCTTTCTGCGTCCACGTTTTACTGGTTAGCAACTGTTATGAGTCAGTTGCTGAATGCTGTTCCCATAGCTTCCTCCTCTGGTCATGTGCAAGAGTATAAAAAGCTCAGAAAGCTTGGAGAGTAAGCGAACTTTAAAGTGGCAGAAGAAAGTGAGAGAAGGACATTTTGCCACAAAAGCTAAATTTTCAGACTATTGCTGTGTTTGGGGGTATTAATAACCCTTGGTTGCCAATGGATTATTTGACCATGCATTGCCAAATATTTTATATTGGTGTATTGCCTTCCAAAAAGATCTGGTCACTTAACGTTTATATTTCTAATAATTTTTTTACAACTACTAAAAATAGTATTTTGACTACACTGATATAAGAAGAATACATACATTATGGTGACTAATACTGTCCTTAAAATGTCCCTTTCCCTCATAGTCCACTAAAACTACTAAAAAGGTAAATACACAACAGATGATTAATGAATCCTTTTTTCGTGCTTCTTTGCAAAATGAATGAGATACAAAACTATGTGTTTATTAATAATGCCAACACATTCATTCTACATTTGACTTTTTACCAAGAATATTTATTTAGACTTTTCTTGAATACGAAAGATTGTTTTCCTCCTTGAGTTCTCCTTTATATTGCTGAATATTAAATATATTTGTATCTTCCCATATGTAAATTACTTATGTTTTTTTTCTAGTTGATCTACAGTAGATTTACAATAAATATCTTGGTGCAAGCCAAATTTAATTTGTTTAGATACCTTCCATTTTTATTATTGTATTTTCTAATAGATTGTTATAGCTTGAATTAAATCTTCTTAAATACTCCTGTGTTTTATTTTATTTCGGTGGATAGTTCCAGACACACAAGTTTAAAACCAAAGTGCCAAACAATAGCTTTTTGAGGACAATGTTTCAGAAAATTGGCCTCAGTATATTTTGATGGTGCACTTGAGACTTTACATTTTCTGTTGGATCTCTCTTGTTTATTTTGATTATACTGCTAACAACTGTTTCCACAAATCTCTACAGGCATGTTGTATTATGTTTTTGTTTTTTTAATGCAGCCTTCCAAACTCCTTTTTTGATTTGAATTGTTTATATTAGAAAGCCAGCCAGGTTTTTTTCTCTACTGGGGCGTTCGGTGTATCTGGGTAAATTTCTTTTATAACCAAAATTCACCTCAAAATGGGTGAAGCTTTGCAGATAAAAACTGCAGCTTTTAGGCAGAATATTAGGGTTTAACAGTGACATTTTGTTGTTTTGATTATGACATTTAGTTTAATCACAAAATAAATTTTTTTCGGTTGTTACAGACATATCTATTTCACTGGGCACAGCATCAATAAGATATGGTTGGGGTGAAAATGGGAATAATAAAAAGTAGAATTTTCAAATCCATTACTTTTAAATTTGAGAAAACATTGGCCAATCTTCCAATTGGCAGATCGGATGAATCCTTCCTAGGAATTTCCAGGGGATACTCCAAATATTAGACACCTACTATTGGACAAGGTGGATACATACCTGTGGGGCATGTCCAGACTATTGGCAATTAATTCAACTTTTAAGCTGCCTTCTAAATCTTGCGGCATGCATGAGTGTGACTTGTGGGGGTGGGCATGTTTGTGGAGTGGTTGGTGGTGGGCGAACTAACACTAGCTGGCAACCTGGAGGTACTGATTAAAACTGAGCTAGAGGGCTGCCAATGCCAGCTGCTAAACGGAGGGCTGACCTAACAGTGGATTTAAGGTGGACTGCTACTTAAACACTGGCTGGTGACCTGGAGCTGACTTAACACTGTGGCGAATTTGAGGGTTGACTTATAACTGTTTGGTGAACTGGGATTGCTGACCTAACAGTGGCTACTGACCGAAGAGGGCTGACCTAACATTGGGCTTTCAGGTACAGCAGCCAGAGTTAGTAAGTCATTCAGCTCACCAGCCATTTTCACTAACCCCTACCAAGACTGGTAAATATAAGTGACAACAGAGCACTGGTTAATATAAGTGCCTCAAGAGGCTGGTAATGTAAGATCTCCACATAGCTGTAATATAAAGTTGCCCACATGAGCTGAATGGTTGTACACACAAGTCAGGTATTCTTTGAAGTGTCCTCATCTTCCAACTGCTCCATACCCCTGCAGTTTCTATATACTTTTCAAGAGAATTATAAAAGAAGGGAAACCAGCGGCACTGGGAATTGCAAAACAAGTGTCTTCGTGACTATAAAACACTCACACTAAAACATGGTTCTGTTACTATAAGTTCCTTTTTTAAACCAAATATAATTAATAGAAAGGATGAAATCTATATAAAAATTCCTTTACCATCACCAAACATAAGATTAAGCTAAAAAAATATAGATAAAATTTAACTGTAGTTAAATTTACAGTAGTTACCATAATATTAAATGGTAAGACATAATATTAAGCTTACTCAGGAAAACTATGTTGGGCTCTACATCCTACAGCAATAATAATGTATACACTAATAAGGCATTTTTTTTTTTTTTACAAACAATGTACTATCAGACGGGTAATGTTATAAAATATTGGAGATGATACTAGTACTATTTATTCCAGGAGTGTAGCAGAATACATGATGAATGTGGTTATCTAGAGATAGGCTAAACTCACTAGTTTTGTTCCATTTTCAGTTCCCGGGTTCTGAAAGATCCAAAAATCTGAAACGAATTTTGATAATTATAGGGCTATTTTCGATAATTTTCGAAAATGCCTTGAACGTTCGAAAATTATTGAAAATATGATCGGAGACCATTTTCGAGTTTCAAATTTTGGAAGTTTTCGGAATAATTTGTGTCGAAAAATGAAATACTTGTTAAATGCGTATCAAAAATAGCCTAAAAAAAGAATAAGTCGAAAAGTGAAATATATGAATTGGAACACTCAAATATGCGTCTACGATCGTATTTTGATAATTTGTGAACTTCAAGGCTATTTTCGAAAATTACCAAAAAGCCCGGTACTTTCGAAAATTATTGACCATAACTGAAACTTGGGCCCTATTTATAAAAGATTCGTATCGTTATCGTAAATCCGATCGTTATCGTAAAATACGACCGGGTTTTTACCGATAACGACTGTTATTTACC
This sequence comes from Hymenochirus boettgeri, assembly GCA_019447015.1. Classification (NCBI taxonomy): domain Eukaryota; kingdom Metazoa; phylum Chordata; class Amphibia; order Anura; family Pipidae; genus Hymenochirus; species Hymenochirus boettgeri. The sequence goes on from CM033472.1 coordinate 107,834,885, forward strand.
AATAACGCCGTTATTTACTGATATCGTTAAAACCGGTCGTTATCGGTAAATACCGGTCGTTAGGAGCTCAGGCTTGGTAGGTGTCATTGCAAACTTTATTTCAACCATATGTAACATCAATCAAAGCTGTAAAACCATCACAAAGGTGCAAACAAACCATGGTCTGACGCGTTTCCCACCCGGCGTTCCCGCCGCTTCATCAGAGACCCACAAGGGGAGCATGGTTGACTATCCTTATTCCTATTAATTATCTGGTGGTACAGAAGTGGGATAAGTTTTTTGTGAGGTAAATTGTTTTTTTTATGCTATTCGTTTTTCCCATTTGTAGTATTTACTTTGTGCCTTTGTTTGACAGAATTGTTCTTTTGCCTACATTTATTTTGCTTTTAGTCAATCAAAACATTTTTTTCATCTAGTATATTTTTGTATTTTTCACTTTCCTGACACTATCCCCACAGGTCCAGCTGATAAATCTAGCACAGTACAACCTAGTTCTTTGACTTAAAGCTGCGTTGTAACCTCATATAAATAGAAAGCCTTTCCCATAAACACAGGCTGGTTCACTGTCACTTTCTTAGCAAATTCCAGTTGCAATTTCACACAATTCCAAAAAAATTAAAAATGGATCACAGCTCAATACAAATGTAACTGTATACACTGTAAGAACTAAAGCTGGGTACACACAGTAAGATGTTTAAAAGATGACAGACAGGTCTGCAAATCCTCTCTGTCTTTTTCAAAGATCAGGTAACACACAGTCCGAGCGTTCTCCCTATACACAGCATAGGGAGAACGCTCAGGACTGTGTGGTTTCCCCACAACCGTGGCCTACTCCCCTATAGGAATTAAGTGGTGAGGGAATTTTAATCTGTCCCAATCTACCGCTATGCCGATTGGAACATTCGTCATCCGCGGCACCCGTTCTCGGAAGACACTACACACACTGATGACATCGGATCCAACGGTATTGGGCTTTTATTGTGTGCGTGTACCTGCCTTAACTGTCCAACTGTAGATTTACAGTGTGCCGGAGTTGAGAAGGGTTTTAGCTGTAATTTTTAAATAGCAATATAATTGATTGATAACAAATGTTGTAGATTTTCTCTTTCACACACACACACGACTCTGCCATTACTTGTATTGTTATTGAGTTCTGTGAAATGTGTATAAACATATCTTTGTATTCAGTTAGATCAACTGGACTTAAAGTTTAGTTCTTGAACTTTAAGTCCAGTTAATCTAACTTGAATAAACAGATATAACTGACCTGGATAAATGAGAAACCTCTCACAAGCATGTTGATAACACATTTTGTAAACTGTTTTTGTAAACTGATAATTTTAATCACAAATGAGCATCTAGTAGCAACTGCTACTATTTGTATAATCAGGAAGACATTTCCCGTTAACATTTATTTGTATTTATTCATTACAGGATTTTATTTCAATAAACTTAGAGCACAGAAGTTACAGGGAGGCTGGTCAGTACATACCGGTATAACCACTCTTAATCAAAAAATGGTCAGTTGTCATTACCTGCCCCAGCCAACTGATATATTTTGCACTTATTACCTGCATTACTAACCAATAATTAGCATAATTATTTCCCCCATTCTAGCGGGTAAGCTGGCCCCTCCCTCCCCTAAAAATACTAGTCAGGGTTAATTAGTTTTAAATTTACGAGTTATTCAATAAAAGTTCTTCTCGTTTAAAATGGTGCTAATTTTGACCCAACCAATCAGATGTAGCTTTCAAATGTTAAATAGATCTGATTGTGGAGCAAAATTAGCACTATTTTAAATGATAAGAACTTTTATGAAAACTCTGATAGTGCCCTAATTATAATCAGGATAGTGGTGAAAATCTACTGCTCATCCTGTGACAAGTTAACTCGTCATTGGCTACAAATCTGACTTCACACATTCCCAATAATACTTTGAATTGCATGTGATGGAATCAGACTATTATTGGTACTGTGTTTACCCAGCTTTAGACTGCACTATGAAATAATGCTATTATTACCAATAATTATATATTTTGATCATTATAATATAAACTATGGCCAAGGAATGATTAGCAATTTAATAGACCACTGTATGCATGTATCCAGACTAAAATGTTTGTTCCTATTCTCAATTTAATAATTCTGAAAAAGTTTGGCTGAAAAAAGTGTTCAGTAAAAAAGTAAAGAAGTATTGATCTTCTTGTACCCTATTTCATTGTAATTACAAATTTTATTTCATTAATAAAAAGAAAACAAAAAGGAAGTTTCATACTTTGATTATGTCGTGACATTCGTTATATCAGCAGGTGATCAAAAGAAATTTCCAGCCAACTGATCATTCACAACCAACTTTATGTAAAATAGAGGTGTGGATGAATGAGGAGGGTAATTCCAATTCTAGTTGCATATTTGTACACACAAAGAATGACCCTGTTTCTGCTTGTCGGAGCCAGTATTGGGCCACGATTCACATTCAAATATAATTATACATTATACTTTAAATCTCCATATAACTTCAACCGCTCCAATCCAGAAAATTACAACCATTTATTTACCTTATTTATCCTGTTTTTCAATCCTGTTTAGAAGCTTAGACTTTACAATCATGCAAACTGCAATCCTCCATCAATTAGGCAGACAGGTTGCTGTTCTATAGGATGGAAGTGACTGTGACACAGACCCCACCACCCTGCATTAACACTTACATTATTTTAGCAAAATTATTTCAGGGTGAGAATATCCCTTTCACATTTATGGGTTCTACATTTCTGTCTCGTTCTCCAAACCCACTGTTAACACTTAGCGCCTCAGGGGATGGAAATGAATCTAAATCATGTAACAATCTAGTTTAATTGACAATATGGCCTTCATAATATTGAAACAGTTGTTTTTATTTGTTATTAAAAGAAGTCTATTGTTAAATGCCAAATTTCAAGGAATTCGCTTTAGCTTTGAGGTCTTTAAGGAATCAAAGGTCTATATTGACCATATCACAATTCTTTCAGCGCACTGTAATTTAATAAGCACACATAGTAGGAAAGTGCTAGACTGGATGAGACATTGCTGGTGGAAATGTATGGTGATGTGCCTTACAAGACTCTCAGGGTTTTATTTAATAAAGTCTTATCATTAAAAATGGTGCTAATTTTACCCCAACCAATCAGATTGGCTTTCAAATGTTAAATAAGATCTGATTGGTTGGGGCAAAATTAGCACCATTTTAACGATAAGAACTTTTATGAATCTCCCTGTCTGTACAGTACGTGGTTAAGCTAATAGACTTTTAATTTCCCCTTTTTTTGAGAGAACTAGTAGAGACACCAAAAATGAAATGTTTCCCTAAAACACAATGAATTTATAGCTGTTACTATATTAGCAATAAATAGAGGAACCCATTGTTCATATTTATATTTCAATTTTGAACAGCTGCTGTTCGACCCACATAAGGTCATTCAGCTCATATTCTTAAGAATAAAGAAAAAACACGAGAGAATCTTGAAATATGATTGTGATTATGATTTATTGCCCTATTTGATTCAACCAGTGGTAACAGTAGCACAGCTTTATGTATTCAGTTCCCCTGAAATATATGTTTTGGAATTCTAAATTCCTCAGCTACTTGTCATGCAATTATTTTCATCTTATTGTCTTGAGGTCAATTAATCCATTAATGTTCCTGTGTTTCTGCTGAAATTCACCCAGCCTCACACAGATTGTGCAGTTACATATCCCAGTGGCTAACTGCATTTAAAGTCACATCAAAAATATCCCGAAAAAGCTTTCCATTTCAGGTGAAGAAAAAGATGTTTAATGCGTAGCATGGCAACGGTACATTATGTGTTTTCTGTCTGTCAGCGTTTGCACACCAAGACATTAACTTCTGAAACAAATGTTTGTGTTTTAGATGTCCGAAAAATGTGGGTCTTATTTCTATGCAATTACACAAAGTAATAAAGGAGAATTCATGGACTTGTAATATCACTGTAAGAGGCAGTTTTTTCTCTACCTCAAGGCTCATAACACAACCGCTTGCCTGTTATTACCATGCATATTGAAGATAGAAAGAGCGTGGGATTTGCTATTATATACAGGCCTGTAGAAACTACAGAAACTCTGCTGATGAGTTTGGGTCCAGAAAAGGCAATCTCTATAAGAAAGTCTCTAAAAGGCAGTAGGTGGCCATCCATCAATCAAACATGGGCCTTTTTTGTCAAGGTATAACTTATTGGTGGAAATTCACAGTAGTACTGTACTAATTGAAAATTGAAAGTTAATGAGTTGCAGCTATTAAATTGAACTGTTTGTGGGAGAATTATCCTATAGGATGTTTCTTAAAGATTAAATTCTGCTTTTCATTAACTTTTTTGATTTTCCCGAAGTTATTATTGAATTACTGGCAATGATAGATATGTTTAAAGAAAAAAATGAGGGGGGTTACATTTGAATGTATCCTAGGTTATCATCAATCATTATTCAATTTTGACTGAACACTCCTTTATAAAATATATGCAAGCATTTGCACTAATGCCTTGCAGTGCTGAAGTTCTGTTTAATCATCCCATGGAACATCCACTAGGAATTTGTATGTTCTCCTGATACTTCTGATTTCTCCCACAATCATAAAGATATACTATGAGATCGAAAGTTTCTTCATTAAATTTGCTACAGTATATACACATTTTGTGTTAAAGACTGTAGAATTTCTAACAAGAAAGATGCTTTGTTGGACCTGGAATAAATCTAATAACCCTGAGCTCATATGGAGAAGTATTGGGAAGCTTAAGGAATAATGATCTTGATATATTGTCTTTTAAAATATGTTGCAAAAAAGTAAATCAAGCCATGGTGCTAGGGGATATTACATTTTTATTCAGCATATGTGGTAGACATTGTGAGCAAATAAAATGTGCGCATCCTACTTTTGGGCCACAACAGGAGACTCAATTATCCATAAAAATAGCACATTATTACACCTCTAAGTGCAATCGCAGGGGCCCGTCCCACGAGGCACGATGATGTACAAACGCCCACTTCGTAAATCTCTCTGTCTTTTCCCTTTTCTTTCTTTCCATTACACCCTTTACCTGCAATTATTCCACACAGGTTTTTTCCTCATCTTTTTTACATTTGTTCCCTAAAGGTATAAACTAAGCTTTGTACACATTGCAATTGTGGGGCCCAACAACGAATACCCATTTCGGCTGAGTTGATGATCAGTCCTGATGTGTGCCTAAGAGTTTAGATCAGTTTTACCTAGGAAATTGCTCCTTGTCTTTTCAATTTACTTTTGTCTAGAGATGTGCCTCAGGATTGGAACAACCACTGATGTAAACCCAGGCATTCGTAGCCTGTAACTATAGACCTGTAAGTTTTAACATCAGTGATGGAGTCCATGGGGCAGGTACTGAAAACTTTGCTTGTGAAAGTTCTCATTCATCGAGGTCATGGTATTTCTGTTGTATTTAGTTAGATCAACTGGACTTAAAGGACAACAATATCAAAAAAACACATCACCCCCATTACATGTCCACACTTCAGCAGCTGAAATCACTTACCCCCATTTACAGCCATGCTGCCCTCCCTGATATCACACACCGCAAAGATGATTGCTAAAGCCTGCCTCCTAATGGCCCAGGGCTATGATTAATATCACTTGTTACCACAACCCTCTCTCCTCCTCTGCCGGTTAAACAAACTAGAAATGTCTGGTTGCTAGGATACAGCCTACATAATCAGCTGATCAAGGATTGATGAAAGTGTATTTTCTCGCATGCTAGCTTTGAGTGACAGTTAGTGGCAGAATTGTTACTCCCCTTCACAGCAGGTCAATTGAAGGCTAATTGATGGCAGAGAGAGGCTCAAATCGGAAATAATGTATGGGGTGGGCTGCATACCTTTACTCTTTTTAAGGTATTTTTTTTAAAAAATACTTTAAAAAGTACAATTATCCTTTAAAGTTTAGTTCTTGAAGATGTTTCGCTAGTCATCTGACTGGCTTTCTAAATTCGAATGACTTGTAAAAGAATCTGCTGTCAATATAAATCCCCTTAAAGTCCCAATTAGCTCATACAGCCATGCATGTGGATGCATTGAGGCTAAGAGGTGTTATAGGAACTGCCCAGGTAAGGTGTCAAATCAGCATTGTCATAGCAGACAGTTGGTGTCGATTCCCTTACCTCTATTCAGACTTTAAAGGATAAGTATGCTGTAAATAAAGTTAAGTTTATTTGGATGATCTTATCCCCACCCAATTGTTGCTTCTCCAATGGAAACAGCCCTACACTGTCTAATCTGCCTACATAGTCAAGCCCCTCCATTCCCCATATTATTTTAGTTTGCCCTTCTCTGAACTGCTTCCATTTCCAGATGTCCCTTTTGTATATGGGATTCCAAAACCTTGATCTATTCCCCTTTTTATACACGACCCTATATTGGAAGCTCTAGCTGTTGCTGTCTGGCATTGCTTGCCACAAGCTGAGTTTGTGATGTACTTGAGCCCCTTAATCTTTTTCCAAAAGAGATTCATTTAGCAGAGAGTTATTTAGTGTTAGAGGTGGCCAAAACTGATAGGTCTCATTACGTTTCCTGGGTTTTGGATCTCAGAAAATTCTCAAGATCTGAAAATCCGAAAACAATTTAAAATCAGGACTTCAGAGCAAGTTTTTGTTTTTTATCAAACATTCGAGCTAGTTTTGAAAAGCCTTGAACGTTTGATAGTCCTAGAAAATACGATTAAACTATTTTTGAGATTCTGCCCATATTTTGGAGTTATCAACGTTCAAGGCTATTTTTGGGAATTTCGAAAATAGCTTGAACGTTCAATAAAATTGAAACTCCTTCGAAGTCCCAAAATCCGAACTATTCTAACAACATTCGGATTTCAAAAGCACGATTGTTAAACAACAATTGCAACTTACATTTATCAACAATAAATCTGCCACTCTGCTGCCCATATTGATAATATATTAAGGTCTGCTTGTACAATTTTCAAGTTTACCAAAGCATAGTTTTGTGTCATCAGCAAACACAGAGACCGGGTTCTCAATGCACCCTTCTAAGAATAAAAGAAGTGGCCATAATACAGACACTGAGGCACTCAACTTAGAACTTTGCCTCCATTGACCACTCATTGTTAGCATCCAATAACCAGTTCTCTATCCATGTACAAATGATTTTTTTATAGCCAACGTCCTCATTTTATACATTAGTCGCCTATGTGTCACAGTATAAAAAGCTTTAGTAAATCAATGTATACTACATCCACTGCTATGTCTGAATCTAAATTCTTACTCACCAGTAAATTTGTCTGACACAATCTATTTTTCATAAATCCATGCTGACTATTACTTGAGAGGCTTATGTGGGGATATGATCACTTTATACAACTATATAAATGGGCAGTACATAAACACTCTGTACATGGTTTACCAAAAGATCATTTCAGAGGACATCCGACATCCTTTAAGATTAAAAAAAAGATGTTTCATCTTAAATATGGATGTTCTTTTACATTGAGGAAAGTGAAACTGGAACTGTCTGAAACATGTCAACATTATCTTTCCTACTTGAATTTATATGTAAATAAAGTTGTTTGCCTCGTGATCCAGTAGTGAGACCGATATTTTATGGAATGCTGCAGCCCTCCACCTACCTTGTACCTTTTGCTGTGGAACTGTCTTCCAGCAGATGTGATAATGAAAGGTTATAGCTTTAAAAAGGCTGGATAAATTTCTAAAATTTAAAACAAACAACTTGGCAGTCCTGCACTCTGTTGGAAAGGTCTCACCGCATGGTTTCCTGTATAACTTGTACCTTTCTTCATTCAAATGCTCAATTAAAAACAATACCTTCAGGCACACACTAATGCATTTCAATGTTAATCCCATCTTTACTCTATGTCAGAACATTGCGGTTCCGACCCTTCTGCCTTGGCGCAGCAGTAGGAGACAGCCAAGCAAAACGAGGGCTAGTAAGCATACTTATATCACAGAAACTTTTAAACCTTGCGAGTCAAGGTTTGGGAGTGATTAGCCTTTATTGAATTTTAGTTGGGTGTGGATACTCCCTTTAAAAATTAGACACCTCCCATATATGTTTTACTACCGCAGATTTAGTTATTATACATCAGAACCATACAAATTTTAATAATGGTGACCAAACATGACTACACACACTGTCTATCTAGACATCACACATTAGCATGGTATTAACAGTATGTGATTAGAGCAAAGTTTGGACAACTGCACTAGCTTATGAGGGTTGCAGTCCACAATCTTTGAATTCTGATGAATTTCATGATTGCTTTAATACAGGCTGTGTCTATGAATGGGTGCCATTGATTGATATTTAGATATTTTTGGAGTCAATAATTAAATTCTAGTTTTCTTGTAATTTCAGCAATGTCCATGTTCTCTATTCATTACATTTGTTATCTATTATTACCATTAATGATAACTTAGCTTCATTGGGTTTCTAGCTGAATGGAGAATGCTAAGAATGTTATCATAGTTATAACCAATTGCGCCCTAATTAATATATCACTTAGGTTTTGATTGTTGCTGTTTGCCTTCTGTTGTAACAATGCATCTTAACTGATTGCTCTAAATAGAATCCATTACTAATCTAGCCGAAGGCAAAGTCTTCATTCAGAAAATTATATATACAGTATATATGTACATGTTATCTGCTTGATAAATTGGAAAACAATATTATATTCACGTTGATTATATTATTTTCTTGGCATTGCAAACTTATTAGCACCCAAACAATATAATATTTTGGGCAATTACACGACGTTCCTCTATATTGGAGTATCTTCAGACACAGCATAGGGGATAGCTTTGCAGTGGTTTAGCTTTGCAGGGAAGAACTCAAAATGATTTTCCAATCGAAGACTATTTTTGAAAATAGCCTTGAATGTTCAATATATATCAAAAATGGGTTCTGGGATTTGGGATTTTCCTGAGATTGTAAATCTGAAAATGGAACTAGACAGTTCAGCCATCCCTACTTATCTCCTATCTACTCCCTTTTTCCATTATCTTCTTCCCATTCATTCTCTTCCTATCCCTTTTCTATCTTTATCTCTGCCTCTCTTTCTTCCATTCAATTATTAGTATTCCTTCACACTATCAGCACTTACTAAATGCTGTTCCTTTCAGCACACATCCCAGAAAACTCAGTGTAAATCCTTACGCATACCTCCACTCCCTGTTATTATTCTCCTTCTTGCTGCTGGGGATACTGCTACCAAACCCTGGACCCTGCAACATTTCCATCTGTCTCATCCTGGCCTTTCTAAACCCCCCCCCCCCCCACTTATTCTTTTCGAGGCTCAAATAATCTTTCTAATATCATAACCATCCCTACTCTTTCACCTTCACTTACTCCTTTTTCCTGTGGTCTCCTTAATACACGCTCTCTTGTTAGCAAACACACCTTTATTCATGTTCTAACTCCTTCATCTCCTGGCTCGTATGGAGGCTAGATCGCCCAACATGATACTGCAGTTGAAGCCTCGATTATGCATGGTGGTCTTTCTTTCTTTCATTCGCCTTATTCCTCAGGTCGGGGTAGGTCTTTCTGTTTTCCCCTATCTGTCGCTTTAAACTTGTTTGTCTTCAACCCTCTGTTTGTATTTTATTAGTTATTCTTGTTTAGATTTGTTTTGGATCATTGTTTTGTTTGCCCAATTTTAGGCCATAGTCTAATTTTTCTATTTTTGGCAGATTGAGGTAGAAAAATGGGGTGATTATACATAGTACATATTATCATAAAAATATTTCACAGAAAACAATTTAAAGACCAGGCTTCATTCATACCTTTAGGAATTTGAGTATTCAAATCCCTAATCCAATAGCATTCTTTTTGTAGTAGTTTTTTACTCATATCCCTCCTCTTGTAGGTGTCAAAACTAGTACTCTATGTACTACCATCTCAACTGATTGTGTGTATGTTTGTGTAGATGGAAGTGCTTACTACCGTTTCCGTAGTATGTATCTGGTTTGAAATTGCGTATATCTTTTTTGTGCTCCTTGATACAATCCTTGACTGCTCTTTGCGTTTGTCCTACGTAACTCATACCCCATGGACATTTGATCATATAGACGACTTGCTGGGTGTTACAAGAAGCGTAATCTGCACTTTCACTTTTGTGCCCCTCAAGTTGTGAGTTATTGTATCTCCTTTAATAATGAACATATACATTGCATACAAGGGCAGTGACCATTTTTTTGTGTGCCTAGGAATTTTTGGACTGTTTGTTAATGTCTCCTGGGCATAGCCAGTCTCTTACTGTCCTTCCCCATTGATAGCTAAAAAGAGGGAGATCCTAGAATAGAAACCTTATTTCTTGTTCCTCTTTACGATTGGTCATATCTATGGACATATTTTTCAATTTCAGTCCTGTGTGTATTGTACTTTGCACCATGTAACCTTTGTTGACCCTCAATTTGTTACCCTTTTAATTTTTTTTATCTATTGGGGTTGATATTCAGAGGAGTCTGCACCCATTGTTGGATAAGTGCAAAGAACTTCTGTTTACTTTATTCTGTTTTGCCTTTTTTTCTTTATACATACATATGGAGATTCTCTTCAGTATTTTTTGCGCCATATGTGATGTTTGATTAATTCTTCTTGTGGGTACCCCCTTCTTTAAGTTAACTGGCAGTTGTAATTGTTAGATGCTATGCGTCTGGTCCCTTAGGTATTGCCTTAAATATTTTGGGGTTATGGAAACTGTCTCTCTAAGTATATTGTTTCTATCTGTAGGTTTTGTAAAAGGGATGTTTGTATTTCACTGTTCATTATCGAGATGGTGACATCTAGGCAGTTTATGCTTGTGTCTGCTATTTTGTAAATGAACTTTATTTGTGGATGTGCCCTGTTCACTTCATCTAACATTCCTATAAACTCATTTGTAGTATCTCACCACAATATGAGGATGTCTTTTTTAAAAATAGATTAGTTTCAATAACATGCATGAAGAGATTGGCAAACGATGGTGCCAGATTCTCCTTATCTAGGTTTGCCTCCATCAATGTTTGCAGTAAATAAGTGGTATCTTTAAGGCACATTGGATTTGTGTTACCAGTAGAGATGGACTAGAACTCGAACTCGAACCGAGTTCGGCTGAACTATTAGAGTTCGAATGGACTCGGACTTCTCGAACTGTCCCGGAACTTGATTTTCAATAATGTCCGGACTTCAATAATTATCTAATTCGAATCTGCGAGTCATTCATGGGATAATTATGGAATGTTCGAAACGCGAAGCTCGAAGTAGCACGTTGTGAGAGTAAAATCGAGTTTTCGAAAGTCCTGGATATTCGAACATGTTCCCAGACCATTTCCCAGGTCCCACAGCTATTTACATTAAGTTACCATTGATATTTTAATTGTATTTCCTTCACTTTTTTAACTATTTGACTCCCATTGAGTTAATGGGCCTACGGGGGGTGTAATTCCAGAAAAAATCTCTTGTTTCTGTGAGGATTATCCTTATCATAGCCTTATTATACACACAATCAGTTGGATGGTGTAGTACTGCTAGAGACTAGTTAAACACCGACAAGAGGGGGAGATATGGGGAAAAAAACTTTTTATGAACACGATGTTTGATTAGACATCACCACTAGGATTTATGGACTTATGGAAGACTCCTCCACATGGACCTATATGGGAAGGGGAAGGGCAATTGTGATGTTACTTCTTGTATGTGTTATAAATGATGGTGGGTGGTTGATGGTTCACACTTGAGAAGACTTAGAAGAGTCTGAAACATGTTATGTGGTATTTACAAATAAACCTATTTGCAATACCTTTTGAGATTGCTTGAAGTCGTCAGGTACCTTTTACTATATTGGAACTACTAATGTTCCTGGGTCCTGTGCTGTAAACAAGCTTAAATCATAATGCATCCACCCCTGCTTGACTTAGTATGAGGTATTTGTACTGATATGCTGTGTTTGGATTTTGCCATTTAGACAATGGCTGAACTCAGCTTTTGTATTTCTAAAGGGCATTTCTCTAAAAGTCTTGAGGTTTCTTGCAAACCTGACCTGTGCTGCACTGCCATGCTCTTTTCAGGGAGAATATCTTTTTATCTTATTAACCTTTCCCAACAAGCCATATTTTTTAAATTGAGCTTTCTTGAACTTTAACATTTACCATGTTTACTAAGTCCTGTAAATTCTGACATATAACATTAACATTTTTGCAATTTCTCTGAGATGGCAGTCTGACCTGTGTGAAATGTGCTGGGACATCCCTCCTGGGGTACAAATCCACTCCTGGGATGCAAATCCCTATCATTACGATCGTTTTTACCAATTATTATTATTATTATGGATTATTAGCGCCAACAATTACATAGTCATACATTACATACAGGGTTATAGATATTATAACAAGTCATACATATTACATACACAGGTAATACACAGAATGATGAGTTTTTTACAGCAATACCTAGATACAATAGAAAGAGGACCCTGTCCAAAGGGCTTACAATCTAGAGGAAATGGGGGTGAGACATAAGGTGAATGAAATCAGTAGGCTATAAATATATTGGCAGTGGAGATTGAGAGGCTGTTGGAATAGGTTGGGTCAGTGAGAGGGGTAATGTCTAGGCCGTTATATGCTTGCCTGAGGAGGTGGGTTTTAAGGTTCATTTGAAGGTATTAAGGATGTTAGTGACGGACGATGGAGGAAGGGAGTTCCAAGCAGAGGGGCAACACAAGCAAGTCCTATGTGGAATTGGAACACTTAAGGTCCTACCAGAGAGATAAAGATAGCCAGAAAGTGCGTTGTCCTGGATACCTGAGGCCATGTTCTGAAGAGTAGAGCATGATCAACAGCATCAAAAGCAGAGGACAGGTCAATTAGAATAAGCAAAGAGTAGTGACCCTTAGATTTGCACTAGTAGATCATTGGTCACTTTAGTGAGGGCAGTTTCCGTGGATGTACAGGAGGCCTGACTGGAGGCATCAAAAAGAGAATTAGTAGACAGGTCACAGGTGGTGAACCAAGCAGCATAGACATGTCTTTCCGCATTTTGGAAGCAAAAGGTAAAGGGAGACAGGCCAGTAGCTGGAAGAGCAATGGTTCAGGAGGGTTTTAAGCTTTTTAGTTTTTAAGCATGTGGTAAAGGGGAACTACTTTTTTAATGCTAATGTGAAAGTTTTTCTCCTAGAGAAAAGTTTTAAGAAACACAAGAGGTCACAGGTCTTTTACTTAAAACAAAATCAAAAAAATCTATATTTTTTTTCCATTTGTTTCATTAGTATAGACTTTTCATTTATTCGTTAGTAATAAATATATAGACTTATATTCAAAAAAGTGTCAAAAAGTATATGAATACCCTGGTCAACCAGTGAAAGATATATATTATCAGTAAAAGTGAAGTCCACTCACGGATTTAATTTAAAAAATGCCTTAATTGGCCATAAAACAAACTGGCAACATTTCGGCCTGAATGTGAGGCCTTTGAATGCAGGGCCCCTGAATGCAGGGAGTTTCTCTGCTCTCCTTGCACTTATGGTGGCTTTCACACCCCGATCTGAATCCCCGGCGTTTTTTATTTTAATCAATAAATAAAGATTTGATTTTAGGATTTTCTTGTGCAGCCTGCTCTGTCCTTCTATTTGTATCTATGCTTTATCCAGGACTTTAGTGAGAAGTCCTTTTGGGTAGCCCCTCTGTAAAAATGTATTCTGCATTTACTCAAGTTGTACCCTTATAATATTCTTATCTGATTTATTACGTTTTTCCACTGGCATTGATTTTTCATTAAGCGGAGAAAGCCATGGAAATGCAACAAGGTATTTCTTCAGTTTGTTTCTTGTATGTAAATATCCCAACTGAAATGAATGTTCAAGTTTAACCAAAGTATCCAAATTATATCAGTTTTACTGTATTTACAAGTAAATTTAATATTTGAGTTCTTCATTTAAAGGGCATGTCCACCCCCAAACTATATCCCCCCCACTACTGCCCCATTGTGTAGTGTAGTTTAATCCTTACCTCACATCCATCTCATATGGTTCTCCTGGTAGTCCCCCCTCAAAGTCCCAAAAACTGCCCACCAGAGGATAGCAGATCCATATGGACTCTGCCTCCTACCTAGCCTCCGGGAGAAGTTTGTATGCGAACTGCGCCTTCTCCCTCCCTCCCCCTCCCTCTCCCTCCCTCTTAGGATTCCCTCCCCCTATGTGTAATCCTTTAGATATATGATTCCCCCTGTCCCCCCAGCCCCAACCACTCTATTTGTATTCTTAGAAAGTGCCCCAAACTCTACTTACTCCCTCTTTCCCCCGCTGCAAAGAACTCCCGCAGCCGCGTCCGTGATTGGCTTCTGCTCAGCCAATCACAGATGCGACTGCCGGCTCCCGCCCCTCCTTGCATTTTCTCCAAGCAGAGGCCGGCAGCGCAGCGGAGGAAAGAGGGGAGGTAAGTAGAGTTTGGGACTTTCTAAGAATAAAAATAGACAGTTGGGGCTGGGGGACAGGGGGAATCATATATCAAAAAATATTTTTAAGGGTGGACATACCCTAAAGTTGGCATAATTTCCAACAAACTACCTTTGATCCACACCATATTAAAAAGATCATCTATAAATCTACGGTATATTAGAAGGTGTTCAACATACCTGTCCAAGATGTGCTTTCTTTTTTTACATTTCTGGAGTTGAGATGACTGTTACCGTGTTGTTTTAAAATGTCACTAATGGTGTGGACCCATTGTGTGTGGAATATTCGTGTACAGATTTATTACATTCATTGTAACCAACCATAGTTCAATGTCTATAGATAAATTATATTATCTATAAATAATATATAATATATATATATATATATATAATATATATAATATAGATATTATCTTTTTTTATTTGATTTATGGATTTTATAGTGCTACATATTCCATAGCGCTTTACAATTACATGTCTACATTCACACAGCCCTTCCCAGAAGAGCTTACAATCTAAGCACTTTATTTGACACATACAACCTATCAGTATGTCTTTATGATTGTGGGGGAAACCAAAATGCCCAGAGGAACCCACCACAAGCACAGGGAGAACACACAAACTCCTTGCAATGTGTCCAAGGGTGGAATCGAACTCAGGACTTCAGCACTGCAAGGCATCAGTGCTAACCACTGAGCCACCATGCTGCCCAATATATATATTATTGCTTGAGAAAGGCTCTAGAGAGGGGCTGAATGTTGTTGTTATGCATTTTGCACAATAAATACTTTCGAAATATCCCTGTGTGCACTAGCTTTACTGGACGGTATTATCTAAATTTTAGTAGCACCAGGGTCCCTTATACCTATCTTTCATATCCTGCTTATTAGTGCCTACCATTGTGCTTGGACTATATTACTTGGAGATTGTTTGTTTCAGGTAGTGCACCATTATGTGAACATGTGGATAGATCAAGCCTTTTCTCCGGAATACAGATACATGGAACATATCCGATTTTGATATTGAAAAAATCTGTGGCAGAAATCAACACAGACTACAATTTACAGACATCCATCAAAGACATATGTGGACCTACTGCGTTACAGAAACATGAGGTGGATCTGGATCTCCATGGTTTATTTCTTTCAGATTATTTTCATGCTAAACACATTCCACGTGGCTTCAGAATCTCCAATGTTCCCACTATTGGGAGGAACACCCAGATTTTTTGCAAAAAATGGATTGGGATCCTTAACAAGTGTTCCATGGATCTTATGGTATTAGCCATTGATGAAGTTGCCACAGGTTGGCTCGATACAAAAAGAGATACAGCATAAAAGTAACATCAAAGCACGCTTGAACTGCAGAAAATACTGATCATCTAACTAACTTTGTTTACACAAACCAACAAATATCATGACATTTATCCGTTTCAAATGCACCAAGCTCAAAAGGGTTAATAAGATACCTGCAACTGCGTGTGTACCGTTGGTTGAATGGTACACATGAGCGAATGGGCGACCACCTCGAAGGAATGGCCCGCAAGGGTTTATTTTGTCCGACAGCTCGAATCAACGGAGGGAAGCTCGGGAGGGCTGATTCTGATGATGCTGCGGCCATTAAGGACGCGCGCATTCAATCCGGTATGACCAGACCAGGGATCCAATGTATCCACGGTGTGACAAACATAAAACAATGCTCGTTCCTCTTTTTTAGGTTCAGACGGACTACAGGAGCAACACCCCCGGTCACCACAGTAAAGATACCCGATTCAAAGCAGGGGTAACAAGGCAAGAAGATATAACCCAGTGTTTAACCTATCTGCTCATACTCTTACAGAAGCAGAAACAGCTTGCTTCAAAAGGGTATCATATGTGCCTACTTCCCAGTTCAATTTATTTAACTGGGAGGTGGATAAGTACAAGATTTGTCATTCTATTGCACTCCGAGAACAAGGAGTATAGTTCCTCAAATCCACTAATTTGAACTGAAGAGTACCTATCCCCCCCGATCAGCAATCCAGCTCTAAAGTCTTCCATCAGACATCGATCCTGATATGAAACGATTGGCTGGTAAGGTAAGAAACAACCTGTCAACCTCTCTGTACAAAAAGAAATGCTATTATAACCTTACAGGAGGATAAAGATATAGCCATAAACCTGCGGATAAAGGTGGGGGTATCTTTATTCTCAATTATACGGATCAGGCTGATATTTTAAAACGTTGCATGTGATTAATACATACAAAATTCTCCCTAAAAACCCCACTGAGAACTTTAAAAGGAAAATTAGGGGTGTGATTGATTGTGGCAGTTGATACCCCACATTATTGACAAACATTGGGGATTATCTTGTACAATCTTACCTAGATGTCCCATTGTCTATTCCTTCCTAATATACAACGTCGCTTGAACAACCTCCGGGTCGACTTATAGTTCAGGAAAGGAGCAGTGCTGGAGCCAATTGGAAATTATTTGGACACCAATTCTTCAACCTTTGTGTAAGGATTACTCACTTATTTAAAAGATACCACTCATTTTCTCTCTATATCTCTAATGTTATTCTCCCCAGTAATATGGTTTGTTGGCTAGTAACAATGGATGTCACTAGCCATATACAAATATACCACATGGGAGGGAATCCAGGGGTGAGTAAGCTTTTGGAAGTAATCTTTCAGCAATCAGCTCTAATAGGCATAGAGCGTTCATTATGGAATTGTTGAACTATCCAAGACTATTTTCGCTTTAGAAAACCTTCTATTTACAGGTGTCCGGACTTCAATGGGCGCGGCAAGGCACCAGCCTATGCTATATAATATGCATTTCTACGAACAAGCTCATATACTTGTTAAATATTCCCAAAACATTGTGCTATATCGTCGATTTATTGATGATGCTTTTCTCATATGCAGGGTTCGAAGTATCCTTGGTAGAGATGATCTAGGATCTAAATTCACTGGACTCACCCATCAGAGGACTTACAACATGGACAGGACCAGCTAGACTTCCTGATGTTAAATAATGGTAAATTATGTCAATAATTGATTATTGTCTTTTTAGTAAAAAAACTGATAGAAACACTCTCCTGCACTACAAAGCTTTCACCCACCAGCTCTCAAAAGATCCCTCCCACCCTCACAATTCTGCCGGGTCATTAGAAATAATACAAGAGTGGACCTTCAAAGGTACAGATTGGAGATGTGGAGGAGATTCAAAAACAAGGCTATAGTATCCGTGCTTGCAGAAAGCTCTTCTGTTGGCCAAAGAAAAAACGAATAAGGACACACAGATCCTAGATCCTAGTACACAGACTGATAGAGAAATATCTGTTCTACTAGATACCCAACACTATCAATGAAGTACAGAAGATACTAAGTAACAATTGGAATATCCTCTGTGGGGATGAAAAGCTTAAAAACTTCTTCCTGAGAAACCCACTATTGGGTGGGTAAGAACCTCCGTGATTTACTGGTCTTGACAGATCCAATTAAGAGTTAATTCCAGCTAACACATGGCCCCTGGAAAGAAAGGAGGCAGCTATAATGCTCTAGCGTACCTCATGTAGATATATGATAACAGGGTCATCTTTTAAACATCCCACATACTGCAAAAGAAATACAATTAAACTGCCATTACATGCTCCACTACTAACGTTATCTATATGGTTTGGTGCCCCTGTGGTTTAGCATACATCGGTAAAACCGATTTACACTATGCCTTCAAATTGATGGACACAGGTCCTGTATTAATATTGCTTTTTGGGATCAAAAAACATGTAAACCTGTTGCTAAGCACTTTTGGAGAAAGTACATGGGGCAGCTACCTTTAATTTATGGCTATTGATCATTCCCATTCCCATACCCGCAGGGGAGGGGACAGTCGAAACTTCTTCTGGACGGGAACATACTAGGATAATACTTGGACACATGAGCCCCAAGAGGACTTAACGAACAGTGCTCATTCCGCTCGTTTTTTTTGAAGAAAGATAAGATGACTCTTTAAGTGCCATCTCTTCAGTTTGCTTTCACAGTACATAATCTTAATATTATAATAACTCTGCCAGTTATTTTAGACCTACAATGGTTATTTATATTTCTATATATATGTACATTGGTGCCATCTTCATGTATTGCTTTTTAATTCTTTTTTATTTTTTTGATATTTGTTAGATACCACTTGTATCCAGCACCACCCTCCTGGTATCACATTGTGATCTAGTTATCTCTAATAGTGTCCATTTTATAAGCCCGATTCTTTTGGCGCTTAATCCCATTGCCTTTATCTTGTAATTGTTTTAAACTTAACCTATTGATCTGCCTTCAGTCACATATTTTACCATCCTCACTGTTTAATATTTGTGTATAGATATTTTTAGAGATATATACACACGCTAAGTAACACCAGAATCTACATTTTTCTAAGTACTTTAGATGCACCTTCACGATATTGCATTTTTATAGCGATATCTACCTGCAATTTGTATGCACTTTTTATGGATATATCTGAAAAAATTTGGTTTGCACATGTTTTCACTTTTTATTGAAATGATGTCACAGGAAGAGAAGTGGCTTATTTAGTATTTAATAAGCACATGGCACTGTGTGTGTATTTGCACTGGCTTGAGAAAGGCTCAAGAGAGGGCCGAAATTGTCGTTATGCATTTTGCACAATAAATACTTTTTTTCTTGACTGCAAATTCTTTTATAACAGATTGTTTCGGGGATCACCACTCCCCTTCTCAGGTACACATATTCACATAATGCTAGATTATACATAGCCTTATATACCCTCCCCCACGAACTGACCACATAATTGTCTCAAGCCATACCCCTATCAAATAATTAACCCTTTACCAATAAGAACAATTCATAAATAGGCAACGGATACAAGAAAAATTATTTTCAAGAAAAACTATTTACAGGGAAAAACAGACATGGTTTAGATGCATCATTTAAGGAAATGAGAGATCATAGTCTTTATTTAACCCCTGTGGGTGCAAGCTATTAAGTTGGTGCACCCACCACACCTCTCTTTTTTTCAGTTTAGACCACGATCACCCCCCCTGTTGGACTTAACACTCTCTCTGAATTTTAGCTCACTATCAATGTGGCCTGTCTCCACAAAATGTTTAGGGACCGGCAACCTCATGTGTTTTTTTCTTATACTGGAGCGGTGGTAGGGAGATTTAATCATCTGGGTAGTCTCCCCAACGTATATCAATCCACACGGGCACATAACCACGAACGTGGACTAACATATGCATGATTCCCGAATCTGATATTTTTTCTTAGTTCCTGGATGTGTGAATATGGGGCCCTTGTCTACAAACCTACTCTGAGTGCAGTGCAGACAGGGTACTTTCCCGGGCTTATGTTTGCCAAGGAATGTAGCCCTGTCTGCACCTTCCCGTCAACCATGGCCTTACCAAACTATTGCCTATCGTGTAACCTTTGCATAATTAATTAAAGTGGTGCCCTGAATTCCTCAATCTCGGGATAAGAACGATGTAAAGTAGCCAAGTTTTACGGAAAGCCTCCTCTATTAGATTACTTCCTACCGAGAAAATCCATTATCAAGGTTATGCGCCTAGATTGTATGTTACTTTTTTTGCTTTGTTTCTTATTTGCTTTTGTTAAAGATGCATCAAGGAGTCTCCTAGGTATTATCGGTTCGAAAGTTTTCATACATATCTGTGTGTCTGCTTCTTACACACATCTGGATTGCTCACAATCCTATTGACTCTTTTAAACTGGCTGATCGGAATCGATTTCCTGACATGGGAAGGATGGAACTCCCATATGCCAGGATCTGATTCCGATCAGTCGGCTTACTATACAACTCTGTACTGATTCCGTTGTCCACCTTTACAGTACATCAAGAAAACAATCTCCGTTGGGCTGTTTCTGCATAGAGAATTTAATCTCAGAGTGAACTTATTCACCTGTTCATGAAAATGCGATAGGGATCCAACGCCGCCCGCCACAGGAGGAAGCATCCTCTATGTCTCCACATAGATGATGAGGGAGTGCGATCTCCGAAACATGCATCTACATATGTGCTAATAAAGAATGTGAAGTCAAGACCTGTGTGCGTTTTTTTCGCTGTTGTATATATATATATATATAAAGGAGTCTAGCAACACACTCCATAACCACCAGCACCAGGCGGAACGATCTAAGAGGTGTGCGGTGGACCTTTCTGATTGTGTATATATATATATATATATATATATATTAATATATATATATATATATATATATCAAAGAAGCACGACCACTCACAGGTCTTGGTACAAAACGTTCAAAAACACTTTATTCGGTCAACATGTTTCAACCTCTATCAGGCCGTCATCAGGACTAATACAACACACCAGCCACCCAGATTAAATAGCCACCCAGTACCCACCCTCCTCAAAACACCCCAGCCCCAGTATATATTAAAACCATAAAACCCAAAGTACATACCACCTTAGATCCATACTCTAAGCAATAAGTGTCCTATGAATAGCAACACTCTCCAATACCACATGATATATACCTTACTGTCGAGAGTTTCCAACAACCAAGACAGGTCAAATCCTCCAGCATCGCTAAGGCAAATCAATACCGGGCAGACTCCACTTCCGGGAACGACAGCCGACACTCACAAACAGCCACGTGGGCGGATCACATGATGCTCATCCAGCGCCGCGACTCCATGGCAACTGAACACCATCAACATCAAACCCGGAAGTGTCATCCCCTGCATATCGAGAGCGAGAACAATCAAGTATCCACCCAGATACGTAGTCCAACATCACTCCGGAGGACCACAGGAAGCATAAATCCATAGGATCATCCCATAAATGTATAGATGAATCATGCTGGTATACTAGAATAAATAAGGTACAAAAACGTACAAAATCTAAAACTGCATATCACCCTAAATCATTTACAAAGCCCAAGTTCATCTCAATAAATATAAAAATCGTAGTAACATTGAAGCAACTCATAATAGCACAAACAACCATATAATGTTACTGTAGCAACATATATCCACTTAATCCTTAGGGTATTATAAAAAGCAACTCAATTATTAATTTCATTTAGCCCATTAGGTGCTACAGTCTGTAGTCTTGAAATCCATCGAGCCTCAAGACTAAAAGGATCTTATCTCTATCACCCTCCATCGGTGGAACACAATCTATAGCATGCATTTTAATGTCGATAACCCATGTCCTTTGGATTTAAAGTGCCTTGCCACTGGTTGATCCCCAATTTGCTCATCTTTGTTTCCAATATTTGGCTAGACAAAGCCGCTCTTATCGAGCTCCGTTGATTGGCAAATCTCTCACGGAAGGAGGTGGTCGTCTTTCCAATATATGCAACCACAAGCCATGTTAGAAAGTAGATGACAAAAGAGCTGGTACAAGTAAGTCTCTGGGTAATAGGGATCCTCTTACCAGTTTGTGGATGAGAAAGCTTGACCCTGTCATCATTATCCACAGGTGGTACAATTGGGACACTTAAAGCATCCTTGTTTCGGAGCACCCCAGGGCAGTTTAGTTTTAGGTTTAACATCTTTATTCAGATCCGTCTTAACTAGTAGGTTATGAAGGGTTTTCCCTCTACGGTGTGCAAATCTTATCCTCTGTTGTTGGAAAGGCAGGGATCGTCCCTTTCGATAATTTTCCACAATTCTTAGCTTTAGTCTTTATGAAGGACTCAAGTCGAGAAATCCATTGGAAATGTCACCTAGTTATATCACTTTGTTTTTTTTACATGTTCCGTTGTGGCAGCCATAAGTGCCTTGTTAATGTTGTTTTAGCACTCGTATATTATATCCCCGTTCACAGAAACGGCAGGTCATTTCTTTAAGTTGTACTTCAGCACGTTCCCCCTCAGTGTTATTCCTAAGTACCCTTAAGTATTGAGTATATGGTATCGCCTTAATCAAAGCAGGGGATGAAAGCTGGTCGCATGTAAATTGTATTACGATCAGTATCCTTATGATCAAAGACGTACCCAGCACATCACCTGTCTTGAAAATCAGTAGATCCAAAAACTCAATTTCACATTGTTTGATGTTAAACGTCAATTTTTAGGTGAATCCAGGGCATTAACCTGGGCAAGTTTTTCTTGTAACTGCAACTCATCCCCATCCCAAATGAGAAGATATCATCTATATATCGTTTGAACAGACAGACCCCCCACCCATATAGGTAGGGGTGTGTCTGTTCAAACCATTGCTATATAAGTTGGCAAACGATGGGGCCCATTAGACCCCATTGCTTTGCCACAACGTTGAATATAATACCGTCCAAGAAAGCGAAAGTGGTTTTTGGCCAATATGACATCCAACAATTCCATAAGAAACTCCACCGGGGGTTCAATTGCCCCCGCTCAACCAGTGCTTGCCTGCATGACTGTATCCCATCCTTCTGTGGAATCACTGTGTACAGACTATTTCACATCAATAGTGACTAATAATTTATCCCTCATTGAGACATTCATTTGGGATAGAATTTCGATTAATGGCCACTGTCTCGCAATAGGAACCCATCACTTTGACCGCGGCTGCAGAAAAAAGTCACAAATTGGGCTAGTGTTGTTTAATAAAGACCCATCGACGTTACTATGGGGCGACCAGGGGTGACTCTGTACTCTTATGTATTTTTGGAAGAGTATAAATTATCGGACAAATTGGATGGTCCTAGTCAAGAACTGAGCACACTTACAGAGATCCAACCTGCATTCACTCCTAGGGTGATAAGTTATCACTCCACTCCACTCCAAAGTGATAATAACTATGTGACTTTCCAATGGATTTCTCGACTTTGAGTCCTTCTATAAAGACTAAAGCTAATGAATTGTGGAAAATTATCGAAAGTGACGGATCCCTGCCTTTCCAACCACGAGGATAAGATTTGCACACCGTAGAGGGAAAACCCTTCATAACCTACTAGTTAGAACGGATCTGAATAAAGATGTTAAACCTAAAACTAAACTGCCCTGGGGTGCTCCAAACAGGATGCTTTAAGTGTCCCAATTGTACCACCTGTGGATATATGATGACAGGGTCAAGCTTCCTCATCCACGAACTGGTAAGAGGATCCCTATTACCCAGAGACTACTTGTACCAGCTCTTTTGTCATCTACTTTCTAACATGTCCTTGTGGTTTTGATATATTGGAAGACGACCACCTCCTTCCGTAGAATTGTCCAATCATCGGAGCTCGATAAGAGCGGCTTTGTCTAGCCAAATATTGGAACCAAAGATGAGCAAATTTGGGGATCAACCAGTGGCAAGGCACTTTAAATCCAAAGGACATGGGTTTATCGACATTAAAATGCATGCTTATAAATTGTGTTCCACCGATGGAGGGTGATAGAGCTAAATCCTTTTACGTCTTGAGGCTCGATGATTTCAAGACTACAGACTGTAGCACCTAATGGGCTAATGAAATAAATCTGAGTTGCTTTTATAATATATAGTCCAATACACAAACAGACGGCCCAATCAGCACCACTTCGGTCAGGCTTGAAAAAGATTTCTCCACAGTCCCGATTTGTTAAAAGATCATCACCTTTATTGTCACAACATTTAAATCGCTTTACGCAAACATGTACAGGTACAACCCTGGTCTGACGCGTTTCGGATCAACGATCCTTACTCATAGACCCACAATTACATGTAACGAACCAAGTTAAAAAGGCTCTCTGACCAATCAACAGCATCAAACAATTAACCCATTAAACAACTGTTAACCCTTAATTATATTAACTCAGCATACATAATACAAAACAGTCTAAGATCAAGTTTCTTAGCTACCAAGTTATAAAGTACTAACATTAAACGTATTGCTACAATCAGGAAATCTAAAGGATGTCACATTAATGCTTTAGTTTCTACTGCTGGACCCGTACCAAAAGCAATCATTGTAGCCATATCCCATATTATCCCAATATAATATCTAAAGAAAATAAACAAGTAACTTGCTATTGATAGAAATATAGGATTATTGCATAGATATTAACACATTAATCTATTGTGGTTTATCTTTCCAGAGTATAATCTTAAATTGAAGTAACATGCTAACATATTGGATAATATATTTAAAGTTTAAATAACATATTATCAACAAAATAGTCATGAATATTAACTTAAATATATTACAAAAGATTATCATCCACAATTCCTAAGTTATCAATTATGTCCAAAATTACCACTAATCAAAACTGAAGTTGGCCGATCATTGAAAGAACAGGTATACTAATCATATCGGAAGCTAACCTACATTAAATTCAATTCAAAATCTTCATAACTTCATTATAAAATTTTGTACAAAACAATACACACTTATTATATATAAGATCTAACAGAAATTGGCTGGTAGGATTTACATTATCACTAATAGAGGTTATTATAGCAGGCTATAGATAGGCAAAATTCCAATTGGATAAAATATCACAATGATCTTCATACTATAAAAGCCAAATCCAAACGAGAATTCATCCCTAATATGCGTGTTTCCAATTTCAGTATCCAAAACGCTTCCCACTTTTCCAAAAGCATACCCTGGATGAATTCTCGTTTGGATTGGCTTTTATAGTATGAAGATCTATTGGTTTATATTTTTATCCAATTGGAATTTTGCCTATCTATAGCCTGCTATAATAACCTCTATTAGTGATAATGTAAATCCTACCAGCCAATTTTCTGTTGAGATCTATATATATAAGTGGATGTATTGTTTTGTACAAAATTTTATAATGAATGTTATGAAGATTTTGAATTGAATTAATGTAGGTTAGCTTCCATATGATTAGTATACCTGTTTCTTTCAATGATCGAGCCAACTTCAGTTTTGATTAGTGGTAATTTTGGACATAATTGTAACTTAGGATGTGGATGATAATCTTTTGTTAATATATTTAAGTTAATATTCATGACTATTTTGTTGATAATATGTTATTTAAACTTTAATTATATTTCCAATATGTTGCATGTTACTTACTTCAATTTTAAGATTATACTCTGGAAAGTAAACCACATAGATTATGTGTTATATCTATGCCAATAATCCTATATTATTCTACTACAATAGCAAGTTACTGTTTTATTTTCTTTAGATATTATATGAGATAATTATGGGATATTGGCTACATGATTGCTTTTGGTACGGGTCCAGCAGTAGAAACTAAAGCATTAATGTGACATCCTTTAGATTTCCTGATTGTAGCAATACGTTTAATGTTAGTACTTTATAACTTGGTAGCTAAGAAACTTGATCTTAGACTGTTTTGTATTATGTATGCTGAGTTAATTAATTAAGGGTTAACAGTTGTTTAATGGGTTAATTGTTTGATTGCTGTGATTGGCTCAGAGAGCCTTTTTAAACTTGGTTCGTTACATTGTAATGTGGGTCTATGAGTAAGGATCGTTGATCCGAAACGCGTCAGACCAGGATGTTGTACCTGTACATGTTTGCGATAAAGCGATTTTAAATGTTGTGACATAAAGGTGATGTTTTAACAAATCGGACTGTGGAGAAATCTTTTTCAAGCCTGACCGAAGTGGTGCTGATTGGGCCGTCTGTTTGTGCTATTGACTATACGTTGACTGGGGTTTGGAACAACCCATGACGGCAGCACGCTGGAGGCGATCGACACGGATGAGGTCTCTACCCTGCATGGAAGTAGTTTGGAGGAAGGTAAATTGATCAGCGGCTTGTCTGTTACTATGTGCTATTGCTTTTTATAATACCCTAAGGATTAAGTGGTTATATGTTGCTACAGTAACATATATAGGTTGTTTGCTGCTATTTATGAGTCTGCTTCCATATGTTACTACGATTTTTATATTTATTGAGATGAACTTGGGCTGTTCTGTAAATAGATTTAGTGTGATATGTCAGTTTTAGATTTTTTACTGTTCTTTGATACCTTATTTATTCTATGTATACCAGCATGATTCATCTATACATTTATGGGATATCCTATTTGATTTATGCTTCCCTGTGGTCCATGTCTGAGTGACTGTTGGACTACGTATCTGGGGATACTTGATTGTTCTCGCTCTCGATATGCAGGGATGACACTGCCCGGTTGATGTTGATGGTGTTCAGTTGCCATGGAGTCGCGCTGCCGCTGGATGAGCATCTGTGATCCGCCCACGTGGCTGTTTGTGAGTGTCGGCTGTCGTTCCCGAAGTGGAGTCGCCCGGTATTGATTTGCCTTAGCGATGCTGGAGGATTTGACTCTGTCTTGGTTGTTGGAACTCTCGACAGTAGGTATATTATCATGTGGTATTGGGAGAGTGTTGCTATTCATAGGACACTTATTGCTTTAGAGTATGATCTAAGTGGTATGTACTTTGGGGTTTTATGGTTTTAATATATACTGGTGCTGGGGTGTTTTGAGGAGGGTGGGTACTGGGGCTTTTAATCTGGGTGGCTGGTGTGTTGTATTAGTCCTGATACGGCCTGATAGAGTTTGAAACATGTTGATCGAATAAAGTTTTTTGAACGTTTGTTACCAAGACCTTTGAGTCGTCGTCTTCTTTGATATTGTATGTACAATTGGGACAGCACCCGGGCAAGTATTATAATGGATGGAGTGCAATCATGATGTGGAGGTATTTTATATATATATATATATATATATATTATAATATATATTATATATATACATTAAACAAAAGACTCCTCCATGCTCCGCACCTGAAAGTATTTTGAATAAAGGTTTGAGCAGCATATCCCTATACTTGTATGTATATATATATATATATATATTATATATATATATATTTTCGCATCTCAAGTTTTACCGCTAGAAAGGGAAAGTTTAAGTATAAACTTTGAATTTGGCTGGAAAGGCTACAATTTTGAAGGGAATGTGTGTCCATGGGTGTCCCTAGGGTTTTTGGCACCTGAAAATACTTTTGAATGCCACTCCTAGACTGAGCGGCGATCGTAGCCGCAAAGTGGGCGTGGCTTAATATGTGGGCGTGGTTTAATATGTGGCTTAAAATGTGTATCCCATTTTCCAGCGCTTTTCTTAGACCTGTATCCTCATACAATATCGGTGTAACATTTAGAAAGAGCAAGGAATAAAGTAGAGATTGATCAGGAAATAGGAAAAAGAACAAAGAAAGTCACAGAAAGATCATTAATAAAAAATCAAGAGAATAGTAAGAAATTGAAATTTATAACAACATATAGTCCTCAGTTCCATCAGATAACTAAAATTATTAAAAAATACACACCGATATTGTATGAGGATACAGGTCTAAGAAAAGCGCTGGAAAATGGGATACAATGTATACCCAAAACAGCTAGGAACTTGGGGGATTTACTTTCCCCAAGTGAAATTAAGGGGGAAAAATTCCAACAAAAGATTGGTTGAGTTTTAAATGTGGAAGCACCAGATGCATCACATGCAAATATATCAGCAAAGGACCAATGTTTAACAGCTCAGTTACAGTAATAAATATTATATCAATTGTAACACTACACATGTAGTATACTTACTGACGTGCTTAACGTGTAAAGCACAATATGTGGGGAGCACAGCACGAAAACTTAAGGACAGAGTCTGAGAACATATTAGAGATATCAAATAGAGCAATATTAAGACATTTTTTCAACTGTAATGATAACCAAATCAACTAATTAGGAGTTCAAGCTATTCAATGGGTACCAAGGGCCCTATTTATAAAAGATCGGTATCGTTATCGTTAAATACCGATCGTTAACGTAAAATAACGACCTTTTTTACCGATAATGACCGGTATTTACCGATAACGACCGTTATTTACCGATAACGACCGGTATTTACCGATATCGTTAAATACCGGTTGTTATCGGTAAATAATGGTCGTTATCGGTAAAAAACGGTCGTTATCGGTAAAAAACGGTCGTTAATCGGTAAATACCAGTCGTTATCGGTAAATACCAGCCGTTATCGGTAAATAACGGTCGTTATCGGTAAAAAACGGTCGTTATCGGTAAATACCGGTTGTTATCGGTAAATAATGGTCGTTATCTGTAAAAAACGGATGTTATCGGTAAATACCGGTCGTTATCGGTACAAAACGGTCGTTATTTTACGATAACGATCAGTATTTTACGATAACGATACCGATCTTTTATAAATAGGGCCCTTGAGACAGGAGAAACAGAGACAGGGTGAAGCTTCTACGAAAAAAGGAAGTAATGTGGATATTTGAACTAAAAACGAGGATCCCACAGGGTTTAACCATGATATGTGATATTAATTGCTACATGGGTTAAATAAAGAGTACAACTGGCAATAGAAATGAACTTCTAATGATGAATTAATTAATTGATATGAAATAATTAGTAATCTGATAGAGAGGGGTACCATAGACGATGTGTACGATGTGGGTGACAATAGGATATATGTAACTAAGTTATAATAATGAACTATGATACGGTTGTATTACTATGAGAGAGATAACTGTAAAAGTATCGTATCACACCATCATTAGTTCAATGTTGTATGTTTAATGTTTCAATTTGATTCGGTTCATAACAAGAAGCAGTTTTTATTGTGCATCTTAAGAGTTAACAGCAGATCTATTCGTATCAATTAGCTAATATGTTACACACTGTCTGGGAAACACATACAATGTAACAAAGTCAGTTCCCTTGTGTGAACAGTAGAGGGGAGAGTGTCACTGTGTAGTTCAGTATAAATAGCTGTATGACTTGCTGTAGCCTATGAGTAAGAGCCTTCAGTACCGCTCGAAACGCGTCAGGCAAGTGACTGATTATGTGATAGATTTTAAATGTTACAATAAAGTTTAAAGTTTTTAACCTGGTGACCGAGAAAATTCTTGCCGGACCGAGGAGTGCGGACCAGTAGCCCACCCACGGAGGACAGAGATATTTGCTAATTAGCCGAAGCCGAAAAGGACAATTATCCTGTGAGTATCTACACCAGTTCGATTTGATATTTGCTAATTACACGGACCGAGCGAAGGGTCCGGGGCAGTCCAGACGGGTGAGTCCTGATTTACGGGAGATGTTTTGCATTGTGGCTTTGGATGTAGACGCATGTACAAGTAGAACATATGGCGGCAGCATTAACTAACAGGATAAGAAGGAGTTAGCGACAGATCTGGGGTCGAGAACACCCACATCTCCCCTTCATCCTAAGTAAGCTAAGTAAAGCAATTAAGATACAAAGTATACTTACAACAAAGTGACTGTTAATAAAGCGATTAACATACCAAAAAATAGGGATCACCAGAATCTGGGACTGTATACAACTTTTTACATTTGTTTAAGTATTCAGCAGTGATCTATCTATCTATCTATCTATCTATCTATCTTGGGATTCAAGGAAAAGGAATTTACGTAAGTATAAATCCTAACTTTTCCACTCCTGATGGGTTTTACCAGTACACAGTGTTACCTTTTGGATTGCACGGGGCCCCAGCCACTTTCCAGCGGATGATGGACATAATATTAAAGCCCTATCGCCTTTATGCGTCTGCATATCTGGATGACGTGGTCATTTTTAGTAAAGACAGGGAAACCCATCTACCCAAAGTTGATGCAGTCTTAGACTCTATTAGAAAGGCAGGTTTGACTGCAAACACTAAAAAGTGTGCCATTGGGTTAGAAGAAGCCTGTTACCTGGGGTACACAATTGGTAGGGGCCTAATTAAACCCCAAATAAACAAAGTTGATGCAATCTGAGGTTGGGCACAACCAGTGTCAAAGAAACAAGTTAGAACCTTTTTAGGCATAGTGGGATATTACCGTAGATTTGTTCAAAACTTTGCAACTATAGCTGCTCCATTAACAGATCTGACCTTTGGTGCCAGGTCAGGATTGATTAAATAGAATGCAGAGGCTGGATGTGTCAAAATAAAGAAAGAAATGCAATGGTGACAAGGTGGTTTTTGGCCTTACAAAACGTCAACTTCACAATCGAACACAGGGCAGGGAAATCACAAGGTAATGCGGATGCTCTGTCTAGAACACATTGTTTAATAACTGAATATGTTCGCCCCCACAGGTTCGAACAGAAGGGGAGGGTGTGTGAGAATGAAGGAGGAAAGGTGCTAGAGGAAAGGTATGTGTCCCCTAGGTTCTTGTCTTTTGCTGCAATGTTCTAGGTGATTCTTTTCCCTGCAGAGTTTTTATTTTTATACCTTTTGTTTTCTAGTTAAGATAAACCAGAACTGGAGTAGGTATTTGTGGAACGGAGTCATGCAAACAGGGTTGAACTCAATTCCACTCGTCCAGGCTGGGTTTTGCTGGTGGTTTCCTATCAAGTTGTGTGGGTGTGGTCTTGAGGAGGGGGTGAACTGTTTTGGAGTGGAGACACAGCCTGCTGAGGAGTTCAGAGGGGAATACAAACTGAAAGAAAGAAATTAGCCAAGGCCATTTTGGTTGGTGGTCCTAAAAGCCTCAGGACTGACCTAAGAGTGAAAAGGTACAGAAATGGACTCTTTCGGACTGCAAGTTTGCAGTATTTGCTTATACAGTATTGAGCTGCAAGTTTATGTTAAAGTGATGTTAACAGACACCCTGCTGTTCTGAATAAAAAGTGTGCTCTGTTTGAACTTTGGCTGTCGCTGTTTTACCTTTGATAGCCTGTGGTAGGGCGTCCACTGAGCTAATCCCCACAATAGATAACAGATACATCCCTAATTCACTGCAATGATAAAGTACAGTAAGGGAAAAACAGACATATAATAAGTATGAAGCAAATATAGCAGCTAAATGCAAGTGCACAAGAAGGGAACATAAAGAATAAATTTAGGGTTACTGCCTCTGAACCATGTCCGAATGGGTCCAGGGCTCTTAAATACATTGTTTTAAAGGGTATCTCCACCCCCAAATCTTAAGAAATCATATAATGGAGAGGACCCCCCAACCCTAAAGGCTTGTTGGAAAACTAACTAAAACTAAAATGTGCCCTGAAATGTACTTGCCCACTTTCATTCCCTCGGTCACTGCTACTTTGAGGAATGGTAAGAGTCAGCCAATCACTGTTGTGGCTGCCAGTCAGCAGAGGGAGCCAAGGGAACGAGGTTGGGTAAGTACATTTTGATGCTCATTTTAAAATTTTCAAGCTAATGTTTAAGATTGGGGGGGTTCCCTAAATTGTGTGAAGTGTTTTTTGTTTTAAATCCAGATGCAACACAGAGGGATCCAGAGGGGTGAGGGGTGAGCTGACAGCAAATCATGTTATAACTCTGAGATCCGGCCTCTCTCTGACACAGTATTTTAATACTTCAGTCCTTGACAATTATTTATTCCTTTCCTTTTCATACAAAAACAAAAGTAATCACTGCAGTTTATTTCTTAGCTAGCATGCATGTAATAAAAGTATATTCAAATTTCAGTAAAACAAATAAAAATAGTCTGGGCAATTGAAGCTGCTTCCTCATCTACTCTGTCTTGCCAAAAGCAAAACAGAGCTAGTAAGATTTGCTTTGGTTAATTTTGGTGTTGGAGGAGGCATGTGGCATTAAGGAAAGGAATTGGGTTTTGTGTAAGGAGACATGGAAGACCGGGTGTACCTTGAATGTCCCAGGGAGAGAATGTTCATAGGTGATATCATTAATTTTCTTTTTAATTGGAAAAGGGCTAATGAACTTTGGTCCTAATTTTTTAGAAGGGAAAGCAATGTCAAATAAAAGTGGATAGCATGTGATGTTCCCAGGGTCAAATTTGGTATTGTCTTTCCTTCCACGGTCAAAATATTTTTTGTGAGAAGCTGGAGGATATTGTTTTTAAACTTTCATTCACAGCTGGTACAGGTAAGAGTTTGAGTATGTTTAGCAAAAAAGGGGGGGTAACAATAATTTGCATAAAACAGAGACAGGCCATCAGATGAATGGATAGAATTGTTTTATGCAAATTCAGCCAGGGAAGAAGAGAGACCCTGTTATGCTGGGAAAATGCAATATAACACCTCTTTTATTGTTACAAAGTTTGATTTGTGCACTCTCTTCATATATTTGAGGGGTGATAAGCTGAGGAAAAGTTGAGAGAAATCTTTAACTTAGCACAGAATGTTCTCCAAAATTTGGAAGTGAACTAAAAGTAATGTTGTCAGGAATGCTGTGGAGTCTGATAATTTCCTTGATAAATATGTTTGCAGTGTTTGAAGCTGAAGGTGTTCCATGCATCAGGACGAAGTGGGACATTTTGGATTTTGGTAAAAAGATCAACCACTACCAAAATAGTTGATAAGTGTGAAAGATCGGCTATAAAATCTAGAAAAATCACCTTTCATGGTTCAGAGGGTACAGGAAGAGGGTTGAGTTTTTCCCAGGGTCTTGTTTTTGGATTTATATTTCATAAACAGACCTCACAAAAGGCTATATATGAGTTGGTGTGAGCTTCAATATCGGGCCACCAGAATTGACGTTGTATTAACCAATAAGATTCAAGAATCTTACTATGTAAACATTGTGTAATGATTTTATCTTTATAGAAGAGCAGGTCCTCCCTCCTTTGGAGATTAGAAGATACAGGAATCTTAGCAGAAGCAGTCTTGATTTGAAACAAGAAATCTCTTTGGGTTAACAGTTAGAAAGCTCTTTGTAGCAATGATAGTGTTGGGTTAATTTCAGGGATTGCAAACATTTGTGAGAGAACATCTGGTTTGGTGTTTTGATCCAGGTCTGAAGGTGATATGGAAAGAGAAGTGGGAGGAAAAAAGGGCCCATCTGCCTTGGATATATATTTTAAAACATAGGATGCATTTCCCCTTCAAGAAGGTACCTCCATTTCTCCAGAGCTAACTTGTTGGCCAATAATTCTCGATCCTTAACATCATAGTTTTGTTCAGCTGAGGACAATTTCCTAGAAAAAAAGGCAAAGCATTGCAACAGGATGGCTCCTGCTGCAATTTCCGAGGCATGCACTTCTAAGACAAAAGGCTGTGAAACATCCCGATGTCGAAAGATAGGGACGGATGTGAAAAGCTTTTTAAGTAGTTTGAAGGCCTTGTGTGCCTCCGACATCCAGAGAAAATGTGTGTCTTTCTTGGTAAGATAAGTAATGGGAAGAACTGTGGCAGAGAAGTTTTGGATGAACTGCAAATAGCAGAGACCTTCTGTGGGTCCATGGAAAGTCTGGTAGGTAATAGAATGAAGCCTAGAAAAGGGAGAGAACAGGTCCCCTGAAGCAGATAATGCATATTTCTATAGTGAGTGCATACTGCATATTTCTATAGTGAGTGCATACTGCATATTTACTTATGTGAGTGCATACTGCATATTCTATAGTAAGTGCTCAACTGCATATTTCTATAGTGAGTGCATACTGCATATTTCTATAGTGAGTGCATACTGCATATTTCTATAGTAAGTGCATACTGCATATTTCTATAGTGAGTGCATACTGCATATTTCTATAGTAAGTGCATACTGCATATTTCTATAGTGAGTGCATACTGCATATTCTATAGTGAGTGCATACTGCATATTTCGCTATAAGTGCATACTGCATATTTCTATAGTAAGTGTCATACTGCATATTTTATAGTAAGTGCATACTTCTATTTCTATAGTGAGTGCATACTGCATATTTCTATAGTAAGTGCATACTGCATATTTCTATAGTAAGTGCATACTGCTATTTCTATATGAGTGCATACTGCATATTTCTATTGTAAGTGCATATGCATATTTCTATAGTGAGGGCATTACTGCATATTTATAGTAGTGCATACTGCATATTTCTATAGTAAGTGCATACTGCATATTTCTATAGTGAGTGCATACTGCATATTTCTATAGTAAGTGCATACTGCATATTTCTATAGTAAGTGCATACTGCATATTTCTATAGTAAGTGCATACTTCATATTTCTATAGTGAGTGCATACTGCATATTTCTATATTAAGTGCATACTGCATATTTCTATAGTAAGTGCATACTGCATATTTCTATAGTGAGTGCATACTGCATATTCTATATTAAGTGCATTGCCTATTTCTATAGTAAGTGCATACTGCATATTTTCTATAGTGAGTGCATACTGCATATTTCTATATGGAAGTGCATACTGCATATTTCTATAGTGAGTGCATACTGCATTATTCATAGTAAGTGCATAATGCATATTTCTATAGTAAGTGCATACTGCATATTTCTATAGTAAGTGCAATATATTCATATTTCTATAGTGAGTGCATACTGCATATTTCTATAGTAAGTGCATACTGCATATTTCTATAGTAAGTGCATACTGCATATTTCTATAGTGAGTGCATACTGCATATTTCTATAGTAAGTGCATACTGCATATTTCTATAATAAGTGCATACTGCATATTTCTATAGTGAGTGCATGCTGAATATTTCTATAGTGATTGCATACTGCTTATCTCTATAGTGAGTGCATACTGCATATTTCTATAGTAAGTGCATACTGCATATTTCTATTTCTATAGTGAGTGCATACTGCTTATCTCTATAGTAAGTGCATACTGCATATTTCTATAGTGAGTGCATACTGCTTATCTCTATAGTAAGTGCATACTGCATATTTCTATTTCTATAGTGATTGCATACTGCTTATCTCTATAGTGATTGCATACTGCTTATCTCTATAGTGAGTGCATACTGCATATTTCTATAGTAAGTGCATACTGCATATTTACATTGGTATTACTGTAAAAATATGCTTTCCGCTTTTACATAAAGAGTTTGTTGATGAAACGTGGGATAAGAAAAATAACTTTTGTTATCTATGGGGTTGGATAAAATGCAGAGATTACATCTGCGTATCTGTTCTGACTGAAAGGGTTATAATGATATAAGGAATTGTCTCCTTTAGCTTACAATCATAGTGTAAAATCGTCTTTACTAACCTGTACAGTATGTCATTTCATGCATTTGTGTTGTTTATTTTAAATTGG
Source organism: Hymenochirus boettgeri (assembly GCA_019447015.1). NCBI lineage: Eukaryota > Metazoa > Chordata > Amphibia > Anura > Pipidae > Hymenochirus > Hymenochirus boettgeri. The sequence continues at coordinate 107,870,246 of CM033472.1, forward strand.
TTGTTATGTCTTTGTTCTGCAATCTGTAAAATGGCTATTTCACACTTACAAATGATTTGCAAAGTACATAATCAAGCTTGAATGGGTTCACACCTAGTGTAACAGTTTTTAATTTGTCAAGTTGCTTCCCTTTAAATTACTATGTGCATAGACAAAAACTAACATCTAGGTGATTTAATGACTGGTATCTAAAATCTGTTATTATTGAAGTGTACAGTACCCTCCCATATGGTGTAGGGGCATGAAGGATAATAAGGAATTTTCAAACATGAAGTGCAAAGTTATTTTACAAAATGCACACACACACTGCACCTGTTCAGTTTTGTAAATAGATACAGCTGGTGAAGACACACATATCTGGAGGGTGGAATCCTGTGCACACCAAGAAGTGACACCCTTGGGGAGAAATAATGTCTGATTGACAAAGGGATGTGTCTGTCTAATAAATTTACAGCAGAGGCTGACGTTTAGATTTCATTCCTGTCATGAAAAGAGACACAATCCCTGCAACAGATTCATGTTGTAGAGTTTAAACTGAGAGTATAAGAGCTTTGGCGTAGCTAGATATCACAGGGTCCCATAGCAAGATTTTATATGGGGACCCCCCCACATAAAAATCAGTTTGGTGCAGTTCAACCTAACCTGGCCAAACTGCAGCAAGGTTATTATTAGAACATGTCCACCCTACTAAGAAAAATGTTAACTCACAAAATTCAGCCCCACAAACTCCGTTTTCATTTTAATTAAACCTGGGGACATCCTTGAAAGGTTTGATTACAATGAAAGTGGAGCTTGTGGGGCTGAACTTTGTGAGGTAACGTTTTTCTTAGGAGGGTGGACATGCATGCAGAGGGCCTGGACAGGCCCCCCTTTGGCTCTGGGCCCCATAGCAACTGCTGTGGTTGCTATAGTGATTCCTATGCCCCTGTGTGCTGGATGGAGGGAATGGAACTCTAAGCACTTGTGCAGCTGCACCAAATCATCACCAGGAAAGAATGGGAAATAAATGGTTCTCACAACATTGTTTTGCAGTGTGGAAATTGCTCATTTAAAGAACTAGGGGGCTGAGAGAAATTAAGCTGTTAAAAATTACCTCATGCTGCCCCTTAAAAGAACTATACATACATTTTTGTAATCCTAATGTGAAAGCTTTTCTCCTCAGAACACCTATATATTGCAAGATTATTTTCTAGTAAGTTGCAGTTAGTAATGCAGTTGTAGTAAGTAATGAATTCTGTAACTAAGAAGACTCCCATGTGGTTTCCAATACAATTCACAGCCAATGTAGTCATCAAAGAGCCACACCCCTGAATCGAGTAATCACTGTCCTGTTTCTAGCAAAAGATAAACAGGGTTATTCAATAAAAGTTATTATCGTTTAAAATGGTGCTAATTTTGCCCCAACCAATCATATGTTAGCTTTCAAATGTTAAATAAGATCTGATTGTTTGGGGCAAAATTAGCACCATTTTAACTGCTAAGAACTTTTATTGAATCTCCCTGAAAATTTCTAAATATACCTGTATTGTTGTTGTATCTTTGGTGGCACAACATAGAAATGCCATGCTTTTAGAAACACACAGCCCAAAAAGTCACAGGTTCAAATTTCTGGCCTTCTTATGAAATAATACAAAATGGTCTACTTCTTGAGTTTATTGCTATTTTGTTTGTTTCCGTTTCCGGCGGAAAGCACTGATGCCTTGTAGCTCTGAAGTCCACCCTTGGACACATCTGCAAGGAGTTTGTATGTTCTCCCCATATTTGCGTGGGTTTCCCCGGGCACTCCAATTTCCCCCACAATCATAAAGACATACTGATAGGTTGTATAGGTCAAATAAATGTGCTTAGATTGTAAGCTCTTCGGGGCAGGGACTGATGTGAATGTATCAATGTAATAGATAATAATAATAATTATGTGTCTAGAAAAATATAAAGTTTCTACATGTACAAACCTTAAACATAGCAGCTCTGTTTTGTAAGTACAAAGTAATGTAAGACATTGGTATAAAGTAAAAAAATAAAACAGCTAAAATGGGGGGAATTCCTTCCTGGCTCCAAATCAGAAAGTATCCCTGGATCAACTAGAACTACAGAATATGTGTTAATACCAGTAAATCCCACATTTGGATCTATTCAATCAACTTGCCATTAACACATCTCCTGGAAGACAGTTCCACAGTTTCACCTTTCTTACTGTAAATAAACCTTTCCTAACCTAAAGATGAAACTTATTTTCTTCTAGTCTTAAAGTAAATCCTCTGATATGACCTATTTAATAGTGAACTATGCACCAGAGAGTTTCTTATATGGCCCATTAATATATTTGTATAAATTGATCATATCCCCGCGCAAACACCACTTCTCCAATGAAAACACCCCTATGCAGTCTAATCTGCCTGCATATTCAAGCCCCTCTATTCCCTTATTATTTTAGTTGCCCTTCCATTTCCAAAATGTCACTTTTGTATATGGGATTCCAAAACTGCACTTCATATTTTAAATGAGGCCTTAGACAATATCTTGCTAGCTCTAGCCCTGGTTGTCTGGCATTGTTTGCTACAGCTAAGTCCATAATCTACTAAAACCCCAAAATCTTTTTCCCTTAGAGGTTCACTCAACACAGAATTATTTATGGTGTAGGTGACACAAGGATTGTTAAACCCCAAATGCATCACCTTACATTTATCAACATTGAATTTTGATAATCTATCTAGGTCTGCTTGCATCAATTGCACATCATTTGAACTTTCAAAGCTCTGTTTAGTTTAGTGTTATCAGCAAAGACAGAGACCTTGCTCTTAATGCCAACCTTCTAAGTAATTTATAAACAGAAGTGGTCCCAGTACAGAACCCTGAGGCACTCCACTTTTTAGCCCACATGGATGTAGCTCCCTTGACCGCCACTCTGTTTGCAATCCCTCAACCAATTCTTTATCTATGTACAAATGTTTTTTTTTCTAGACCAATAGTCCTCAATTAATACATTAGTCGCCCATGTGGCACAGTATCAAAAACTTTAGCAAAATACAAAGTATATTATATCCACTGCTATGCCAGAATCTAAATTCTTACTCACTTCTTCATAAATACCAAGTAGATTTGTCTGACATGATGTATTTCTCGTAAATCCATGCTAGCTACTATTAATAAGATCAGTTCTGGAGACAAAGTCAAGGATATGATCCTGTAACAAAGTTTCCAGCACCTTCTCTACCTCTGATGTTAGGCTTACTGATCTATAGTTACCAGGCTGTGAACGACTACCCTTTTTGAACATAAGAAACAATGGTCTAGTTAAACATTGACTAAGCTGTCTTAAGACCCATGAATGAATTCCATCTGGTCTGGAGTGAATATTCCTTATTTATACACTTCATATTTTTACAAGTACTAGGTTTCTTTATAGTGAATACTGAGTGAAAAAACGGTTTAGCACAATAGCCTTATCGGCATCCTCTATAACTATTTTAGCCCCGTTATTTAATAAACCCACATTCTCAGTCTTCATCTTTTTACTATTGATACACTTAAAAAACATTTTGGGGTTGGACTTGCTCCACCCCACATGTCTGAATCCTCAGGGAGGACAGAGAAGTGGAACAAACCTTTTCACAGACAAACAGGCTTTTACTGTTCACTTTTCTGGACTTTAGATAGGCATTGCAGAAGAACTATTTAGAGCAGAAAGGTAAGAATTTTTTAACACTACACAGTGGTGTCAGAATGGGGTTAAATTTAAGTTTTGGGGGTGGAAATGCCCTTTAATTGCTTTCCTGGAGCAATATAAAATAGTCAACTGATTTTACTGACATTTTTTCTTAGCAAAAGGTAAAAATTCTAAATGTACCCACTTTTTCTGCATCTGCAGTGGTGGCTCACTGCTAAAGTGCTAGTTTTAGAAACACACAGACACAACTGGGTCACAGTTTTTGATTCCCTAGGCTTCCTCTTTTTGATTTCTTTTTGATTTTTTTTTCTCCATAATGTTCCTAGCAAAAGATAAACAGGGTTATTCAATAAAAGTTCTTATCGTTTAAAATGGTGCTAATTTTGCCCCAACCAATCAGATGTTAGCTTTCAAATGTTAAATAAGATCTGATGGGGCAAAATTAGCACCATTTTAAATGATAAGAACTTTTATTGAATCTCCCTGAAAGATTCTTCATGTATTTACTTTTATTTTGAACTAAAATGTTAATATACTGTTTCTTACATCCATGCTAGCTAAGTAACTGTAAAGATTACTTTTCTTTTTTTGTATGAAAAGCAAAGGAATTTACTATTGTTAGGGATATAGGGAGAGAAGCATTTGCAATATGTTTACACAAAAACTGCACTGAAATCTGTGTTCTGTATCAGAGATCTCTGAGCTGTAACATGATTGGCTGTCAGCTTTCAGGAAGTAAGACTACAGCTTCCTGTGAAATTCACTTAGATGGGTGTCCCCAGCTAAGGTGTATTATGGGAGCTGACCCCTAGTACCCATAGACTAGATTCATAAACCCAGCAGCCACAGCAAAGGAAGGGGTGAGACACAATATTTGGTATCTTTATGAATGTGATAATTCTGTTAGGGCAATGAAGACTTTAGTTCCCCTTTAATGACTGTATATCTATTAATAAGTCACAATTACAACTTGTAGAGAGAAGCAGCATGGTTTTTAATATATACATATTTATTATGTCTCTATGTCACAATAAATCAGTATTACTATGATACATCGTTCTAATATGAGAGTTTTGTATAAGCAATACACTGCTTTTACTGATTGACTGAACAGAACAAACATGACAAAGGCAAACCACATACAAAGTACAAAAACTGTAAAAAAACTAATAAAGCTACACACTTTAATGATATAAAAAATACATGAATATGCGTGTTCCTTGACTAAATTTTGGTCATGAAAGTCCTTTGGAATTTGTAATATATATTAACTAAATTGAATACATTTTTTGACTAAAAGAATTTGCAGTATTTGGCAAGGTATTTTTTTTTACATCTAAAAAGATGTTTGGATTGAAATATGAGAAAAAGACTGTACATGAAAATGAATGAAACTGAAAAATCTACTACAGTAGAAAAACATACACATTTTAATGTTTTTTTATGTGCATTTTTTTCACAAGTTTGTTTCTGTAATTAACTTTGCTTGGTGCAACCATTTAACATTTACTTGAGATGCAACATTATACTTTTTCCAGAGTAGATGGGTTCATTTGCAAAAAAAAAGGTTAATTATTCGTGAAATTTGTAATGAGGCATGTTTTTACCTTTTCTAAAAATTATAAAAAAATAAGCAGAATAAAATGTTTAAATAGTATGTTAAATTGACTCTAAAACCCCCAAATATTTTTTTTAAATAGTTTAACCAAAGTTTATCCAGACAGGAGCACTTGTTTCTGTCTCGCATATTAAACCCTAAGCTGGATCTCAATACTTACCTAGCTGCAGGTTCTCCTACAACAAACCCCCTTGTTCATGACGCAGTTCCTATCTTTGACATAAGTGCATGGGGGGTGGGGTGGGGGAAAAGCAAGGAGGAGCACAGGGGTGCTTCTGGATCATGACTAGGTACATTTTACAATCTCAGCTTAGCAATTAATATAAGAGACAGGTGCTTGAAAGGACACTAAACCGATTTTACATCGGTATCTAGAATTCCCAGGGAGGTGAGAGCGCTCCTATCTTTTGTATTGGCGCACATGCGCAGAAGATAGGCACTCAGTCGGGACACAGTGCCACCTGCTGGGGATAAGCCGCAGTAGATCACCGGTAGGTAATCGTATCTCTGTTTCCCCGCTGTTCTATTATTCACAGGGAGGTGGTGGTTCTCACCTCCCTGCCTCTAATAGATACAGATTTCATGTACTTAATGAAGTACATAAAATCAATTTAGTGTCCCTTTAATAAAAGACCCATGAAATGGATTTCATGATCCTTTAGGGCTAGGCCAAACTTGAGCAGTTCAACATGCAATATGATCGCATGGTAAAAAAACATTATTGTTGGCCAATTAATCTAGCCACACTAGGTCCGCTGCTTTGCACTGCAACAACCTTTTGCGGATCGCATGCGATCCGATTTCACAACTTTACGCATATTGCATCGCAATCGATAACGTGTGCTTTTCGGTGTATTTCTGTCACCATGGTGTGGCCTCAGCCTTAATAAGGAAACATACCATGGGGAATTTTAAACAAAAAGATTTGGATAAAGATGGGCTAGAACTTTAATAGTTTGGACAAAATCGGACTTTCTAGAACTTCCCTAAAATGTTGCATTTTGCCGATTACCCTCTAAGGGTAACCCTCGATTGTAGCGGTTTATTTGGTAACCCTCAAATGTATCGTTCAGTAACCCTCGAGCGTACCAGTTCTTTCGGTAACCCTCTAATGTAGTGGTTTGTTCGGTAACCCTCAAATGCATCGTTTAGTAACCATCGAATGTATCGATCTGTAACCCTTGAATGTAGCTGTTTGTTCAGTAATCCTTAAATGTTTTGTTTGTTAACCCTCGAGTTGGCGATAACACTCAAATGTATCGTTTGGTAACCCTCAAATAGGCGATAGCCCTCAAATGTAGTGAAAACTCAATGTGGAAACACGATTATTGCCCGGTCGTGGAGAAAGTTAGCGTTTAAACAAGTTTTGGGATATGAACATCTTCCACAGACAATTTCCCAGGTCCCGGGACCATTTACAATAAGTTACCATTGCTATTTTAAGTGTAATTTACTAGAACTTTTCAAACTATTTTCTTCCATTGACTTTAATGGGTTAGTTTTCGTACTATAGAACTTTTACTGATGTTCTATAGTTTGGAAACAAACTTAACTCTAGCAAGTAAATGTCTAGATTTGGAAAGATTTACTGACAAACAATTTTTCCCCCCCTTTTAATAAATACAACTATGGTTTTCACAAGGATCACAAGTGTATTTGCGATATGTGGCGCAAATTTCATAGACCGGTAGAAAACAATGACAAAACACCTTATTATAAATTCTGGTGAAAAAGTTGCAGAAAAATTGAGATTTGCTCCTATGTTTATAAGAAATGATATTCTCCTCTTGTCTTACAAAAATAAATAGACCTCTGAAAATATTGTTTTAAATAATGTTTTCGAATTTAAACACAAAAAGCCTTAGTCAGATATTTCTAAACCTAGGCAAGCTCAATGCTAAAAATCCTGACTAGAATTTTCAATATCTTCGGCATTCACACAATGATTCATGCGAAGCAGCATTTCTATGAGGCCAGGAACCAGGAGACACAAATGGAACTAAAAACAAGAACGTCTTACTTTTAGGAGACTCTTCAAACAATGCTATTTGTCTGAATTGTATCTCAAGAGGAATAAATCTTATACACCATGGAAAATAATTCCATTATCTACAGTATGTTAGAAATTGAGTTCTCTAAACTCTACTTTTGCTTCTACTGCTTTATATTAGCACCAGAGTAAAGGGAGCTAATCTATTTTATGTTTACCTTTACATATATTCTTTCAAAAGTGTAATTTACTTATTGCATTGTTAACATTGTACTGAATAGAAAAAAGAAACTCATAATAAAGAGATGTGATTTTATAGATTCAATTTCCAGAAGGATGTCAAGTACATAGGTGTAACTTAATCATAGTTCATTTAACAGGGCTTGTGTTTGTTCCTATTACTTTATTACACTATTACACAATATTTTTTCCACTTTGCAGTTGCTTATGTAAATGTATTTCACAATTTTTAATAAGCTCAAAGGAAAGTCTATGCAGTAAATACCTAAAGCCTGCAAATGTGATGTAGATTCAGGGGATCCAGTGAGTGTAGTTTCCTGGTGGAGGGGGGACTGGATAGCCTTGCTTTTCAAACATGAAGAAAAATGGATTTTTAGTTTAGGCACCAGATCCCTCAAAGGCCTTAACTCTGTATTTGATATCTAATGCTTTATATAAGGGATAATATTCCCCTTACTGTGTAATATAAGGATATAAAGTCACCGAGGAGTTCCCTGACCATGTAAAGTATGAGGCCACAGGATGAGTGTTTTTTTATAAAGGGCAGGAAACTCTTATAAACCTTATATTACACTGTGATGGGAAATATTATTTCTTATAATAAGGTTTAATTATTTTAAATTAAAAATGGGGTTTTGGGCCATTTTGTATTTAAAATAATTACCCCCCCCCCGAACACAAAGCTCTAAACACAGTCTGTTATTACTAACAATAAAGAATGTCAGTTCTTTCACAAATAAATATATGAGAGGGCACAGACCTGAATGTAATGTGTCACTTCAACCAGCACCGGCATTCCTTTCCCCTGCCAGTGTCCATAGGGAGTCTGCAAGTGAGTCTGCATTCCTTTCCCCTTCAGTTTATAGAAAAGACATCCGGGTCTTCTGGGCAGCAGTGAACAGAGTCACCCTTATTGTTCTCCCTCTACACTATTTCCTTGGAAGATGTTATTACCTCTTTTGGCTTCAAATATCATTTATATGCACACAATACACAAATCTACATGTCCACCCCTACGCTAACTCCTGACATCCAATCACGTGTCTACAACTGCCTCCTTGCCATCTCCTCCCGGATGTCTCAACTCTACCTCAAATGAAATCTTTCTAAAACTGAACTGATCGTTTTTCCACCTAAACCTGGTCCTGTCCCATCTTTCTCCATCTCTGTTGACAATACCCCCATTTCCCCTCTCCAATCTGCTCGCTGCCTAGGGGTAATTATTGACTCCTCTCTCTCCTTTTCTAACTACATTAACTATGTTGCGAAAACCTGCCGCTTCTTCCTTCGCAATATAGCCAAAATTTGCAGGTTCCTTTCTCTCCTGATCACGGCTATGCTTATGCATGCTCTTATCCTATCGCGCCTGGACTATTGCAACATATTACTTTCTGGTCTTCCTGCTTCCCACCTCTCTCCCCTTCAGTCTATACTTAACTCTGCCACATGTATTGTTTTGCTCTCTAATAAACCCGGATCCCAAATCTCCTCTGTACCGGACAACAACCTGGCTCCCTGTTAAACAGCGCATTGCATACAAAATCCTTCTCCTAACATTTAAATCCCTTCACTCTGCTGCTCCTCTCTAGTCTCCCCATATGTTCCTGCCCGTACCGTACACTCATCGCAGAACCAGCTCCTGTACATACCCCCCACTCGGACTGCTTCCTCTCGCCTTAAACATTTCTCTCTTGTAGCTCCCATCCTCTGGAATTCTATTTCCCTCTCTCTACGTCAAGAAACCTCAATTAGCAGGTTTAAATCTAGCCTTACATCCTACCCATCTGGTGACCAGCACAGTATTTGATAGTTTTATTTGTACTGCATACGTCTCACTCCAGCACTTATACCCATTCCATTGTATCTGTGTGTTACCCACCTAACTAGAGTGTATGCTCTACGGAGCAGGGACCTCATTAACTCTTGTGGCAAATCCCTAGCCCTTCTATTTATATAAGTTATATATTTATGTACTGAACTATCTATGTATTTATCCCCCTTGTATGACTTTATTGTATTTTATACTGTACAGCGCTGCATCCCCAAGTGGCGCTATATATATATATAAACATATACATACATACTATGGAGTCTGGGTACTTGAAGTTAAAGTCAATGAAGGGGAAAGGAATGCATTCTCACTAGGAGACTCACTACAGACACCAGCAGGGGAAAGGAATGCCGGTGCTGGTTGAAATGATACATTACGTTCAGGTCTGTGCTCTATCATACATTTATATGTGAAATTACTGATATTCTTTATTGTTAATGGTGACAGGATTTTGATGGGGAGGTGCAGTGGTATATATTCTTATAAAAACCTCTTAACTGCATAGCTAAGATTTTTTTCTAAAGATATAATCCACTGTATCTCCCCCTTGAAAGTTCAGAGCCTTACGTATTATAGATATATAAAAAATGTGTTCTGATTGTTTTGTTTGTGGTCTTTATAAATATACCACCATTCCATTGATTAGATATATATAAAAAAAAATGTTTTTATTGTGGAAGGGGTTTCTTGTTTGTATACCTACTAAGGAATAAAATACACTGTTTTAGCAGTATTTTTTTTCTTTAAAGCACTATAATTGTTTATTGCACACATGGTCGTGTCCCAGGGAGCTAGCAAGAGAGCCGACAAGTATGATATCTCTGCACTGGCTTACTTTGCCACCCATTTGAGTGGGCAGAACAGCGGGAGCAGTTTGTCACATCTACACTGCCTAGTTGCCTAAGACAAGGATGTTTAAGCAGTTGTAGCATATCAGCTTTATGAGGCCCCAAGGGTGGTAATGGTTTTATCAATCCTATATTGCCCACACTTATAATAGAACCACACCTTTATAAGGACAATTTACACTGATGGTGGATTACAAATCAGGTCTATAAAGCAACTATAATAATAAGTGATACAATATGGTGATACAACCAGTGGCGTATCTACGTTAAAACATTTTCGGGGCACGTGCCCCGGATGTTTTGCAAAGTGCCCCGAATGTTTTACTGACTTGTGCCCCTAGTTCTGGACTCCCCGGTGGCAAGTTGCACACGCCGGCGCGATGACGTCATACGCGCGATGGCGCAGAACATTACAGGCGGCCTCTGCGCTACCGGCCTTCTCCTACAGACCTACACTGACTGTCTGGTGTCTCACTCACTGTCTCTATAGATTAGATTAGATTAGATAGATAGCAGAGTTAGATAGATAGCAGAGATAGATAGCAGAGTTAGATAGATAGCAGAGATAGATAGCAGAGTTAGATAGATAGATAGATAGATAGACAGACAGACAGACAGACAGACAGACAGACAGACAGACAGACAGACAAAGAGATAGATAGATAGATAGATAGATAGATAGATAGCAGAGTTAGATAGATAGATAGATAGATAGATAGATAGATAGATAGATAGATAGATAGATAGATAGATAGCAGAGTTAGATAGATAGCACAGTTAAATAGATAGATAGCAGTTAGATAGATTGATAGATAGATAGATAGATAGATAGATAGATAGATAGATAGATAGATAGATAGATAGAGATAGATAGAGAGTTAGAAGATAGATAGCAGAGTAGAGATAGATGATAGATTAGGATAGATAGATAGATGATAGTAGATAGATAGATAGATAGATAGATAGATAGATAGATAAATAGATAGATAGCAGAGTTAGATAGATAGATAGCAGAGTTAGATATATAGATAGGTAGATAGCAGAGATAGATAGATAGATAGATAGATAGATAGATAGATAGATAGATAGATAGATAGATAGATAGATAGATAGATAGATAGATAGATAGATAGATAGAAAGATAGAGATAGATAGCAGATAGTAGAAGATAGATAGATTAGATAGCAGAGATAATAGAGATAGATAGATGATAGATAGATAGATAGATACGATAGATAGATAGATAGATTAGATATAGATAGATAGATAGATAGATATAGATGATAGATAGATAGATAATAGATAGATAGTAGAGATAGATAGATAGATAGATAGATAGATAGATAGATAGATAGATAGATAATATAGATAGATAGATAGATAGATAGATAGATAGATAGATAGATAGATAGATAGATAGATAATATAGATAGATAGATAATATAGATAGATAGATAAATATCAGAGAAAGATAGATAGACAGATAGAAGAGATAGATAGATAGATAGATAGATAGATAGATAGATAGATAGATAGATAGATAGATAGATAATATAGATGCTCGCTAGTATGATAGATATATAGATCGCTACATAGTAGATAGCCTAGTTCGCTCGCTCTCCTCGCCGCGTTCATCATCTATCCGGTCGCTAGCCGCGCTCTCGCTCGTCGCTCGGCTCGCTAACTCGCTACGCTCTCGCTCCAGCCTCCTCTCTACGCTCTCCCGCCTCGCTCGCTCCTCGCCTTCGCTCGCTCGCTCTCGCTCTCTCGCTCGCTCGCTCGCCGCTCGACTCGCTCGCTCCTGCCACTGCCGCTTCGCTCCTGCCCTCGCTCGCTCGCTCGCCTACGCTCGCTGCCGCTCGCTGCCTCCTCGACTCGCTCGCTCGCCTCGCCTCCCTCACGCTCGCTCGCTCGCTCCCCGCTTGCTGCTCACTCGCTCCTCTCCGTCGCTCGCCTCGCTCGTCGCATCGCTCGCTCGCATACGCTCGCTCGCTCCTCGCTCGCCCTCGCGCCGCTCGCTCCCTCGCGCCTGCTCCTCGCCGGTTCGTCGCCTGCATAGCTCTCGCGCTGCTACGCTCGCTCGCCTCGCTCGCTCGCTCGCTCCTCGCCGCGCTCGCTCGCTCGCTCGCTCGCTCCCGCTCCTCGCTCCCCGCTCGTGCTCGCTGCTCGACGCGCTCGCTCGCTCATCTCTCTCGCTCCTCGACTCAGCCCGCGTTTCGCTCGCTCCTCGCTCGCTCTCCTCCTCGCTCAGCTCCGCCGCCTCGCTCCTCGCTCGCTCGCTCGCTGCTCGCTCGCTCGCTTCGCTCGCGCCTCGCTCGCTCGCTCCCTCGCCGCGCTCGCTCGCTCGCTCCGCTTCGCTCGCTCGCTCGCTCCGCTCGTGCTCGATAGATAGATAGCAGAGATAGAGAGATAGACACAGAGAGATAGACAAGAAGCAGATAGACATAGGAAAATAGATAAACAAGAGGCAAATATATAGACAGAGATAGATATACAGAGAGAGAGGGGGACAGATAGAGATAGATAGGGGCAGAGGTCCATGTAAAAGGTACAAGAAGGTCTCCCTGGCCAAAGGTATGGCCAAGCATCTGACTACAACTGAACACAACAATAAGTTTAAAATTACCAGATTGCTACCAGTATATAATGAAATTGCCAGTTTACTGTGCCTTTTTGTGTCATTAATTTGTGTCTCTCTGTCCAAATCTCTGATCTCTATTTCTGTCTGTCTATTTCACTGTCTTTCTGTCTGTTTATCACTATCGGGCTGTGTGTCTAGGTTTGTGGTTATCTATCTGTCTGTCTGTGTCTTTTTGGCCATCTCATTAAGTACTTAGTGGGTGTGACCTAATTGGGGCGGAGAAAGGGGCATGGCCTAAAAATGGAGTGCCCAAAGGTGCCCCTGATCTTCTTAGACCCTAGATACACCCCTGGATACAACTATATATACCCTTTATCTGCAATTGAAATAATGCCGTTTTATATTCATATTGTGCAATAAATGAATGGTGCGCAAAGCTATGTCTGTATATAGGGAAGCTTGCTACTTGATTAAAGGGAATTTCTTTGAGTGCAAACCGGGGTATACTGGGGGTAGTCTACAGTAGAGATCGGATCCAACTCGGACCAGGATCCGACACGGAACCCCTTGGCTCCGAAATCTGAATGTTACGTCTCAAACCAAACGGATCGTTCGGATTTCAGGACTTCGGAGCTCATTTACGCTTTTTATAGAACATTCAAGCTATTTTCGAAAGTTCAATAATCCTTGAAAATACGGGGGGAATTAAAAAATAGTATTTTTGAGGATTATCGAACGTTCGGGGCTATTTTTCGAGAATTTAAAATATAAAATGTGCTCCAAAGTCCCGAATTTAAGTTCCGTTTTCAGATCTTCGGGATTTTCCCAAGATCCGAAAACCCGAAAACATAACATAACCAATCAGTTTCGGCCATCTCTAGTCAACAGTTCCCAGCTGGAATTCCAAAAGCAGCTCAATGGGGAGCCATATCTTTTTTTATATGACTAGAAAATGACTGTGAAATTATTGCTGTCCTACAACCAGCATGAAGCCTTGTTCTCAGTTTCACAATGTTAAGATTTTTCTCACCAGGTGTTAATCATGACATACATGAATATGTTAGTAGAGTGGCACTATCCTAGTTATGTAACTGTTTTTTAGCACTGACTATATTTCTGAAATACCTTATATGAAATTTCACCTTGACTTCCTATTAAAGTAACTGCTTGGAATATGTCTGAGTCAATATGTCTGATTCTATGATTGTTTGCCAAGGGACCCTGTATCACATTAGAAATAACTGAAAGCAAGTAAATGGGAGGTATAAGGATTATACACAGTAATAATTTTACATCGTCTAATATTAATTTTATTAAGTCTAATGTAAGGTTCTAATGTAAGGTTCTTCCCAATAATATTTCCCTTTACATTAAAAAGATAGACCAATATCATATGTATCTTTTACAACTATTTAAGATATTTAGTCCACTTCCAAGCTATATATTCCTGTGGGCAATAGGTATACATCTACAATTGGTTCTTGGTGGCTTGTCACCATTTGACAGCCAGAAAGGTCTGGAATCATTTAGTCCATATCTCTGAGGATCACTACCACAAATGGACATTAATTGCCTTTTCGCTTGGCAGCCCAAGTAGTAATAACAAGAAACTGTTCTGTGCCTCACCCCTGAAGACAATATTAAATATTGTTGCAGGGATTCCCAGCACTACTGTTGTTTTACTGCTGTGATTACATCACTCCTCAAGATCATCTGTGCAAATTTACTTTATTTAAAGGACCATGTCTAAACAATTGTGTGTGATATATTATTAATTTGTATTAGCATTCCATTTGTCTCTACTCTGTGTCATTTTTATAATATTATTGATTTGATAACACTTTGCAATAATGGTGAATGCATGCTTTTCTGCCTTTTATCATGAACAGTTACAAGAAAAACTGTAAAAAATAATTGGTATTTAAAAGATTGGAATATAAACTTAAAATGAAATACTGTAAATACACACAAATGCCCATGAATTAGATACATGCAATAAGAAGCAATCATTAGTAATGTTGTAGTAAAGTTAGGGGTACTAATGTAGTAAAGTTAGGGGTACTAATGTCTTATTATAATGTCTTATAATGTGTATGACAAAGGATTGCTGAAGGGAACCTTAATGGATGTTAAGGGTTACAAGTAAAACTGTATTAATGAAGATATGAGACACTGTGAGAAACTATGTATACTGGAAGCAGGTGCAGAAGGATTTGGGTTCATAGCAAGAACAATCTGCCGTATTGTGAGTTATGATAGGAACCTTTCTGTCTCTGGCTGTAGAGAGACCAAGATTACATCTATGAAGGGAGGTCATTATGTCATCAAAATGGGCCTGATGGGCCTGGGGGTGAGGGGGCGAATGGTTATTCTAAAGTGATGCAAAGGTAAGAACCGAGGGAACGGAAGGTTGTTCCGGAATAGCCATTAATGGGTTGGTGCAAGGGGCTGGCCATAACATTATATGTATTCTTTGTCCCCTCCCTCACTTGACATAATGTAATATATATTGCTTCTAGAGATGGCCGAACTTCATAAAGTTTGGTCTGTTTTTGAAATTTCGAACTTCATTAAAAAGACTTTTCTGTTGGACATAGGCTCTTTAGTAGGTATGGGTTGCACCTCCCCAATGGTGGTGCAGCTGTTTTGGGGGAGAAGATGGCTAGAGGGTTGCAGGAGATTTTAAACTAGGTTTGGGGGGGAGGGTAAGATCAGTCTCACTGGGATAGATAGACCAGGAGGAAAGCAGGGTGTAGATTGGCCAGTGGTGGGTGAAAAGGGGGATGGGGATAGCATAAGGGATTGGGAGGCATATGTATTAAAGTGTATAATTATATATCATAGATATTGGTATAGATATTGGTCCCCCAGCCCCAACCACATTACTATTATAGCAAGAAAGTCCCCCGATTTTTACTCACCTTACCTCTCTCCTTCACCGTTCTACACTACCGGCAGCCGCTTCCGTGATTGGCTGCCGGTCCCACCCCCTGCTTGCAGTTCTATGCAAGCAGAGGGCCGGGATTGTGCTGCGAAGGAGAGAGGGAAGTTAAGTAAAGATCGGGGGACTTCCTTGCTATAATAGTAATGCGGTTGGGGCTGCGACCAATAACTATATTATGGGAAAAGGGTGGACATACCCTTTAATATAACAAAAAATTTTCACTTCATGCTAAAGTGAATATGGTCCGGATGCACCAGCCCTAGACTTCTCACAGTAAAGTTCTCAGCTCCCTGATCTACAGATACAATATAGCAGGCACGTAGAAAGTTAACCACAACTCACAATGGACTTGTAGTGTCTCAGGTTGAGCCTATTTGAAGTCTTGATGTATATGGATAGGTTACGATGCCGTAGAACTATTGTAGTTTGGAACCTATTAGTCCTAAACAGAAAATGAGTTATTCGTTCCCTATACTACAGTATAGGGAACGGATATCATTGTTGCCATTTAAGTGGCCAACAAAAGATCATTCTATAGAAAGTCTATATGGAGAGATCGTCCCTGTGTATTTATGCCTCTGGCAAACTCATGATCGTAAATTTGCAAACGGGGTCACATGTGTGTTGGCACCTAAAGATAAATATCCGCATCCACTTAATTAACATACAGGGAGTTGCAATATCCTGCGCCAAGGGGAAAAAATGGGTTAGCATGGGTTTTGTACTCATTTTGCATTGCCTAAGCAATTTCCAAATTTAGCAATTATTTTTCCACATTTTTTTTACACAAATATTAAAGCCTTTTCAATTGTAGCTTTCAAATCGTGCAAAAGATTATTGCATCTCCCCTATAGAGTTAGACAAAGGAAAACACTCAATTAACAAACTAAATAAAAACTCCTTTATTACAGTATCTACAAAGGGATTGCAAATTTACTATAAATAAATTAATAAAAACACCCCCGCTTCAGGAGACCTGCCACAGTTATAAATCACTACAATGAAGATAAATGTACATACACAGTCTTAACATGAATATAGCAGTATATTGTATGTACAAACCATAAACAATGTATATAAAGATGGATGTTTGACACAATAAATGCTAAGAAACACCACTGAATCGGGATAAAGAAAGGCATAGAAAAAAAATGCCCTATACAAGTGTCATATAGAAAGATTTCTTTAAATGTAGGCAAGCATGCAATCTAGCTATAGCTGAAAAATATCAGTTTTAACAAAAACATGTAATTTGACTACAATAAAGCTTTAAAGCAGACACTTATGTGATGTCTTTATGCCTCTGAATCCTTAATTTTGAAGGGACACTATACTGAAAAAAATTACTTTGCCTCATCTTAATGTATAATTGAAAGTAGCACTTACTCTGGTTTGCGTGTGTTGCTGCATGCCTTTAATCCAGCACACATTTTGTTTAGGAGCAGTATCCCCCCTCCCTCTTTTAACCACTCCCACTTCCACCCGACCTGACTTTTTTCCCACAAACCAACTGTCAAGCCTGCACACAGCATACAGCATTCCAACTCTATCACCATTCCAGCTACAGTAAAACTACTCATAGTAGAATAGTTTCTGAGAGCAATTTAATTGTGGTGCATTTAATGTCAAACTAAGCAGATAACTACAGAAGCTTTAAGGTTCATACACACGCTTAATTTGCTAGCGAGCAACGAGCCCTGGCGGCTGATTGCTGCACGGCCGTCGGGGGTCGTTGCTCGCTCGCAAATTGAGCGTGTGTACAAACCTTTATAGCAGTCTCATTACCCTGATACATTTATTGTATGAAACCTTTTTAAGATTCTCTATAGAACTGATGGTTTATAATGGAAAATAAACAGAAAAAAGATTAATTATTGTGCTTTAAAGGGCAAGTTTGACCACACCAAATTACCTTCAGCTGCAGTTCCCTCCCAAAGTATATGCCGTTATAATTACCTTTATTCGCTATTTCCCTGAAGTCCACTACTTAGCTGGATCTGCCTACAGCAGAGGTTTCCACCTCTTCTTCAATCTATACGTGCTCTTTTATGAGCTCTTAAGCTTGGTACACATGAAGGGACTATTTGTCCCGACCGAGCGCTCACTACCGCGCGATCGATCGATATTTACCGACAGGTCCGTTTGTCCGGATCGGAGGAACGGACCTGCCGGTAAATTCCGATTGATCGATCAAGGTTGGTCGTGGCCGGCCACCCCACACCAGCAAATATTTTTGGCCAACCAACCGAAAGTGCCATGAATTAGTAGGTTGGCCAAAAATATTTGCTGGTGTGTACCCAGCCTAACATGTGATAGGAAGAAGACATAGGTGCCAGCGTAGATTGGTGTAAATAGTGGAATTCAGGGATTTGATGGAGAAAGTTAGGTTGGGAGTTGTTTGTTGTTTTGATTAATCCTTTACTTTCTCACTAGTAAGTTTAACAGTCCAACAAACAGTGGTTTTTGTATTTATCAATGCAATCATTCTTTTACAACTATGCTGTAAAAAATAAAATTACAGCAGAAAAAAGCAATCACTA
Source organism: Hymenochirus boettgeri (assembly GCA_019447015.1). Classification (NCBI taxonomy): domain Eukaryota; kingdom Metazoa; phylum Chordata; class Amphibia; order Anura; family Pipidae; genus Hymenochirus; species Hymenochirus boettgeri. The sequence continues at coordinate 107,888,505 of CM033472.1, forward strand.
TAGTTTTTTTCTGACTGCAACTTTATTTATATATAATGCCATGGTCATGGTTTTGTAACAGCGCTGTATAAATACCCAATTCAGTTATTTAGCAATATTACTTTATAAATACAGCCTATGCTGAATTTTTTTTAAATGCTGTTTATTCAACTCGAACATAAGTACAGGGCATAAACAGGAATCAAAGGTCACTAAAGGTATTTAATTGTTACAACATAAAATTGTCAACAATGGAAGTAGGATAAATCAAATCATGGTTCATGCATATACTATAGAAAGTCACAATATCTCAAAGAAATCCAAAGCCAGATTAAGACTAAATGGGTCCCTAGACACAAAACAGATTTGGGGGCCCCATACCTCCAGCACACAGATACTTCCCCGACACCACAAGCACCTACACCCAGACCCTTTTGCACACCATTAGCACATACACACCCTTTAACTGGAGGGCTGACTTAACTGTTTCTGGTGAACTGTAGGGCCAACCTAACAGTGGCTGGGGAGCTGGAGGGCTGACATATATATGTCACACAGGGTGCATAAAAGTTCTCTACAGTGACTGATACATATAAGTTGCCCACAGTGGCTGGTACATATAAGTTGCCCAAAGTGACTGGTACATGCAAGTTGCTCACAGTAACTGAAACATATAAGTTTCCCACAGTGACTGGTACATGCAAGCCAAAAGCTGACCTTGGTGGTAAAGATGCCATCCTACAGACTAGAACCTATGACCTCTATATCACATACAACTAGTATTATCAGACACCGATACTTTGGATACCTGAGGAAGGGGCATTGCACCCCCGAAACGTTGTATCATGTTGTTTTCACATTAAAATTTAAACCCTGCCTGACTAAAACCATGCTATAAGAACAGTATACAAAATGAGTTGGCTTCCAGAGGACAGGATAGCCTTTAGAATCCAGCAGGTCTGCACAAAAATTAAGTGAGCTCCAACACCCTTTTTAAATTGGTTTTATTTACCTTGATGTTTTTTTGTAAGCAAAGGGTTGCATACTTTCAAGGCATCAGGACTGCTGAGATTAAGTACACCAAGTACATAAACACATTTTGCACTGATCTTTCATTCCAGAATTAGATTGATAATGCTGCTTATTTAATTAAAACGTGAAGGGTATGTAATCACACTTCAGCATTTGATTGACAAAATATAACTAATGTCAGGCGTTATTAAATTATGATGCTCTTTTAGAAAATATTTTTATGTACTTATAATCTTTTGCCATGGGGGGGTGGTTTATTGAATACAGGCAGATTTCATTTTGGAGATTGCCTAATTATGATGTTACCATTCAATCCACATTCTTATTGATTAGATCAGGCCCAGGAGTTTGCAACTTCTGTCAAACATAACCTAGTTTCTGAATCTACATGCAATGCGAAGGTCATCACCCAACCTGCTTTTCCATTTTGGAAAATCTGATGTTTTGGGGGATATTTACAAAAGCATAAAACAGCAATAAAATAAAACTACAGTCATCGTAAAACACAGATCAATATCATAGTGGTCATAGAAATGTTTCCTTTAATTTTTCATTGGCTGTTTGAAGAGATTTATTTTATCTGTGTGGATACATTTTGTGCTCCAAATTCTGTTATCCACATTCACCCAGATTTTAGATGCTCACTATTTTAATCTGCACTTGCAGAACTGTAGAGTTGTGAAATGTGCTAGAGTGCACAGGCAAGAGGAAACATTGTTGGGTGGTACCCCCATAGGAGGCCCGTTAGCTACAAAATATTCTTCCTGATTCTGTCCTATATGTTCCTATGCATAGATTTCATTACCCAGACAACACCTCACCCAATCTCTTACTGAGATTAATTTTAATTTATATGGTGGCGTTGTTTGTAGTCTAATATTGACATATTGACACCCCCATACCCACACAGACAGTCATCAGCCATTTCCTGCTGGTTTAATTGATCCCAAACTATAAGCGATAAGGAATGTAACCATGTGGCTAGAGTCCAGAATAGTCATTAAAACTTGCAATATACAGTAGATAGGTCATTGTGCAAAGTCTAAATTGACAGGCTCATCTCAACTTAGACTTTCATGTGTAAGTGCAGAGAACTTGCCTTTATTTAAGCTAAAATATAAAATGTAAAAAAGAACTGACTTTTTCCCCTATAAAATTATATAAAAAAAATTATTTGGACTGCAAAAATCAATTTAAGCTAGATACTAATGATACAATAAACAATGTTTATGTGCCAGCCTAAATAGTAAGATCTATCCTTTTTAAAGGTCCCTCATTTTTTCCAATGGGGGTTATCATGTTTCTAGGGTAAAACAGCCATACATATACCAAGAAGCTTTTGACATTGGGTACCTGGGAGAGAAGCAAAACAGGCTTAAAGTTACACAACAGATTGGTGTGACCATTGGTGTAACTAAAAACCTATCATTGACTTTCACTTCCTATCCATACAGACTGGGCATTTTTAGCCCTGTGCTTTAGAACTGTATTTTAAAACTGAAGGACAAAAGTGTTCTACTAAGAGAAAATTAAAATCATATAAAATTTCATGCATTACTGACATTAAGTGACTTAGTAACATATTCCTCTATACTGAGTCATGGTAATGTAAAAAATGTAGGTGAATTATTATAACTCATTTTTACCCAAGTGTTGGAAGATATTTGTTCAGTGCTCTTTTCCTTCACATTGATTGCTTTAAATTACTTTTTATTAGAAGTTTTTGCTATTTTTTTATCATGGATTGTGGAAATTTGTTTCTTACTATACTTTTTTTTGCTAAATTTCTTTTCATAACAGTTGAAGGTAATAGCAACAATTCTGTTTGACACAGACAAGTTCGTAATAGCATGGTGTTCTGTTCAGTGAACTTAACTGAATAACTGTTTATGAAATTTTATACAGCTCAAAGATATGCAGGCAATTCTGCAATGTTACATTGTAAAAATGTTTATTCATATAGAAAAAAATTCTCAAAAATTACTAGGTAAGGGGGAAAATGTTCTACATTTGACAATTGATAGGAAATTGTGAGAGGAAGTTCATTAAAGATTAAGGCATGTTTTTCTAATCCATATGGCACTCAAACAAAATGGTACTTCCATTACTTCCAGTAGCTTCCAGTCTGTATTCTCCTCTACACCCATGCTCCAGATTTCAAATGTTTGGCACCTACCATTATACTGCTCTGTGAGTGCTAGGGGGGAACTTACAATTAATTTAGCTCTAAATCAATAATACCATAATAATATTTTAAAGTAAATTACAGATAATCTAAGCACATCACTTTCAAACATTCTGTGCATGTATTTTAATTTTTATTTAAAATGATTCATTTGTTGTCCTTTATTTACACAAGTAACATACCAAGTGTTACATAACACAGCAAAACAGTAATGAACATAGGGGAAAATAGGTGTTGCTGCTAAACATAAAAGTAATATAAAGCAGTATAGAATAGTTAGATATATGGCTCTGTACATAATCCATAAGACTTGATAACATAAACAATACTCACATACTGTTAGTAGTATTTTTTATGTATGTACTTGGGGGTGCAGCGCTGAAAATAACAAAATACAAGAAAGTCATACAAGGGGGGCAAATACATAAATAGTTCAGTACATAAACCTTGCCAAAAGGGGAAAGAAAAGGGGTCCCTAGGGAATCAAACCGGCAACCTACTTTACTGTATCTTACTAAAAAGAAAGCTTTATACCTCTATCCCACAGGGATATTAGGTGGAATATCAGTACATTTATAATCTTTATCTTTTGCTAGCAACATAATGCAAACTAATCCTGGGGTCAGGGGGCGTGGCTCTTTGAAGCTAATGTGGGCTTGGAGTTGTAATGGCAACAACATGGAAGCCTTTTTAGTTACAGAATCCATTACTTATGTACTAAATGCAGCTTACTAGAGAAGAATCTTTCAATGTATAGGTGTTCTGGAGAGAAAAGCTTTCACAGTAATAAGTAATAATAAGTAATAAGCTTCTTTGCTTATTCTTTGGTCCTTTGCTTGTACTTTGATCTCTTAGAGCCAGATAAACCATTTAAATTAGCTATTTGGGTTGTAATTTTTGTTTTACTGATAGCAAAGAATTAGTTACATTTTCTATTGAGCAATATAATGATTTTCAATTTGCATTTAAAACCAATGCTCCCTTTACTGTGTATAAATATGCCTTCTAATGTGCCCCCCTTTTGCCTGGTTTTCAAAAGTATTCTTGCATAACATACAGAATGTTTGAACAGTCCTTTTCCTTGCTAAATGCAAATTCAATTAATGTTAAATAGAGGACTTGATGATTAATCAGTCACAGTGAATTTGGATATATCTAGCTTTGCAGGAAATTATTTGCTTTAAAAGTCCCGATTGACATTGGCAAAAGCAATTATGAGAGCACTAACAAATCTTACAGCTAGCCCCACCTGATGACTGATAGAAATGTACTGATCTGTTAATATAGTGGAAACCACATCACTAAGAGGACATCCAGTATTAATAACATTGGATGCACATGCGAAAAACATCACTAAATGGTGTGCTGTACCAAATCCATGTAGAAGGCACAAGGGGGTAGGTGAACGCTGGTGAAGAGTTTTATTGGAAGATAAATGAAATGTCTGTTTTGTTTGCTGCTTTTCCACACAGGGTTTCAGAACCTAGTAACTCCTCAAATGATCTTAGCTCAGTGTGTGGGATTAATTTCTGTCTCCAACCCTCATTGATTAGATTCACTTGAGAGCCTGGCTGTCTCCTACAATGCCTGAACTAGAAAACTGCCCATTGTACAATGCACTAGACACTCTCCAGTAAGAGTTTGGGTTGGTGTCTGAAAGAAAGGCAGTTTGCAAAACTATCTTGTTTTGCAGTGATTTCACTGTTTAGATGTAGGTTATGAACAGTTACCTTTTGTAAAGGATTTGAAGACAACTCCTTAGCTAGTGACTTTCCCACTATGTTAGGCTTTAGCAATGCAGACCTGTGAGCAACCTGTGCTGATTTTTATTTTGCCAAGTCCTTCCAGACTACATTTAAAATGGTTACAGTTACTGACTTGGCCAGCATTTGGGCAAGCCTCACACCCACTTTTCCTGGCTCCCTGGTTGTGAGTTGGCATTTTGGTTAAGTTTCTGGTTTTCTACTGAATTTAGAATAAGAGCTTTAATTTTCAACTTGTCTTTTTGAATTTGCAATAAAGTCTTTTCAAAATCAGGTTTACTCCCTTGGCTTGCTGGCTACCCTTGTTGCTAGTTTCTGGCTTAGCCGTTGTGTAAGCAGTGCTTGCTATCGAGTCTGATCCCACAATAGAACTTGTTTGACATTCTTTTAAACTTACTGCTTTGTTGGTCTGAGATTTTTTTTTTCTTATATTCTCTCTCCAGCTCCATAATTGCAGCTTCATTCATTTTTTCTATAAGCAGCTCATCAGAAACAGTGGAATTGTCTAAATATGATTTTAGCTGAAATTTTAGTCATTATTGAGACCAGTAGCTAGAGATCGTAAGAATTCTTTTTGAATGAGCTCAGTACCAAAATGTTCTTGTTTCTGGCCCATGTGAGATAAATAACAGTCTGTCGTTTAATTTAATTGTTGTGAATAGAAAATGAAAGTTTAAGTATAAACTTTGAATTTGGCTTGAAAGGCCGCATTTTGGAAGGGAATGTGTGTGTTTGTGCTGCAGATTTTAAAACACAATAATGCCAAAGATGAGGACATTGTTGTTTTTTACTTACCCTTTAAATATAGCTGTCACATGAATTAAAGATAGGTCAGTTGTTGTGTGTACTCGTGTCTGATTGGGGGATAAAAGACTAACTTTTTTGATTATTGGTCAAAATTGTTTGTTTTTTTACTATACTTACCCTTTAAATATTGCTGCCCATGAATGAATAGGTAGATCAGTTGGTGTATTTACCTGTGTCGGGTTGGAAGTTAAAAAAACAAAGTTTTTTGATTATTGATCAAAATGTATTTTTGAGTATAGTTACCATTTAAATATGGCTGCCATGGAAAAAGAAGGGTAGGTCAGTAGAAGTGTGTACCTGGAACAGGTTGGAAGTTAAAAAAAACAACAAAAAAACTTTTTAACTTTAGTTACCCTTTACGTATGGCTGCCACAGTAATGGATAAGTAGATCAGTAGGTGTTTGTACCTGTGTCGGATTGGGGGTTAAAAAAAAAAACTTTTTTGATTATTCGTCACAATTTATTTTTTGACTATAGTTACCTTTTAGGTATGCTGCCTTGGAAATGGAAGGGTAGGTCAGTAGTGTGTACCTGGGTCAGGTTGGGGGTTAAAAAAAATTGTTGGTGATTAGTCAATTTTTATTTTTTTTAACTATAGTAAACAAACTTTTTCGATGATTGGTCAAAATTTGTTTTTTGACTATAGTTACCCTTTAAATATGGCTGCTATGAAAATGGAAGGGTAGATCAGTAGACGTGTGTACCTATATCTGGTTGGAAGTTAAAAAAAACAAACTTTTTGGATTATTAATCATAATTTGTTTTTTTGACTTTAGTTACCCTTTAAGTATGGCTGCCACAGTAATGGATAAGTAGATCAGTAGGTGTGTATACCTGTGTCAGTTTGGGGGTTTAAAAAAAAACCTTTTTGATGATTAGTCAAAATTGTTTTCTTGACTATATTTACCCTTTAAATATGGCTGCCATGAAAATGGAAGGGTATGTGAGTAGGCGTGTGTACCAGAAACAGGTTGGAAGTTAAAAAAACAAACTTTTTTGATGATTGGTCAAAATTAGTTTTTTTTTACCTTAGTTACCCTTTAAGTATGACTGCAAAAGTAATGGAGGGGTAGGTCAGTAGGTGTGTGTACCTGTGCCACGTGGGGGTTAAAAAAAAAAACTTTTTTGATGATTGGCCCAAAATTTTTTTGACTTTAGTTACCATTTAGGTATGGCTGCAACAGTAATGGAGGGGTAGGTCAGTATGTGTGTATGTACCTGTGCCAAGTGGGGGTCAAAAAAATAAACTTTTTTGATGATTTGTCAAAAAATTTTTTTTTTAACTTTAGTTACCCTTTAAGTATGGCTGCCACAGTAATGGATAAGTAGAGCAGAAGGTGTGTGTACCTGTGTCGGGTTGGGGGTTAAAAAAAAAAAAACTTTGTTGGTGATTAGTCAAAACAGTTTTTTTGACTTTAGTTACCCTTTAAATATGGATGCCATGAAAATGGAAGGGTAGGTCACTACGAGTGTGTAACTGCGTTAGGTTGGAATTAAAAATTTTTTTTTACTTTAGTTACCCTTTAACTATGGCTTTCATGGGGAATGGAAAGGTAGGTCAGTAGGTGGGTGTACCTGTGTCTGTGTGGGTGGTTGGGGGTATCACCATTTGTATTTATGACCATGAAACAAACTGTTTTGAAATATCCACATTTGAGGATTGTTACCATTATAGTCAATGGGAAAAAATGTCCTGGAATTCACTGATAAGGCCGTAACACTTCCACGGATTCCTTAGCTAGAAGATAGCACACTTCTCCTATATGCCCCGCATGTCTGTACCGAATTTCATGCCTCTAGCTCAAAAACTGTGGGAGTAGATACAGTCCAAAAAAGCAGAAAAATAAAATGAAGAAAAAGAAGAAATAGAAACAACAGTGATTTTGCTCTTCAAGCCAAATTAATAATTTAACTTTAAATTCATGCCTAAGTTATACTGTCAAAGCTTTATGCTGCCATGTAATAATTTGTCTCCTGAATAAAGAAATCAATTGGAATAAAAGACCCAAAATAAAGTTTGCACTGATACGAATGTACAATCTATTCCAAAGTATATAATTTCGAGATATAATAAAAACATATTAAAAAAATAAATAAACAATGGAAACCAGAGAATTTTTGTGTAATCATTGCAAGTGATGTCAAGTCAAGTGGTGTCTGCTAAATTAAGTTATTTTTCCAAGAAAACTACTGGTCTAAATACTGTATAAAGTTTAAAGGGTACCTCCATTGACAAGAGTGGGTTTCAGTTTATTTGTGCACAGTGCAAGCTCTACCCGGACCTGTCAGAAGAAAAATTCCTCCTTTTGTTCCTGGATCCTGATCGTTTAATTGAAGAACGGGAGGTAAGACATAAGATTTGTACACACATGCGATCGCGGGTCCTGACCCGTGACGCACAATGTGTACATACGGTCGTTCGTTTGGAGATCCGCCAAGATGGTCATGCAACGATCCCCGAACGAACAACCTTTGTACACATTCCTTCGTACACACCGTGCGTCACGGTTCTGGACCTGCGGTCACACGTGTGTACGAACCTATAGATGCTTAACATTTGCTAATTCTTTTATTATCTGCTGTGATCATTGAAAGTATATATACTGTTTTGTTTATGACAGCCATTGCAAGGCATGGGGGCAAAATATAGCATCTGTATAATATCAGAAAGCCTTTGTTCCTTTTTGTATAAATTGTGTGCTTTACAGGATTCAGTATTGTACCATGCCTGAGGAAGAGCTTTGAAAGCTTGCATTTTCAATCATTTTAGTTAGCTAATAAAAGGTATTATTTTATATCCAAGATGTCTTTATTCTGACAAAGTAACAAATTTTTCTGGTATAAACGGAAACTTTGTGTTCCTTTGCCCCAGTAAATCATCAGAATTCACCAAGAATTCACCAAGAATCTGCAGACTTTTTTTTTTATAGTATTTTTTTCCTGGAGATGTTGAGAATACAGTTCAGGCATTGCTAGTTAAGAGTAAAGCCCACGCTAACCCATTATTACATTGCATAACTGGGGTTTTATTCCAATTTTGTGAAAATTGCCCATTACTGCATCTACCCCAGCGTTTCCTAAATACTACTTTTTGTAATTTAAAAGAGGCAACAGATGTGCCACAGTACCATTTTAAACCCAATCATATGTGATAGGGGCACTCATGCTGCTAAATAAATAATCAGGTATAGATTGGTTCCATGGATAGAATGTACAGGGTATAGATTGGTTACATGATAGAATGTACAGGGTATAGATTGGTTACATGATAGAATGTACAGGGTATAGATTGGTTACATGATAGAATGTACAGGGTATAGATTGGTTACATGATAGAATGTACAGGGTATAGATTGGTTACATGATAGAATGTACAGGGTATAGATTGGTTACATGATAGAATGTACAGGGTATAGATTGGTTACATGATAGAATGTACAGGGTATAGATTGCTTACATGATAGAATGTACAGGGTATAGATTGGCTCCATGGATAGAATGTACAGGATGTGTTTATGATCAGATCGAATCTGTCACTGGTTCCACACTTTACCTTCGCACTGGAAGCCTGCGAGCCCCCAGATGAAATCCGTGCAGTGATGACAGAAGGTGGGCTTGGTAAGGGTGACTTTCCTAAATCCGTGAGCCGGGGAGCAGGGAGCTTGTTTCAGCTGATGTTTAGATCCAGGTGAGGGGGACGGAGGGCCGCCATAAGGAGATCCCGGACGACCCCGTTGCAGCGGCGGTGTCCTGATCTTTCCACCAACGAGCTTGGGGCTGGATGAGGGGCTGTTACTCCCGCTTCCCCCTCCGTGCGGTTTCCCCACATTTCCAAACCTGGATCGAGCTCCGTCCGCAGCCATCACTACACACAGGGAGGAGGGACCAAGGTTCGGCTGCTGCTTTTTTTTAATAAGGAAAAAGAAACTCCAATCACTCAAGGAAACGTGCAAAGGACAAGGGGGGGGGGTGATCAGAGGAAAGTCTATTAATAAGCTACAGGTAATGATTCCTTACGGCGAGCAGATGAGACAACTAGAGCACAATCATGGGAAACCATCTCCCTTTCAGTCACCGGTGAAGCGACCACACTGATCTCAGGGAGCAAGCAACAAGGCAAGATCCTGCTCTGGGCTCCCCCCGCTGGGCTGCGACTCCAGGGTCCGCCCATCCAGCTATAGTGAGCAGGAGCAGCTGGGGGCGGATTGTACATTACAGACACTTTTACTCACTGCTCGGCTCTTCCCTCTCACTCCAGGGCACATTTACTCACTGGCTCACTATTTCCTCTGCCCTGTTGCTTTTAGACATTACCTACTCACATATGTAGTGTGCAGTTCCTAATGTGTTCTTATCAACTCACATGGAACTCCCTTCCTCCGTCTGTCCGTTATTCACCATCCCTTAACACCTTCAAATGTAACCTTAAAACCCACCTCTTTAGGCTAGCATATAACCTGGCCTAAAAATTACCCCTCTTACTACCCAATATGATCCAACCCGCCTTTCACACTCCACTGCCAATCTACCTACAGCCTACCAATTCCTGTCACCTTATGTCTCACCCCCATATCCTCTAGTCTGTAAGCTCTTTGGGCAGAGACCTCTTTCCTATTTTATCATGGTATTGCTGTAGACAAGGCAGCTAGAAAGCTAAGGGAGAGGGGGGCCAAAATGATCATAAAAATGGAGAAACACCTTCTTATAACAGAAAACATCTTGCAGTCTCATGCTATATGAATAGCACTGCCCACAAAACAAGAAGTAATTTCTTTCTCCCAGGTTCCCGAGTAAGGGGCAGAGATATGCAAAATACTCCTTTATGTTCCTTAGCTTATGCATGTGTCCAGAGCCGCTGGCTTAATAACATGCAATATAGATTAATATATAGAGCCAATCATCTGACCTGCAGACATGACATGTTTAAAACAGTAGTTAAATGATACTCAGATAGGGTAAGAATGAAATGCAGCTAGATACAAATAGTATCGGTGCTAACAATGGTATATAAATATAGACAAATTAAAAGAGGCAACAGGTGTGCCACAGTACCATTTTAAACCCAATCATATGTGATAGGGGCACTCATGCTGCTAAATAAATAATCAATCATATGGAGTTTTAAATGATCAAAAATTGATCAGTCAGAACATAGAGGGTTAAAAATATGAGCTTTATTCAACAAATATCTAAAACATATACTTAATAAATCCCCAATCAAATACCAATATAAAAACACATAGTGCACCAAAAATACAAATACAATAAATATAATTATAACCTAGGCGGGCTGGCGAGAGATAGACGATGGAACAATGTCTCCACGGGTAAGTCAAATGCAATAATAATAATAATAGTCAGAGTTAGATAATGGAGCGATCTCACCAAGTAGTATGGATCCTGTCGGGGACCTCTATCCTGTACCAACAGTGTATCATACGGTCGCTCCCAATAAAGATGTTACTCTCCTCCTCCGTAGATGTAGAAGCCCAACCGAAAGATTGCTCTCCGATGAGACACACAGAATGGTCCGGCGGAAAACCGTGACTGGGGGCAGGCGACTCGTGCAAGCTCCAGCGCTGCACTGTTCCTATCCCAAACCCAAGCACAGCTTCCACCTCCCGCTCCAGGCAGACGGCCGAGCAGGGAACCAAGTAGGATAATCAAAAATATAACGACCAGCACGGCTTCCCGTCTCCCGTAATGAAGTCCAGCATCCAGCCTAGTTTGAAAAGCACCAAACAACCGACGCGCGTTTCGGGGCCATCTTTCCCCTTCTTCCGGTTTCAGACATGACATGCTTCAATCTTGATAGATCTCGTCAGTGCAAGATACAGATTCATGGCTCTTATCGCATAGGACTTGGGTGTACAGTAGACTAGGCAGATAGAAAGCTTAGGGAGGGGGGGGCAAAAGGAGCAAAAAGCCCTCCACTGAGCATAAAATTGGAGAAACTCCTTCTTATAACAGAAGGCATCTCGCAGTCTCATGCTATATGAATAGCACTGCCCAGAAAATCTAAGAAACAAGAAGTAATTTCTTACTCCCAGGCTCTCCAGAGTAAGGGGTGGAGATATGCAAAATACTCCTTTTTGCTGTAAGCAACTCATCACTCTGTATACTTATATTATGTACCGGTATTATCTGTGTATGTAATAAGTATGACTTTGTATAACATGTATTACCCTGTGTGTAATGTATGACTATGTAATTGTAAAGAAGATGGAAGATGTTGGCGCTATATAAATCAATAAAAATAATACACAGACAGAAACGTGTACCACTATACATTTTTTAATGTTCAGAAAAAAATTTTTTAAGGAAAAACAGACTACTACACCCAAACCAACAGACGGTCGTTGTGGTCCGTTTTGATCCATGTGCAGTTTTAACAGGCCCTAAGGCCGAGGCCACACTACGTCGCTTACGAGCGCTCTGGAAACGGACACGCAAGCATACGCATTTCCGGCGCACTCGTGCAGTTGCGCTGCGATCATGCAATGTTGCACAATCCCATTGTATGCGATTGGGCAACAAATACAGATCACATGTACAGCACATGGCAGCGCACAACCGTGGCCACATCAAGTGGGCCACACTTGTGTACACTTTTACAAGCATGGTTGGATCACAAACGCAATCGGAACACGCTTAAAAGCGCACTAATGTGCCCTAGCCCTTAGTGTGTACCATATGTGTCCTTACCAGCTCACATGTTGTTAATGTTAGTGTACTATGGGATACTTCTAGACCTTTTTGGCACCTGAGCCAAACTTTTTAAAGCTGTCACCTGCATCTTCCTGCGTCACACAAAGTGGCAGACACAAAAAAGTGGATGGACTTGTGAAGGTGGCCTTGGGTTAAGAAGGTGGGTGTGGTGGGATAACTAACATTTGGATGGTGAATTGGAGGGCTGAATTAGCACTGGCTGGTGAAATGGCCACTGTCAGTTCAGCCCTCCAGGTCACCAGCCACATCAGCCTCCGGTTCACCAGACAGTGTTGACTTTAACAGTCACACTTTGCCCACAGTGACTGGTACATGCGAGTTGCCCAAACAGACTCGTACATGTAAGTTGCCCACAGTGACTGGTACATATAGGTTGCCCACAGTGACTGGTACAGACAAGTTGCCCACAGTGACTGGTACATGCAAGTAGCCCACACAGACTGGTAAATATACATGCCCACAATGAATGATACAGAAAATCTGCCCACAGTGACTGGTACATATAAGTTGCCCATGCAGACTGGTACATACAAAATTTATTATTATTTGTAGATAAAAATAATCACATTGCAGCCACTGTAGCAGGCCGACAGTGAGTGCGCATGCATGCATACATCTTGGCGCAAAAGGAAGGTTATTTTTTCATTAAAGGGTATCTCCATCCTGAAAAAAAACCTTTACTGTAGTGTAGCTCACCCCCAACCATCAAGTTTGTTTTTTTAAAAGAAGCAGCAGAAATGTACTTACACTCCTTCATTCCCCGGCACTCTGATCCCGGCCCTCTGTTTGCCAGAAGTTTCAAGCAGGGGCTGGACCTGCAGCCGCATCTATGATTGGCTGAGAGGCAATGCAGAGAGCCGATGGAACGAAGGAACGTAAGTACATTTCTGCTGATTCTTTTACAAAATGAACTTTGCAGTTGGGGGTGGGCTACACCACAGCAAAAGCTTTTGTAGGTAGGGGGTTAAGAAACCAGGTGGATCGGGGGGGGGGGGGGGGGAAATGCCAGAAACATCAACAAGGACAAGGAAGAAGCAGACAGCTCCTACTCTTTACTTTATGGAACTTTGAACAGGCACTGCAGGAGAACCATTTGGAGCAGAGGAGTAAGGTAAGCCTTTTTGAACATTATACAGTCGGGCCAGCATTGGGTTAAATTTTAGTTTTGGGTAGGGATTCCAGACATCCGTTATTTCCGGACGGATTTGTCAAAATCGGGTGAAAAATCTGTTTTTTCAATGTTCACGTGAATACGCATTCTCCATTGAAAAGGCTCAAACTGCCACAGAACGTGTATTCACGTTCTGTGGCTTCCCCTTTAAAAAAAAAATCCTGAAAAGCTATGGGCAATCGGGGGGCAGTATTCAGGTGCCCCCTAGCCCCCTCGATCCCCCACTGGTTTCATGAAAATCCGATGGGGGTATCGGGAGCTAGCACTCTTTGAAGTGCTTAGCTGGAGCCCATTGCCGATCCGCAGCAGAGCAGGAAGAGATCGCACTAAGGGAGACCCTGGTGATGTCACTGAACTTCCTGCTTCACCGGGGTCTTCCCTAAGAGTAGTAGGATGCTGCCCCTGGTGGTCTAGTGGAGGTAGTGCACTGCAATCTCCATTTAGATCACAGTGCAGTACCTGGTATAGTAAAGCTGTCAGTATGACAGCTTTACTATACTTTTTGTGAATGGAACTCAAAGTTCCATTCAAAAATAGGATTTTTTTTCTACTTAGCAAAGACTTAGCAAAAAAATGGGGACAGAGATCAAAATTTGGTGATCACTTATGATCACCAAATTATTGATCTTTGCCAGTGAATGAAAAATCACTGTTCAAATTCAAAGTTGGCTGAATATTTTTGCTGTTTGCGCATTCTCTCACTTCGTGGCCATTCGCTTCCACGTCTGCGTGTGTAACCACGCATATGGCATACTGTTTGATTCAGGACATTTGGGAGATTGATATTTAGTAACTTTTTTTACATTCCATCAGGTTTTGGCATGATTTCTACCCTTTGAAGTTGTTTTTTGTTCATTTTTTCAGACAAATGCAAGATTCGACAAACAACTGCACCCACACCATTGATGGTATGAATGAACAAACTACAGTGTTACATAGCTAAAGGTGTGTAGATTTCAGGAATATATAGTTTTTGGGGGTATTTCTGAGTTACGGGGGAGTTTTGTGGAAAAAACTGCAGACTGTCCAAATTCGGAGTTGGCTAAATAATTTCGGTGTGTCTGAGCCATCGTGCATTGTCTCACTTCGTGGCCATTCGCTTCCATGTCCACGTGTGTAACCACACATATGGCATACCGTTTGATTCAGGACATTTGGGAGGTTGATATTTAGTAACTTTTTTTACTTTCCATCAGGTTTTGGCATGATTTCTACCTTTTGAAGTTGTTTTTTGTTCATTTTTTCAGAAAAGTGCGAACTTCTACGAAGAACTGTGCCCACGCCATTGATGGTATGAATGAACATACTACAGCGTTACATAGGTGAAGGTGTGTAGATTTCAGGAATATATAGTTTTTGGGGGGTATTTCTGAGTTACGGGGGAGTTTTGTGGAAAAAACTGCAGACTGTCCAAATTCGGAGTTGGCTAAAGTTTGAAAAGCACCAAACAACCGACGCGCGTTTCGGGGCCATCTTTCCCCTTCTTCCGGGTTATCAGACCGGTGCTGTATCCCGATTTAAATACCCTACATATTTACATTATAAGATTCCCAATTAACTGTTTTACTTTTACTTTCTAGGCTCCAATGGAGTAAATCTTCCCTGTCCAGTATTGTTCTGAAAAATTAAATAAGCAGAATATCTGTTGTATTCAATTAGATCAACTGGACTTGAAGTTTAGTTCTTGAAGACGTTTCTGGCTTTCTCAATTCAGAATGACTTGTACAAGAATCTTGGCAATTATGTACCCCGGAAAATCCCAATTAGCATATCACAGCCAAGTGTTAAGGGTGTGATTGGATAGTGGCTAAGAGGTGTTATAGGAACGCCCAGAGTAAGGTGTCAAAACAGCATTGTACATAGCAGACAGTTGGTGTCGAACCCCCCCACCTCTATTTAGGCTTGGTTTCTTTATTTTCACATAAATGGCCTCCTTAACACCTCTCTTGAACCAGTCACATTCCTTATATGCCAATATGTTAACATTACAATCTTCAAGGATATGTCCTTTATCCTTAAGATGCAGGTACACGGCTGAGTCCTGACCCGAGGAATTGGCTCTTCTGTGCTGGGCCTTACGTTGATGCAGTTGCTGTTTGGTCTCCCCCACATACAAATCAGAGCATTCTTCACTGCACTGCGTATATGATGTCGCTTTTCTTGTGTTTCGGTATTGTGTCTTTTGGATGTACCAATTGCTGCCTCAGTGTTGTTCTGTTTAAAGCAGACAGGGATATGGTGTTTTTTGAAAATTCTTCTTAATTTCTCGGAGACCCCTGCTACATATGGGATGACCATGTTCTTTCTCTTGTCTTTGCAAACTCATGCAAAGCCAAAAAAAACAGTCGGGAGTTCATTATATAGAATGTGACTAATAGGAGAATATTTTTGTATAATATATAAACTCTACCTCAGGTGAAGTCTAGGTCTTCAGTACTGTGCAAACCCTATTTAGCATAATAAATTACCAAAGATTTCCCCATAGTGGGCAGGCACCTTTCTGTTGTTTTGTTTTGTCTGCTGGTAAAAGACTCGAAAGGTTTGCACCTTAATGAATCTGCAATTATAAAAAGCAACTTTCAGCACTATTCCTGGAGATGGACTTAAGTTATTAATAAAGAAAGGCAAACCAATACACTTACCAAAAAAGCCACTTACTAAAAAAACATTTCCTAAAACATTACACAAGTAACAAAAAAAAATATACACTGGCTTGAGCAAATGTAGCATGTTTTAGAAAATAGAACATTACAGGGGTGATGTATCAACACTATCACTCAGTACAGTTCCTTCTAATGTGATTGTTTATACATTGCAATTGGATGTCGACCTTAAAGCCAGCTTTGCATTGGTACATTACTTGTATTAACAGTAACTGAGGTTTAATAAAGACATACGTCCATCTAGTCCCACCTCTTTAACCCTACCTAACAGTTGATCCAGAGGAAGGAGAAACAAAAAAAGAAGCAAATGGGGGGTGGGGTGGGTGTGTGTGTGGGGGGGGGGGGCAGGGATTTCCTGACTTTTCCTGACTATAATGGCAAATGGAAAGTACCAACCAGAACTACAGTATATGTATTAATACATATAATTCTCAATATTTTTTAGTTTCAGAAGCTTGTGCAGTCCACTTTTAAAACTATTCAATTAATTTGCCATATTAAATCCAGCACATCTGCACATCCACAGTTTTACCATTCTCACTGTAAAGAAACCTTTCTTAACCAGAAGATGCTACTTCTTTTCTTCTAATCTTATAGGATGTCCATGTGTGCTCTGATATGACCTATTATTGACCAGTGTACCAGAGAGTTTATTATATGGTCCATTAATTTATTTAATCCCAAATATGTAAACAGACCAAACTTTTCTAATTTTTCTGCTTACTCAAGCCCCTCCATTCCCCTTATTAATTTTGTTGCCCTTCTCTAAACTGCTTCCATTTCCAAGATGTCCCTTTTATGTATGGGATTGAAAAACTGCACCTCATATTTCAAACAAGGCCTTACCAGTACCTTGTAAAGAGGGAGAATAATATTTACCTCCCTTGAATGTATTCCCCTCTTTATACAAGACAATATCTTGCTAGCTCTAGCCGTGGCTATCTGGCATTGTTTGCTACAGCTCAGTCTATTATATATTAGAACCTGGAAATCTTTTTGCATTCAGAATTCACTTAACACACAGTTATTTATGGCGTAGGTGGCACAAGGATTGTTAAACCTCAGTCATATATAAACAGATTACATAGTTTGTGAATACTTACAAGATGAGATGAAAATAAAGGAAAGAAGGAACAGATTGGTATCTGTTGGCACATTGCATCAGGAACCGCCACACATGTAAATGACCTATCCCCATACGCGGTATGGGGATCGGTCGGTCGTATGGCCATACATGTAAACGATCGTATTGGCTCCCTTTGCTAAAGTAAAGGGAGCCGATAATGACCAACGGAAATTTTCTGTCTTTCCCAACCGACCGTAGTAGCGACTACGGTCGTTCGTCGGCACTACGGTCAGTCGTGAAAAGCCCATATACTTAAATGATAATGGGTAAATCCCCTTGTGGAACGACGGGATTTACCCATTATCTTTCATATGTATGGCCACCTTAACTTAAGAACAATTATTAATGAAAGCTTCAAAATGAATAGGTACAGTACTCTATATTAATAGATATATGGCCATAACACTGCCACATCTTTTTCCATTAGAGATTCACTTAGCACAGTTATTTATGGTGTAGGTGGCACAAGGATTGTTAAATCCCAAATGCATCACCTTACATTTATCAACATTGAATCTCATCTGCCATTTTGCTGCCTATTTTGATAATCTATCTAGGTCTGCTTGCAGCAATTGCACATCATTTAAAGTTTCCAAAGTTCTGCATAGTTTAATGTCATCAGCAATGACAGAGACCTTGCTTTCAATGCCCCATGCTAAATCATTTATAAACAGATTAAAAAGAAGTGGCCCCAGTACAGAAAACTGACTCCACTTAAAACTTTAGCCAACATGAATGTAGCTCCATTGACCCCAACTCTCTGTTAATGTGTGGTATTGTTTTTTATGAATATGGCCCACGGATTTTCTATAGTGAATACAGAGAGAAAAAAAGGGTTTATCACATTAGCCTATTCAGCATCCTCTTTAACCATCTTAGCCCCATTACTTAATGCTCCCACATTCTCAGTCCTCATTGTTTTACTATTGATATACTTTTTTTTTTATAAAAAACCTTTTGGGGTTCTGCTTGCTTTGTTCTGGTAGCCGTATTTCATTTTCTAATTTTAGCTAATTTAATTGCTTTCTTGCACTGCTTTCAATAGCTTTTATACTTTCTTTAAGCCTGTTCTGTTCCCTTTGAAAATGAAGCCAGGCAGGAGTGGACCTAATAGTTGAGTGCTTGTCTTTTTACAAACTTCTGCAACTGACAAAATTTAATTCTTAACCAAACTTTTTGAGTGATGCAAGAATTAAAATCTAATTCTGTCACATGCAGGCCAATTTCAATTATTAAGTCACATTGACTTGGTCAAAGCAAAAACGTTATTTACAGTAATTTGAACCTGCATGGGACCGTGTGGAGAACTATCAGGGAGATTATAAAAAATCGTTAAAAATTGTGCTAATTTTGCCCCAACCAATCAGATATTATTATAACATTTGAAAGGTAGCATCTGATTGGTTGGGGCAATATTAGCAACATTTTTAAAGATAAGAACTTTTATTGAATAGCCCTGTCAGTTTTTTCATAATCTACAGTAGAATGAGCCTTTATTAGAAGAATTCATATAAAGACTTATGTATATATGTTATAGCAGTTTCCATAGTTTTTTCACTATTTTCTTTAAGGACATGTCCACCCCCATATTTAAAATTTATATATAAGCATTGGACCTAGGACCCCCAAACCTAGGAACTGAAATACTTACACTTTTGTCAGATAATCTTAAACGTATACACCACAATCCCCTCTTTACTCTTTCCTTCTTATGCCGCTTCTTCCGGGATGCAGATTTTGGTGATGGTTGGGATGATGACTTACAGGCATAACCACAGCTTCCTTCTCTGTAGCTGCATGACTTCATAATGAGTTGCAAAGCTGACAGAGGAGACAAACACCTTAGCGGTTTGCGGTATTGCGGTTTGTAGGTCAGGGGTGGTCCTCTACTTATATACATTTTTTGGGGGGGATTAGGGGATGGAATGGACATTCCCCTTTGACTTAAATTTAAGTTACTGATAATGATGAAACTAAATAAAGTGATTTAATGGTCTCTGGGGCCCATAGTTAAATGCAGGTTTGTGCTTTGCATACAGTAGCTTTTAGAAAGACATTGGCCATGATCAGATTTCTGAATGCATATTTTATTTAATATAGAGAAAACAAAATCAGAAAAAATTGACACATTCAAGCAACATAATTATTACAATTACATTCTGTAGACTAGAACAGAGGCAGTAACACTGGAATCAACAATTCCAAAATGTTCACACTCTAAGCTCTATTCCATACAGCCATATTAATCTATGGCTGTAAATGCAATATGGAATGGAAGGTTCAGAGCTATCAAATTTTAAAAATTGCCCTGACATTCGTCTGTCAGCAACACACTGTAGCTATTGACTGCACTGCAATTACCGTACTGAAGGAAAAGATGGCTAGAAAAATGGAGATTTTAAATTGGTAATTGAAATGAAACAGTAAGAGAGAGCTTAGTTGGGAGATATAAAGGCGTCATTGAAAAGGGAAAATGTACTTAGAGGTACAAGCTTGAACTATTTGTTAAAGCAAAACTATAGCCAACAATGTTTTAAAGTATACGGTACATGTCATACCTCATACAGAAAGCACATAGCAGTCAAAATAAATACCACAAGGAGAGAGGCATACTTATATAGAGCTACATAGCTCTGCCTCTCTCTATCCTTATTGTAGACAGTATGTTATTTACCTGCTGAGGCACAGGTTACAGAGTGCACCTCTTATTTTCTTCTACCTGGACTCTATACCGTTATCTACAGTCAAAATAAATACACCTGAATGTGTTTTCTATTGTTCTCCATTCTAACATTATTAATAGTCACATGGATATTTTTTGTAAGTAAAAATACCCTGCTTGGTATAAACAGCAAATCTACAGTATATGTACTGTATTTATTTGTATTAATAACATAAACAATGCATTGGCTTTCCACAGGAAAACTATACTACTGCTGTTATCTGTTCTTATTGTTAGTAAAGTGAGTAGAAAATAAGACTCCTGGTATGTATTAATGAAGTTATAAATTCTAATATTCAAAAATTTACAGGAAATAATCCCATTGCTCTTAGGCTGGGTACATATGGGTGGATTTTTCATCCCAACCGACCGTTCACCACTAGCGAGTGATTGGCTGGGAGGAATCACTGTCGGTCACAGCGAATGTTGGTGCATCAGGCAGCTCACCGTGGCTGATTGTGCAGTCCATAGGAGACTGCACAATCAAAGGTGATTTTTCGCCTGATCCAGCAAACGGGCTATCGCCATCGGCCACTGCTGCCAGTAAAATTAGCACCGATTTTACGCTCCTGATTGACCATTACACGGAAATATTGATCTTTTAGCCCAAAAAATATGCTTGTTTGTACCGACTCTATAGTACAGACTCTATTGCAGCCAGGTAATGCTGGGAGTTGTAATTTTGAAACACCTGGAGTGCCGTAGGTTGGACATTTCTGATGTATGGTCACCCAAACAAATGATTCTCATACAGAGAATGGGGGAGTGATTTGGACGAGTTTGTAAGTCATTTTACATAATAGACAAATTTCAAAATGAAATAGCAAATTCTATTTTTATTAACCACATTCTTCAACCTTTTTTACAGACTAATTAATGTCTATAAAGTAGGTATGTACTAAGATGGCTAAAAAAGATACCTTAAAAGATAGCTAATCTATAATTGAATTTATATAATTGAATGCTGTTATCAGGGACGAGTCTGCATATGCTCATTCTTTTTTCAATTTAGACTTGCATCTCACAACATATGTATGATTGACGTTCCCTCTCTGGTTCAACACTTCTCTGTTATTTAATAGAAGGGTAGGTGGCCCTTACCTTTTTACTAAAGTTCCTAAACGAAAATCATAAGAGGCCCATAGCATTTTTTCTGACCTTGCCTGTTATTGTTGTTGCTGTTTTAGGCTGATTTGGCTTCCCATTTGTAATGAAAATAACACATATCCACAATTAGTTTGCAACAGTTTGGCTATGTGTTGTGTGCACTCTTACTGGAATACTATGTTTAAAGCTGGAAGTGGTACACATTTACTATCGCTCACAAATAAATACATAATTTACCCTGTTAAAGGAAAACCGAGCATTTTTCTTTAAAATATTGAACTATTGAATATAGAACTACTATACATTGTAAGATTCATCTCTAGTAAGTTGCATTTACATACATGTGAGAAATAGAAGGTTTCTGTGTTGTTGCCAGTACAATTCACACACACCATACATGATAGGAAAAGATTAATTTTGTTGGGGTTTTTTTTGTATAAAATGTAAAGGAATGTGTGGGGGAACAGAGATTAACGCTGCTAAATCTCAACACTATGGGGCATATTTATAAAGGCCCGAAAATAACCCCCAACAATTACCGCCGCACATCACGGGCGCGAAAATAGAGCTATCACCATATTTATAATGGTGAGTGTCATCGCCGCGATATGTATCACGGCCGCAATGTCCGGTGGTAATTTTAAGTCCCTTTGCGGCGATACTGCACTTAGCGCAATGTGTTAAGTACAATATCGCCGCGAAGGGGCCTAAAATCCCTTCCCTCCAGGCCCCTCCGTGGCGGACCACCCGCCGCCACTTTCCAGCAGCCACTTTCCAGCAGCCAGGCCCTGACTAAACATGTTGTGCATGTGTTCCCATATTGAGTGTGGGGTCAGACTTAGACCTGACTGGCAAGCACAAGTTTAAGATTACTAGCAATCAAAGTGTGAGAGCCTAAACCGTGGGGTCCTGGGTACTATTGGGAGGAGTGGGTATTTACCCAGAAGGTTTTAGTTGCCCTTATAGAAAGTGTCACAGAAAAAAAAAAGATGGCTGTGGTCACTAGCGGGTTATCCCCTCTTACATATATACTACTGTCCATAGAATAAAAAAATAGTATTGAGGAAATATAGTGCCCATCACTATGTTCTCATCCCCCCCCCAAAAAATTGGAGGAACATTTTATCTTTTTCTGTACCCCTGCATGGCTGTGGGCACTAGCAGGACATACAAAAAATATCACATGGATGGGCAGGCATAATTTTATTCTCCTGAGCTGAGCACTTACTTAATAACCACCTCAAAAATGGTACTTTACTAGTTACTACTAGTTACTTTAATAGTTACTATTACTACAATAATAACCTCAAAAAAGAATTCAACTAGAGCAAACATGTTTCTATTATTGCATTCCCCTAAAGTAATATTAACCATACTAGAGTGTTGAAGGGAATAGGCTGGTTTGGACATCAGGGTTTTCCTTTTGACTTTGACCATGTGTTCAGCTGATGAATAGCCACAGCCAGTTCAAAAAACACACAGAAAAATTGCCATTTTTAAGTAAAAAAAGCAAGGATAAATTATGACCCCTTACACATTTACTTATCTATTGTATTGTTTATTTTGTCTGTTCAAATCTGTTTCCCTTTTAGAACAAAACAACCAAACTTCAGCTGCTTGGTTGGAGTTAATTAGTTCTTCTTTTTCTAAAAGAGCAATGCTATGGGAAGTAGAAAGTGTCATCCAATACTTCTCACAGGATGCAACTAAAGATGTGATCCAGGGCTCATTTTAAAGGAAAGATTTAAGTCTAGTTTTAGTTATGTCCCAATAATTGGACCTTGAAAGGAGTGCTTCTATGCCATTAAGAATATAGTATATACAGTATATCAATAATTTTAAATAGATAGATAGATAGATAGATAGATAGATAGATAGATAGATAGATATTTTTTGGCCACCAGATCATTCATTTTTACCATCATTGCTCTTGGATGGGTAAAACATGTTCAGATCACTACTTAACACCTGAATCACCCCAAGATTATGGGGGGGGGGGATCAGGGGCAAGACCATGATGGACAAAATTAAGGAGTTGTATCAGGAAAGTCAATACTTTATGGATCAGCAGTGGATGGGCAGATTGGTGAAATGAGGGGGAAAACTTTTTTTTGTCTTGGGCAAACTATATACAGTGTACTGAATTTTTAAAGTGTTTGTTAAAAGGACATGTCCATCCCTCAGAGTTTTACAGTACTGCTAAGGCCCCTAAACACATTGTTTACTTTACTTACACATCCTGATCCCTCCAGCCTGAAAGACATCTCCTCTGCTGCGTGTAAGTGTAATTTGCATGCCCTACAGCAGCATAGCGAGACATCATTGATCTGGCTTTTAGGGTCACGGCTTGAGTAATGCCTAAACCTGAAGTTAATATAATAGGAGAAAAGAAAATGGCAGTTATGGGGAGTAACTCCCCAATTTCCAGACCCTCAATATCGCACAACCACTTGATAAAAATAAGCTACCAAAAGCAGTTTAAATGGTCGATACCAAAAATCCATAGCAAACATATATGCTGAGACTTAATGTCTGCTAGAAGGTGAAAACACTTGTCCAGTCTAAGCATGCCTCCCGTTACACTGGTATGTCCATCGCTTTCTTCCAGAGGACCGCTAGTTTGAGACACTTTTCCTTATCCGTCAGGAGGCTGGTTAAAGAGTGTGGCCGTCCCTGAAGATATGACTTTTTAGCCGGACTTGCCTTCTCCACTAAAGTCCCAGCATATCTGTTTGCGTATCGGCTTGTGGAAGGAATCCAGTGTGTTGGTGATTGGAGCCCTTGTTTTGTATATACCGGGGACGCCCTGTTGGGTTGGGACTGTTATTTAGGACTTTTTTAGATATGTTATAACTGTATATGAAGGTTATGCAGATGTTGTTTTTGACGCCATTTGGTGTGACCAATAAACTGCTTTTGTCTAATTACTATTAAGTGGTTGTGCCATATTTAGGGCCTTGGAATTGGGGAGTTACTACCCCATTATCCTGGTCTTTTTCTTTTCTCCTATTATGTCAACATCTGTCCCTTGAGCACCATTGTACAACACAATTGGATTTGGGACTTCTGCAAACCTATATAAAGAGCCAACTTCCGCAGAGACCAGAAGTCATCGCGCTGATGTGCAGAAAGTAAGAAGACATCGATCAAGGAGGTCGGCAAACTGGCGATGTCGTGTTGCCGACAAGAAGACTCCTATAATGAATAGAACCAGGGGGGTCCTGGTTTGGGATGCAGGACCCCCCACAATTGCCTGGGATGGGGTCTACAGGACCCCTGAACATCTGGCCTGGATTGTCAGCTGTTTGGCAATCCGCAAATGGCCGATTTAGGGAATCTCCGGCTATTCTGGGATTTTCTGAAGTGGCCATTCGAGTTTTAACGAACGTTCGGAAAATTTTTGAGGATTACAAAGTATTGAGTGGAAACCGGAAGAAAGCGCGCGCGTGCGCTACATCCATGTTTTTTTTGCTGTTCCCCACCACACGGACATATTTCCCAGACCATCTCCCAGGTCCACCAAAGGCCTGTAAGTAGTTTACACTGCAATATTTCGGAAGTTATCGAAATTTACCCCCCCATTGACTTTAATGGGTCGTTATTAGGCTTTCGAACTCAAAAGTTCGAAACACACAAACGTTATGAAGTTCAGCAGCCTCTTATTAAACACTAGAACATTAGTGTCAGTCTCTTTGCGGCGCTGCAGCTCTATGCCTTGCCCCTAACCATTATAGGGCTGCCCATGCTTAAGGTAACTCTTGCATTTTTTATTGTATAACAATGTTCATTGCATGGTGTAATAAAGCAATGTCTAATGTTAGAGTCATACTGTAAATGACTTTACCAAATCACTGAAGAAATGGGAACCTCCCACTGGTCATCAGTATCCCATTATAAAGTGTTTAAGCCGGAAACCGGTTTTTTAAAGGATCTCTATCAGAAATGAACAATAGCAATGTTCATTTTCATTGTGCAAAATTTCCCAGAGGTCAAAAAGACTGATACTGACGGTATTGCAATACCACCCACTATAAGCTCATAGACATGAAATAATTAACACTGTGGTCAAAAAAAATACTGTTCCTAGTTGAATTGTTTTTTACTGAAATAAAAGATTGCAACTGATAGTTATCAATAGCAATTGTTTTATAATACTGACCCACCCAACTGCAAACTCCTCTTGGCTGTTGGGGAATCTCATGGGTAAGCATTAAAATTATGAGCATTTTCTCTTCCCAACTCAATTTTTACCCTTCCAGCAGCTGGAAAACACATTATCTACTTCTTACTAATTTGTAAGCCTCTTTTACATCTAACAGTGAGGTGGATGTCCTTTTCTCAACCCCCTTCAATTGATGAAGCTGGGTAAATACATTTTCAATTTGTTATTGTACATTGTAGCTTGTTTGTGCACATGACGTATCTACTTTCCTGAATAACAGATTCTATCCTAAGGTGCTTCCCAGATGCTTTGCCAATCAGTATAAAGAGATGCATTATCAATCAAGGTTCTCGTAGAGAGAAAGAAAGCTTTGTGCACTAACTTTTAATAAAGAGTGTAAACAATTACCTTTCTATTTACTGCCTGTTTTACTGGAAATAGCAAGAAATCCCCACTTACACAGTGATAAACACTACAGTAATTTACCCTTGATTATTTCCATATTAGCCATTCATTTTGTAAAATGTTGTCATATTCTTTGGTTTATGACCTGATTCAGCAGAGCAGCAAGCAATTAATTATTGCAGAAATATTCTCCAAAATGTTTGCAGCCATGTCATTAATGACAAAAGGAGAGTATAATTATTCATAATGACACATTTCAAATGCAAACTAATGAGGTTGATGATCCCACCTTACTTGATTCATTTTTGGAGTAAAATAATGTGCCACTTTGCATTGTGATTTAGATATTTCTACTCAGCCCCTATTGATTATTGTCATTGAACATAAAACACATATATTAGCAAGATCCTTCTTTATAGCCATATGGAGAAAACATTTTTCGTGCCAGGAAACTTGGAACAAAGCTGTATATGAGTGTAATGAGAAAGATGTCGATATAATGTCAAAGTGGCATTGCTAGTCCATTAGGGAGAAATCTGACAGCAGAAGGTCAGATGTGTTAAAGTACTTGGACAAATAACATTTTGCTAATGTTGCAGTATGGATAATATTAGCTTGATAGACTGTAAACACTAGTTTTATGCTTTCTTTTAATGTATTTAGCAATAACTGTTCTCTATACCTTGCTTGTTTAGTTTTTTTGCTTAAACATCAAAATGGAAGGGAATATGTGCCCCTTTTTATTCCCATATGCTGCTAGTTTAACTTATAATCATGTGGAATTGTGTTACTCTTTATATGGTACACAATCACATACAAACCACATCACTGTTTATGTTATTCTTTTTTTATTACTGTACTGGCTACTAGTATCTGACCTCTAAAACTTTGTTTCTCTGCCCATTTTACTCTCTTTTATTTCCTCATTCCTGGAGGTAAGAAAATATCAAGACCCTTTTGTAAATGTTACCCTAAGGCCAACATTGAATTATAAACTCAATTTTCTCCATGCTTATCCTGTGATTGGGAAAACCTTCCAGTACTCTTCATAGTAGTTGTCACTTAACAGCAGCATAATAAACAAATCATGCTGCTGATTCCCTGAATTTACTGCACTCTGAGGACAAAAGAGAATATGCCTTTGGCAAGCCAATACTGTTCAATATGGGGTCCACCAGTTGATCTGAAACAGACCAACTGATCTCATGATTCCCTGCTATCCCTTCTTGGAGAAATGGCATCACTTCAATCGCTTACATCTAAAAATCTCTTGGCATATGGGAGGGTTATCTTGATGATCATTTACCGTCATGTCATTCTTTAACTGTTCAACACATATGTTGGGAATTTGCTTGAAAGGAGTTGAGGAATGAGATTTGCTTGAGGTATTCTGAGGCCATTTAAAGATAAATCACTTTCCCACCACTCTGTGAAAAGAAATCACATACATATTGGTATAGTTGGAATAGTAACAAGAATCACAATGGATGCAATAACAATTGTGAATACTTGCCTACTTTCAAATTCCAAAGGATTTTAAAACTCTGCACATAGCTATAATATTCATTTTAGAAAGCAAAACAGCATAGTAATAGTCTCACTATCCTTATGCATGGACACATCGACCCTCCTGCTTAATACACATAAACAAAAGTGCCTGGGAACCAATAATTAACCTCCCTGTTTGCAACAGAATGTGAGCATTGTAGCAGTAAACTGGGCAGTATGTGCTGATAGATGCATACAGACCAGTATTCCTCCCTATTTACTAAAGGTGCCCAGAACCACTGTTTGTTGCCTTTGTTCACTTTTTAACTAAAGTAAAATAAATATAAATGTTATATGGCCCATAACATGTTAGGCTTTCCATAATTTCAAATTTATTTTGAGTTCTTTTGCTAAAGCCATATGTTAACCCTATTTTGTTAACTTGTTTTTTTTTAATTAAAGAGAAAAAAACAGTTTTTGCAGGAATTTTACAGTTTTTTCCCAACTGGTTCAAAAGGTGACATCTTGGAGTCTAACTTGCCTGTGATAAACACCGAAGGTTTCCTCTGTTGGCTTTGTTGTCCTTTGGAAAAGCCTTCGGAATAAACAGTCCAAAACCTGAGGCTTGAATCTATTTCTTCATTTGATGTTAAGTTCTGTGGGTCTAAAAAGTAGATATTCATCTCACCACAGTTATGTTAGGGGTGGGGCGTGCCTGGTGCGTCATGGAGTAAGACGTGCCAAAGAGGAGCTCCGTCCATACCATCTCCTACAAAATTCTGCAGCCATAAGCCAACCTATTTATTACCCACCGGGATCCACACCTTTTACCAACACCCCCTCACAACAAGCCCTCTTAAAAAAGCTACGGAAAGCTGAAAGGTACAGATGGCAGGAGAAAGATGGCAGAGACCAGGCGCGCGGCACCAACCACCCTCCAGCCGAGTGAGACTGGATAGGAAGGCACTTACGTATATATTTAATGGAAAGATTTTCTAAACTGATTCTAATCCTATGCTCCTAAGTTCCCCCACCATTTACTATGACCAGAATTCAATTTGCCCACATTTATGGCAGACCACCCAAATGTGGAGCTAACCAGAATCGAACCGTTCACCACAAAATATTACTCCTTTCCGACACCTGGAGATTCAAATACCCATCCCAAAGGGCCTACTCAGCTTCTTCTACTCCTGCAATGCAATGTCCCACCTATATGATCCTTACTGCGCGATTCTTACTACCACAGTCGTGGACCCGCAGGATAACCTCCCAAGAAACTATCCGATCATTCCCCAGTTGAACGACCATAAAATGAACACAAAACCATCCCCCAATTGGCGCCTGAATCCTTCTGGTTGACGCTCTCTACCAGAGAAATCAGATTTGTCTGGAATGATTTTTTTTAACAGAAACATAAACACCACAAACTTTAACACAGTTGGGAAACATCAAACTCTTATGCCAAAAGCCATCTAACAGAAAGATTAATAATATAATATTAGATTAATTACGGTTTCCTGCTCTGTGTATCCCGTGGCTATGTCTCCTGATTTGATAGGTGCACGATACAGCATCTTTTAGTTATGAATGACATTCATTAATCCATCAATTATTAATCCTTAATCCATTCAGGTATGTTTGTATTATAGATTTAATTCATAAACATTTTGTAATGGTGGGAAAATATCTGTGTTATTCAGTTAGATCAACTGGACTTGAAGTTGTGTTTTGAAGACATTTCGCTAGTCATCCGACTGTCTTTCTCTATTCAGAATGACTTCAGTTAGTGTCATCAGAATCCTATAAGCACAGAGGTGAAGGCTAAACATGTTAGAGGAACCCTCAAAACTTGTGGGTATCCAGACTGGGCCTTTGTCAAAACTGAAGAAGAAAAGAAAAGACACACCAAAAACAACACCATTGAAGGGGGAAACAGTAGAAAGAACACATGCCATGCCATATGTAGCAGAGAAATTAGAAGGATATTTAAGAGACAATCAGGGAGATTCAATAAATGTTCTTATCGTTAAAAATGGTGCTAATTTTCCCCCGCCAATCAGATATTATTTAACATTTGAAAACTAACATCTGATTGTTTGGGGCAAAATTTTTAGATTTTAAAGAACTTTTTTGAATAACCCTGATTGTATCCCTGTCTGCTTTAACCCATCAACAAACAAGGAAACAACTGGTGCATTAAAAAGACCCAATCCAAACCAAAGAAGAGCAACATCAATATGCAGTTCTGAAATGCTCTGATTATTTATAGGGGAGACAAAACAGCAGCTTTATAAAAGTATGGCCCAGCACATAAAAGTCAATTCCTCGGGTCAGAATCAAACTGTACCTGCATCTTAAAGAAAAAGGACAGGAAGACTGTAATGTCAACTCTTGTCCAAGGAACAGAATTAGTTCAGAAGAGGTGTCAAGGATATCAATCTGTTACATCCTGACAAAATATACGTTGACTGTTGACAATGTGAAAGGGCCAGGAACCAGACCTAAGTTAATTAAAGGGTCAGTCCAGCTAAAGAATTTGGCAGTTTAATATATACAGGACAATTATCATTCTTCCATTGTGTACTTCTTTTCTGTGGATTCTTCTGTTGTTTTCTTCTTGCATTACACCCTGGTGACACAAAAGGAAATATTCTGAAATTTTCTGTAAATAAAAATATTCTCTAATTCATTGGAACCTTGATATAATTTATTTTATACCATTGCCCTTATTATAGCAAGATTAATAGTAGTCAATACATTCTTTAACTCTTTTTGGGGGCTAAATGAATGGACATTTTCTTGCTGGTTTAATACTGCACAATGCTGGTTGGGATGGGGAAGGGCGAACATTTTTTCTTAGCATAGAACGTAAAATCAGCACTGTGGATAGTTCATTGTTCAAGACTTCTGATTGTACAATGAAAAGCCTGCGAAACTTTTAAATACATTCAGGGCGATGCACCCGCTCCTGCTCTGGAGTTATTTGGTGTTATATTGTTAGTGCGACTTTAACTCATTGCGGTGGCTGTGTAGCAAAGTTAACCATGCAGCCGTCACAATCAATGTCATATGCTGATAGCGGCACTCTATTTTGGTCCTTTTTAAATGGCAGCTAATGGCTGGAGTTAAAAGTGCTGTAATGTTTATCACAATGCACTGAGAGATGTCTATCAGCATATATCGGCTCTCGGTGCATCACCCCATTAACTCTTGAACTTCTTTTATTAAATTTTTCTGTGAGTTCTAGTTGCTCTCTTAAATGAAATAGTTTAAACACTGCAAAAATAAATGTGCAAAAGGCTTCAGAATAGCGCTTGTTAAACATTTACCTCAAACCTTTAAAACTTTAATCATTGTTATACTTTCCCTATAGTCAAACTATAATTCCCACTTGATGCAAGTGATTCTGAATTTGCTGTAGTTTTTAAGAGAAATCTTTCCTCCGGTACAGCTTATGATCAATGAAAGCGAGTGATTGGTTTCCAGAATTCAGTAATGATTTGACAAATTAGTCGTTAATCATGTTACAAGGTACAGTAGGTTGGAATTTGTTTAGTAAAAGGGTCAAATAAACCAGAGATTTTAGTCAGTACTCAACTTTTGTAAATATAATTCACCTTTAGGAGAGAAACTGCATCCAGAGCAAAAGCCATTGGCAGAGAAAGTATTGTAAGGAACACATCACACACACACCACACACACACCTACTGTTTATTATGATATTAAATAAGATGAAGGGATTACAGTATAATTGAGTGTATTTGTGTGTGGGGCATAATAGCAGTCTTTTGGACTCAGTTACTGATTCCTATATGTATGTGTATGCTTTATGGGGAAGTGCACTTAAAATGAATGTAACAGCTTAACTTGTTAAGCAAAGAAATAAGTTCTCCTCATATATTACAGACTAGCATCTTAAAAGTGTCTCGGTTTACATAAAATTCTGTAACAGAGGAAATCCATACTTTTATAATATGCTTGCAATAATTTACTTCCTAGACTGAAAATACATTTATATACTCTATAAAAAAAATTAAGGTGCACTAAAAACTTCATGCGATGCAAACAGTATTTTGAATAAAACCAATCTGGAAAATTAGCAGAAATAAAAAAAAAAAATATCCTTTAAAACAAAGCATAGATGCGCATTTTTCTCTTCCCATATTTTGGTGGCTAGGATGGAAACTTCACTGACTCCAAATTAACATTCAAGGGGTTTGCAACATAAATATTGTATTATTGAGCTAATGATCTTTGATATTTAGTATGGTATCTAATTTATAGACTGACATTTAAGAATTTCAGTTGTCTTCAGCAGAGGAAGATTTCCATACAACATTACAAGAAGGAAAGAGGGAGAGGGTGTTATTTACAAAGGGAAAACTGAGAATGACACTTAAAAAGCTTACAGCTGGGAATATCAAAGCCAACAAACAACGCCCTTTGGAAATAAAAATCAATTAGAAAATAGACTTTTAATGCACAAAAAATACAAATCTCTAATGGCGTTATCTTTTTTTACAACACACGGCACTGTGCTTTTATTATATTTATTATACAGACAGAATAGGCCAAAGTGATCTTAAGAGTTTGTTATTATTAGTGAAATTTCAGTAAGGTGTTTTAAATGTTTTGCACAGAATCAAGTTTACATTGCCACTGATGTGATATATCATAAATTCCTGCTGTGTTTGGCCAATGACAGAGGAGGGATGGGACTTCAACTGGTGCCATTTTAAAAAATACAAGACTGAAACTTAAGGGTATCGCCACCTCCCAAAACAAAAACGAATAGATGAAGGAATCCCCCTAACCTAAAATCCCCAAATCGGCACACAAAGGTACTTAGCAGCCTTTGTTCCTGCCCCTCTACTGCTCTTCTGCATAGAACAGCAAAAGAGGGCCAATAGTGTAGGCACCCCAGCCCACCCCCAACCGCAGGTTTAGTTTTGTAAACAAGCCCCAGAAATATACTTACACTCCTCCATTCCCTCAGCTGTCAGCCAATTACAGATGCTGTGCAAGGGGGTGGGGGGAGGGATCCATGTGCATGCCAGTGTCCTCCAGGAGGACAAGGAAATATCATGACCAGATGATCAAAGAAACCTCCTACACCAGTGGGGCCAGTAGTGAGTTAATTTTTAATTTTGGGGGTGGACATGCCCTTTAAGAGGCATGTCCACCCCCAAAACAAATCCCCCCAACTACTGGCCCCACCATGTAGTGTAGTTTAATCCTTACCTCACATCCCAGCTCCATAGGGTTCTCCTGTAGTCCCCCCCCAAAGTCCCAAAAAATGACTACCAGGAGGCGCAGCAGATTCCATATAGGACACTGCCTGCTAGCTGCCCTCAGGTAGATTTTTGCCATGGTACTGCAGCCCTTCTCCCCCCTCCCTCCCCCCCCCTCCCTCCCTCTCCCTCCCGTTCTACTATCCCTCCCCCCTAGCTCATATCCCCCTTAATATGTGCTCCCCCATGTCTCCCAGCCCCAACCGCATTTTTTTTTTTTAGAAAGCCCCCAAACTCTTACTTACCTCTCCTCTTTCCTCCGCGCAGTGAGCTGCTGGCAGCCGCGTCTTGATTGGCTGCCGCTCGCCAATCACAGACGCGGCTGCCGGTCCCGCCCCTCTGCTTGCATTTCCTTGCAAGCAGAGGGCCGGGAGCGCGGGCGGAGGATCGAGGGAGGTAAGTGATTTTTGGGGGGTTTCTAAAAAAAAAATTATAGCGGTTGGGGCTGGAGCCCAGGGGGGACCTTATGAGAAAAAAATTTTTTAGGGTGGACATAGCCTTTAACACTCATTATTTAAGTACACTCCTGCTTTATAAATATGCTCCTTGGTCTGATCGGGCAGGCTTCAATGTATGTCACATTTGCTCAGCCTAAATTCAGCCACGAGCCATTGCACCAGTCCACCGATATTTTGTAAAAAAGAATTTGAGTTGAAATGTTTGCTGTGAAATATAAATGTTCTAAAGCTGCTGAAATAAAGCCCTAACCTATAAATACACTATTATTGTTTAACATGGTTAATTTTTTTGCACAAGCATTGTTTTTTTTTTTATCATAGCTACTTATTTTTTTGGTAAATTCTCATCCCCATCTGATAATGTGCCCAATAAAAGTTTTTTATGAAATCTGTTGCTGTACTTGGCTATTCTATCCCATCGACTTTTGAAGGTTAATACTAAATTAAAAATATGCTACAGATTTCAGCAATTTAATACCTAAATGTGAAATGTATTATAAATAAAACATATGGCACAGCTTTATAGAAATGTTACTGAACGTAAAAGCGGCTTGTTAACCTTACACCACCATTTCATCTTAAAAAATAGAAAAAGAGAATCTAATTTCAGCATGAATTGCTGATAAAAACAGCATATGTGAATCAACCATTAGCACTGTACTTTTGTATATGTCCTTATGCACAGATACTGATTTGTGTATCGACCTTTACTCGGGCTTTTATTTAAACACCAAGAGATCAATATCTATCATCTATCTATCTATCTATCTATCTATCTATCTATCTATCATCTATCTATCTATCTGTCTGTCTGTCTTCTGTCTGTCTGTCTGTCTGTCTGTCTGTCTGTCTGTCTGTCTGTCTGTCTGTCTGTCTGTCTGTCTGTCTGTCTAACTCTGCTATCTATCTATCTATCTACTACAGACAGACAGACAGACAGACAGACAGACAGACAGACAGACAGACAGATAGATAGATAGATAGATAGATAGATAGATAGATAGATAGATAGATAGATAGATAGATAGATATTGATCTCTTGGTGTTAAATTAAAAGCCCAGTAAAGGTCGATACACAAATCAGTATCTGTGCACTAAGGACATATACAAAGATACAGTGCTAATGGTTGATTCACATATGCTGTTTTTATCAGCAATTCATGCTGAAATTAGATTTCTCTTTTCTATTTTTTAAGATGAAATGGTGTAAGGTTAACAAGCCGCTTTTACGTTCAGTAACATTTCTATAAAGCTGTGCCATATGTTTTATTTATAATACATTTCACATTTAGGTATAAAATTGCTGAAATCTGTAGCATATTTTTAATTTTAGTATTAACCTTCAAAAGTCGATGGGATAGAATAGCCAAGTACAGCAACAGATTTCATATTAAAACTTTTATTGGGCACATTTATCAGATGGGGATGAGAATTTACCAAAAAAATAAGTAGCTATGATAAAAATAAAAAACAATGCTTGTGCAAAAAAATTAACCATGTTAAACAATAATAGTGTATTTATAGGTCTATGGGCTTTATTTCAGCAGCTTTAGAACATTTCATATTTCACCAGCAAACATTTCAACTCAAATTCTTTTTTACAAAATATCGGTGGACTGGTGCAAATGGCTCGTGGCTGAAATTTAGGCGTGAGCAAATGTGACATACATTGAAGCCTGCACGATCAGACCAAGGAGCATATTTATAAAGCAGGAGTGTACTTAAATAATGAGTGTTAAAGGCTATGTCCACCCTAAAAAATTTTTTTTCATATAAGGTCCCCCTGGGCTCCCAGCCCCAACCGCTATAATTTTTTTTTTAGAAAGCCCCCCAAACTCTACTTACCTCCCCTCGATCCTCCGCCGCGCTCCCGGCCCTCTGCTTGCAAGGAAATGCAAGCAGAGGGGGCGGGACGGCAGCCGCGTCTGTGATTGGCTGAGCGGCAGCCAATCACAGACGCGGCTGCCAGCAGCTCACTTCGCCGGAGGAAAGAGGAGAGGTAAGTAAGAGTTTGGGGAGCTTTCTAAAAAAAAAAAATGCGGTTGGGGCTGGGGACATGGGGGAGCACAATAATATTAGGGGGATATGAGCTAGGGGGAGGGATAGTAGAACGGGAGGGAGAGAGGGAGGGAGGGGAGGGGAGGGAGGGGGGAGAAGGGCTGGAGTACGCATGGCAAAAATCTACCTGAGGCCAGCTAGCAGGCAGTGTCCTATATGGACTCTGCTAGCCTCCTGGTAGTCATTTTTTGGGACTTTGGGGGGGGACTACAGGAGAACCCTATGGAGCTGGGATGTGAGGTAAGGATTAAACTACACTACATGGTGGGGCCAGTAGTTGGGGGGATTATAGTTTTGGGGGTGGACATGCCCTTTAAAGGGCATGTCCACCCCCAAAATTAAAAATTAACTCACTACTGGCCCCACTGTGTAGGAGGTTTCTTTGAGTCATCTGGTCACTGATATTTCCTTGTCCTCCTGGAGGACACTGGCATGCACATAGGATCCCTCCCCCCACCCCCTTGCACAGCATCTGTAATTGGCTGACAGCTGAGGGAATGGAGGAGTGTAAGTATATTTCTGGGGCTTGTTTTACAAAACTAAACCTGCGGTTGGGGGTGGGCTGGGGTGCCCTACACTATTGGCCCTCTTTTGCTGTTCTATGCAGAAGAGCAGTAGAGGGGGCCAGGAACAAAGGCTGCTAAGTACCTTTGTGTGCCGATTTGGGGATTTTAGGTTAGGGGGGATTTCCTTCATCTTATTCGTTTTTGTTTTGGGAGGTGGCGATACCCTTAAGTTTCCAGTCTTGTATTTTTTAAAATGGCACCAGTTGAAGTCCCATCCCTCCTCTGTCATTGGGCCAAACACAGCAGGAATTTATGATATCACATCAGTGGCAATGTAAACTTGATTTCTGTGCAAAACATTTAAAACACCTTACTGAAATTTTCACTAATAATAACAAACTCTTAAGAATCACTTTGGCCTATTCCTGTCTGTATAATAAAATATAATAAAAGCACAGTGCCTGTGTGTAAAAAAAGATAACGCCATTAGAGATTTGTATTTTTGTGCATTAAAAGTCTATTTTCTAATTGATTTTTATTCCAAAGGGCTTTGTTTTGTTGCCTTTGATATTCCCAGCTGTAAGCTTTTTAAGTGTCATTCTCAGTTTTTCCCTTTGTAAATAACACCCTCCTCCCTCTTTCCTTGTAATGTTGTATGGAAATCTTCCTCTGCTGAAGACAACTGAAATTCTTAAATGTCAGTCTATAAATTAGATACCATACTAAATATCAAAGATCATTAGCTCAATAATACAATATTTATGTTGCAAACCCCTCTGAATGTTTAATTTGGAGTCAGTGAAGTTTCCATCCTAGCCACAAAATATGGGAAGAGAAAAATGCGCATCTCTGCTTTGTTTAAAGGATATTTTTTTTTTTTATTTCTGCTAATTTTCCAGATTGGTTTTATTCAAAATACTGTTTGCATCGCATGAAGTTTTTAGTGCACCTTAATTTTTTTTATAGAGCTATATAAATGTATTTTCAGTCTTAGGAAGTAAATTATTGCAAGCATATTATAAAAGTATGGATTTCCTTCTGTTACAGAATTTTATGTAAACCGAGACACTTTTAAGATGCTAGTCTTGTAATATATGATGGAAACCTTATTTCTTTGCTTAACAAGTTAAGCTGTCTACATTCATTTTAAGTGCACTTCCCCATAAAGCATACACATACATATAGCAATCAGTAACTGAGTCCAAAAGACTGCTATTATGCCCCACACACAAATACACTCAATTATACTGTAATCCTTCATCTTATATTTAATATCATAATAAACAGTAAGGTGTGTGTGTGGTGTGTGTGTGATGTGTTCCTTACAATACTTTCTCTGCCAATGGCTTTGCTCTGGATGCAGTTTCTCTCCTAAAGGTGAATTATATTTACAAAAGTCTGAGTACTGACTAAAATCTCTGGTTTATTTGACCTTTTACTAAACAAATTCCAACCTACTGTACCTTGTAACATGATTAACGACTAATTTGTCAAATCATTACTGAATTCTGAAAACCAATCACTCGCTTTCATTGATCATAAGCTGTACCGGAGGAAAGATTTCTCTTAAAAACTACAGCAAATTCAGGAATCACTTGCATCAAGTGGGAATTATAGTTTGACTATAGGGAAAGTATAAACAATGATAAAAGTTTTAAAGGTTTGAGGTAAATGTTTAACAAGCGCTATTCTGAAGCCTTTTGCACATTTATTTTTGCAGTGTTTAAACTATTTCATTTAAGAGAGCAACTAGAACTCACAGAAAAATTTAATAAAAGAAGTTCAAGAGTTAATGGAGGTGATGCACCGAGAGCCGATATATGCTGATAGCATCTCTCAGTGCATTGTGATAAACATTACAGCACTTTTAACTCCAGCCATTAGCTGCCATTAAAAAGGACCAAAATAGAGTGCCGCTATCAGCATATGACATTGATTGTGACGGCTGCATGGTTAACTTTTGCTACACAGCCACCGCAATGAGTTAAAGTCGCACTAACAATATAACACCAATATAACTCCAGAGCAGGAGCGGTGCATCGCCCTGAATGTATTTAAAAGTTCTGCAGGCTTTTCATTGTACAATCAGAAGCCTCTTGAACAATGAACTATCCACAGTGCTGATTTTACGTTCTATGCTAAGAAAAAATGTTCGCCCTTCCCCATCCCAACCAGCATTGTGCAGTATTAAACCAGCAAGAAAATGTCCATTCATTTAGCCCCCAAAAAGGTAAAGAATTGTATTGACTACTATTAATCTTGCTATAATAAGGCAATGGTATAAAATAAATTAATATCAAGGTTCCAAATGAATTTAAGAGAATATTTTTATTTTACAGAAATTTTCAGACATTTTCCTTTTTTGTGATCACCAGGGTGTAATGCAAGAAAGAAACAACAGAAGAATCCAACAGAAAAGAAGTCTACACAATGGAAGAATGATAATTGTCCCTGTATATTATTAAACTGCCAAATTCTTTAGCTGGACTGACCCTTTAATTAACTTTAGGTCTGGTTCCTGGCCCTTTCACATTGTCAACATGTCAACATGTATATTTTGTCAGGATGTAACAGATTGATATCCTTGACACCTCTTCTGAACTAATTCTGTTCCTTGGACAAGAAGTTGACATTACAGTCTTCCTGTCCTTTTTCTTTAAGATGCAGGTACATGTTTGAATTCTGACCCGAGGAATTGACTTTTATGTGCTGGGCCATACTTTTATAAAGCTGCTGTTTTGTCTCCCCTATATAATAATCAGAGCACTTTTCACTGAACTGCATATATGATGTTGCTCTTCTTTGGTTTTGGTATTGGGTCTTTTTAATGCACCAGTTGTTTCCTTAGTTTGTTGATGGGTTTAAAGCAGACAGGGATACAATCAGGGTTATTCAATAAAAGTTCTTAAAATCTAAAAATTTTGCCCCAAACAATCAGATGTTAGTTTTCAAATGTTAAATAATATCTGATTGGCTGGGGGAAAATTAGCACCATTTTTAACGATAAGAACATTTATTGAATCTCCCTGATTGTCTCTTAAATATCCTTCTTAATTTCTCTGCTACATATGGCATGGCATGTGTTCTTTCTACTGTATTTCCCCCTTCACTGGTGTTTTTGGTGTTCTTTTCTTTTCTTCTTCCAGTTTTGACAAAGGCCCAGTCTGGATACCCACAAGTTTTGAGGGTTCCTCTAACATGTTTAGCCTTCACCTCTGTGCTTATAGGATTCTGATGACACTAACTGAAGTCATTCTGAATAGAGAAAGACAGTCGGATGACTAGCGAAATGTCTTCAAAAACTAAACTTCAAGTCCAGTTGATCTAACTGAATAACACAGATATTTTCCTCACCATTACAAAATGTTTATGAATTAAATCTATAATACAAACATACCTGAATGGATTAAGGGATTAATTAATTGATGGATTAATGAATGTCATTCATAACTAAAAGATAGCTGTATCGTGCACCTATCAAATCAGGAGACATAGCCACGGGATACACAGAGCAGGAAACCGTAATTAATCTAATATTACTATTATTAATCTTTTCTGTTAGATGGCTTTTGGCATAGAGTTTGAATGTTTCCCATACTGTGTTAAAGTTTGTGGTGTTTATGTTTCTGTTAAAAAAAATCATTCCAGACAAATCTGATTTCTCTGGTAGAAGCGTCAACCAGAATGGATTCAGG
The DNA here is from genome assembly GCA_019447015.1 of Hymenochirus boettgeri. Lineage (NCBI taxonomy): Eukaryota > Metazoa > Chordata > Amphibia > Anura > Pipidae > Hymenochirus > Hymenochirus boettgeri. The sequence goes on from CM033472.1 coordinate 107,927,855, forward strand.
CGCCAATTGGGGGATGAGGTTTGTGTGTTCCATTTTATGGTCGTCCAACTGGGGGAATGATCGGATAGTGTTCTTGGGAGGTATCCTGCGTCCACGACTCGTGGTAGTAATGAATCGCCAGTAAGGATCATATCTAGGTGGGACATTGCATTGCAGGAGTAGAAGAAGCATGAGTAGGCCCTTTGGGATGGGTATTTGAATCTCCAGGTGTCGGAAAGGAGTAATATTTTGTGGGTGAATACGGTCGATCTCCTGGTTTAGCTCCACATTTGGGTGGTCTGCCATAAATTGTAGGGCAAATTGAATTCTGGTCATAGTAAATGGTGGGGGAACTTAGGAGCATAGGATTAGAATCAGTTTAGAAAATCTTTCCATAAATATATACGTAAGTGCCTTCCCTATCCAGTCTCACCTCGGCTGGAGGATGGTCTGGTGCCGCCGCGGCCTGGTCTCTGCCATCTTTCTCCTGCCATCTGTACCTTTTCAGCTTCTCCGTAGCTTTTTTAAGAGGGCTTGTTGCTGGAGGGGGTGTTGGTAAAAGGTGTGGATCCCGGTGGGTATAAAATAGGTTGGCTTATGGCTGCAGAATTTTGTAGGAGATGGTATGGACGGAGCTCCTCTTTGGCACGTCTTACTCCATGACGCACCAGGCACGCCCCCACCCTAACATAACTGTGGTGAGAATATCTACTTTTTAGACCCACAGAACTTAACATCAAATGAAGAACTAGATTCAAGCCATTCAGGTTTTGGACTGTTTATTCCGAAGGCTTTTCCAAAGGACAACAAAGCCAACAGAGGAAACCTTCGGTGTTTATCACAGGCAGTTAGACTCCAAGCTGTCACCTTTTGAACCAGTTGGGAAAAAACTGTAAAATTCCTGCAAAAACTGTTTTTTTTTCTCTTTAATTAAAAAAAAACAAGTTAAAAAATAGGGTTAACATATGGCTTTAGCAAAAGAACTCAAAATAAATTTGAAATTATGGAAGCCTAACATGTTCATGGGCCATATAACATTTTATATATTTATTTTACTCTCTAGTTAAAAAGTGAACAAAGGCAACAAACAGTGGTTCTGGGCACCTTTAGTAAATATGGGAGGAATACTGGTCTGTATGCATCTATCAGCACATACTGCCCAGTTTACTGCTACAATGCTCACATTCTGTTGCAAACAGGGAGGTTAATTATTGGTTCCCCAGGCACTTTGTTTTTATTGTTTATTTAAGCAGGAGGGTCGATGGTGTCCATGCATAAGGATAGTGAGACTATTACTATGCTGTTTTGCTTTCTAAAATGAATATTATAGCTATGTGCAGAGTTTATAAAATCCTTTGGAATTTGAATGTAGGCAAGTATTCACAATTGTTATTGCATCCCATTGTGATTCTTGTTACTATTCCAACTATACCAATATGTATGTGATTTCTTTTCACAGAGTGGTGGGAAAGCTGATTTATCTTTTAAATGGCCTCAGAATACCTCAAGCAAATCTCATTCCTCAACTCCTTTCAAGCAAATTCCCAACATATGTGTTGAACAGTTAAAGAATGACATGACGGTAAATGATCATCCAAGATTAACCCTCACATATGCCAAGAGATTTTTAGATGTAAGCGATTGAAGTGATGCCATTTCTCCAAGAAGGGATAGCAGGGAATCATGAGATCAGTAGGTCTGTTTCAGATCACTGGTAGGACCCCATATTGAACAGTATTGGCTTTGCAAAGGCATATTCTCTTTGTCCTCAGAGTGCAGTAAATTCAGGAAAATCAGCAGCATGATTTGTTTATTATGCTGCTGTTAAGTGACAACTACTATGAAGAGTACTGGAAGGTTTTCCCAATCACAGGATAAGCATGGAGAAAATTGAGTTTATAATTCAATTGTGGCTTAGGTAACATTTACAAAAGGGTCTTGATATTTTCTTACCTCCAGGAATGAGGAAATAAAAAGAGAGTAAAATGGGCAGAGAAACAAAGTTTTAGAGGTCAGATACTAGTAGCAGTACAGTAATAAAAAAAGAATAACATAAACAGTGATTGTTGGGTATGTGATGTGTACCATATAAAGAGTAACACAATTCCACATGATTATTAAGTTAAACTAGCAGCATATGGGAATAAAAAGGGCACATATTCCCTTCCATTCTGATGTTTAAGCAAAAAAACTAAACAAGCAAGGTATAGAGAACAGTTATTGCTAAATACATTAAAAGAAATGTCCATAAAACTAGTGTTTACAGTCTATCAAGCTAATATTATCCATACTGCAACATTAGGCAAAATGTTATTTGTCCAAGTACTTTAACACATCTGATCCTTCTGCTGTCAGATTTCTCCCTAATGACTAGCAATGCCACTTTGACATTATATCAGACATCTTTCTCATTACACTCTCATTACAGCTTTGTTCCAAGTTTCTCTGGCACAGAAAATGTTTTCTCCATATGGCTATAAAGAAGGATCTTGCTAGATATATGTGTTTTATGTTTCAATGACAAATAATCAATAGGGGCTGAGTAGAACTATCTAAATCACAATGCAAAGTGGCACATTATTTTACTCCAAAAATGAATCAAGCTAAGGTGGGATCATCTAACCTCATTAGTTTGCATTTGAAATGTGTCATTATGACTAATTATACTCTCCTTTTGTCATTAATGACATGGCTGCAAACATTTTGGAGAATATTTCTGCAATAATTAATTGCTTGCTGCTCTGCTGAATCAGTTCATAAAACCAAAGAATATGACAACATTTTACAAAATGAAATGGCTAATATGGAAATAAATTCAAGGGTAAATTACTGTAGTGTTTATCACTTGTAAGTGGGGATTTCTTGCTATTTCCAGTAAAACAGGCAGTAAAATAGAAAGGTTAATTGTTTACACTCTTTATTTAAAAGTTAGTGCACAAAGCTTTCTTTCTCTCTACGAGAACCTTGATTGAATAATGCATCTCTTTATACTGATTGGCAAAGCATCTGGAGAGCACCTTAGGATAGAATCTGTTATTCAGGAAAGTAGATACGTCATGTGCACAAACAAAGCTACAATGTACAATAACAAATTGAAAATGTATTTACCCAGCTTCATCAATTGAAGGGGGTTGAGAAAAGGACATCCACCTCACTGTTAGATGTAAAAGAGGCTTACAAATTAGTAAGAAGTAGATAATGTGTTTTCCAGCTGCTGGAAGGGTAAAAATTGAGGTGGGAAGAGAAAATGCTCATAATTTTAATGCTTACCCATGAGATTCCCCAACAGCCAAGAGGAGTTTGCAGTTGGGGGTCAGTATTTATAAACAATTGCTATTGATAACTATCAGTTGCAATTCTTTATTTCAGTAAAAACAATTCAACTAGGAACAGTATTTTTTCTGACCACAGTGTTAATATTTCATGTCTATGAGCTTATAGTGGGTGGTATTGCAATACCAGTCAGTATCAGTCTTTTTGACCTCTGGGAAATTTTGCACAATTGAAAATGAACACTATTGCTATTGTTCATTTCTGATAGAGATCCTTTATAAAAACCGTCTTCCGGCTTAAACACTTTATAATGGGATACTGATGACACAGTGGGAGGTTCCCATTTCTTCAGTGATTTGGTAAAGTACATTTACAGTATGACTCTAACATTAGACATTGCTTTATTACACCATGCAATGAACCATTTGTCTATACAATATAAAATGCAAGAGTTACCTTAAAGCATGGGCAGCCCTTATAATGGTTAGGGGCAAGGCATCAAGAGCTGCAGCCCGCAAAGAGACTGCACTAATGTTCTAGTGTTTAATAGAGATGGCTGAACTTCATAACGTTTGGTCTGTTTTCGAACTTTTGAGTTCGAAAAGCCTAATAACAGACCCATTAAAGTCAATGGGGGGTAAATTTCGAATTAACTTTCCGAAATATTGCAGTGTAAACTTACCTTACAGGCCTTTGGGACCTGGGAGATGGTCTGGGAAATATGTCCGTGTGTGGGGAACAGCAAAAAAACATGGATGTAGCGCACACGCGCGCTTCTTCCGGTTTCCACTCAATACTTTGTAATCCTCAAACAATTTTCCGAACGTTCGTTAAAACTCGAATGGCCACTTCCGAAAATCCCAGAATAGCCGGAGATTCCCTAAATCGGCCATTTGCGGATTGCCAAACAGCTGACAATCCAGCCAGATGTTCAGGGGTCCTGTAGACCCCCTCCCAGGCAATTGTGGGGGGTCCTGCATCCCAAAACCAGGACCCCCCTGGTTCTATTCAGGTATAGGAGTCTTCTTGTCGGCAACACGACATCGCCAGTTTTGCCGACCTCTTGATCCGATGTCTTCTTACTTCTGCCATCAGCTGCGATGACTTCTGGTCTCTGCGGAAGTTTGCAGCTCTTTATATAGGTTTGCAGAAGTACCAAATCCAATTGTGTTGTACAATGGTGCTCAAGGGACAGATAGTTGACATAATAGGAGAAAAAAGAAAAAGACAGGATAATGGGGTAGTAACTCCCCAATTCCCAAGGCCCTAAATATGGCACAACCACTTAATAGTAATTAGTACAAAAAGCAGTTTATTGGTCACACAAATGGCGTCAAAAACAACATCTGCATATACCTCATATACAGTATAACATATCTAAAAAAGTCCTAAAATACAGTCACCAACCCAACAGGGCGTCCCCGGTATATACAAACAAGGGCTCCAAATCACCAACACACTGGATTCCTTCCACAAAGCCGATACGCAAACAGATATGCCTGGGACTTTATGTGAGAAGGCAAGTCCGGCTAAAAAGTCATATCTTCAGGGACGGCCACACTCTTTACCCAGCCTCCTGACGGATAAGGAAAAGTGTCTCAAACTAGCGGTCCTCTGGAAGGAAAGCGATGGACATCCAGTGTAACGGGAGGCATGCTTAGACTGACAAGTGTTTCACCTTCTAGCAGACATAAAGTCTCAGGCATATCTGTTTGCATATGGATTTTTGCGTATCGACCATTAAACTGCTTTTTGTACTTATTTTTATCAAGTGGTTGTGCGATATTGAGGGTCTTGGAAATTGGGGAGTTACTACCCCATAATCCTGCCATTTTCTTTTTTCTCCTATTATATTAACTTCAGGGTTTAGGCATTACTCAAAGCCTTGACCCTAAAAGCCAGACTCAATGATGTCTCCTATGCTGCTGTAGGGCATGCAAATTACACTTACAGCAGCAGAGGAGATGTCTTTCAGGCTGGGAGGGATCAGGATGTGTAAGTAAAGTATAACAAATGTGTTTAGGGGGCCTTAAGCAGTACTGTATGTAAAATCTGAGGATGGACATGTCCTTTAACAAACACTTTAAAAATTCAGTACAACTGTATATATGTTTCCAAGACAAAAAAAAAAGTTTTTCCCCCTCATTTCACCAATCTGCCCATCCACTGCTGATCCATAAAGTATTGACTTCCTGTATACATTACTCCTTAATTTTGTCCATCATGGTCTTGCCCCTGATCCCCCCCCCCCATAATCTGGGGTGATTCAGTTGTTAAGTAGTGATCTGAACATGTTTGACCCATCCAAGAGCCAATGAGGTAAAAATGAATGATCTGGTGGCCAAACACGACTGTACAATATTTTTTCCTGTTGGGCCAGTTGGATCTTACGTCAGTAAGAAGTGAACATCCTGGGAAAGATCAGCTCACTTTGCACAAGATATGAAATAATATTTTTTTCAAAATGAAGAGAATTTGTAGAATAACTAGGTATGTGTAATATAAACATAAATATACGCTGTGTGATTTGATTTCAATCACACAGCATATTTGGTTGTGTATTAAATGGTGGTTTTTTTAGAAGTTAGGAATATTTGAAGATTACAATTTTCATTCACACAGCTTGTCAAATTTAGAAGTGCATGGATATTTTATCCAGCATTTGAAGGTGATGAAACATTTGACCAATTTAGCTACAGTCAGTAAGGAGTCATCAATACTTTTTTCCCTTTCATAATCTGGTAAAATATTTACTTGGAAATCTAAGCAAAACTAAAATTGAACTGGTAGTGCAATAAATTCAATATTATTTTATGTATTATAACCTTTTTTCTACCAGACTATGAAGTATTTGTTCAAATCAATTACTATAATTTTACCCAAGGGTGCACAGGGTGGTAATCTCATAGTACTAGGACATTTAAAAATGGGCCTTATCTTTATAAGTTCTATACATTTCTAAGTAAATTTCAATTTCATGAACTCAGGGGTGTAACTAGAAATCAGTGTGACCCCCAACAAAACTTTAATGGGGCCCCCACACCTTTATCTACAGTGGTAACCTGGGAGACCATATCAGTAGTGGGAAGTGTAAAAAGTTAGGACCCCCCTGGTCTCCTCTATGGTTTGTAAACTGTGCTTAGAAATCCTAAAGAAGAGGCATTTACATTTCACAGTTTGGTATTTAATAATTTATTTGTGGCAATGACACACAAGAAGAAAGCATTTCGTAGTTGCCTTCATTGATTTGCATTATCCCTATCTAGGCAACACTATAACTTGTCACATGTAAATAACCACATTACCCATGAGAGAGGCATTGCTTTTATATGATATAATTAATTAAAACGCTCTTCGGAATGTGTGAAAGTGCACTTAATGTGCATAGGTGAATATAAAACTGTTAAGAACAGTAAATTGTGTCTAACAATAGAATATACTCTTTGCTAATGCAGGTGTGGATTATGTGTGATTGCTGTAATATATTCAAAAAAATACGTATAGTCTTTTTTTAAAGAATAAATATGATCAAAGTAGTTTGATGCAAGATCTAATCAGTTTCTTACTGTACAGTAAAAACTTAAGTTTTATGTTAAATCAGGGATTTAAAGTAAATGTGGTCTACTCAGACATTATCAAAGCTTTGAATATAGAAATGTTCTTGATGAAGTGACTGTGAATTGTCACAAAATGCAAAGAGCATTGCTCCTCCCCTCTCCCCATGGTGTCTAAATGAGGACTGTCTTTATTCCTTGTACCAGATGGTGATTTTATCCTGACAAATAAAAGTTAAGTTTAATGAAGATTCACACTGTGTGCAGCCTGTTCCTACTTTGATATATTTTTTTGCATCAGACTGCAAAATAAATTTAAAATTTTAAAAAACGGTACATTTTGACAGCACAAATTTTAAACAAATTCTTGGTTCAGTTAAAAAATGTGGCTAAGTAGAAAACTTAAACTAGAACTTTTCCCAGTATAAGATCAAGCTTGGTAATGTTACTAGATAGCATAGCAGGGGGAGTCTTTATAGGTCAATATAATCGGTGTTAGGCTGGGTACATACCAGCCAATATTGTCGGACGAACGACCGATTCATGGCACTTTCGGATGATCGGACGAAAATATCGGCTGGTGTGGGGCGGGCGCCCGCGACCGACATCGATTGTTCATTCGTCCAGATTGGACAAATGAACGATCAGGCATGTTGGAAAATTCCGATTGATTGTGCGGTTCCCTATGGTACCGCACAATCGATCGCTCGCAAATTCGGCCGCGCCCAAATTTGCCGCGACCGAAGGACATTTGTCCCGGTCGAGCTCTCGCTCCCAGCCTTAAACACTCAGAATGTATTTCTGCACAGTAATTGAGTCTAACAACACCCTAGTGGAATTTTCAGCAAACACATTTAAAACCTCCTGGACATGTATTTGCTATTTGGTTATTGGGAAACACACCCTGAAGAATTTCAAACAATAGTAATGCATTGACACCTAGTAAATTAAAGGTATCCCCTTAACTAAACTTTGCATAAAATTGCCCCAAACCTGCTTTCCGTTACACTTATCTTTTCCAAAGATGCTTTTAAACTTACTTACAGAACTCTGCAGCTTCTAGGTATCAAAGCCAAAGCAGTAATGCTAAAGTCACAGCCAATGACTGAAGCTGGATCCTCTGCTGCTGCATATGCATGTAAAAAGCACATGGCAGCAGCAGAGGAGGGCTATATCTGCCAGTAACAGATCACAATCTGTATGAACGATTAGAGGCATTTTTGAAAAAATATGTATTGTATGTATTTTTTTTCCTTATATATAGCTACATATTCTGCAGCACTTAAAGGTGGCCATACATATGTTCGATATTACTTATCCAACCGAGCGTTCTTGTGACGCTCGTGCGATCCTGGCGGAACCGTCTCTCCCGATCTTATATGCGACCAACATGCGATCCCATTCATTTTGCGATCGCATGTCAGTCGCATATAAGATCGAGAGAGTCGGTTCCGGCAGCATCCCACGAACGTCGCGTGAGCGCTCGGTCGGGTAAGTAATATCGAACATATGTATGGCCACCTTTACAATTATTTACTCAATTCACATCAGGCCCTGCCCCCAAGAGCTTACTATCTAATCAATTTTATGAACACGTACAGCCTATCAGTATGTCTTTATGATTGTGGGGTGCCCGGAGCAAACCAACGCATATAAATAAAAAAAATATGTATATATAAAATATAAGGAAATGTAACTTCAGCTACATACAGTTTTTTTTTTAAGAGGGTGGAGATGCACTTTTCCAGGCAAGAAAAATAACCTATTTCCAGACAAGAATATTCTGCAAAAATGCATTTTTAGACAAATTTCCTTATTAGAAAAATGGTGGTCCCCAACTGTGCAACTTCCAACAGCTTCAGATGGATATATCTTTACTGGGAAACATCTCCTGCAAATTCAGGTTAATACAAACATCAATATATGAAAATACATTATTTCTGGCATTTGTGCTTAATGATGATTTTCTTCCATTTTATGCTAGTAAAAAAACAGAGCAAACTCTTATTTTAGGATTAAATATTAAATAAAATGTAGGGGGAATGCAATAGAGCTTTTCACATTGGTAAACAATTTTCTTGCAATATTTATTTTTAATCCCACTCTGAAGCAAACAAGCAATGTGCCTTTTCAGCATGGAGCTTTTTACAAACAAGTATGCCTTTCAAAACAGTAAACTGTACATACAAATAAAAACTATACAAGTAGACAATATTTACATTACTTTCCTTTTGCACAGTTAATGTTTTGGGGAAATTATGGTTAAAAAAATACTTAACCTGTGTTGTTTTGTTATATTAACTAAAATCTATTTATATGTTTATTGTTAATCCTAAACAATAAAAAGGCTTTTTTATACTGAGGAGAGACAGAAATAACTATTGCATTCATTATATTTAGTAGCTTCTTGAAATACAAATGCTTTTTGAGAAAATTAATCCCTTCTTGAATCTTGATACCCAGACAGAGTTGTGTCATAGCTATGGTAGGGGATAAAGGTGGTTGGCTGAGTTACATTTATGATTGACCGGTACATATGATTTTGAATGGTATATATAAACCTTAATATTTTGCAGATTGAATTTAGCGTTAGCTTTCTGTTCGTGCTGAGAAACAACAAGATGTAAATAGCATTCAGGCTGCAATTTGAAATTGAATTGCATAAAACTAAAGCAGTGTTTTTGTACCACTCACTATCAAAATTCAGAAAATAGTCCCAAGAATGAAGGTTGGTAGTGATCTCTTGACATTTAAAATGGCCACCTTTCTTTAACTGTTTCCTATAAAATGTCATCCCCCTTTTTGCTGATCATATGTTGCTCCATGTGCAAACAGTGAAGGAAATATAGAAATATATATTCATGCCCTCAAGGGCATTTTTCTTTGTTGTCTCTTTTGTCATGACCAGATACATTTTTAGTACCATGAACATGTGATTTAAAATAAAGGCACCGGGCAATCACTAGTAAGAACAATCTAACTGTATTTATAAGTATTCTAATTTTAAAACACTGTTCTCTAAAATGCATACTTTATAGGAGTATGCTTTGGAACTTACAGTGTATGTATATGTATATTTTATCAACTCACAGTACATCTATGCAATAATTAGAATTCACTTAAACAGTTATATTTTCTCATTAAGAGAGACAAAGAAATACAAATTGATCCAAAGAAAAAAATATTTTATGACACTCAGTTATACTTATTTTTCTAAACTAAACATTAGTAAAATTACTTGACAATATATGCTACCATGCTACCCCAACATTTCAAAACTATAAAATCTTGAGGATTTTTAAAAGATCTACAATAAGAAAATCTGGTGTATGTAGGTAAATGAAATCGCCCATAATCAAAGCCTTTCAGTAGATACAGTATATTAATGCTAATAGCTTCTTGCAAATTTTACACAGAAATCTTAATATTTTATATTACATAAAGCATAGAAACAGCATGTCTTTCTATTTAAACTGACACAACACTCCTATTAGATTGTATTACTATATTTCCTCTATATTTCAACAATTTCTCACTGCTATACAGATGTTCACACCTGACCACTACATTGTGTTTTCAGAGCAATTTTGGAGACTGAAGGATTTACAATGATAGCAACTCTCTGTGATGTAGCCAAGCATACTAAATTATGGAATACATTACTGGAAATAAAAAATGTGGGTAAACAGATGCACATTCTAAAAGAAATACTATTGCGGGACAATATAACCTATGTATATCTGATACAGTGTTTTCCTTTGGAACTGCATACTGTATATGCTTTTTATATACAGTTATTTTGTGATATTAATGTATGTTCGTGGGGTAGAGGATGCATTTTTTTAAAGAGTATTTTTAGGGGTGGCCAGCCTATTATCAATTATGTGTTAATTATTGCTTAATGTGTAAAATAACTGGTGCAATATTCTCTGAATATAATTATTATTTACGGAGAGTGGTTTCTCCTGAGGGGAATTTTTTCCGCTGACTTGTTTTCTTAGCACTTTATTGCTGGGTTGGGATCTGGGCTATATTCCCCGATTATTATTATTTTTAAGGCCACTACTTTCTCTATAGCTCTTACAGAAATGCACATTAATCAATTGTACAACCACAGAACACAAAACTATGTATCAATGTATTTATTTTTTTTGTCCACAGAAAAAATGTAAAATATAAACCTTATGTAATAAAGTGCCCATTTACATTATAATATAATAATAATAATAAATCATCTTGGAGTTCTCTGCACTGTATAAAAGTGCTCGGCCGGTGGTCCCTTGCTTTTATATGGCCAGGGAACTCCGTGTGACACAGGATAAATTGTGCAAAGCCTAACAAGATTTTTTTCCAATCACACCATGTGTGATTCCTTCCCTAAAAGATAGAATTTCTGAACTTCACATCACACAGAGGACCTGTCAGTATGCCTTAATGTGTGAGGGTGGAATGGTATGATATTATGCAGGCTTTAAAGCATCTACATTACTTCATTTAATTAGTGAATACTAATCCTAAATGTACGGGTCTGCCATGGGGACAAGATTTACATCCTCATACAGTATGTAAAACTGTTATTGGTTGGTGAGAGCATACCCACATCTTTCAGAATAGAAACACCTGGAGGCATTATACAGAAGTATATTATACACTGACTAGACATTAAGCCTGCTACAATAATGGGCGCTAGAAGCACAGAGTGCCCCCTAAGTGTCCCAAGGCCATAGTCCTCCTCAATGTCCCAAGGCCAGAGTACCCTCTTAGTGTCCCAAGGCCAGAGTACCCTCTTAGTGTCCCAAGTCCAGAGGCCCCCCTCTGTCCCAAATCCAGCCACCCCCTCTGTCCCAAATCCAGGGCTACCCCTCTGTACCAAATCCAAGCCCCCCCCTCTGTACCAAATCCAGGGACTCCCCCTCTGTCCCAAATCCAGGGGGCCCCCTCAGTCCCAAATCCAAGGGCTGCCCATCTGTCCTGAATACAGGGCCCCCCCTCTGTCCTATAATCCAGGGGCCCCTCTGTCCCAAGCAACCTTGCCTGCAATCTGTTTAATTGCTGTTCTCCCTCTGTGTGTTTCCTGTGTTTCTCCCTCTAGTGGTGAGTCAATAGGAACTGCAGACACTCTCCCTCTAGTGATGAGTCGATAGGAAATGCAGAGACTCTCCCTCTAGTGGTGAGTCTATAGGAACTGCAGTGAGACACACACACGGACACAGGGACACACTTAGGGTTTTATTGGTGAGTCAATAGGAACTGCAGAGACTCTCCCTCCAGTGGTGAGTCAAAGTGCTCTTTGTCCCTAGGCCATAGTGAGTTAATAGGAACTGCAGAGACACTTCCTCCAGTGGTGAGTCAATAGGAACTGCAGAGACTCTCCCTCTACTGGTGAGTCAATAGGAACTGCAGTGACACACACGGACACAGGAACGGACACAGGGACACACTTAGGGTTTTATTATATAGGATATGGCACTAAAATCCAATAACCATATAATTATTATGGATTTATATAGAGGAAAGTGTTACTTGAAATATCCTTGCTATTGTGACACATAGAGTGTTGTATTAAGCACTTTGTCCCAAGGCCATAGTCCTCCTCCATCCCAAGGCCAGAGTACCCTCTTAGTGTCCAAGGCCAGAGTACCCTCTTAGTGTCCCAGTCCAGAGGCCCCCCTGTCCCAAATCCAGCCCCCCTGTCCCAAATCCAGGGCTCCCCCTCTGTACAAATCCAAGCCTCCTCTTACCAAATCCAGGACCCCCTCTGTCCCAAATCCAGGGGGCCCCTCAGTCCCAAATCCAGGGCCCCCATCTGTCCAATACAGGGCCCCCCTCTGTCCTATAACCTGGGGACCTCTGTCCCAAATCCAGGGGCCCCTGTCCCAAGAAACATTACCTGCAGTCTGTTTAATTGCTGTTCTCCCTCTTGTTTTCCTGTGTTTCTCCCTCTAGTGGTGAGTCAATAGGAACTGCAAGCTCTCCCTCCAGTGGTGAGTCAATAGGAACTGCAGAGACTCTCCCTCTACTGGTGAGTCCATAGGAACTGCTGTGACACAACACACAGACACAGGAACGGACACAGGGACACACTTAGGGTTTTATTAATAGGATATGGCACTAAAATCCAATATCTATAATTATTATGGATTTTATAGAGGAAAGTGTTACTTGAAATATCCTTCTATTGTGACACATAGAGTGTTTGTATTAAGCACTTTGTCCCTATAGACAGTTTGTCTGATCACTATTACATATAGTATGAGGATGTGTTTCAGATCCAGGCTATGGCCTTATGGGATAGACTGACCTAGAGTGGATATACTGTGCTGTGAATAACATCAAATAGGCTTACGATAAAGCTGTGCAGCTTGAGAGAAAAGTGCTTCTTAGTGAAGAAAATTATAATATATATCCATATATATGCCCCAAGAAACCTTACCTGCAGTCTGTTTAATCGCTGTTTCTCCTCCTTGTTTTCCTGTGTTTCTCCCTCTGGTGGTGAGTCAATAGGAACTGCAGAGACTCTCCCTCCAGTGGTGAGTCAATAAGAACTGCAGAGACCTCTCCTGTAGTGGTGAGTCTATAGGAACTGCAGTGACACACACACGGACACAGGGACACACTTAGGGTTTTATTATATAGGATATGGCACTAAAATCCAATAATCATTTGATTATTATGGATATATAGAGGACAGTGTTACTTGAAATATCCTTGCTATTGTGACACATAGAGTGTTGTATTAAGCACTTTGTCCCTAGGCCATAGTCCTTCTCCATGTCCCAAGGCCAGAGTACCCTCTTAGTGTCCCAAGTCCAGAGGCCACCCTCTGTCCCAAATCCAGCCCCCCCTGTCCCAAATCCAGGGCTCCCCCTCGTAACAAATCCAAGTCCCCCCTCTACCAAATCCAGGGACCCCCCTCTGTCCCAAATCCAGGGGGCCCCCTCAGTCCCAAATCCAAGGGCCCCCCATCTGTCCCAAATACAGGGCCCCCCTCTGTCCATAATCTAGGGGCCCCTCTGTCCCAAATCCAGGGGCCCCTGTCCCAAGAAACCTTACCTGCAGTCTGTTTAATTGCTGTTCTCCCTCCTTGTGTTTCCTGTGTTTCTCCCTCTAGTGGTGAGTCAATAGGAACTGCAGAGGCTCTCCCTCCAGTGGTGAGTCAATAGGAACTGCAGAGACTCTCCCTCTACTGGTGAGTCCATAGGAACTGCTGTGACAAACACAACACGACACAGGAACGACACAGGGACACACTTAGGGTTTTATTATATAGGATATGGCACTAAAATCCAATAATCATATAATTATTATGGATTTATATAGAGGAAAGTGTTACTTGAAATATCCTTGCTATTGTGACACATAGAGTGTTGTATTAAGCACTTTGTCCCTATAGACAGTTTGTCTGATCACTATATACATATAGTATGAGGATGTGTTTCAGATCCAGGCTATGGCCTTATGGGATAGACTGACCTAGAGTGGATATACTGTGCTGTGAATAACATCAAATAGGCTTACGATAAAGCTGTGCAGCTTGAGAGAAAAGTGCTTCTTAGTGAAGAAAATTATAATATATATCCATATATATGCCCCAAGAAACCTTACCTGCAGTCTGTTTAATCGCTGTTCTCCCTCCTTGTGTTTCCTGTGTTTCTCCCTCTGGTGGTGAGTCAATAGGAACTGCAGAGACTCTCCCTCCAGTGGTGAGTCAATAAGAACTGCAGAGACTCTCCCTGTAGTGGTGAGTCTATAGGAACTGCAGTGACACACACACGGACACAGGGACACACTTAGGGTTTTATTATATAGGATATGGCACTAAAATCCAATAATCATTTGATTATTATGGATTTATATAGAGGACAGTGTTACTTGAAATATCCTTGCTATTGTGACACATAGAGTGTTGTATTAAGCACTTTGTCCCTAGGCCATAGTCCTTCTCCATGTCCCAAGGCCAGAGTACCCTCTTAGTGTCCCAAGTCCAGAGGCCACCCTCTGTCCCAAATCCAGCCCCCCCTGTCCCAAATCCAGGGCTCCCCCTCTGTAACAAATCCAAGTCCCCCCTCTACCAAATCCAGGGACCCCCCTCTGTCCCAAATCCAGGGGGCCCCCTCAGTCCCAAATCCAAGGGCCCCCCATCTGTCCCAAATACAGGGCCCCCCTCTGTCCTATAATCTAGGGGCCCCTCTGTCCCAAATCCAGGGGCCCCTGTCCCAAGAAACATTACCTGCAGTCTGTTTAATTGCTGTTCTCCCTCATTGTGTTTCCTGTGTTTCTCCCTCTAGTGGTGAGTCAATAGGAACTGCAGAGACTCTCCCTCCAGTGGTGAGTCAATAGGAACTGCAGAGACTCTCCCTCTACTGGTGAGTCCATAGGAACTGCAGTGACACACACACACAGACACAGGAACGGACACAGGGACACACTTAGGGTTTTATTATATAGGTTATGGCACTAAAATCCAATAATCATATAATTATTATGGATTTATATAGAGGAAAGTGTTACTTGAAATATCCTTGCTATTGTGACACATAGAGTGTTGTATTAAGCACTTTGTCCCTAGACCATAGTCCTCCTCCATGTCCCAAGGCCAGAGTACCCTCTTAGTGTCCCAAGGCCAGAGTACCCTCTTAGTGTCCCAAGGCCAGAGGCCCCCCTCTGTCCCAAATCCAGCCCCCCCTGTCCCAAATCTAGGGCTCCCCCTCTGTAACAAATCCAAGCCCCCCCTGTACCAAATCCAGGGACCCCCTCTGTCCCAAATCCAGAGGGCCCCCTCAGTCCCAAATCCAAGGGCCCCCGATCTGTCCCAAATACAAGGCCCCCCTCTGTCCTATAATCCAGGGGCCCCTCTGTCTCAAATAATCATATGATTATTATGGATTTATATAGAGGAAAGTGTTACTTGAAATATCCTTGCTATTGTGACACATGTGTTGTATTAAGCACTTTGTCCCTATAGACAGTTTGTCTGATCACTGTATACATATAGTATGAGGATGTGTTTCAGATCCAGGCTATGGCCTTATGGGATAGACTGACCTAGAGTGGATATACTGTGCTGTGAATAACATCAAATAGGCTTACGATAAAGCTGTGCAGCTTGAGAGAAAAGTGCTTCTTAGTGAAGAAAATTATAATATATATCCATATATTTTTTAAACAGAATGATTGTTCAATGTGCCCATACATGTTCTGATGTTATTGGCTCTCTCTACTGTAGCATGGGTGAAAGACACTAATAGTAATGTAGAACAAATGTGGATTTCTCAGTAAAACATAATGTTAGGCTGAGTAAACACAAACAAGTATTCTGTCCTGAGTGTTCACCCTTATTGATTAGACAGGATGAAGCATTGTCGGTCACATCAATTGGTCCACACTAGAGATGTCCGAACTTTGCAAAATCCGGTCCGCTCAAGGATCCGCGAATTTTCGAAAAAATCCGAAAATTCGAAAATCCGCGAGCGGACCCGTTAAAATTAAAAATACCCTTGAAATAACGAGATTTTTCGTATTTTCGAAAATTTTCGAAATTACGAGTTTTCACGTATTTTCGGGAATTTTCGAAATTACGAGTTTTCATGTATTTTGG
This sequence comes from Hymenochirus boettgeri, assembly GCA_019447015.1. Taxonomy (NCBI): domain Eukaryota; kingdom Metazoa; phylum Chordata; class Amphibia; order Anura; family Pipidae; genus Hymenochirus; species Hymenochirus boettgeri. The sequence continues at coordinate 107,944,259 of CM033472.1, forward strand.
AAAATATGTATTTCGAAAATACAAGTAATCCTCGTAATTTCGAATATTTTCGAAAATACGTATGTTAGGAATTAAGAGAAACCCTTGTATTTTCGAAATTTTTCGAAAATACATGTTTTCCCGTATTTTCCGGAAATTTTCGAAAATACGTGAAAACTCGTAATTTCGAAAATTTTCGAAAATACGAAAAATCCGCGAATCGGAAGTTCGGAAGGCGGAAAATCCAGAAAAATCCGCCGTTCGCGAACGGGATAAATCCGCGGCGGATCCGGGTTCGGATCCGCGAACCGGCCATCCCTAGTCCACACATACTGCAGTGATTTCCCCCTCACTCGATCCATTCAAATGGTTGCCCAATATTGCTCACCACCACTGCTGAAATCACCTTAGATTTTTCCACCCAGACCGACCACTATATGCAAATATTTTTTGATTGGCCTGAAAAATCTGTTTGCGTTGTCAAGGTAAAATAATATACATTCAAATAGATGTCAGTCACTAGGCCCAAATATCACATACATCACAGCTGTGAGAGAACAGAACACAGGACACTGGAGTCTCTTGAGATAGAACTGTTCTGCTTTATTGTTACAATTGTTAGATTATTTATACCATTTTATAGTCATATTATTAATTAGTTACATATTTAGTCAGGTCATTACATTTATCCAATCAATAGTTAGAATTATTTCCAGATCACTGAGAGTTAAAACCTTGTTTCCCTTATCATCAAGAAATATTGGACTTTGGTGGACCCTTGTTTGTGTGCTTCATTATCTTATTTTAATCACTCCTTATTTACCGTTATCCCTTCTGACATAGATCTTATCATTCTGTTATCATTTTCAGATGTCACGTAGCTGTATTCTAAAAGTCAAATTGACCTGTTGCTTACTTATTAGCTTACCATTGCAATTCTCATAGAATGTGAATTAGAAACATATACATATATTATTGTATAATTTGAAATTGACTATAGATTAAAATATTGAATAAAACCCACCTTAATCCAGTTCGAATGAGATGCCTGTAACTGCTGTGGTAAATACGTTCTGTAGTTGGCTCTCTTCCAAATAGTATTTCATATGGAGACAGTTTTTGTGGCCCCCTAGGGGTGGTGCGTATGGAATCAAAACACTATTGGTAAACACTCCACCCAATTTTTACCCATGTCATCAGTTAATTTGGCCAGTTTGTTCTTTACACACCATTCAATCTCTCTACTTTACCACTGCTTTGAGGATGATGGGGTATGAAATGCTTGGGTCACACCTAGCGTATTTAAAATTTCTCTTAATACCTCCCCTGTGAAGTGCGTACCACAATCTGATTCTATCACTTCAGGAATTGAGTATCGACATACCACTCACTTAATAATTTCTTACTGTCGCTTTTGCTGTGGCTTTGGAAACAGGCCAAGCTTCTGGCCATCCTGAAAACATGTCACACACTACCAAAACATATTCAAATGTTTGGACCTTAGGAAGTTGAATATAGTCAATTTGCAATCTTTGAAGGGATACTCTGACTTTGGAGAATGTCTAGTTTGGACCTTCACTACCTACCAGGATTATGACTGTAACAGATTAAACAAGAAGAAACAAACTTCACACAAAACTGGAAAACCTGGGCATCCAATTTCTCTGAACTATAGCAGCCATAGCATTCTTACCTGCATGTGTGGCCCTGAGTCAGCTGAGCCATCATGGGATAGAGCACTTTAGGTAAGCAGTAACTAGGCCATTTCTCCATATATTATCATCCTCCAATTTTGCACCGAGGTCTACCCATTGGCCTTCTCTTGAGCCGGGGCCTGCTCCTGTATTTTAGCAAGGACTTGCATGTCCACTGACCCCTGCTGGCTCATTGCATGGCGCCTTGGCCAGCATTATTGGGAGGAGAGCGCTTCTCTTGCCATTTCGTCTGCCAAAGCCTTACTTGTGCCTCAGGACTCTTATCCTTAGTATGGGCCTGTACCTTAAGAATGGCTACTTCAGCAGGAAGTTGTATAGCAGTAAAAGTTCATTCACTAGCTTAGCATTTCTAATTGGCTTACCCATTGACGTCATAAAATTTCTGGCTTTCCAAATGGGCAGGTAGTCATGTGCTATGCCAAATGCATACCTACTGTCTGTCCAAATATTGCACGTTTCCCCTCTGCCAAAGCACAAGCCGCAATCAAAGCTTTTAATTCTGCTTCCTGAGCCGACATCTGTGGGGAAAGACCTTCTTGCACTAACACATTAGTATTAGTTACAACAGCAAAACCAGTATGATATTTTCCATCGTCTGAACAATACCTTGAACCATCCACAAACATTTCTAAATCTGGATTCTGTGTGGTGTTTCAACTACGTTTCAAAGCCCTTTGTCTCCATTTGTATCATATCAAAACAATTATGGTTATCTTTCAGTTCCTGAGACATATCAACCCTTGGCAAAAGTGTTGCTGGATTCAAATATTACATCTTTTGATAGTCAAATTTGTGGGTGTGAGTAACACCCCTCATATTTAGTCAGTCTGGCTGATGATAAGTGCTTAGTTTGTACCTTATGTAAAATTTCGGTTACACTGTGTGGTCAAGCAGCACTAGATCATGTCCTAATACAATATCTGCCACCTTATCCAAGAGCAAGGCACATGCTGCTACTGCTCTTACACAGGGGGTGAACCCTAATGACACTGTCTAACTGACATGAGATAGTACCCAATAGGTCGTGATTTTCCCCCAGTTGCTGATACAAAAACCTGTAGCAATCCATTTTTCATGACAAACAATTGGAATGGCATTTTGTAGTTTGGTAAAGCCAATGCCGGTGCTGACAACATGGCCCCTTTAACACTTTAAAGGATTGCTCATGTATGGATTCCACTTTAAAGGCATCTTGGTTGTTAGCTCATACAAAGGAGCCATCAATTCTGATGCTTAGGTATCCATTCTCGGCAGTAACTGACCAGACCTAAAAATGCTCTCATTTGTCTCTCATTCGTAGGCATTTGGTAATTCTGTATAGTTTCTATTCTGGCCTTAGTGAGATGTTTTTGCCCTTTTGAATACAGTGTCCCAGAAATATCACTTTTTCCTTACAGTATTGTAATTTCTCCTTACTGGCTTTGTTACCGGTCTCAGCCAGATAACAAAAAGACTCACTGTTTCTCTTTTACATGTTTCTTTTTCCACACAACACACAATCAGGTCATCCACGTATTGGAGTAGAACTGTACTCTCATCTTCAGGTCTCCATCCTTCAAGGAGTTCATGTAGAACCTGATTGTAATTGTTGGAGAATTTGCAGCACCTTGTGCTAGTCGTGTCCAACACCTCTGTACACCTTCAAATGTAAATGCAAAATATTTGAACTGTCTGGATCAAAGGTATAGAATAAAAGCATTAGCCAAATCCACCACTGAAACCATTGTCATTTGGGGGTACCTGATTCAATAGAGTATGAGGGTTTGGTCAATAGGAGCTTCATTTTCAATGATCTTATTATAGCCCTCAAATCATGTACCATCCTTTACACAGGCTTTTTTCCTTTGTCAACCTTTTTTTGGATTGGAAATAGGGGACAGTAGCTGGCGATCTTATTTTTACTAATACCCCAATCTTTTCATACTCTTCAATCTGTTCTTTAATCCCTTGTATCTGTTGTGCACTCAAAGGATATTGAGGTAACCTTGGTATTACCTTTCCTGGTTTAACCTTAATTCCACGGAGAAGTTTTTACAGTACCCACATCGTACTGCTTTTTGCCCACAGTATATCAGAATCTCTTCAAATTCCTTTGGCCATGTGCCATCGGTTAATATCTGATCCGTTTTCAATACCATAACAGCCGCTACTGCATTGAGAGCCGTATCAGACAATGGGCTTGTAACTTTCACTCCTTCCTCTGTAAACTCGATACATGCTTGTATCTTTGATAAAATGTCAGCACCTATAAATTTGTTGGCACAGTGTCAGATACTAAAACAGATGTTATTAATTCCAATTGATTTCCCACTCTGATTGTAAGAGGTTTTGTTTTCTTTAATTTAACTTTTGTACCATTCAGACCTATACCTAGAACTTCTGTATCATTTATCAATTCTTAATGATTCTTTTGATCGTAATACACTTTTGGCCGCCCCTGTATCCACAAGACACTCAACATTAGCCAATGAGCTTCTTGTAACCATAATTTACACAGCCTCAGCTCCTTTCGAAAAAGTGCTGGGTTGAACATTGTGAATGGATACAGGTTGACCTAATCCCATTGTGGATTTACAGTTTGTGTTGCCACTGCAGTGACTAAAGGCTGAGTAATGGACACAATCGTGCAACATGTCCCCTTTGATTGCATCTATACACAACATTTGGAATAATCTCTTTGAACTCTCCTAAATTGTCTAGGCTGGAATGGTTTTCTCTGAAATTTTTACCTTGTGTCGGTTGCTCCTGATTAAGATCCTTCTCTTAACATTTTCCTGGGCAACCATTACCTTTTGCATTGGAATAATATCCCTTGGAAAATTAAACCTATTGTCAATATGCTCACAGATTAACAATAAATCCTTTTCTGGCAAAGCCTGAGCTTCTGGTCTACTAGTGATTAGAGGGTTATAATATTCTGTCCGGAGTCCCTTAAGGAACGCCCTCATAAATTGGTCTCGATCTTTTCCTTCCTCCGGATCACATTCTGCCTGGATATAAGCCTCTTTCAACCTGTAATAGAAAGTGGTAGACTCCTCCCCTTTTCCTGATGTAAACCAGTTAACGTCGCCCATGTATTTTTACTCTTTCCAGGTAACCATATTATTCTAGCTTAATTAACATTTCACCACTTTCCTGTGTTTTCCTGTCCTCTTTGGAGAGTTTAGACTAATTTCTGGTTTGACTTTATTCAATATTTCCTTTCCTTTACCCAAATCCTTTAGACAGTAAATTTGCTAAATCCTCATATGTAGCGTTATACATACCTTGAATGATTCGATCCATAATAAATTTAACTGGATCCCTTTGAGGAAGAGCTACACTTAATTATGCTAATTGTTCCGCTGAGACCAAGGTTGATGCCATTCAACACTGTACTTAGGAATATCACTGCCCCTCTCTCTAACTTGTTGAGTTCTTACTGGAAATGCTTTACCCCTTGTTGAAATGTTACTAAATCTGGATATAACCGTCGTGTTTGCTCTACAGATGTAGTATCTGTCCCTCCGCACTTGCAACTGGAGCACAAGGAATAACAGGGTTAACCTGATACCTCTTTTGACCTGAGGTAGGTAAACATTCCTCAGAAACTCTGCTATCCATAATTCAGTGCGTTTGGACAGATAATACCACTTCTGATAACACACAGTTCCTCTCACTGTAGCTCCAAATTGGTTAGTCAATAAATTGCGTGTTTCTAAATTTGCCGCTTCATATTCTCCTTCCATACGAATGAACCCTTAAGCTGAGGGTAATCTTTCTTTGCCTGATCTATCACATTTTTAGTTTGGCTATTTTCATTTGTTCTGTGATATTCTCTCTCCTGATCAGTATTTTCTCATCTTGTGGTGTGCTTGTTTTCTCCCTCTGAATGTTTTACCGACTGTGTTATAATATTTTTTACTTCACTAGGTTGTACGTCTTCTACCTCTTTAGTACTTGTTTTACTTTATTACCTTGGGTTGTGGCTTTTTCTTTGTTAATACCCTTATTAATGCACTTGTACCTACTGCTTCTAGATCATGCTCATCTGGGTTGTCATCTAGAAATGCTACCGTCGGGCCAACCAACAGGTAGATTGCCTTTTTTGGCTATCTATATTGTCCTGCATAGAAACATTCAACAATCTGTGATGGTTTCTTTTACTCTCTTCCCCACCACGTGAGAGCTTGTTCTAACAGTTTCTTTTTAGCCAACCATTCAGCGTTATTAACTATCACAGATTGCCAATAATTAGCATCTAACCTCAGTTTTCTGTACTTTCAATTTCTTGTAATGCCTTAAGTGGATCAGTAGCCCAATTACCGTGAGTTTCTTCCTCCATCATCAACTGCTGTTTTACCTGGGACCTTAGGTTCAACCTCATTTTGAACTTGGAATGTGAACTCTTACTTCCCATTCCGGAGCCGTTCACTTAACGTACTCACAACACATGTCCCTGGTGTACCGTATACACCCACACTTGAAAACAGAACAGTTGTAACTCACACACAATTTCCACTTTAAAACCTTAACAAGAGTACCCAGCTCTATACGGGACATATACACATACATATACAGGTGTGAGAGAACAGAACACAGACACTGGAGTCTCTTGAGATAGAACTGTTCTGCTTATTGTTACATTGTTAGTATATTATTATACCATTTTATATGTCATTATTAATTAGTTACATATTTAGTCAGGTCATTACATTTATCCAATCAATAGTTAGAATTATTTCCAGATCACTGAGAGTTAAAACCTTGTTTCCCTTATTCATCAAGAAATAATGGACTTTGGTGGACCCTTGTTTGTGTGCTTCATTATCTTATTTTTAATCACGTTATAGAAACATATACATATATTATTGTATAATTTGAAATTGACTATAGATTAAAATATTGAATAAAACCCACCTTAACATTCCCCACTTGTGGTCATAACCATGACCAATAAATCTAATTATTCCCTAAAAATGAACATCAACTGCAGGACTACTTTGCCCCAGAGAGAGACTGACTTGTCTCTGAGACCGAAAATCCTTTTCCAGACCAGGATTCATATCATTAGCCTGAAAGCAGATTCAAGATCCATCCTGTGCCATTGCCCATTCTAGCTACCCTTAATCTAAATTCAAATTATTAAACACTTGCATGAAAACATATTTGTTATGACATATTCCTAATAGATTCCATTCTATTTGTCGTTTAAAATGTTTCTTTTGTAACCTTATGTTCTTCATATATGTTCCTTTTTGATTTGAAAATGTATATGCCTTCTTTAAAGCTCGAGTTTTATCCCATTTACACTTATCATTTGTAATAATACCAAAAGATACATATTTATCATAATTACAAGTCCAATTAATAACATCATTTAAATGTGTAGTAAGAGTTCCATTCAGTTGTCCTTGTTCACGAGATTCAATAGTGATGTGGTAAATTCCTCCTAATTTGAAAGGCACATCAATGCAGGAATGTTCAGAAAATCTGATGTAAGAGCTATTGTCCATGAACACAAATCCCTGGAATGATGTAAATCCGGTAGTCATGATGAAGATCATAGCCAAAAATATTAAGATTGATGGTTTACAAATCAGATTCTTGGTAGACATATTGACTTTCTGAACAGATGGTACATTCGCACTCACTACAATGGTCAGGATCCCTTGGAACTATCCTGACACGATAGAGATTATGTGGTTTATTTTTAGTTGTTCTTTTCACAATACAGAGAATTAACCTATAAAACATATATATCAAAATTATAAGTAAAAGCAATAAAATTATGTACACTCCTATTTGCCTGATAAAGGCACCAATGCTGGAGAATACATTTCCAATTGCTAACCCTTTAAATGGATTCCATCCTTCGTGACTTATTTCTCTAGCTTGTTGTTGCAATTCTTTAATTTTCCTTACATGACCTTCCACTATTTCCTCATCATCATCTATCCACGTACAGCAGTCTTCCTTACCAATAGCTTGACACATTCCTCCCTGTGAGGCTAAAAGATAATCCAATGCTAGTTTTTCATATAAAGCTAATTTCCTTATCTGAGCGACTTCCAAAGTATTAGCTGTAATTGCTGCTGTTGTTTCGTTAAACATAGCATCTATAATTCCTGAAAAATTATTTAGCCTTTTCATCATTTCAATTCCCCAACCTGTCCATGATGGAAACCAAGCCCATGCATAATCTCCTTGACTAAAAAGTTCCCTTTTTACCAGATTATGATGAGGAAGTAAATATTTCTTTGTAGTCACTTCCTCTTCTTGTACTATGGCCAATGCTGGTGCAAGAGTGGCTATGGTGCATCTCCCATAACTACCCAATGGTAACCATGAGTATGCCCACCTTCCACATACGAAATAATACGGTGCTTTTAACATAATGACACCTTCATTAAATCTTCCCTTAGCCACCAATCATAGCAAATTGTACTCTCCATAAATTCCAACACAGCATTTCCTCCAATGTCCCTTTAGAGGTAAACTTACACATAGAACTGTTAAAGCCATAACTTATGGGGAAATTCATATACCCATCCATTCCAGTGTACCCATCAATCAACATACTGAATATGGTAAGAACATCCCAAAATCTGAAGAGTCTTCCACATTCTCAGCCATCTCTGTTACATTTCTCCACACCATTTCCTGAACATACATAACTGTATCACATTTATGATTAATTTTACCCAAGAATTTTTGATTCCAACCTTTGGTTTGATTAATTTCAATACATATTGAAGGGTATGTGTCAGGTGCTAATTTCAATACGGGTATTCTCCACATTCTCTCTTTACCTATACTGATATTAAAGCATGTTATATTCTCATTATTCAACACCTTTGTTGTTATTGGAAACGCAATCATAGGTAACCCCTTTGAATCTTGTGGCCTCATACCACATACCCAACAATTAGTTTTATTCTGAGATTTAGCCGCTTTCTTTACTAAAGTTATGTACACATTTGGGTCCTCGTAATGTTGGTCTTCAATTAATTGTTCATCAGTTAAATTGAAAACAATATTAACTGAGAACAGGACCATTCCCATCCACACTCTGTACATTTTCAAGTGGTATATGTAACTTTTTACAATGCGAAATGTGAATCCACGTGTCTTTTCCTTCAAGTTTGACAGAAGTGGATGTTACCAATTGTACTTGGAATGGGCCGTCAAACCTGGGCTCAAGACTTTTCCTTACGTGTCTTCTGATTACTACCCAGTCACCTGGTTCAAGTTTGTGAGAACTTTGTATCACATTTGGATCTGGAATAGAATCATAGACAAACTTGTGGATCTTTGTTAACTGTTTTTGTAATGCAATCACATAACTGGTCAGGTTAGAATGAGATGCCTGTAACTGCTGTGGTAAATACAGTTCTGTAGTTGGCTCTCTTCCAAATAGTATTTCATATGGAGACAGTTTTTGTGGCCCCCTAGGGGTGGTGCGTATGGAATACAACACTATTGGTAAACACTCCACCCAATTTTTACCCATGTCATCAGTTAATTTGGCCAGTTTGTTCTTTATCACACCATTCAATCTCTCTACTTTACCACTGCTTTGAGGATGATAGGGGGTATGAAATGCTTGGGTCACACCTAGCGTATTTAAAATTTCTCTTAATACCTCCCCTGTGAAGTGCGTACCACAATCTGATTCTATCACTTCAGGAATTGAGTATCGACATACCACTTCACTTAATAATTTCTTAGCTGTCGCTTTTGCTGTGGCTTTGGAAACAGGCCAAGCTTCTGGCCATCCTGAAAACATGTCAACACATACCAAAACATATTCAAATGTTTGGACCTTAGGAAGTTGAATATAGTCAATTTGCAATCTTTGAAAGGGATACTCTGACTTTGGAGAATGTCTAGTTTGGACCTTCACTACCTGACCAGGATTATGACGTAAACAGATTAAACAAGAAGAAACAAACTTCACAGCAAAAGCTGGAAAACCTGGGGCTATCCAATTTCTCTGAACTATAGCAGCCATAGCATTCTTACCTGCATGTGTGGGCCCATGAGTCAGCTGAGCCATCATGGGATAGAGCACTTTAGGTAAGCAGTAAACTAGGCCATTTCTCCATATATTATCATCCTCCAATTTTGCACCGAGGTCTACCCATTTGGCCTTCTCTTGAGCCGGGGCCTGCTCCTGTATTTTAGCAAGGACTTGCATGTCCACTGACCCCTTGCTTGGCTCATTGCATGGCGCCTTGGCCAGCATTATTGGGAGGAGAGCTGCTTCCTTGGCCATTTCGTCTGCCAAAGCCTTACCTTGTGCCTCAGGACTCTTATCCTTAGTATGGGCCTGTACCTTAAGAATGGCTACTTCAGCAGGAAGTTGTATAGCAGTAAAAAGTTCATTCACTAGCTTAGCATTTCTAATTGGCTTACCCATTGACGTCATAAAATTTCTGGCTTTCCAAATGGGCAGGTAGTCATGTGCTATGCCAAATGCATACCTACTGTCTGTCCAAATATTAGCACGTTTCCCCTCTGCCAAAGCACAAGCCGCAATCAAAGCTTTTAATTCTGCTTCCTGAGCCGACATCTGTGGGGAAAGACCTTCTTGCACTAACACATTAGTATTAGTTACAACAGCAAAACCAGTATGATATTTTCCATCGTCTGAACAATACCTTGAACCATCCACAAACATTTCTAAATCTGGATTCTGTAGTGGTGTTTCAACTACGTTTTCAAAGCCCTTTGTCTCCATTTGTATCATATCAAAACAATTATGGTTATCTTTCAGTTCCTGAGACATATCAACCCTTGGCAAAAGTGTTGCTGGATTCAAAATATTACATCTTTTGATAGTCAAATTTGTGGGTGTGAGTAACGCAACCTCATATTTAGTCAGTCTGGCTGATGATAAGTGCTTAGTTTGTACCTTATGTAAAATTTCGGTTACACTGTGTGGTACAAGCAGCACTAGATCATGTCCTAATACAATATCTGCCACCTTATCCAAGAGCAAGGCACATGCTGCTACTGCTCTTACACAGGTGGGTGAACCCTTAATGACACTGTCTAACTGACATGAGTAGTACCCAATAGGTCGTGATTTTCCCCCATGTTGCTGATACAAAACACCTGTAGCATATCCATCATTTTCATGACAAAACAATTGGAATGGCATTTTGTAGTTTGGTAAAGCCAATGCCGGTGCTGACAACATGGCCTCCTTTAACACTTTAAAGGATTGCTCATGTATGGATTCCACTTTAAATGGCATCTTGGTTGTTAGCTCATACAAAGGAGCCATCAATTCTGATGCATTAGGTATCCATTCTCGGCAGTAACTGACCAGACCTAAAAATGCTCTCATTTGTCTCTCATTCGTAGGCATTTGGTAATTCTGTATAGTTTCTATTCTGGCCTTAGTGAGATGTTTTTGCCCTTTTGAAATACAGTGTCCCAGAAATATCACTTTTTCCTTACAGTATTGTAATTTCTCCTTACTGGCTTTGTTACCGGTCTCAGCCAGATAACATAAAAGACTCACTGTTTCTCTTTTACATGTTTCTTTTTCCACACAACACACAATCAGGTCATCCACGTATTGGAGTAGAACTGTACTCTCATCTTCAGGTCTCCATCCTTCAAGGAGTTCATGTAGAACCTGATTGTATATTGTTGGAGAATTTGCAGCACCTTGTGCTAGTCGTGTCCAACACCTCTGTACACCTTCAAATGTAAATGCAAAATATTTGTAACTGTCTGGATGCAAAGGTATAGAATAATAAGCATTAGCCAAATCCACCACTGAAAACCATTGTGCATTTGGGGGTACCTGATTCAATAGAGTATGAGGGTTTGGTACAATAGGAGCTTCATTTTCAATGATCTTATTTATAGCCCTCAAATCATGTACCATCCTGTACACAGGCTTTTTTCCTTTGTCAACCTTTTTTTGGATTGGAAATAGGGGACAGTTAGCTGGCGATCTTATTTTTACTAATACCCCAATCTTTTCATACTCTTCAATCTGTTCTTTAATCCCTTGTATCTGTTGTGCACTCAAAGGATATTGAGGTAACCTTGGTATTACCTTTCCTGGTTTAACCTTAATTTCCACAGGAGAAGTTTTTACAGTACCCACATCGTATCTGCTTTTTGCCCACAGTATATCAGGAATCTCTTCAAATTCCTTTGGCCATGTGCCATCGGTTAATATCTGATCCGTTTTCAATACCATAACAGCCGCTACTGCATTGAGAGCCGTATCAGACAATGGGCTTGTAACTTTCACTCCTTCCTCTGTAAACTCGATACATGCTTGTATCTGTGATAAAATGTCAGCACCTAATAAATTTGTTGGCACAGTGTCAGATACTAAAACAGATGTTATTAATTCCAATTGATTTCCCACTCTGATTGTAAGAGGTTTTGTTTCTTTTAATTTAACTTTTGTACCATTCAGACCTATACCTAGAACTTCTGTATCATTTATCAATTCTTTAGGGATGTCTTTTGATCGTAATACACTTTTGGCCGCCCCTGTATCCACAAGACACTCAACATTAGCCAATGGAGCTTCTTGTAACCATAATTTAACAACAGCCTCAGCTCCTTTCGAAAAAGTGCTGGGTTGAACATTGTGAATGGATACAGGTTGACCTAATCCCTATTGTGGATTTACAGTTTGTGTTGCCACTGCAGTGACTAAAGGCTGAGTAATGGGACACAATCGTGCAACATGTCCCCTTTGATTGCATCTGTAACACAACATTTGAGAATAATCTCTTTGAACTCTCCTAAATTGTCTAGGCTGGAATGGTTTTCTGAAATTTTTACCTTGTGTCGGTTGCTCCTGATTAAGATCCTTCTCTTGAACATTTTCCTGGGCAACCATTACCTTTTGCATTGGAATAATATCCCTTGGAAAATTAAACCTATTGTCAATATGCTCACAGATTAACAATAAATCCTTTTCTGGCAAAGCCTGAGCTTCTGGTCTACTAGTGATTAGAGGGTTATAATATTCTGTCCGGAGTCCCTTAAGGAACGCCCTCATAAATTGGTCTCGATCTTTTCCTTCCTCCGGATCACATTCTGCCTGGATATAAGCCTCTTTCAACCTGTAATAGAAAGTGGTAGACTCCTCCCCTTTTTCCTGATGTAAACCAGTTAACGTCGCCCATGTATTTTTACTCTTTCCAGGTAACCATATTATTCTAGCTTAATTAACATTTCACCACTTTCCTGTGTTTTCCTGTCCTCTTTGGAGAGTTTAGACTTAATTTCTGGTTTGACTTTATTCAATATTTCCTTTCCTTTACCTCCAAATCCTTTAGACAGTAAATTTGCTAAATCCTCATATGTAGCGTTATACATACCTTGAATGGATTCTAGATCCATAATAAATTTAACTGGATCCCTTTGAGGAAGAGCTACACTATTAATTAATGCTAATTGTTCCGTCTGAGACCAAGGTTGATGCCATTCAACACTGTACTTAGGAATATCACTGCCCTCTTCTCTAACTTGTTGAGTTCTTACTGGAAATGCATTTACCCCTTGTTGAAATGTTACTAAATCTGGATATAACCGTCGTGTTTGCTCTACAGATGTAGTATCTGTCCCTCCGCACTTGCAACTGGATGCACAAGGAATAACAGGGTTAACCTGATAACTCTGTTGACCTGAGGTAGGTAAACATTCCTTCAGAAACGCTGCTATCCATAATTCAGTGCGTTTGGACAGATAATACCACTTCTGATAACACACAGTTCCTCTCACTGTAGCTCCAAATTGGTTAGTCAATAAATTGCGTGTTTCTAAATTTGCCGCTTCATATTCATCCTTCCATTTACGAATAGAACCCTTAAGCTGAGGGTAATCTTTCTTTGCCTGATCTATCACATTTTTTAGTTTGGCTATTTTCATTTGTTCCTGTGATATTCTCTCCTGATCATGTAGTGTCTCATCTTGTGGTGTGCTTGTTTCTCCCTCTGAATGTTTTACCGACTGTGTTATAATATTTTTTACTTCACTAGGTTGTACGTCTTCTACCTTCTTTAGTACTTGTTTTACTTTTATTACCTTGGGTTGTGGCTTTTTCTTTGTTAATACCCTTATTAATGCACTTGTACCTACTGCTTCTAGATCATGCTCATCTGGGTTGTCATCTAGAATGCTACCGTCGGGCCAACCAACAGGTAGATTGCCTTTTTTGGCATATCTATATTGTCCTGCATAGAAACATTCAACAATCTGTGATGGTTTCTTTTTACTCTCTTCCCACCACGTGAGAGCTTGTTCTAACAGTTTCTTTTTAGCCAACCATTCAGCGTTATTAACTATCACAGATTGCCAATAATTAGCATCTAACCTTCCAGTTTTCTGTACTTTCAATTTCTTGTGAAATGCCTTAAGTGGATCAGTAGCCCAATTACCGTGAGTTTCTTCCATCCATTCAACTGCTGTTTTACCTGGGACCTTAGGTTCAACCTCATTTTGAACCTTGGAATGTGAACTCTTACTTCCCATTCCGGAGCCGTTCACTTAACGTACTCACAACACATGTCCCTGGTGTACCGTATACACCCACACTTGAAAACAGAACAGTTGTAACTCACACACAATTTCCACTTTAAAACCTTTAACAAGAGGTACCCAGCTCTATACGGGACATATACACATACATATACAGGTGTGAGAGAACAGAACACAAGACACTGGAGTCTCTTGAGATAGAACTGTTCTGCTTTATTGTTACATTGTTAGATTATTTATACCATTTTATATGTCATTATTAATTAGTTACATATTTAGTCAGGTCATTACATTTATCCAATCAATAGTTAGAATTTATTTCCAGATCACTGAGAGTTAAAACCTTGTTTCCCTTATTCATCAAGAAATAATGGACTTTGGTGGACCCTTGTTTGTGTGCTTCATTATCTTATTATTTAATCACAGTTATCCCTTCTGACATAGATCTTATCATTCTGTTATCATTTACAGATGTCACGTAGCTGTATTCTAAAAGTCAGATTGACCTGTTGCTTACTTATTAGCTTACCATTGCAATTCTCATACTTGTGAATTAGAAACATATACATATATTATTGTATAATTTGAAATTGACTATAGACTAAAATATTGAATAAAACCCACCTTAACAGCGTGTACCCAGCCTTAATGAATATACTTTATAACAAACGTAAAGGGAATATCTGTTTCAGATAACTGTGAGGATAATTATGACAAGTAGAGAATAAATATAATATTATTATATGATCCATACGAAATAGAATATATGGATTTAATGAACCTCCTTCTGGGCTTGTTCAGTAGTAACACATTTAGGAATCCCCCCTTATAAATCCTGCACTTGCCCCTGGCCTGTCTGATATACTTGTTTTAGGCTACAGCGTTGATGCTACAATACATAGCTCTCTGCCTTATTCATTCCTTACATTGTTTAAGTTTACTGATAATTAGTCTCTTAGAGCTTGCATAATAATATATAGTATATTATATGATGAATCATATATGAATCATAATTATGATGACATCTGAAATGAACCCTTCCCTTGAATTTGAATTAAGCACAATCTTTGTGTCACTTATACAAGGTCACTCTATGGTGGAATGTATTTGTGGTGAAAATCTGCATTGGCCTTACCTTCCGTTCTTCAATCAATGCCTGAGGAACCAGGAACAAAGATAAAAGAAACTTGCCTTTCGCGCTATCCTCCGCTGTCACACCGACAGGTCCCGAATGCTCCCTGGGTCTGATTAACTATACCACACATGCACGATAATTCAATTTCAGTGTGACAGCTGAATAACCTTCATTTCATTTATTGAATTTGATGGAATAGATTTTGTACACCTTCTATTAAAAATAGCAAATAATAACCAAAAAAAATTTAATAAACTAGGTATATTAATATAAACCTTTTTATTAAATCTAGTTTTGCATTCTGCTTATGAGAATTGAGTATTGGTCCGGCCCTTCACGACAATCCAAGTTTCTCATGCGTATCCCTGTGAAATGTAATTGCCCATCCCTAACCTAGAGTGTGTTTAGTCAACATATCTTTTAAAATAACGGATGACATATTTTTATAACAGTAAGATTTTTTCTTACATCAGCAGGAATAGGGCAGACAGAAGGTTTCAGGGAGTGATCATCTATACAGAGCTCACAAAACTTGGAAGAGCTTGTGAAGAAGAGGAGGGGCAACGCCCAGAATCACCTTCATTCATCAGTATGTTGCGACATTTATTTAATGGCAGTTCAGATTCTTATACTACATGGGGAATCACCTAAACATAAGTTACTATTAGCCGTAATTTAATCTTTGATCACAGTATTACCAACCTGTCTAAAAATACCCCGTTGAATGTGGATGGTCTGCCTATTGTATGTTGTATGTAAGTTTGAAAAATGTTTTTTCAAAAAACCTAAACCTACTCTTGTCCTTTTTGATGTACCTTGTGGACAGACCTGCTTGTAGAAGATTCTTCATTATTCAGAAGATCCAGAGTGCAGTTAAAATTTGGCAGTCAGCATGGGACCAAAGAAAGGTAAAAAGTTCTCCACATATTTTTCTTTCTTGTGGAAGTTCCCTTGAGCAGTTTATTCTTTTCTTTTAATTATTTTCTAAAGTCCAATTTGTAGGATTGGTTAATCATTTTTTTAAATCTAGTAGAATTGCTTCTCCAGTAGTTCCATGGAACTTATTGTAATTCCTAAAATCCAAAAATCAGTTCAATGGCATACCTAGGAATCTCTGGGCCCCCCAGCAATACTATGATGTGCCCCCCCTCCCTGCTTTATCTTCAGTGGATTTCTAGGGTAAGGTTGCATCTATCATAGGGAAAGAAAGAAGATGGGGCTCCCTGCAACCCAGATAGTTACGTCCCTGATCCAATCTGAAACCCAAACTGAAGAGGAATATTTACATTTTTCAACTTCATATTTCGACTTTGCACACTGAATTTTCTGTAGCATTTTTCAGCTTTTTGTATGATTTTTGACTTTTTCATCTCAATTTTCAACTGCAGTTTTCAAATATTCGATATTTTGATTTGGAAATTTTCGATAAGTTCCATAAACTCTGATTGATCTGCGGATTTTTGAAACTGGCAGTTCTGAGACAATCCAGGTTTGTTTCAAAACCCTATCTCTACAATCAAGCTCTGTGCAAAGCATGTGAAGCATTCTGAATCTGTTATTGAATGTTACAAATCTGCAAGTTACAGAGCTGGAATGAGTCTAGAATGCTACTAGTTTTAAAAGAAGGAGATTAAGCCTTTTTGCTGATCCTTCAATTCGTATTCACTATCCAGGATCTGTTTGTATTGTGAGAACCTAGTTGTAACCAGACATCTTAATGTTTGTTTGTTTTTTTGATTACTGTAAAATATCTATATGGCCTCAAAGCCTTGTATAGCCATGAATTCAGTAATGTGATTTGCTGATTATGCTTTTAATTGGAACAACCTACAGTATTGCATAATGTATAAAATCTTCCGTTTACTTCATTGAAATGAAAATATGAATTTAAAAATGCAAACATCATTAAGGGGAATTATGGTCTCCATACAAGTGGTCTATATTACTCTGATGCAAAGTTACAGGAGTATGGGGGGTGGGTTTTTCTGCTAGTATTGTGAGCTGTGAACTTGCTCTGCCCCCAAATCACAGATTGGAGCATACCTGCTTTTTTCCTCTCCCTGAGGTACCCATAGGGAGATGAAAGGATAGTTGTAGGTATATAACTAGCTTCACAAAAGATAAAAACATTTTGGGCAGATAGGGATTCTTACAAAGCACATAATGTGACTGTCACAGACTTAGACAGAAAAGGAAGTGTAATTTTAAAAACGTTCAGTGGAAATCTGCCAAAGTACGATACTTAACTCTTTTTGTTTAGCTTGCATTCCAGTAGCTAAAATAGTTTTGCGTCCTGCATTATTAGAATTCTCTTATCACCTTTGCTAGACTGTTTTTTCCAGTTCTTTTCAGTAATGTTATAGTAATCAAATAAGCCCAAGTTTTATATGCTTTATCAGTGTATTAAATCACTGGTAGAGAAAGAACAGAAGCATATTGTGAAAAATATGCTGAATATACATTTCCTAAATGTACGAGCTGACCACTGAGCAATGTTGAAGACAAAAAAATATCAATCAAATGTGATTCACTCAAATATTCTTTGATTAATATCTGAGTGTGTATCTTTTCCAACTCTAAGGGGTATATTTATAAAGGGCAGTTAATTTTCTTCCGCAGTTTCCCACCATTTTCGTCAAAATTGCAATTACCGCGATTTATAAAACAGCGAAAATGGCAGCCAAAAGTTAACGTGGCAGAATGTTAACGCAATAACATCACATCAGTTACCACTCACTATTTAAGCAGCAGTAACTGAGTTCTGGCATCTCAATTCGCTAATTTTGATGTCAGGTCTCCTCCAGAGAGGGCGTGGGTGTACACCCACCCAGCCGCAGGTCAGCTACGTTGATGTTACCAGCCCTGGAGGTGCCCCTGGCAGCCGCAGGGGCACTTTCCGGTGTTGGCGACATCAGCAGAGCTGGTGTCACCAGATGTAAGAAAGAAGACACAACCAAGGGCTCAAGTAAGAGGTCCTGTTTTGAGCTGCAGGACCCCCAACAAAGGCATTTGTAAGTGCCGGGGAGGGGGACCCCGGTGCGAGCTGTGAGACCCTTTATGCCCTAGTACATAATTGCAGCAAAGAGTGTTCAAATTACTGCTGCACATCACTGTGGTATTTATTTTCACTGCGATATTGACCGCCTTTATAAATATGGCGATAATAACCATTTTACCGAGGCAATGTGTGGCTGTAATTTTTTTTCAAAATATGCCCCCAAGTTCGTAAGTAGAAGACTAAAGAAGCCTCCACCTACTAAAGCTTTGTAAAGGTTTGTTATATTTTAAAAAATTATAAATAAACCCTTGGACTTAAATTTAAAACTCAACTCTAGCTGGTCTGCTAATGTATTTATCAACTCAATACATTAACCATAAAACCAATCATAAATATATTAATTATATCAGTTTCCCATGATAATTAATTTACATAATAATTAATTTGTAAAATTCGTTCCTAGCAAAATACATTCTTACACTAAACTAGAGCACCAATTTGTTTCTATTTATCACAGTTCCCAATTAAAAGTAAATTATAAGTTTTCAATTCAGAGTAAACAATATGTCAGCTTTAAAATTATTTCATATTCATGGCCTTGAACTTGCTTGAACCAAGGTAAGAACATTATTTAATTGTGAAGGCCTGTTATATAAACCTATGACCTAGCTTGATACATGAATCCAGGGATTTCTCCACATCACGGGCCAGATTTATAAATGAGCGGTATAGCAAATTACAAGATACCACAAATTATTTTTAAAGCATGACAGCGGCCTTAAATGTACGTCTGCAATCGTTCATTTACATCAGATGTTCATTAATGTATGAATGTATGAATACCATGCAGTAGTAAAATAAATAAAGCAATGGTATTCTATGGGGGATCGTAAATCTATGATCAGGGTCTTTTTAATTCCCTCCACTGGCCATAAAGTAGCAGTCAAGTAGTAGTTGATTCCATAAGTGTTTATTCAAGCACATTTAGTGCTACAAGGTACTACCAAGGGCACTTTTACAAGAACAGATATTGGTAAATGAATAACAATTCCTTCAGAATTCCATATTCAAGAAGCTTATTTACCGATACAAGAAAATGACAAACAAAAAAGACACTAGCTCTTCTGTACTATATGGTAACATACACTATCATTTGAATGTTTGCTATGGTGGTGAAAGTACAGTAGGGGACAATCAGAAATTTAAGGTTCACTAGATTAGAAGAACACATCCTGGGGAATATATTCATTACCTCATAAAAACACAAATCACATTTAAAGGGACACTATACTGAAAAAATATCTGCCTCATCTTAATCTATAATTGAATACATGTAAGTATTACAAATGTAAGTATTACATTTTGTTTAGGAGCAGTATCCCCCCTCCCTCTTTTAACCACTCCCACTTCCATCTCACAGAATAGTTTTTGAGAGCAAGGAAGTTGACTGACAGCTGAAATATAAGAAGTTTTAGATTGGATATCTAAAGAAATAGGGGGCAGATCAACACAAAAATTACACAGTGGTGGTTGGGAAGAATTATAGTTTCCAGTTATGGTCAATTCCAAATAACCTATTTTTCGGTATAGATACCCTTTAATGCATTAAAAAATGTTATGGGACATTTATGAAGAAAGCAGTTTAAAGACATAATATCACAACTTTGCTACCTAACCATTCCTTTCCCAAAAAATATATCATCATTGATATAAGGTTTATCATTTGGTAGAGTGGGTGCAAGTGGAACCATGCAATATAATTAGTAGGCTCTGACAAATATGTATAAGCATAATGAGACAGAAAATGTAAGGAGACATGCCAAATTAATCAATATTATTAAAATGGACCAGACTAGTGACATTTTTAGCAACAATAGCACACTGAAGTTTAGTGCAATTCCAAGAGAAGAGCAGTCAAAAGGTTTTAGATCAGCTTGGCAAAGACATACAGTTCAACTCCAGACACAATCTATACTTTTGGTATCCTACATATTTACTGAATTCACTTTATTGCAATTTAAATAATTATTTATTCATTTCTTTGGAACATTTAATTTTTTTTTAACCAAATTTTCCCTTTTAAATATCACATTACATAGAAGGGTCAACAACATATTTTACTTTATCTCTTTCTACCCTATATATAATTTGTAGATGTGTTTTTGATATTCCATTCCAAAATCTTATAAATTAGCAGTAAGTTATTAAACAGATAAAGAAAAGCTTTTGGTTAGAATCAATAATACCTTTAGAATTATTTTGACAGATGATTTATCCTGTTTGCAATCTGAGATCAAATGACGTTTGCTTTCGTTCTGTTTTAGATAAAATGTCTATTTCTGGAGCTCAGTGTGAGACAGTTTGAGAGACATGCAGTAAAGCCTGAGAGAGCGTTGAGAATTCTATTATTCATATCATCAATTTCTGTCAACAGGTTGACCTACTCAAGAGCATTGGACAATGCATCTTATTTTATTTCTTCACCATAAGATAGATACCCTTAAGAAAAAATATGTTGTAGCGAAGG
The DNA here is from genome assembly GCA_019447015.1 of Hymenochirus boettgeri. Taxonomy (NCBI): domain Eukaryota; kingdom Metazoa; phylum Chordata; class Amphibia; order Anura; family Pipidae; genus Hymenochirus; species Hymenochirus boettgeri. The sequence goes on from CM033472.1 coordinate 107,965,117, forward strand.
AAACTACAGAAGATATTTTTTGTCTCACTTTAAGGCCAGATAAATGGTGTATAGTTAATCGGTTTTTACAACCCGATACAGTAAGACACAATAAATATACAGTATTACTTTGAATACATATAATGAACACAAGATTTACATTCTTTGGAGCTTGCAATAACTGTAGTAAAAAGCAATGCAAATGAAAGGATTTTCTACTAGAGATGTACGAAACTGTTGAGTTTCGTTCCGCTTTCAAATTTTTGACATTTTTGGGAAGTTCGATTTTTGAAAATCATGTACTTTCGATATTAGATTTTCGAAAATCGTCTATTTTCGAAAATTGTCTATTTTCAAAAATTGTTTACTTTTGATTTTCGATTTTTGAAAATCGTCTACTTTCGATTTTCGAAAATTTTCTACTTTTGATTTTCGAAAATCATCTATTTGCAAAAATCGTGTACTTTTGATTTTCGAAAATCATCTATTTGCAAAAATCGTGTACTTTCGATTTTCGAAAATCCTTTACTTTTGATTTTCGGTTTTTGATAATTGCCTACTTTCAATTTTCGATGATTGTCTACTTTCGATTTTCAATAAAAATTTAAAATTCGAAAATTCCGGGTTCCGTGAAATTCGGGAGTTAAGAAAGTTTCATCAGGACTTCGAAAACCTCAGATTCGAATCAAAACTGGGTTCTATTCGAACCCACATTATATCTCTATTTACTACATGCATGTTTTTCTGGAATGCACTTTAAAGGACAACAATAAAATAAAAGGATCAACTCCCCACCCATTGAGTTTACCTTTAATCACAGGGAATCTTTCCAGATCACTTTGTTTTACTGTAGCTTAGCTGACACCTCTTTTTGGGATCTGTCCAATGGGATGAATCACTTTTTGCAGAGTGTGTATTTGCATTGGTTAGACTCTTGGATGAAAGCGGGTGAAATTAAAATAATCTGTGATTGGAGCTTTCATTTAAACATTGGAGGTGAGGAATGAGCAGTTTACAAGGATGGGTTTAATTGATATTGTTGTCCTTTAATGCAGGTTAACTGTCTCTTCCTTCTAAATACTCTGCAGATTTAGGAAACTAAACTAGGATACTTCTTCTCAGTCCTTCTAAACTAGGACATAGGAAGATTCCTCTGTAGTACCAGGAAATATTTAAGGGTGATGTGGCCTGCCCAATTTATGTGGTAAAATGTAACCCAAGGGAAATTACCCCCCTTTTGCACAGATAGATAGCCAAAGGCTTACAGAGTTCTAGGTTTTATGCAAGAACAGTCATAATGGTACATAAGAAAATGTTATTATGATGATATTATGATATCCAGGGTCCTGGGATAATGTCTTCATACAATAAAATAAATGTAAATGTATTGTTTAGAATACTATTTACGTGTATCTACACCCTGAAAGCTGACAGATGTAGGGCTAACCTGTTATCCAGACATAGGTGACCTAAGCAAACAATGTATGCACTGAGATGGTGGAGGGCATTGTTCAAAGTTTTTTTCTTTTTAATGACAGAGATTCTTATAAGCCATAGTGCAATAAGTGACAAATCTAGTTCCCTGTAGCCAGTGCTCTGTACTCTGTGTGTGAATACAATGTGCCTGAAAAAGTCAACCAGACATAGCCAAATACAGTATGATTCCCTATCTCTATTGTTAAATTGTTAATCTGGTAATTTAAGTCTGGAATAGGGCACCAAAATGTCCCAATCTGGCCCTGTATAGTGTATAATGTATATGCTGTCTGCCCCTCCCCTTACACAAGTTTTTGGAAGCAGCCATTTTGTTTTCTCTGCGGATTATTATTCTTGCCTATAGTTTTTAGGGAATTTTATTTGCTGAATCTGTTTAAGGGTTGCGCTCGTTCAATCAAGGATTGCGCTGGATCAAGATTTCCAGGCTATATCATCTTCCATGGTGTCCTATGCTTGAGTAATGGAAGGAATGTGTTCACATCTGCATGCTTAGGACAGTGTAAGATTAATTTACATGTCTTTGCTGGTGAAACAGAATAACTATCCAGTTTTCTACCTCAGCCACAGTGACTGCTATGTCTCCTCTTTACTTATGGCTGTACTTTAGCTATTATTTTTAATTAAAATCTGCAAGAAAATCTCCAATAATGTTACCAATAATGTTATGTTTATGCTATTTTAATTTGCATGCTATGCTATAATTCTGAATATTTGTTTAATAAAACAGAAATCCGGGCAGAAAGATTTACTAAACAAACCATATAAAATAGATTTTCATTTCACTCCCCTCCAGCACTCACGGTGGCTGCTGGTTGAGCACTGGGGTCAGGTCCCATCTGCCCTCATGGCCACAGTATAAAAGTCTCTGCATATTTATCGAAGTGATAAAAATTGAAATAAAAACAGTTTGTGTGCTGACATTTAACTGTACATATTTTGTAGTGTTTCCACATAAATATTTTTTTGGCCTTGGCTGTTTTATTGTAGAGGGCAAATTCCATAAGCATAATACTATAAAAATACACAACAGATTCTGTAAATTAGTTTCATCTGATTTTATTTTGGCTACTGTAGATTGAGAAAACTGTAGCTTCTCTGTGTCTATAGAATCTTATCTTGGAAGCTAATGCATTGCCTTCACATTTGCCTGATAGGAAAATCATGTCAACATATTTACAAAAGATACATAGAACTATGGATGTATAGCTCTGTTGACAGCATACTTGTTGGAAAAATTAATGGACATCAGTTTTGCTAAGTTGCCGATGTTCTCAATCTTTATTACCAATTTGTCTTTAGCCACTGATCTTTATGAGATACAGGAAGCTGAGAATTTTTTTATGATTGAAGCTCCTGGAAAATTTCCAGAATAATAATTCAAGTATGAAAACTGATATTATTATTATGGATTTAAATTGCACCAACATCTGCCAAAGCACTTTACAATTATATTTGCTGTATACTTGCTTACAATCTTAGCACTTTGTTTCACAAAAACAACCTATCGAAATGTTTTTATCATTGTGGGGGTGCACGTTGGAAACCCACACAAGTGAGAACATACAAACTCCTTGGAGATGTGTCCAAAGGAGGATTTGCCATGTGACTGCCATCACATTACACCAATTTGATTTTTGATCCAACACAAATGTCAAAAGCTTCCTGTTGTGTGCAGCAGTGTTCCTGTAACATTTTTCAGGAGGCTTATGGCTATCCTGTGATGTTATGCCTATAATTACAGTTGTAAAATGCTCATGCCAACCCCTCCCCTGCAGCTCAACAGCCAAGTCCCTAACACCCCCCCAATTTTAGCCAATATACCGCAATGAACAGTTTTTAAACAGCTGATCACATGTACATAAGTAAAGGTGCTTGTGATCAGCTGTTTAAAACTACTGTGACAGACTGGCAGTAGTTTTAAACAGCTGATTGTTTGCACATTTACTTATGTAATTGCAATTAGCTGTTTAAAAACTGCTGATTTTCGTACAATTGGGGGGTTTTGCGGGCCTTTTTAGCCCTGCCGTCACAGGGGCGGTAGTTACTGTACACCCCTGCTGCTGGTCTTTTTTCTAAATGCAGCAGGAATGTTAAAAGATAAGAAATCATTGCACTGCATTACCATAGGGAATACAATAATAGAATTAATAGATGTGGCAGCATTAACCACTATGCACCGAGCATGAAGATACAATGTATTGAGTACAGACCTCAATCAGCTATTCATTACTGTAGGGTCATGTCATAAGTGAGTGTGGATTTCTGAAAAAAGCATAGCTTAGAGTTTGAGATACTTTTGGAAAATTTACATTTTTAGTAATTTAAAATGATAAAATTAAACACATTTTGTATGTGAGGTTAATATTCTCCATTTAAGGTAAGATGAGTGAAATGGCAGGAAAACTAAGACCAGCAAACAGAGACTGGTGATATGACCAGAAAACTGAGGGTGGTGAAATGGCTAGCAAGCGGACATTCATGAAATGGCTGTAAAGCTAAGGTTGTTGATATTGCCAGCTTATTGAGACAGGTAAATTGTCTAGAAAATTGAGACAGGTGAATTGACTTACAAGCTGAGACTAGTCAAATGTCTGGAAAACTGACACTGGTGAAATTCTGGAAATCTAAGACTCTGATCCAGACAGCGCATTATAGAGGGATATTACAAATATTGCTAGTTAAGCTAGGTACACACCTACCGATTTTTACTCCTGACCGACCGTTCGATACTTTCGACCGGTCGGCCAGGAGGAAGGACTGTCGGTCGCGGCAAAACCAGCCGTGTCCGATAGTTACCGTGACCGATCGTGCGGTCCATAGAGGACCGCACGATCGGACGAGGTTTTCCACCATGTCCGATAGTCCTTTCGTCCGATTCGGACGAACGCTCGATCGGACATGGGCACATTCGGATGCGATAATTTCGGTCCGATAGACCGATACACTGAACTATCGGTCGATCGGAACGAAATATCTCATCGAGTGTACCCAGCTTTAGTTAATTGCACCAACATGGCTCTTTTTAGTTGTAATTTTATTGGTTGGGATATTCTGATTGCTGGGAATTTTCATTTAGTTCTCTCTGCAATGGCTACCAAACTAAATCGCACTGTGTGAAAGTTTACTTGAATCTTGGAAAGGGTATATCAAATGTGAATCAGATGGTTACCGTGTATAGAGTCCATTGCTATACTTGTATAGATACAAATTGCCTGTATTTGGAGTTCTGTAAATTTGCTAATTATCGCTAATTATAAATCCTTTTATACCCAGGAGAGCACTTTTGCGCTTTTCAATCTTCTAGTAAAGCTGAATTATATGTGGCTATTTAATACTGCTTAAGTACCATTTCCAGTGACAAGTCAGATGCCTAAACAACATCACTTACATAATAGTGCCAGTCACCCTTCAGCTGTTAAGATTCACAGTGTTAATACAAAGAAGGAGAAGCAGATTTCATTATTTGATTATTCATCTTTGCTCAGTATACGACTAGTCAATGACATGGAGCAGGCAGTGCTTTTGTAAAACAACTTCATGGGTTAATGTGTGATAAACTATCACTGTTAGTCACACATGGCCAAAGCATCTCCAGGCAACTGTCTAAAAAAAAAAGACACTACTTACCATGTTTACACTTTTTGCTCCAGGAATGCAACAGATTATTAAATACTAAATACAAAGCATCTTCACAGGGACATGTAGTATTTAGAAAACCAACATTTTAAAATGTTTACAGTACCAAATTTTAAAATGGTGCAAAAAGTAAAAACATTTATATTAATATTGTCAGGACCTTTTTTATCAAAAAGTTCCTGAGGGGTGACATAATTTCCCCAACCAATCATATAATGATGTTCTATGGCCTTTTACACTGGATATTGAGATTCCATTCAAGGTGGAATACTGGCCCCCATACTGTGTTCATAAGGGTGTGTACACACGGGCCTATAGCTGCTGATCATCTGCCGCAACAAATATTTTGGATGACTGGACTGAAATACCTGCCAAAATTACCGGCCTGAACAATTGCTCTTGACTGTTTTAGGAAAAGGTCTTGACAGTAAATTGCAAATAATCCTGTAGTGGATGGATTGTAGGATCACTTGGATTAAAATAGAAAATAAAGGCACTTTTGCGTTAGGTAGGTCGTTGTCAGGAATATCAGGCATAAGTCGGCGTGTGTGTAAACAGCCTAAGTCTTGCATCCTTCTAGTGTAACATATACTTTGATTCCTGCTAAAGGACTTTTGCTAAAATACTTTACAATAAAAAGGGAAACTCTGCTCTTGTGATGTGTTTTCTATAATGTCAAAACAGGATATACAGATAATAAAAAAAATTTACATTTTAATTTATGTATTGTTAAAGGGCAAGTCCACAAAAAAAAACTTTAGCTGGGAAAGTAGATTACCCCCCCCCCCCCAAACATAGGTTTCACATTACTAACTCCTGAACTGCCAAAGATCCTGAAGTTCCTTACCTGACCTGGTACCTTGCCCTCTAGGTGCCGACCCTGCTCCTGTTTCAAGCTTGTTTCGAGAAAAAAACTGGAGCAGTGGGCTTCTGTGCTGACAGCCACTCCACTCCAATCAGGAAGTGGAGTGGCTGTCAGCAGCAGCAGCATAAGTGTGGTGAGGGACCGGGTCAGGTAAGGAGCATCTTTGGCATACGTTAGTAATGTGAAACCTAGGTTTGGGGGTGTAATCTACATTATTAGCTAAAGTTTTTTTTGAGTGGACACTTTAAATATAGTAGAGGACAAGGTTTTTTAGTAAATGTTGCCAATAGCTTGGTGTATAAACATTAGTTATTTGTTCTGTTTTATTCTGCCTTCTTGCCATATTGAGTCTCCCTATCTTTAGCTGTGAAAGAATTATTGATTATTTAACTGTCTTAAGCTCATGTAAATGTATAAATAATGATTCATTTAGTTGACCTACGGTTATCCACAAGTGCAAGTTTTTCTTTCAAGCTCATCATGTTACTCATTCCTGTGCTAGGATCCTAATAGAATCTGTGCTTTCTGTCTTAATTACTGCATTTTATAAGTCCCAAGGAAGCTGCATATTTAATATATATTTTTAAATGTATTATAAAATTTATTACTACAATAGGTGCTGGTTTCTGCACAATTTTGGTAAAATAGCATAATAGATTTATATTTTCATGAACGTGCGCCTCGTGCATGAGTATTCACCAACAGATGATTGAGGCAGCCAATAATATTTTCCCAATAATCTTGTACAGGTTTCCATGACATTGTGAAACACCCTGCCAATGTCGGGAAGCAGAGGCCTTAGTTTTCCTGTGCAAGACAGGCAAGGTCACTCCTATCCCCATAGAACAGAGTTTAATCAAAAAGAGCTGAAATGGTAGAAGTCCTGTTTGTAAATGTTTGCAGTAAGCTAGAAAAGATAGGAGTGCAGGTTTCACAGTTAATTTGTAAAATGGCAGCAAACGGGATGAAACTTGGATATTCAACCAAAAGTAGGTTTAGGTTGAACTCCAGTAAAGCCCTACAAATCAGTAAATAAATGAAACCCACAACTAGAACACTCAAACATAATTAAAAACAAACACTAGCCTGGAAAACCTCTAAACCTGGGTTTACACACAGTGAAGATTAACAAATGACAGAAAGATTTCATAGATGACAGAGAGATTTTATGAAAATGGTAAATTTTCTTAACTTCGTTTAGGGAGAACGCCACATGTATAAAGGGTAAAATAGTTTTTCAGATGCAGCTTAAAGAGCCGACGGGGGTTCTTTGTTGGCCAATTTGTCATCACACCTGTACAAGTATACCACATTTATAAAGAGAAGCTAACAATCTTTCATTCACTCAAACTAATTTGTGGGACTTTACAAAAAGCCCTTTACTAAGGGTAAGTGAGTTTGCATGGGTTTTGGAATGGATCTAGATAAAAAAAAAAAAGTAGCAGGAACAAAAAATGGACACGCCACCTACCCAAAGACAGAAAAATAGCATCACATTAGTGTTGATGAACTTTAATGTATTGATTGAAGCCCCGGAGGTTAAGGAGCTATTCCATACCTCCTGTTCTTCAATCAATATCTCAGGAGCCAGGGAGGAAGGTAAATATATCTTTACCTTTTGCTCCTTTTTCCTAACCCCTAGCCAAATATTTCCTTTTTTCTTTCTAGACCTATCGTTATGACAGAGGCTTTCATGATACCCTGCTTCCAACACTCCTAGCTCTCCTAGATACCATCTTCTCTCCATCACCCAAAATCTGTCTCTGTCTCAGAGAGCTGGGTAAGAAGCTACCATGAGAACCATACCAACTTGTAGAAGCGGACCTGCGCCCGACTAGGGAAGGAAAATGGAGCCATCTGAATTGTAAGTAATTTTGACACATACTGTTGCTGATTTATGCCTGGATGGATAAATAAAGTTGTTCTTTAATAATAATTGAATATTTAACCATGGTTGGAAGGCTTTTCACTTTTATGCATAAAATTGTAACTAACCCCCCCATGTTTTTACTGTTTGCACTAGCATAGATATTATGATATATGGGGCCCAGGAATGTGCATTGATCATCTCTTTTCTTGTTTGATTTAACCATAAATACAATTTAATTCAAAGACATAAAATCTCTATGATTGCAATCACAGAGATTTTATGTCTTTGAATAAAATTGGATTTATGATTTATTATTCCTTTTGGTCTATTTGAGGTTAATTTTGGTTAACTAGTTATTGGTAGTGATGGCCCAGTTCGCGGATCCGAACCCGAATCCGCGGCGGATTTAACTCATTCGCGAACGGCAGATATCGCGGATATTCCAGTTTTCCGCCTTCCGAACTTTTCCGAACCACGTCTTTGAAAATTTTCAAAATTACGAGGATTTCTCGTATTTTCGAAAATGCATGAAAAACTTTTTTCAAAAAATTTCGAAATTACGAGGATTTCACGTTTTTTCGAAAATGCATGAAAATATGTATTTTCGGAAATTTTCGAAATTACAAGGATTTTACGTATTTTCGAAAATTTCCGAAATTACAAGGATTTCTTGTATTTTCGAGGATTTTTTCATTTTAATGTGTTTTAATGGGTCCGCTCGCGGATTTTCGAATTTTCAAATTTGTTCGGACATCTCTAGTTATTGGCATTCCAGTGTGGGGTGCTGTTTGTAGCCTAGGTGGGATCCAGGCTAATACCCTAATAGAGATTTTTGTTTCAATTTGGGAGGGTGTTTAGTAATTGTTGTAATATACTTTAATAATAATTCCAATGTGGCATTGATTCCTGGTCTACACATCAATATGGGTATCTGTTAACCCTAGAATTCTGTTGCACACTTGAGATGATGTTCTGCCCATCATGCTTTAAATGGAAATGTTAACCAGCCTTTTGTCATGTAGATTTCATATATGCTTGTATATGTCTTACTAGGAAAGGGGGCAAACCTACAGTACACTGTTAAACTGAATGCATTACAGTAAGCTGAAATGTTGAGGGCATTATACAGTACACTGATACAGAGTATATTACAGTACACTGATACACTAAGTTGAATTAACTGTTCTCATAAATAATTGCTATTTTTTTGTTGTCTTTAAAATGTTTATTTGATAGAGTTGATGTCTAGAATACAGATGAATTAAACTGAGTTTTATTATTAAAGTTCTGAAAATCCCATTGGAACCTATTGAGATTGAATTTTTCCATCTTATTTCCCAATTTATTATTTTTGAAAATGTAAAATCTCGATCTGCGATTTTCTAAACCTGGCAGTTCCAAAGAGAAACCAGTTTCAAAACTGGAACTCATCACTGGTCTTGAAATGTCTACCTTTATAGAGATTTTGTATCGCAGCACATTTATATAAAACTGACACATGTGACAGGGCATTTACCAGATGCGCAACTCAATCATAGATGCATACGATAGCCAAGGGATACAAGCGTTAACTCCTTGAGACCGCATTTCTGAAGCAGAGAGTAAAAATACCTGAAAACAGAAGAAGATGAATTTAGCGAGAGCCACAAGCCCTTCATTTGCAGGGATATAAAATGTTATTTACAGTTCAAGGTAAATTTCAAGTTTTATCCCCAGTGTGACTTAAATTTTAGCTATTGGCTGGTATTAAAAAGTAATTTTAAACATCCACAAGTGCAACATTAAACAGCTAGCAGTGGCTGTATGTGTGTATGTGTGTCTTTGGCAAAACTCCCACTTCCACTTCAGTTGCCTTTTTAAGGTTGTGCTTACCCTTTGTAAATGGCTAGTGTGATTTAGCATAGGAACAGTGTGGTGCCTCTGTAAATTCCCCCAAACCTGCTTGGTAAGAGAGCTGCTTTCTGAAAAGGCTTTGATAAACGAATAGTGACTTTGGGAATACATAAATTGCTGCTGAAATCCAGTCAGTGACAAATACCAAGCTTTTCAAGACCCTTGATCGTTAGTTCTACATATATATTCATGTACAATATCTGGGCCTTTCTATTTTGGCAAATTTTTGGAAGGATACAAAGCACAAATATTATCCGACAATGTAAAATCAAAATGTAATCGAGTAATTTTCATGTTGTACGTAACTTGAAGGGAAACTGTGGTCTTCACACAAGTTTTTTTTAAAAGACCAGGTTCCTACCTTTAAAATGACTGCCTGAGGAAGCTCATCAGAGTGAAATGTGTCGCTGTGACGTAATTATCCAGTACCCAGAAGCCTGCTTCGTATCACATATTTTGGTCGGAAGCAGGAATCAAGACAGAGCTTACACTGTTGCATTTACTGCCCTACAAGCTATCCAAGAGCTGCGGCCATGGACCTAGGATCTGCGAAAGGTCTGGGGGAAACACTAGGGACACGGATCTGTCCTTCCCTGCTTCATTTGGAAACTGGTGATGTATAGATCTGTACTTAATATATGAAACTATTTGTGTGCACACAGTTAAAGTATATATTTCTATCCTTACTTATATATATAGTTTTATCTTATGCCGTTTACTTTTATGTTTTGTTTCTGCATTGGTTTGTCTGTGCAACTGGCCAGCTATTTTGTTATATCTTATCTTACATAGTAATACATGTATTATATTATTAATTACTTTAATTATTTATTCTGAATGTGGATTTATTAGAGGGTTATATATACAAGCTGCTTTTTAAATGGTACCTTTATAATGAGCCATCAACCACCTTTCTGGGTGCTGCACAGCCCAAGCTATGTAGAAATCTCTGATCAGAAAGTTAGGGTATGGGAGGCTGCCAGATGCCATTTGAAAGGTTCTCCTTCTCCCTCACTGATGGTGAGAATAGCTAAAGATTACAGTTAATGTGGAGGAAACCAGAGGTCCATCCCTTCTGTAGACCTCCTATCAGTAAGTAAAGTGCTTTGATTCAGTTTTTACATCTGTTCCTGCTTTAGGCTGCACACCTCCCCCCCTCCTTCCTGCTCTGCCTGCTTCCTTACGCTACCAGCTCCTTCACTGTCTGTCATTCCCCCTTCACAGGGCCCCATAACAGTCCCTCATCCCTGTGTCCTCTCCTTGTTGGCCCCCTGTGGCCCTTCTCCTTAGCTCTCCCCTGTGTCCCCCCTTGCTGCCCTTCTTGGCCCCTCCCCCTCATGGGCCCCCATGATCCCCTTCCCCAAGCAAGGGATTGGGGACACAGGGGGCCTATGAGGAGAAGGAGACACAGGGAAGAGGGACTGTCACATAATCTTAGAGCAGGAAGTGCAGAGGATCTGGTGATGCTGCTTTCATATCCTACTTAAAAATAGAAATATCTTCAATGTATGCAAATAAAGTAATGAAACTAAAATGCACCAATTCTAAGAATTCCTGTCAATATATCTAAAGTCAGTTTTGGACCACAGTTACCCTTTAAAACTTTTTATTTACACAAAATGTAGAATGCACTGCACATCAAATTTTATTCTACTTTGCACCAAGACTTAGTGGACATCTCTGTTAGGAATGCTTAATATGCAAAAACTTTTTCTTTCTTGGGGGTAAATTAAATTGGCCCCTTTTCACTGTGACTTTATACCCTAAATAAATAATAACAATAAATAAAAAACAGATAACTAGAGGGATACTTTAATTTTTGTGTAATTGATAACATCAAATTCATATAAATAGCCAATATGAATATAAACTAAAAATATATAGCATATACATTATATTTTTTTGCCTTTTTTGTGTGTACAAATAATGGTTTTTATTGTTTCTAGCAGCTGGTAAACTCCAAAATAGGATAGACTGCTTCTAGCAGCTGGTCAACATCACAGCGTAGGTTAGACAGAGTGCTTGCGATTTTCTTCTGTATTGTGTACACATTTTAGCCAAATACTATATTGTTTCTAGCTGCCAATCAGTCTCTAAATAAGAAACTTCTCATAGCTCTATTTTAATTGTTTGGGTGTAAAATGGGCCATGTCTCCTGCCTCTCCCCGTATTTTTATTACTCAGTTTAATGGCTGAGTAATAAAAGTAAGTTATAAATGCACAACACTGAAATGCTAACAGGTAGAAAAGGAGCTCACAGGTGTATGTTCGGTGGCTGGGGTTTAAAAAGCTCCAAGCCACCACACCAGAGCCTATATATTAATGGTAAATGCAGCATGGTCCTAATACCCAGGTACAATGTTGGTGGACTTGATTTAAAATAATAATAAGCTAATAAGCTAATAAGCAGATTAAGACTTGCATTTAATGAGAGATCTTGATGTGGCATGAAGCTTACTTATTTTGGTGTGGTACTAACACCTCATTGTTGTTTAAATAATTTTTTATGGCAAACCTTGCACTGGCAATTTTGCCTTTTTTGTGTGTACAAATAATGTCCTTTGACAATTTTCTAGCAGCTGGGCAACTCCAAAATGTGTGTAAGACTGAACACTGGCACAAGGTGCTTCTAGCAGCTGGTCAACACCACAGCGTGGGTTATATATTAAATAGAGAGATAAACACTAAACTATAGTATTGGCCTTTTTTTTCCCAGAAAGAAAATTCAAGAAGGCGTTTGATCTTTTGTTGTTGTAGAGGGTTCTCTTGCCAGTAAATGCCATTCCTACTTTATTTATACAATTACAATTCACAAACAGTGTAAATCTCACTAAACCATAATGGACAGTTTAATACTGGAATGGTGCTGACAGGGCTGAACACCCAAATGACCGCACACAGTAAGAGTAGGATCCAGTTCACAAGAAAGAACAAGAACGGAAAACTGGATTTTTGCATGTACTACAGAGAGGTTGCTTCTATTATTATTCATACAGACTTTGATATAATCAAATATTTATTTAGTCACCTTTGCTTTTACTGAAAAATATTGTTTTGTCTTTTTTTTTGAAGAGAAAAATAAGTCCGAGATGTGAGCTATTCACAAAATAGCAAAGATTTCATCATATCCAAAACTATTATTTTGCACCTCTTATTAAATAAGAGGTGCAAAATTTTGCATGTGTACAATTTAATTAATTTAATTTGCAGCAACTGATCAGATGCTATCAAATGTTTTAGAACTATAAGAAAGGTATTTTCTGATTGGTTGCTGCAAATTTACAAAACATACATTTTTCACTTAAATAAACTAAGATTTAAAAATGTCTTATGTTTTTATGCTCTATAGATATTTTCATTTTTTACAACCATGTCAATTAAAAAAAAAACAAACCAGAGTGGTGTAGTAAAGCAAAAAAAAAAAAAAGAAACTTATTTCAGCTACACATTTAGGACCTGTTTACATTTTAATATAAATTGCAAATAATATAAATCATTTTAATAGAATAGTTATTTTTTTGTTACATTTTTAAATAGCCACCATAAAAATAGAAAAAAAACAGTTGCATAGTAGCAAAGTATATCAATTATACCGCAAAGAATTAGCTCATATGTATTATTAAAACATTAGACTGTTTTCCAACTTTATATAAAAACAACAAGAATTTGAAATTAAGCTTACTATTAAATCAATATCCCTGTGCCAGTTGTTTAATTTGGTTTTATTTCCTGTTATCATTAGATAGGTCGTGGATAGGTGGGGATGGAAAAAAAGGGGGGTTGTAAGTCTCTATTTCTTTGTTTTGTTTGTTTTGTAATATTTCACTATATAACAATTTGCATTTCCACTGAACTGGCCCTTTAAAGAAATTTACTAATATGCAACAGTGTAAAAGTGATATATTTGTAGTATTAAAGGGCCAGTTCAGTGGAAATTATCAATATTTGTTAAATTGTTAGTTTGTGTAATGCCTTCTTAGTTATTCTACATATTCTCTTCCATTTTCAAAAATCTGTTTTTTACACTTTGCTGTTCCCTGCTGTTGACATTAGTGAGCGGACATTTTAGATTCTAACTGTCCTTCTTCTTCCCAGGATGCACCACATCCTTGGAATGTTCCTAACAGTTATTTCTACTGATTGGCAGTTGGATGGGTCAAAGATGCTCAGATCTCTACTGAATCAACCCAGGCACTGGGTCAAGGGCAAGACCATAACGGTCTCTATTAGGGGTCCTGCAAACAGGAAGTCAGTATTTCGGTTGCATTTATTTATACACAGACAAAATGCTGAATTGGCAGGTTAAGGTCATTGGGATGAAATAATACTGCTCTTTTTTTCTGTACATGTATTTGCACTGAACTTCCCCTTTAACTTTCACTTCTTCATAGAGATAATACTTTTCTGTTTTTCTTATTCTTCTCAATAACATGAGAATTATACATAAGAGTTAAACATCAATGAAATTACAAAAAAATAGCCTATTAATGGATAACAGTTGATATAAAGGTCTTGCTTTTGGTTTAGTCTCCTACCCATTTAAGAACATCAATAATTAACAGCATCTACCCAATATATAAGGGATAATGTGCCCCTTACAATGTAATATAAGGATATTACGCCACCGAGGAGTTCCCTGACCATATAGAAGCACAAGGCCGTAGGTATCAGATTCCTTCACCCCATTCACATTTTAAATTCTAGCCTTGTCCCTATTTCCACCTTAAAGGGACTGTCCACCCCTCTTTAGAAAAATAATATGTGGTAGATAAGCCCCCAAAACCTAGACATCGTTTAATTCTCAACCTTTAATTCGGCTCCCACACGGAGATATTATACTTACATCCTCCTCACTCCACCGCCGCTTCCGGGTTCTTCTCCCAGTCTCCACTGTGGCCGCTCTGTTCTTTTTCTGTTCCCGAGCAGCCGCAGTGGAGACTGTTCCGGGAATGGCAGTCAGTGATTGGCTGTGACGTCACAGTCACGGCCGACACTGACTGCCTTACCCGGAAGTGCAGAGCCGCGGCGGTGGAGCGAGGAGAAGGATGTAAGTATACTATCTCTGTGTGGGAGCCGAATTAAAGTTTGAGACTTAAACGATGTCTAGGTTTGGGGGGCTTATCTACCACATATTCATTTTTAAAAAGAGCGGTGGACAGTCCCTTTAAATCCCCCAAGCTACCTTCTGTAACTTAAACCCAGTAGAAAGGAACAACCCAGCCCAGCATCTATGCGGTTAAACAAATCTTTGTGGAGGAGGAGAGAGACATTGGTTATGAAGTGACAGGAAGCAGCTCCAGCAGGTTCTGTTAGTGAAGTTAAACACGGCAAAAAATGCTGAGTCATTGTCCAGGCATGAACACTGGAATGGGCGGAGTAGTGGGATATAAGAAATGAGTCGATGAGTGGTTTTTATAAGGATATATACCACTGCAGCTCCCATTATAAAATATCACACTTATGTATTATAATGTGATAATCTTTTTGTTATATTTCATATTTATGTATTTTATTGTAGTTCTCTTTTCTGGGTCATCAATGTCCCTGCATATATTAGTTTCTGGTCAAAATTAGATAGATAGACATATATATGTAGCAATTTGGATCAGCAGCACTCCATTCCAGCAGTGATATGCCCGGGTGCACTTCAAAGTAGAAGTGCGAAGGCACTCACAGGTCTTATTAAAAAGTAACTTTTATTCTAATACAGATAAAAACGCTATATCAACGCGTTTCGGCTAGCACATAAGCCGTCCTCAGGATATGACGTAATGTTAGTGAGACAAGCTTATATACCCTGCTCCCTAGTACGCATATGGAGGAAATAAAAACAATCAGAAACATTAATATAGGGTTTGTGTTTTTAGATGTTTCTGATTGCTTTTATTTCCTCCATATGCAGTACTAGGGAGCAGGGTATATAAGCTTGTCTCACTAACATTACGTCATATCCTGAGGACGGCTTATGTGCTAGCCGAAACGCGTTGATATAGCGTTTTTATCTGTATTAGAATAAAAGTTACTTTTTAACAAGACCTGTGAGTGCCTTTGCAACAGTTCTTTTTTATATATATATATATATATATATATATATATATATATATATATATATATATATAAAGAGAGAGAGAGAGATGTTAGAGAGAGAGATGTTAGAGAGAGAGAGAGAGAAAGATGATAGATAGATAGATAGATAGATAGATAGATAGATAGATAGATAGATTGAGAGAGATAGATAGATAGATGTTAGAGAGAGAAATGATAGATATATAGATAGATAGAAAGATAGATAGATAGATAGATAGATAAATAGATAGATAGATAGGAAGAGAGAGAGAGAGAGAGAGATAGATAGATAGATAGATAGATAGATAGATAGATAGATAGA
Source organism: Hymenochirus boettgeri (assembly GCA_019447015.1). Taxonomy (NCBI): domain Eukaryota; kingdom Metazoa; phylum Chordata; class Amphibia; order Anura; family Pipidae; genus Hymenochirus; species Hymenochirus boettgeri. The sequence continues at coordinate 107,981,245 of CM033472.1, forward strand.
TAGATAGATAGTGAGAGAGAGAGAGAGAGTGAGAGAGAGAGAGAGAGAAATGCTGGAGGGCCACAAATATAGAAATATAACTCTATATATAAAGCATTACAATCAAACATTGCTGAACAGGAACAAGGGATATATAGATGTATATAGGATTATTATTATTATTGTTGTTGTTGATTTATATAGCGACAACATCTTCTGTGGTATTATACAATTCCATATATTAAGAATAGTCAGTATCCTTTTCTCAGCACTGTGTATTGTGTTTATTGCAAAGTAAACAATATTCAAAGGTACATACCATGTATAAAACAGCTTGTTGTTTTGTTGTTTCTAATGAAAAACTCATATTTTATGAGTCAATTTTTAGACTTGACACCATTGCTCTTTATAAATTTGTTGTTCAAGTCTGCTATTTATCCCATCAGGAAAATGGCTGAAACCTGTGTTTTTGTTAGTAAATACTGTAAAATTATGGTTTACCTTTGTCTGGGCCCTTAACAAAAACAGAATAAGCTTGGTTGTTAAGGATACATCTAGAGGTGTTTTATTTATTTATTGTATTTCTCTCTCCATTGTTGCAACCTAACATTTGCAAATAAATGAGAGGACAATAGATATCGTATTGTTGTAGTGTTCATTTGCCTTCATTGGTAATAAGACAAGAGGTAATAATTTATACTATTTGGAGTATTGAATAAGACAAAACAGTTAGAACTAACTGAATGGAACCTACCCTAAAATCATTACTCCTAATAATATAATTTTTACATGTATTATGTAAAAGGGGCTTTGTGCATAAAGCTTTTTTTTAACAAAAGATTACCATGTGCTATAAGTGATCCATTATAGTGTCTCACTAATAAACTAGAGACAACTATATTCCCAGGTCACAGACTGTATGATATGTGTTCTAATTAATATATTTTTGACTCTATTCTTTTTAATAGTGCTCTACCTAGCCACAAAATTTACAGATGAACATGGTGGCTTTGTGGTTAGCAATAATGCTTTGCAGCACTGAATCCCTGTGTTATAGATCCCTATAATATTGTCTAAATGTGTCTAAAATCCCTCATGAATCAATTATCTTTTTTGCCTTGTTTACTGTATTTATTAGCAAATGTATTCTTGTTTTTTTGGCCCTTTTATTTAATTGTTTATCCATCTGTCTGTTATCGATAAGAACCCCGAAATCTTTTTGCATTAGAGATTCACTTAACACACAGTTGTTTATGGTGTAGGTGGTGCAAGGATTGATAAATCCCAGTGATTTATATATAGATTACATAGTTTGTGAATACTTACAAGATCAGATGAAAAGAAAGGAAAGAAGGAAGAAGAAGCAATATGAATTTGACTTTTCAATTCAAAGTAATAATACATACATATACGGTATAGAGTGTGGGTATAGAGGGTGGGTAGCTTAAGGAACATTTAAAAACAATTATTTATGAAAGCTTTGAAATGAATAGCTACATTACTCTATATTAATAGATATATGGCCAAAACACTGGTGAAAAAAGAGAATTTTTATTTTCCTTTTAACTTTTTTTTTTAACAAGAAAGGGACAACCAAAATCTTCCTCTAAATTTCCAACTAAAATATTGGACAACTTGAAGGCAACACAGATTTTGAAATACATTGAAAAGTCTTTAGAAAGGGATTCAGCCAAACTCAAAATCTCAGAAGTTTACCTCCAAAGAAAGAAATTTCCCCAGAGAAAAAAAGAATCAAAAGATACTATTACTATCAAAGAAGAAAATAAATGAAAGTGAGAATTGTAAGCATTATCTACAAGCAACATAGGAAAAAAAATTGACTAGGGTATAGACACTCCATCTGAAATTAAAGCTAGAATGGGTGACATATTTGAGAAAGAGGGCAGTTAATTGTAGATGGATGGTTGATGGAGACAGTTCCATTGTTCTACTATAAATCACCATCTACTCTACTAATAAGAAGCACACTAATAAGAAAGAGAGGGGGAAAATGTAAAGAAAAGCAGAAATATGAGATTCTTTTACCACTTATAGATGGCAGAGATAAAAAGATGCAAATGTTGCAGGATATTAAATGTAAAAAAGCAAGCATGTCTAAAAGAGAAAAACGTTTAGAAAACAAACCAAGAAGACAAAAATAATAGTAACGAAAGCTCATATAAAAAAAGTCAAAAACAAGAAATAAAGCACTGTGGAAGTGCCTGACAGTTAATTTCGAGGAAGGTCAAAAAAAGAAAAAACCCAGAATGAAGGGGAAAAACATTCCTTCCTGACTCCAAGTGGCAATTAGGGATGGCCGGTTCGTGGATCTGAACCCAGATCCGCCGCGGAATTTATCCCGTTCGCAAACGCCGGATTTTTCCGGATTTTCTGCCTTCCGAACTTTTGAACCGCGGATTTCTCGGAAAACTGTCGAAAATACGTATTTTCGAAAATTTTCGAAAATACGAGGATCTCTCTTATTTTAGTAAATCCGTATTTTTCAAAAATTTTCGAAATTACGAGATTTCTTGTATTTTCCAATTTTTTTAAAATATGACAAATCTCGTAATTTCGAGAATATTTTTCATTTTTACGGTACCGCTCACGGATTTTCGAATTTTCGATTTTTTTCAAAAATTTGCGGATCCTTGAGCGGACCGGATTTTGCGAAGTTTGGACATCTCTAGTGGCAATCAATGATGTCCATGGATCAACTCTATGTATCAATACCAGTAACATGCAACATTCTTTATTTTTAGAAACTCATCTAGTTTTTGTTTTTTTTTTAACTATCCAATAGCCATGTTCTACTGATGAACATTTCACAAGATATTTTATTATATTCTCCATTGATTTATGCATGGTGATTGTATACCCACACAAGTCCCTTTTCTCTAGTGTGCATAATTGTAACTTATCCAATCTCTCTTCATAGTCAAGCTCCCCCAGTCCCCTTATTAATTTAGTTGCTCTTCTCTGAACCCTTTCCATTTCCAAGATGTTTTTTTTGTATACAGGATTCCAAAACTACATTGCACATTCCAAATGAGGCCTTAACAGTACTTTGTACAGAGGGAGAATACTATTGTTCTCACTTGAATCCATACTCCTCTTTATACAAGACAATATCCTGCTGGCTCTAACTGCACCTTGAATCTCATCTGCCATTTAGTAGCCTAATGGACAATGTATTTAGATCCGCTGGAAACAAATGTGCATCCTCTTAATCTTTTAATGGTTGGAAATTCTTTTGTGTATTTCACAAACACAGAAACCTTGCTGACAAAATCTACCTCCAAATTATTAATAAACAGATTAAATAAAAGAGGCCCCAACACAAAACCATGTGTCACACTAAAAATTTTATTCCAGATTGATGAAGCCCCATTAACAACTACTCTCTGCATCCGATCCATCAACCAATTTTCTATCCACGTACAAATGTGCCACCCAATCCCAACAGACCTTTGCTTATATATAAGTTGCCTATGGGGGACTGTATGAAAAGCCTTTGCAAAATCCAAGTATACCACATCTACTGCTATGCCAGAGCCCAAATTTCTTCTCATGTCCTCGTGAAAGCCAAGCAAGTTTGTTGCTTCTAAATCCATGTTGATTACTACTTATATGGTCAGTCCATAAAGGACAACAATATCTAAAAAATAACATCATCACTTTTACAACGCCCCCTTTGCAGCATGGCTAATTGAAGGCTAATAGAAGGGAAGGCAGGAAAAAAAATCAGGAAAAAATGTATGGGGAGGGCTGCATACCTTTACTCTTTTTAAAGCAATTTAATGTAAAAGATGCATTGAGGCAATACAGTTATCCTTTAAAACATACTCAAGAATACTGTATGTTCCTGTATCAAATTTTACAATATCTTCCGCACCACTGAAGTTTAACTCACAGTAATTACCAGGCTCTGAATAACAACCTTTTTTGAATGTTGGAATTACATCACCTTTTTCCAATTCAAAGGCACGTTTCCAGACATTAGGGACTCTGATAAAATAAACAACAATGGCCTGAATAAAACTGAACTAAAGCACAAAAAGCCTGGCACCCTTAACGCAGGTCCCACCCCCAACCACACATATTTTTTAATTATAGGAGGGGGGGAAATATAATGTCTATAATATGCTGAAATTTGTGAATTGCATTAAACATGACTTTTTAAAAATATTAAAGGAGAACTAAAGTCCCAAGACAACATTGTCCCAATAGAGAGAGCACATTCACAAACGAACAACAAGCTGTGTCTCATGTCTCCCTTTGCTGTGGATGCTGGGTGATTTATGAAAATAACCTGTGTGTACTAAGGGTCAGCTCCCATAATTCACCTTATCTGGGAACACCCATCTAAGTGTCCGCCGGACACTTCACAGGAAACTGCTTGCTTGTCTTGTTTCCTGGAAGCTGACAGCCAATCATGTTACAGCTCAGAGTTCCCTCCCTCTGACACAGAACACAGATACCAGTGCAGTTTTTGTGTAAACACATTAGAAATGCTCCTGTCCCTAACAATGATAAATTCCTATGCTTTACATACAAAAAAGAAAAGTAATCTTTGCAGTGTATGTCTTTGCTAGCATGGATGAAAGAAACAGAACATTTAACATTTCAGCAAAAAATAAAAGTAAGTATGGGGAATCGAACCAGCAAAATTCTATTCTGTGTCTTTCTAAAAAGAAAGCTTTCTACCACTAGGCCACAAGGGCTAATAAGTAATAGACTAGTACATGTAGAGTCTTTATCTTTTGCTAGACACATAATAAAAACAAAAAAAGGGAACATGGGGAATTGAACCTGTGTCCCAATAGTCTGATTTTTTTCCTAACCCAGCACTTTAGCAGGGCACGCCACAGGTGAACTCTCAATCAATAGAAGTAAATGTCAGTAAAATCAGTACACTGTTTTGTATTGCTACTGGAAGACTGTCAGCAATTCACACTGGTTGGTAAATAAATAACAGAGCTGCTATATATAAAGATTGTACATATGTAGAAACTTCATATTTTTCTAGAAACATGGAAACAAACAAACAAAAAAAGCACTAAACTCAGGCAGTAGACCATGTTATATTGTTTCATAAGTAAGCTAGGGGATATGAACTTGCGACTTCTTGGTCTGATTGTTTCTAAACACACAGCATTTACATGGTGCGCCACCAGCAAATCAACTGTGATTCCAGCTACATTTAGAGGCTTTATCTTTCACTAGAAAGAGATGCTAGAAACTCTGCACATAGAGACAGTGAATGCTGGGGTCAGGGGGCGTGGCTCTTTGAAGCCAACATGGGCTATGAGTTGTACTGGCAACAAGATGGAAGCCTCCTTTGTTACAGAATCTATTATTCATATCTACTAAATGCAAATAACTAGAGAAGAATCTTTCAACGTGTAGGTGTTCTGGGGAGAAAAACTTTCACATTAGGATCTGAAAAACTGAAGTTTAGTTCTCCTTTAACTGGGAAGTTGGAGACATTAGATGTCCTTTTTTTTTTAAACTGATTTGCTGCAAATTAAATAGCCAACAGAGGGGAGATATTGATAACTCCCCCTGCATCCATGGGTGCCCTAGGCACTAGAGATGGACTAGAACATGAACTCAAACCCGAGTTCGAGCTGGATGTTATGAGTTTGTACAAACTCTGACTTTTTAGAACATTTCGAACTACGACGTTTCGGTTTTTCAAACTTGCTGCCATATTTTCGCCAATTATCGAAAATAGATAACCATTGACTTAAGCGTTCCATAACCCTAGAATGTGGCATTCAGTAACCCTTAAATTTGCCTACAACTCTCATTTTTTGTGTTCCATAACTCTGGAATGCGGCATTCGGTAACCCTCAAATTCGGCGATAACCCTTGAATGTAGTGTTCAGTAACCCTCGAATTTGACGATAACCCTCGACTTTAACGCTCCATAACCCTAGAATGTGGAGTTCGGTAACCCTCAAATGTAGCTTTCGCTATGCCTCAATTTCGGCCATAAGCCTCATGGCTATTTTAACTGTATTTTATCAGAACTTTTCAAACTATTCTCCCCCATTGAACTTTATGGGTCAGTTTTTGAACTTTCGAACTATAGAACCTTTATTGAAGTTTGATAGCTCTAAAACTAAGCGAACGTTAAGAAGTTCAGCCATCTCTACGTGGCTGCTGTGCCTAATAGTAAATCCATCTGGCCACATTCCTGCAAAAAAAATAACTATGGCAGATAACTTCATCTAAAGAAGTACTCTTTAGATTAGCGTTTCTCAACCACAGGTCCAGTTGATGTATTTTTTAAACTTGCACTTCTGGTTCTAGATCAGCCCCTTTATTATTTAATGCCTGCTGGGGACCTGGCCTTTTTGTTAACTGCAAAACCCTAATTAATATCAGCCACAATGCCTTTAATGAATATGGTTTTCTGGGTTAAGTGATCTTCTTACTAACCCTCCCAGAATGACCCCCTATATATATATATTTTTAGCAATATAATGTCTAGTTCTAAAACTCAAAATATCAAGAGTAAATCTCAAAAGTTTTTTTTTATAAACAATTAAGCAGTTGCTGTATTTTCTTTTCTTTTTTTTGGCGTATATATATATTCCATAAACAGAATAACCAGTATAGTGTACTGAGTAATAAATACAGTCTTTATATGAAGAATATGCTTGATAGAAGAAACAGATTAGCCATATGATTTGCTGCACGTATTGAGATGCAGATATTGAATATTGATATATGAAACAATGCAAAGAAGTTTTTTCCTACGATAGATAATAGCACATTGGGTGAAAGTGCATCCAAAGAGCAACAGGCTGATTCAAAAGACAAACAAAAAAAAGTACAAATAGCAAGAAGGATTTGTAATGCGCAGCAACCATAAGTAAATGAGCTCAGAATATTCATGAATCACCAGTTACTAGCACTCTGACACAAAGCAATATTCTTACAAAGATGGTATTTAATAAGGAAAGCTGTTACTTTGAATATCAAAGGAATTTGCAGGTGTTTGATGATAAAGTTATGGACAATATTATTAGTATTGTATTAGGTTACATGCAGAGACTGAGACTACGTGCAGATTGGGAATTTCATTTAGAAGATGCATGGCTATGGGTTTGAAGGAAGAATGAAAATCTATTTCTATGCAATGCTTTTGGGATCTGAAATTTCCCATGAGCACTGTGACTTCTAGGTCTTTTAGGCTGTGTCCTTGGCTGCAGAAATGGGCACCCACAGGGATATCTCGTTTATTGTTGTTAATTGTGAATCGATGGGAGTTCATCCTTTGCCTCAGGGTCTGTCCAGTCTCTCCTACATAAAGTCCTGAGGGGCACCTAGAACATAAAATCAGATATACCACATTGGATGATTTGCAGGAGAAGGTTCCCTTTATTTAAAATGATCAGAATGTCGTCTATATAGTGGAAGTAGGCCATGGGTCTGATGGGGCATGTTGAAAGAAAGTTTTCTTCTAAATTTGCCATAAACAAATTTGGGAATACGATTTGCGCCACAATATGCAAATTTGTTTATGACAAATTTAGAAGAATTTCTAATTTGTTTGTTTGTTTGTTTAACCCTTGCTAATTCTTTTATTACTGTGTGTGATCATTGAATGTGTATTTACTGTTTTATTTACGATAGCCATTGCCAATCAGACATGGGGGGAAAAGATAACATTTGTGTAATGTCAGAAAGTCTTTTTTCTAGTATGTATAAAATAGAGTGCTTTACAAGATTCAGTATTGTATCATGCCTGAGGAAGAAGCCTAGTGCTTCGAAAGCTTGCATTTTTAATAATTTTAGTTAGCCAATAAAAGGTATTACTTTATATCCAAGATGTCTTTAAATACTGGTTCCTCCTTCTAATCTGTGGTTGGCACATGCTCAGTGCAGGAGAAAGCAGAAGAAACCAGGAAGAGATAGTGTTTCAGTGACTGAAGGAGGAGAGGGTGGGGTCACAAGGGATTTCAAGGGGACTGCAAGGGGAGGGGCCATGTGGGCCAAAGAGGAGGAGGAGACACAGGTAAGAGGGACTGTCACATTGTATTAGAGCAGGAAGTTCAGGGGATCTGGTGATGCTGCTACCATATCACACATTAAATGTAAATATCTTTAAAGCTATGTAAAAAAATAATGAAAGTAAATTGTAAAAATATTTAGGCAAGCCATTCCTGCTAATTTATCTAAAGTCAATTTTGGTCCACAGTTCCCCTTTACACGCAGTGTAAAGTGCATTAGAGAAAATAGTATTTTCTAGAATCTCCTTTAAACAAAACTCCATTTTACCCATGTTGAATATATATATATATACATATAGGCAAACATCCTACTGTAAATGTACCATGCTCTACAGCAAGACAAAAGGGTGACAAACAACTGAGAATATAAATGTTCTGTCTAAACCTGGTTATGTTTAATTATTTAATAATAAAATGACTGTTACATTTTTAATTTAGGAACACGTTTCCAATGCTTTGCTGGTTTGGCTATAAATAAAAACATAAAAGCAACAAAGTAAAAGAGAAAGTTTTCAAAAAATCCAGGCCACCAGAAAGTTAAGGCTTAATGGCTTGAAAGGAAAATGTATGTTTCTTGGTGCTGAACAACATTAAGCTAAAAAAAATAAAATAATCAAACATCAAAAAGACAGTGTTTGTACACAGGTTAGACTATTTATTGTAGAACACTAAAAAATTGGACCCTTTCAAACTGAACACAAACCTACCTAATGTAATGTGACCTACTTTGGCCAATTTCTTGATTTAGTGAGTTACTCTTCAAAGTCACTAGTAAATGATAAGTGTATTGATTCTTGCAGACATTCTAATCTGTCTAAAGCAGTTATGCAGACAGAATACAGTTATGTACTTACTTTCAAATAATTCAACTGCAAGTTAGATTGGATAGAGCAAAAAAGGCAAATAGGGTGTTAAAATAAAGAAGAAGAAAGGTAGGTAAGAATTATAGAGGAAGGGAGATAGTTTGAGAAAATAACGTTGCATAAAATAAACACAAACATTTCAGTAAGTTCTGTGTATAAAAATGGTTGTGGACTTGGGCCTCATCTGTTTATATAAAAACATTTGTAGAGGTGGGCCAGGTTTAGTTGCAAAGTTTAAATTTTGCAAAATTCAATTCAACAATGTCATGCAGGAGAATCATACACTATTCAACAGGAATGGGTTAACCTCCTAATTATGCCATTTTAGCATTTTAGACTGTATTAAAAAGAGCTGACAATCGATGTAGGGAAAAACAGAAAGTATTACATTATTTCTCTTTTGTGTGAATTTGAATAGCCAGCCTTCCAGTCAGTCTAACGGGCCTCAGCTTAACAGCCTGTCTACTAGCCAACATTGTTTCTCTGTTTATATTTGTGTTTATGGATACAGGTTATTGCTGCCATACGGTTTCCATTAGACAGTAAATTGTTTTGTTTTTTTAATTTTTGCTATTAGTGCATGTTCCCTAAGCATTTTTGTAAACTTCCCATGCAGTATTAAAATGACTATGTTGACTGTAAAAATGTTGCCACCCATGTAACTGGTTAAACTTTGATTCTGTGTACACTTTTTAAGCACCCCCTTGTAGGCAGCAGCACTGTAAGCACCTGTAATATTCCTTATAATAATTGTGCTGGAAGGTAGAAAGTTGTGTTAACTTTTCCACAAATAATATTAGCCTGAAAATTAAAATTTTCATGACAGCAAGCCAAAATATCCCAGTCCTCTTGGGTCAATTATAATCTCACAGACAAAGAGACATGCTGATTCTAGTAAGCAGTAATATACAGCAATTATCCCTCTAATATAATAAAATTCTATTTAATGTGTATGCCGGTTTTAACGCTTCTCTGAACAAAATAAAATCACCCTCCTGCTGTGGCTCTCTGAAATTGGGAAATCAAAGTCTTAAATTCTCAAACCTTTCATCTGGACCTGACTGCATAACTTTTTTTTTTAACCAAGAATGTCAATGATAAAAGATATACCTGGATTATCTAAATATGCATTAGGTAAAATATATCTTGTACACATATTCAGTTTATTTTTGATATATTTATTTACATTATTTAGGTTGAGATAATTAGACTCCATACAGCTATTAGAAATAATGTGTGTATTCGTTTATAAGTTTAGTCATAATGATTCACTTGGGTATGCATTGCTGTACATTAAGAAAAAACAGAGTATGCAGATGAGGGGATTAGTGATTATGAAGATTAGCTGAAAAGGTAAGGCACGTCAAGAGAAAAGTGCGTAGAGCTGTGTTAGATGGGGGTTTGTGGGAAATTACTGGGTTTGGTTAGGCATGTCCAGGAACAAAATGGGCTTAAAACAAACATAAGTGGAGTGCAGTATAGTGAAGGAGCTGAAAACTGTGGTCTCCATACAAGTGCCCTCTATTAGAAAGAGCACACTCGAACCATAAAAAAAAAAAAGATCATGCTTCTAGCTGCAAGAAAAATAACTATTTTTTTGAGACAAATATCAAAGCATATGAAATATTAATACTGTACATTGAATATAGCAAATAATACCTGTTATAATGTAGAAAAGCATTGTAACCCTTTCTACTGCCTTTCGTTTATAGATAAAGGATACAGCTCATTATATTTCATAATAATCAAAACCAGCAAGGTTTTCTTTAAAACTTGTCAGTATATTAATCAGTGATGCTGATGATGATTTCCCTAAAAAATAAAACCTGTATTCAGTAAGACTAACCCACAACTGCAAATCGATATTTAGACAGAAACTGTCATTGAAGGCAAAGTATAAAATAAAGGAGGGAACATGTTTTGCGTGATTGTACAACTCATTGAATTGTTCAATTCTAGGTAAACTCTATTACTGTTGTTTCATTTTTTCATTCTTTTGTCCTGCTTTGGTTTATGTTATTGAAAATTTGAGACAAAATGTTCTGAACACAAACATAGAAGCACAGAGGAAATAATACATGTATAGCTGAGTAGTTAATTAAAAGATGAGCAGTACAGTCTAGATTAATGGTCGGCACAGTTTTCCATATTTCATTATCACTTCAATTGCCTCAAGGTTAGAAGAACTTGTGACCCAAGATCACCTTCAGAATTATCATTATGGAAAGCATTGATATGCACTGTCATGTCCTACGGAAGATATTTCTGTTATTTGTTTATAATTATGTTGTAATAATATATTTACACTTAATTTCTTATGCCATCTAGTGGCCAAAGTCAATAATTCCCCAGGGTTTAAATTGCATAATGTTTGATATAGCTTTAAGGTATTAATCACCTCCCTTCTCTGCTAGAGCAGAATGGTTTATGGGTAGAAAAAGGCCACCATTACACTTCAGTCTCATGGTAGCAGAGACAGCTATATGTAATGTGTTCCCTGTACTGAGCCTGGGCATGCTCAGAAGAGGCAGACAGGGGATTAACATTCCGTCATTGGCTGTGATATCAACTGTCAAATCCATAACGGACAGTTACTAACTGGAAGAACCAGGAAGCAGAAACAGGGGCAACAGGACATTGTGCAGAATTTCAGGTTAGACTTATATATTTAAGATTTCAAACTATTACCGTTTAAGGTTTTGAGGGGTGATTTACCTGTGTGTAAGTTTTCATTTTAGTGCTTTAATATGTTAGTTTATATTTCTATTTTTTACTGCTATTCCAGTTACTGTTTCTACAGTTTAGCCTATGGATAGTACTTAGGTTACAGTGCTTAATATTTGTTAGATGTGTATTGCAATTGACTCCTAGTAGATGTACAGGTATTGACTTTTTGTATTTCTGTATCAGTAGCCACATGCACCTTGCAGCATCTGCTTAGTCTGGCAGCCATGTTGTTGTTATAAGTATGCACAGTTATTGATTTCACTTGATATGTATATTGTTTTATGAAATTTATACATTTCTTATACAGTATATACTGTTGTTTTTCTTCAGTTTACCCATTCCTACAACTGGTTAATAAAGCTACATACTTCAATCCAGTCTCAATTTATTGATCTGTGGGAAGGTGTTTAACTGCCTGTAAGAGATGGCCGAAAATCGGTCCGTTTTCGAACTTTCAAACTATATGGTAAGTTCGAAAACGGACCCATTAAAGCCAATGGGAGTCAAAAAGTTTGAAAAATTTGAATGAAATACAATTAAAATATCAATGGTAACTTAATGTAAATGACTGTGGGACCTGGGAAATGGTCTGGGGAACATGTTCGAACATCCAGGACTTTCTAAAAAACAATTTTACTCTAACATGCGCTACTTTCAAGCTCTAACATTCGTCCATTCGATAATTATCCCATAAACGATTTGCATATTTGATAATTATCCCATAAACGATTCGCAGATTCGAGGGTTACTGAATGTTTCGAGGTGTACCGAAATATTCAAGGGCTATCGATCTCTCCATCGACTGCATCACAGAATGTACCTTCGTATATATCACTGGCATATTCGTTACTTAGATATTTACTCGCGTATTGGTATATAGATATTTTACTCACATATTCGTTTATTCAATATTTACTCATGTATTGTTATATTGACATTTTACTGGCATGTTTGTTTATTCGCTATTTAATCGCGTATTGGTATGTGGACATTTTACTCGCATATTCGCGCACCTTGAACGGTTGAACATTCGATAATTATCGAAAGTCCGTAAAATAACGAAAGTCTGAGAAATCCGGGACCAGGATAGTTTGAGAAGTCGAAGTCTGTTCGAACTCGAATAGTTGAGGTCGAACTCGCGTTCGAGTTCTAGTCCATCTCTTCTGCTTGTTGAACTTCATATAGACCCCGGGGGTACATGAGTGAGAGCAGGACATGCACTATACTTTGTAAAGCAGATGCCTATGTAATAAGAGCATGGTGAAAAATGACTAATCAACCCAAATAATTCAGTATGATTGTCCATCGGATCATAGTCTGTACCACTTTGAGTACTGTGTATTTTAAGGGTAAAAAAAGAATCTGGATACTGCAGGTGGCATTATTCTTTGACACTTTTGCTGCATGTTTGTAATGTCTTTACTTTATTCTTAATTAAGAAAACACTAAAAATGCAGATACATGTATAATAACCATATCTTCTATCCCCTGAAGATTCCTGTGTTCTTTTCACCAATTTACAGTGTTCCAGTCAACAGGGAAGCAGGCAAACACCAGGTCTCCAAACAGCGCTCCTGTCCAGACACCAAATACACACACTGTAAATAGATAAAAGACAGAGATCAGGGAGCTTGAATGCAGAAAAGTGATTGTGACAATCTGCTTTAAAGAAACAGTTAACATTTAAAATGTACATGCACATTATCCCTTTTTTTCACATCAGGTAAAAGAAATGAAAGCAGTAATGAGAAGATGAACAAAACACAGACATATTTATAGACATCAGTTTAGCAATATTGAGAAAAGAGCCTATAGTTCTTTAATAAGCCTAGATGGATATGTCATGGTCAGCAGAAAATGGATTTTGTGAAGTCACCTGAAAAAGTCGAATTGAAATGTTACTTCCAAGATACCTAAATAGAGGTGGTGCATATTAGCAGTTTATAAAGACATCATACCTGGAAAGCATCTCTGTATTATTTCTTGCCTTCACACTCAGGGATTGGATGCATTACAGATTCTTTCCCTATTATGTTTTCAACGTTACATGTGATTGGTTGTGTTAAAATATCTGTAGCACCAATTTAATTCCCTTTAGACAAACTACAGGCCATCTCCTTTTTTTACTGAAACATTTTTCAAAAGGAATCTCATCAAGTTAGTTGCTAGTTCCAACACAACGGGCATACAAGCAATCAGGAATACAGCATATTAGTGTTACAGAGGAGGTCTACTACATCAAATTACATTCACAACAAATATCACCAATTACAACAATAAATATCGCTAAAGACGCTTGTGTTTGACATTTATTGGATTCCCTTTACCCCTGGGTTGGGTGAGTGAGATGTCTACACCTGCATTGGTCAGTTTGCTGTGGAATATATATATACACTGTAGTCATCATTTATTTGGAGCTGCAGTCGCTCTGGGTAAGTATCCCTAAGCAAATTTAATATTGCGATAGCATGATTCTAACAACAGCTATTTGAAAAATGTAGTGCAACCGCAATATTAAATTGTGAGCACAGGCTGTGCGGTTATATTTTGCAAACCCCCCGCAGCTGCCACAAATATGGAGTTAAAATTGCGCTAACCGATATTAAAGGATAACTGTATTGCCTTAATGCATTTTTTAAAAATTGCTTTAAAAAGAGTAAAGGTATGCAGCCCTCCCTATTGTAACGTTTCCACCAGCCAATGACAAGTGCTATGTTAACCACTGCCCTGGGACAGTAATAGCCATACTGGATTTTTTATTACTGTATGGGACTACTGTATGTGAATTCTGCTGTGTTCTGTATTGTTCTAAAACCTCAGAACAATACAGAATCAGAAGGCAGTAGTGGTCATAATTTCAACCCTCAGCTTATACTCGAGTCAATCAGGTTTACCTAATTTCCAGGTAAAAATAGCTACCTCGGCTTATACTCGAGTATATATGGTAACACATTTCATGCTTTTTAATGTGCACATTTTCATATGCTGGAGAAAGACCCAATGGGCATCTCAGGGAGATGTAATAAAAGTTCTTATCATTAAAAATGGTGCTAATTTTGCCCCAACCAATCAGATTTAGGTTAGTTAGGTTTCAAATAGTTAATAACATCTGATTGGTTGGGGTAAGATTATCTCCATTTTTAATGATAAAAACCTTTATTACATCTCCCTGAAAGTGTTAAAATACTAGCTAAGGAACATATGTTCAAGCCATCTTAGCTATAATTGAAAGGGAAATTTAGGTCAGTCAAAGACATAGATGTATCAGACATTCTTTGAAGTGTCCTCACTATCAAGTTTGTAAAGTGGTGTTGTCCTGTTTGATTAAAGACTATAAGGTCTTATCTTACAGGACTCACTAAAATAATACAGTTCAAAACAATGACCTTTTAGGTTGTAAAGTTTAGGAAATCTGTGAATTTTATTATTTTTGGTTTTGAAAAATGGTTCACAGATCTTCTTATGCTTAAAACTGAAGCTATTTTTAAAGCTGTTGGATACATATTTTTCCTTACAGATAAAATGTCATTTTAAGGAATAATATTTCTCATAGATAGTTAAATCAGTATACAGAAATAGCCATATTTTTTTATAGGAAAAAGTGTGCACTGAAATTATTAAAGGGCATCTATAATAGACAAAAAAAATAATTGCTTATTACTAGAAACTATAATTCTTCAAAACTATCAACATTTTATATTTCAGCTGTCAAGTGCCATGTCATAAACTCTTCTACTGTGTGCAGCTTTGCTGTAACTGAAATAGTGGCAATTGGAATGTGTAAGTTGCATCATGGTTTGAAATTCCCCCTCCAAGTGTGGATTCATAGTACTAATCATGCTTGATTTCTCAGAAAGTCATGTCTGATTGAGTTAGTTAAGAGTTGAGATGTCCGAACTTCGCAAAATCCGGTCCGCTCGAGAATCCACGAATTTTCGAAAAAATTTGAAAATCCATTAAAACCCATTAAAACGAAAGAATTCTCGAAAATACGAGAAATCCTCGTAATTTCGAAAATACGTATTTTCCCGCATTTTCGAAAATACGGGAAATCCTCATAATTTCGAAAATATTCTAAAATACGTTTTTCGTGCATTTTTGAAAATACGAGAAATCCTCGTAATTTCGAAAATTTTCGAAAACGCGGTTCGGAAAAGTTCGGAAGGCGAAAAACCCACGATATCTGCTCTTCGTGAATGAGGTAAATCCACCTCAGATTCGGGTTCGGATCCGTGAACTGGGCCATCACTAGTTAAGAGCGGTAGGGGAATACTTGAGCTGAGCAATACAATTACTGGATTGAAGGTATGCAGCAACGCACATACCTTATATATACTCGAGTATAAGCTGAGAAATTTTACTGTTAAAATCATCCTGAAAGTCTTTCCTCGGCTTATACTCGGGTCTGGGCTGATCTGGATGCTTGAAGGAGCCGCTGGACAAAATTACATAGCCCTGGAAAAAATAAAAGCTGTACCCTGTAACACACAGAATACTCTTGATTTCCATGGGCTAGGCAATTGTTGTCCTTCTCGCTCAGATCAACCTAGACTGGAAGGGAAATGGGGGAAAAAAAACATTAAAAGTAACAGGATTTAACAAACAGGCTGCACAGAAATGTATGCAGGGTAGAGATGTCCGAACTTTCCAAAATCTGGTCCGCTCGAGGATCCGCGAATTTTTGAAAAAATTTGAAAATTTGAAAATCTGCGAGAGGACCCATCAAAATGAAAAATCCTCGAAAATACGAGGATTCTTGGAAAATACGAGGATTCTTGGAAATTACGTATTTTCCCGCATTCTCGAAAATACGTGAAATCCCCGTAATTTCAAAAATTTTCGAAAATATGTATTTTCATGCATTTTCAAAAATACGTGAAATCATCGTAATTTCGAACATTTTCAAAAATACTTGTTTTCGTGCATTTTCGAAAATACGTGAAATCCTCGTAATTTCGAAAATTTTCGAAAAGGCGGTTCGGAAAAGTTTGGAAGGTGGAAAACCGGAAAATCCGCGATATCCACCGTTTGCAAATGAGGTAAATCCGAACTGAGCCATCACTAATGCAGGGCACAACTGTGTATGGGGCTATATATGGGACTTTCTATGAGGCTGGGTATTGGACTTCCTATGGTGCTATGTATGGAAATTTCTATGGGGCTGTGTATGGGACTTTCTATGGGGGTGTCTATGGAGAAAGTCAACCCTCAGCTTATACTCGAGTCAATCAGTTTTACTTGTTTTTCAAGTAAAAATAAGTACATCGCCTTGTACTTAGATCGGCCTATAATCGAGTATACATGGGTATTTATTTATAGATTAAGATGAGGCAAAGTAATTTTTAAAGTATAGTTGCTCTTAATGTACTGTTTTCATTCTTTTCGAGTCCAGACAAAACTGCTAAAAGAAGTTAAAGGTTATGTCAACCACCCAAACAAACTTTTGAATATAGCCGGGGTTGAACATACCCTTTAAGGTTTTTAGAAAATGGAAGGGCTTTAATCTCTTTGGTTCATCATATCTTGTAAAAACACAACCCTCCGTACATAATGTTGTATCCCATATCCGTTTTGTAAAAAAAAAAAAAACACACAAGAACAAATGAATACAACTGTTAATAGATTGTTGGGATGCAGATTTATTTTTATTTCTCCATATTTCAATGCTAATAAGCTCTAAAATAGAGGAATCATGCAGAGGTGGATTACAGTGGAGATAGCTGACAGAAATTTAGGCATTTGAGATTGAAATTCAGGGGGTTAATGCATGCAGGGTGGACAAGTACCGTAGATTTGAGTGTTATTAGCATATGCATTATACTGTATCTTTCTTTAACGGGTTAAATTACACAATTGATTGGTACTTACCAAATTATTCTTTTCACATGTCCATTCTAGTACCCTCCATTTTT
Organism: Hymenochirus boettgeri; assembly: GCA_019447015.1. NCBI lineage: Eukaryota > Metazoa > Chordata > Amphibia > Anura > Pipidae > Hymenochirus > Hymenochirus boettgeri. The sequence continues at coordinate 107,998,750 of CM033472.1, forward strand.
GACCAAGCTTGTTTGAGCATCTGGTTATATTATGTTTTGATTAATTAAATATACAATTAACAATAAAATGATATATAGGATGATAAAACTTAACAACAATAATAACAGGGGCATAGATATGCATACTTACAAGAAGCCCACATAACATTAATAACTTGGTATAAAGCACATCAATACTACAAAAATATAAACCAACACCATTAAAAAAAAATATTTTTTCAGGTATACACAACTCCCTGCTAATTATCTGTTTTATTTTAATTTATTAAATTAAAGTTTAAATAGTGACATTAAATTGTGGAAACAAACATAAGAAAAGGACTATCTTTCAAAGAGGTCAGAGACACAACTTTTATCTCCTACTTCAGTGCTGAAATTGCCTCTTTCAAAGGTGACTACAACATGGCAGTTAACAGCTTTCCTTCGGTGAAATGTGGTGCCTGCCTCACTCTGTCACAATCTCATTACTAAGGTAAGGAAGGGAGTTAAAAGATGTCATCTACCTCTATAAGTTATTTATTTGTTTTTTTAATAATCAATATTTTTTTATTACAGTTTTCAATATACATATAATCAGAAAATCAAATAATATGCAGGAAGTTAAGGAATAAAAACAAATGAAATATGAGGGAAAACAAAATGTGCCATTTTAATATTTTGTTTGTTTTTAATATTTAGGTGAGTATGATGAACCCAGTCTTTTAGATATACAAGTAATGCATTTTGTCCCTAACAGACACCAGTTTCAACATAGAAGCAGTAACCCATCAAAAATAAGTAGTTATAATGAGTCCCTTTTCAGTTGCCATATAGACCAAGTTAGGTCAAAATTTGAGCATTTGGTCTAAAAGTTTATGTATAATTTGTCCATGCATCATTATGGTGTTCAGCCTATCAATGGTATATAGTTGGGATATCCTCCATTGGGCCCGTATATGTATTTCGGCACTCATGATCAAGAATTGTGTCCCTTCTCATACCTACTTAGAAATGGTATATATTTTCCACCATAAAGGCAACTCCAATAGGTTCTGAGCTTGTTATAGACATAACTTTTCTTGAACACTTCCCTCTATAGAGTTATGACATGTACACACGCCTACCGAGTGTGTATAAAGGTCCCTAAATGCATGCAATTGTGGAAGCAATCATCTTGGATATCTTGGAGTTGTTTCTGTTATTTCCAGGGGTTTGAAAGCCTGGTGTTAGGCTTTTATTGTCATTTCTGGCAGGGTAACATTCAGGCTTCCTCCGTTGAGGGTCTCAAATGTAGAACTCCATTGTTCTTCTGATTGGGGGAGCTGAATGTCTTGTTTCCATTGTAGGGTAAATTGCTATGCAGAAAATTCATAGATTTAAGTCAGGAGATCGTATACATGGGAAATTAGACCTTTTTTTAGGGGGAAGTGTCACCATCTTTCCAGGACTATTGATAATACAGTTCAGGCCCCTTGGAAAGATTGAGCATATAAAGCGAAATATTTGTTGAGGCGTAGGCATCTGAATAGGTACAATATTTTGGGGAGCGCCATAATTTCTGTATTTAGGTGCCCCATCGATGATACTTTGATATTGTGCCAACAGAGTGGTGGGGGGTAGGGGGTGGGGTTTTTTTTGATACAATTTAGATCAATTAATTTTCTTTCTTGTTTAGTTGTATTACAACTATAAAATTTGAGATTTTTCAGTATTGAGTTTTAAACTGAATAATGAATTTTAAAAATTGGGAAGTGCTTAATAAATCAGATTACATACTCTTCTAATGTTTTTGTCTGCTGACTGCCGTTCCCCCACAAATCCTACCTGACCTGCATCCATCAAGGCCAGGAGATTTACATTCAGTCTGTCTGCCCTTGGTATTATTTTTATATCCTGATGCACCAAAGAGATGGGGCGATAATTGCCCTCTTCCAATGGATTTTCCACTGGTTTCTCTAGCACAGTTAAAGATGTATTAAATATCCATACATCATCTAATATGCCACTTTGATATGGTGGGGAGTCAAAATACTGTATGTTGAAGGTTTTTTTTAGAGCAAATACATGAAAAACTATCATGGCCAGGTTATTTGTGGGAGATCAACTCATTTATAATTGTAGAGATTTCTTCTGCTAATATTGTGGAGCTCAATAGTGATCCCATTGGTAGGGTTAAGGATGGCAAGACTAATTTATTTAGAAATAGTTGGATTTTATGGGCTGAGTTGAGGGGGGTGTCTATATCCATATATAGTTTGGAGTAGAATGCGTGGAAGGCTTTGTATATCTTTGTTTGATCTGAAGTTACCGATCCATTTGACATTCTAATTTTATGTATTTTAGTAGACTGCTCATGTCCTTTTTGCAGATTGGCCAATGGATTATTCCATTGTACAAAAGTACAAAAGTATATCTATTCCAATGTAGGTTTTTTTTCCACTTAGAATGAGACTAAGCTTGGCATCTGCTGTTTTTTTTTTTTTAATCTTTTATTAAATCAAAGGAAGCCACATATATTAAAATTGCATGAGTATTTGTATTATTATTGTGGAATTATATAGCACCAACATCTTCTGTAGCACTATACAATTACATGTATATATTCACATCAAGCCCTGCCCCAACGAGTTTACAATCTAAGTACATTTAATTAACACAACACCCTATCAGTATGTCTTTATGATTGGGGAAAACTGAAATGCCCCAAGGAAACCCACGCAAGCACAGGGAAAACATATAAACTCCTTGCAGAGGTGTGGAATCGAACTCAGGACTTTATTGCTGCAAGGCATAATTTTGATGTCCCTTTCCAGCTCTAGGAATTTGTTATGGTATTTTTTCTCAGGAGGCTATTTGTATCTGCCATGTGGGCTGGTGTAGCATTTAGAGACAAATATTATTTTACTTTTAGGGCTACCTCCTTAATGAGTTTGTTAGTGAGTAAGGACTCATTTAAGCTACATATAAAAGATGTGGGAAATGGGTCAAAAAGATTTGTACTACTGATAGTGTGACCACGGGCAATGGATTACATAAATAGATAAGAACTGAATTTAAAGAAGTATTCTATATTTGAAATTAAACTATGTTATGTTTATTCGAACCATATCAGGAAGGTTTCACCCACAACTGAATGTCTATGGAGTGACTAATGGGTGAGCCCTGTTTCCCACCCTGCTGAGATTTATGTTCAAAACATGGAGTGAGGAAAAACGTCCATCCTTTGGGCTAACTATAGACTATTTCCCGGAGTAGACTTTTAGGAGGGGGTGGTCTGCTTGTCAGATTTAGGTTCTGCTAAATTAATGGGTAAGGATAGCTTGTCGAATTATTAAAGGCCTTCCATTAGTTTATCCACTGTATTAAGTTTAAACTGGTAGCCCTATTTATACCTTATGTTCAATTTTGTCAATTTTGTCAGAGCAAAAGTGATGTTAGTGGCTTGAGTTCTCTGTTTTACGTAAGGGTAATGGGAGACATGTGCAAAGATTTGTATCCATGAGCCATCAAAATATTGTTCTGTTGACTAGTGTGCTTCTTGTAGAACTTTCTCTTTGGTGGAACAGTAGTGGAATTTAACTATTAAATCTCTAGGCTGGTCATCCCTTGGAGGTCTCATCAATGTGCGATGGGCTTGTCTTCTTACCTCTCCTGGGGTTCCTCTGGCAAGAGCAGGTGTTACATTGTGGTAATTGCCAAATGTGGGTCTGTAAATCCTGGGATCCCTCTAGATCGTGTAGGCAGTTACTAATCTCCAAAATGTCTCTCAGGGGGCCATGGTATTTTCTAGTTCTTGTTTCATAATTAAGCTGAATTTTCCCAATATATTCACCTAGGTTTCCGTTATCAGTGATAGTGTGGCCATTGAGTGTCCCTCTTTCACATGGAGCTCTCGCGGCTTTGTGGTAGGTCCCGTGACCTTCATAGATGAGTGAGGTGGCGGTTTCTGGAACAGTTGGAAAGACCGTTTGGAGGTGTGTTTCCTTTTTAATCTAAATTTGTGGTTCTCCATGTTTACCAACTGATAGTCCCATAGATGTTACTGGTTACGTAGCTATATGCTGTAATTTAGCATCCACCATATTCTGCTGCATGCAAGCGCAACCATTTTTGTTTTTGTGTCCCTTTAGATTCAAAAAGTGGTTGAGATATCTATACACTATTCAAATTTTTACAGGTGTTTTAAGAATAATTTTGCATTATATTTTAAAATATATCACAAAAGGCAATGCTTTCTCTGATCAATCAGGATTTAAGGTATACATAGTTAATATTGTGTTTATTTGCAGGAGTGAAATCAAGCATTGTGCCACAATTACTTTTTACCAGGTGCTATTGGGTAAACTGGGTCAGTCTAATTTGTCTTCTGTGGCATTAAAAAGCCAGAATGTTCATCTAACACAGAATTTGCTAATTCACAGTTCACTGCTGTTAGAGCATTGCCATCTGCATTGTTTCAAAGTACATCAAAGATTCCAGCTGCATTTGCCTTTAGAAAAGTGTTCTATGATGCAGAATTGGATTTCAAATACAGTTCTACCTACTGTAGTTTTGCCATTAGTGGAATGTGAACATTTTAAACCACTGAGCCATAATCCATCAGGTATGCTAATCTCAGTTTTTCTATGCAAGTTTATTAAGTGTATATACAATACTATACTGTATATACAGTGTTTATTGTAAAGGGGATGTTCTGTTTCACTATTGTAGAAAATGAACAGAAACATTTATCTTTCTTTTTTTGTTATTAAGATTTTAATGCACAATTTAGATATTTAATAAAGGGGAAAAAGGGAACCTATCCTTTTTTCCATTAATTGAATAGTGGGCATTGTTCAATTAATGTTACAGGAGCCAGGAACAAAGCTTGAAAACTTTCCGATGAGTGAACTCCTTCAATAACTTCTCTGACAGGTCCCGACCGCTTCCAGGTTAAACTATACCACAGGTTTGTGGTAGTACCACAAGAGTATCACAAGAGTATCACAATAGACGCACAGCTGCCACAGTTTATTTACCAGCTGATAGCTGGCATTAAATACTTACATGTGTGTGAGATTCACCCAGAGCCGTGCAGCCTTTAGTAAATTTCTTCTGGCCGATTTGCCCAAAGAAAGTGCGACTCTGGGTTAATCTGATTGTGTTTAGAAACACAGCGTATCTGGCACTATGGCCAAGTGAAATTTACCATCTGTACAGAGCTTAAAAACTATAATGTATCCCACTACTGGCCCCAATCTGTAGTGTAATAAAATCCTTACCTTACATCCCAGCTCCAAATGGCTGCCCTGCTTTGCCCTCCCTCTCCCACCCGTTTTGCTGTCCCTCCCCCTAGTGAAAATCCCCTTTGTTATATAGTAGGTCTCCCTCCCTCAGCCCCAACCGCTATAATAGTTTTTACAGAAACTCCCCCAAACTCTACTTACCTTACCTCTCTCCCCTGGCGTTCTCCACTGCTGGAGAGGGCCAACAAAGGGCTGGGACAGTACGCCAAAGGAAAGAGGTAAGGTAAGTAATGATTGGGGGAGTTTCTGCTAAAACTATTATAGCTGTTGGGGCTGGGGGAGGGAGACCTACTAAATAACAAAAACCCTAAAAAGGGGTGGACATGTCCTTTAAGTCTTTCCCTGAATCCATGAAAAGGGAAGTCAAATATGTTCTTTTTAAAGGCTTTAGGTATGTCTTTATGATCTTATTTCCTAAAATTATTGTATGGTATGTTATGAGTAGAGATGGACTAGATTAAGCCTGTGTCCTCTGCGCTTGAGGATTCAGTGAGTAGGATTAGTATGTAGGGGTGTGGTGTCTGCTGCAGAGCCTGGGTTCCACATGTGTGTTGCTATGTTAAAAATGTAAAGGCTGCGCAAACTCTCTCACACCATCACATGTAATAAATATATAAATATATAATTAGAAGTAGTAAACCATTAAATTCAGTTTAAAAACCTTAATACAATAACCATATAAAATAAGTTTGGAAAAGGGCACTTACGTTGTCCAGTCATTTCCAAATTCTGCTTTATTCCTTTAAAATTTTAAAAATAGTACAGGTCCTTGCAAGCCAGTTTATAAAATACCAGTAAAATCCCTATAAAAACCTCCCAAGATTAAGGGTTTGTTCAGGGGGTAGTGTACTGCAGTAAAGAATCTCCAGGTTCCTCTTCTATCTAAGCTCCTAGCACAGAGCATGTAATGAGCAGAAGATCCTAAAAACAGCCCCAGTATAAAATCTGGTATCTCTATCTGACCTTGCTGTAGAAACTCAAACTGTAGAAACTCAACGCGTTCCGCTGTCTTAAAACTTTCTCAATAGTGTATATCTGTCCTAGGGGTCTGGTTCTCCTTTTAACTGCAATTTTTGCATATCTTCTGCATGACGTAATGACGGCATGCATTCCATTACCGGCTATTATGCGTCCCTGGCTATTATGTAGAATCGGCTGTACAGGCCCGATTTGCATGCGTTTTTTTGCTTTTTAGGTCTATGCAACCCTGTGCTGCTGATTGTTAAGGTTAAAAATAGGCTAAGGGGTAATAACATTTATTTTAGAGTAAAGTACATACGGATACCTATGTAGGAAAGTGTTCTGTACTAATATACTGCATTGCTAGAGGAGTAATATGACCTTTATGTGGACAATAAAGGGGGGGAGAAGGTCTCTTAGGTATATAGAGGTACAAAAAAAGAGTTATAAATAGCAATAAAAAGCAATATGAAGCATTAAGAATATAAAACAATAAACATTTATAAAAAATTAGAGGCATAAAAAAACAAATAAAAATCATTACTATAAATATTGTTTGGTCTCATTATTTTCAAATCTTTTTATAGGAAGCTCCATAAGTCTATGTCCTTGTTTAATCACTTGGGTGCCATAGTGTCCACTTTGTAAATCCATTTTGTTTTTTTAGGGGAAAGACAGAAATACTGGAACAGAGGGAGAACGATTGCCTCAAAACAGAAAAGAAACATATAAGAAAACACAAAAGAGGAAATGGAGGAAAGAAAGAAGGAAAGACTACAGAGATACTAAATACCAACAATATATTTAAAGGGTATGTCCACCCTTCTATAAAAATGTTTACATAACATTCCCCCTGTCCCCCCAGCCCCAACTGCTATATTTGTATTATCAGAAAATGCCCAAAACATTACTTACCTTCCCTCTTTCCTCCGCCACGCTGCCAGGCCCTCTGCTTGCGAGAAAATTGCGAGGAAAGAGGGAAGGTAAGTAATGTTTTGGGCATTTTCTAATAATACAAATATAGCGGTTGGGGCTGGGGGGACAGGGGGAATGTTATGTAAAAAAAATTTTACACTAGGGGGAGGGAATCCTAATCGGGATGGAGAGGGAGGGAGAGGGAGGGGGAGGGAGGGGGAGAAGGGCTGCAGTACGCATGCCAAAATCCTCCCGGAGGCCAGATAGGAGGCAGAGTCCTATATGGACTCTGCTATCCTCCTGGTGGGCAGTTTTTGGGACTTTGGGGGGGACTACAGGAGAACCATATGGAGCTGGGATGTGAGGTAAGGATTAAACTACACTACACAATGGGGCCAGTAGTGGGGGGGATTAGTTTTGTGGGTGGACATGCCCTTTAACCTAAGTGATAAACCACTCAATAAACACCATCTGTCAGTATTACAGAAAGGCCTTAAGTTCGCCCCAGATACCAAAGCTGATCACTGAACTATTCATAGATCTGAACAAATTATGCAGGAATTTTGCCCTAAAAATATACTTCCTAACCAACATGCCGGACACTCCGAATCCCACAAAAGTATATTTCAAACATAATAACCTAGAAGGCAAATCTAAATTCTATCCTGCTAGTGCAAAAGGAAAACAGATTGAAACATTTCAACAAATAGTAAATTCTGAATTCAGGAAACAAAAATGTAAACATACAGGACAAAGAAATTTCAACAAACCAGAACAAGAAGCACTTAGACACCTGAGAAAAGATGAAAATATAATCAAACCTGCAGACAAGGGAGGGGGGACTGTGATCCTAAACAGAAAAAATTATATGACATAATCTTACAGACTCTTAGGAGATATAGACACCTATAGAATACTTGGCAATGACCCAACAGCGAAATATATTAAATTATATACAGACCTAATAGAAGAGGGGAGTTCCATTGGAAAACTAAATAAACAAGAGAAACAATTTTTAACTGCTTTACAGTTTTTATTATCTGCCAAAATCCGCAAAAACCATACCAACCACCCAGGACGACCAATCATCTCAGGAATCATTTCACTCACGTGCAATTTGTCCCAGTACATTGACAAATTTTTACAACCATATGTAACTAATACTCGCTCATGTACTAAAGATTCCACAGACATACTTACATCACTGTCTCAAATAACTTGGCAAGAAGAATTCATTTTATGCACCATAGATGTATCCTCTTTACATGTATCAGACATGAAGATGGCATAGAAGCCATAGTATGGACCCTGATGCAAGATACCAATTTACATAATGAACAAATAGAGTTCCTAAGGAGAAACATGGACTTCATTTTAAAACACAACTATTTTATTTTTAATGGACAATTTTATCTGAAGTCACAAGGAACAGCTATGGGGATGATATTTGCCCCCAGCTATGCCAATCTGTTCATGTCCCAATGGGAAACTAAGACTATTCAGGAAAATATAAAGATCAATTACACCTATGGAAAAGGTATATCAATGATATTTTACTCATACGGAAAGGTACCCAAGAAAAACTAGAGGAATATTTAGAATGGATCAACATAAAAAACATGTTTACTCATTCTTGGAGCAAAAATAATTGCAACTCATAAATACTACAAAATATCCCCCATAAATCAAAATGGCTGCATAATATCCTGAAAAATCAATTAAAAAGAGGAGACGCAATTGTATCGAAATAGAGACTTACGAAGCACAATCCAACGATATGATAAAAAAATGAAAATAAACTAAAACAAACTAAAACATAAATTCATTATTACAACCCAAAAATACACAACTGCACCAAAAATTTTCAACTTTACCCTTTATCACAGGATTCAACAGAAATAGTTATAGCATAAAAAAGATATTACAGAAACATTGTAACATTCTCAAGCAAGACCCATACTTTAGGCCCATTTTACCACCAAATCCCACTATTATCCATAAAAGAATCAAAAATATCAAAGAACTCATTGCACCCAGCCATTTAAAAGGAAATAAAAAATCCAAAACAACAACTGTAAAAGGCTTTTTTGGCTGTGGAGAGTGCATGGCCTGCAAAACAACCTCAAAAACAAAAACTTTTAAAAGCCACACCACAGCAGAAACTTTTGCGATTGATCACCTTATAACATGTAATTCAACAAATGTAATATACCTGATAGAAAGTGCCAGCAGCAAACAATATATTGGGAGAACAGCTCATAGACTAAAAATGAGGATAAGGGAACATCTATATGACATAAAAAAAATAAAATTAAAGACCTAACGTTGCCAAAACATTGTAATGATTGTGAACATTTCAAAACTGGAAAACTCAAATTTCAAGGAATTGACATTCATAATCCTCCAGAATGAAAAGGAGACCCTCAAGCCGGACTTTCTCGAGCCAAAACAAAATGGATTTACAAAATGGACACTATGGCACCCAAAGGATTAAACAAGAACTTAGAATTATGGAGCTTCCTATAAAAAGATTTGAAAATAATGAGACCAAACAATATTTATAGTAATGATTTTTATTTCTTTTTTATGCCTCTACCATCAATTTTTATATATGACTTTTATGCCTCTAACATTAATTTTTATCATTTTTTATTGTTTTATATTCTTATGCTTCATATTGCTTTTTTTTTAAAATCTTGTTTTTGTACCTCTATATACCTAAGAGACCTTCTCTTTGTGCACATAAAGTTTATATTATCCCTCTAGCAGTGGAATATATTAGTACAGAACACTTTCCCACATAAGTATCCCTGTGTACTTTACTCTTAAATAAATGTTATTACCTCTTTTTAATCTTAACAATCAGCAACACAGGGTTGTATAGACCTAAAAAGCAAAAAAACGTATGCAAATCTGGCCAGTACAGCCGATTCTACAACATAATAGCCAGCCATTCTGCACAAAATGGCTCTGGAACAGATAATAGCCGGGAATGGAACACATTACATCATTATGTCATGCAGAAGACCCAGTTAAAAGGAGAACTAGACACCTACGACAGATATACACTATTGAGAAACTGTTTTAAGACAGCGAAACGCGTTGAGTTTCTACAGCAAGGTCAGATAGAGATACCAGATTTTATACTGCTCATTTTATCCATTTTTATGACACCCTAGGCTGGGGCTGTTTTTATGAGGTTTTATCTTTCTTCTCATTATATGCTCTGTGCTAGTTTAGACAGAAGAGGAACCTGGAGATTCTTTACTGCAGCACACTACCCTCTGAACAAACCCATAATCTTGGGAGGTTTTTATAGGGATTTTACTGGAATTTTATAAACTGGCTTGCAAGGACCTGTACTATTTTTAAAATTGTAAAGGAATAAAGCAGATTTTGGAAATCACTGGACTACGTAAGTGCTCTTTTCAAACATTTTTATATGATTATTGTATTAAGGTTTTTAAACTGATTTTAATGGTTTACTACTTTCTAATTTTATATTTATATATTTATTATATTTGATGGTGTGAGAGAATTCACTCAGCCTATACCTTTTTAACAGAGATGGACTAGAACAAGCTCAAACTAATTTGGACTTTTCAGACTTTGGATTTTAAAAGTTTCAAGGATTTTTGGATTTTCAAAAGTTATTGAATTTTTGGAAAAGGTCCAGCCACATGTCCCAAATTCACCAATGACAGCTATTGTTAGCAGTGCCTACCCCTTAGGTTTAAAAGGCAGCTTGACAGGTGCCTTGTGAAGTGTTACCCTTTCACCCACTTCCCCTTGCACAATACATACTTTGAGGGAGAGAAGCGGTAGAGGGAATGTCCAGAGGGGCCAAGCCTGCCTGGCTCCTCAACAATGGTGGCCAACTGCAGTGAGACAACTGTAAGGGTTATGTCTCACAATAACATACAGCAGCGCATGCAAGGTTTTTGTGATTCTGTATTCATTTGTGTTATTGGGACACATGTAATACTCAAAAAAACTTGTGCATCCATACATTCCAATAACATATCGGAGTGCAGCACACATATTGGGGACCACTGTGATAGCATTGCATTGGCACACAACACAATCTGAATCGCGCTAGTGGGACCTAAACCTAACTCAATAGTTCTGCTGTTGTGAAGTGTTTCGCCCACTTTCATTTGCATGATGCAAACTCTGAGGGAGAGAAGCCAATGTTGTGAGGGGTATGTCTAGTGGGACCAAGTCTGCCTTGCTCCTCATGAGTCTGCTGGAGTTCTAGCAATGTTTTAAAACATGTACATCCGAAAGACCCAATACCAAAACACAAGAAAAGCGACATCATATATGCAGTGCAGTGCAGTGAAGAATGCTCTGATTTGTATGTGGGGGAGACCAAACAGCAACTGCATCAACGTATGGCCCAGCACAGAAGAGCCAATTCCTCGGGTCAGGACTCAGCCGTGTATCTGCATCTTAAGGATAAAGGATATACCTTTGAAGATTGTAATGTTAACATACTGGCGAAGGAACGTGACTGGTTCAAGAGAGGTGTTAAGGAGGCCATTTATGTGAAAATAAAGAAACCAAGCCTAAATAGAGGTGGGGGGGTTCGACACCAACTGTCTGCCATGTACAATGCTGTTTTAACACCTTACTCTGGGCGTTCCTATAACACCTCTTAGCCACTATCTAATCACACCCTTAACACCTGGCTGTGATATGCTAATTGGGATTTTCCAGGGTACATAATTGCCACAGATTCTTGTACAAGTCATTCTGAATTGAGAAAGCCAGTCGGATGACTAGCGAAACGTCTTCAAGAACTACATTTCAAGTCCAGTTGATCTAATTGAATACAACAGATAGAAGAGGGATAGTTAATTTTTTTTCCTGTAAAAAAGGAGAGATGAAATGATAAACATATTATGGATTATTTTGATGCCTATGTATTTTATATATGAGCTATCTAAACTGATATGTATGTATGTATGTATGTATATATGTATGTATACTTTTATTTATAAAGCACCACTTGGGTACGCAGCACTGTACATTATAAAATACAGAGTATACAAACAAGGCGATAAGTGTAAGCAATTATACAGATAAATAAAAATGAAATACAATTGCATACATCAGTTCAGAAAGTATATATATATATTATGTATAAATTGATAAAAGTGCAGCATGCCATGACACATTAGGAATGAGATCCCTGCCCTGAACCTAAGTGGGTGGGACAACATACAGGTACAACTGGAGGGATGGGTACAAAGTGCTTAAAAGGGCTAACAATCATTTGTTGTGCTGATGCTCAGAAAGGTAGGAGAACAGTCTAGATTTGAAAGTATTAATGGATGTCACTAGGCGAAGCCAGAGAGGGAGAGAGTTCCAAATGTAGGGAGCAGCAAGAGAGAATGTTTTAAGGCGGGAGGCAGCAGTGTTTGTTGGGGGTTTGTGGAGAAGATTTCCTTGCGAGAAGATAAGAATATGTGCAATAGAATGAAGGGATTTAAAGGTTAAAAGAAGGGTATTGGATATGATTCTTTGTTTGATGGGAAGCCACCCTATTGACTGAAGTATCGATGTTGGGGCTCTCTTTTGGAGAAGAGTGAGATGATCTGAACTGATGAGTTTAGGATAGACCCATCCAGATATTTTTGTGATATCTAGTGAAAATAAAGTAGCTTATAGCACCCCTTTATAAATATGATATAGTGTAATATGTCTTGCCTGATGATTTACATATATGAACAAGGACTTAGTATATGTTTTTAGTTATGCACTATAGGTACACTTTTATAACACCATGATGACTTTGATAAGATTTGGTGATCCATTTTTCTAAATTCTTTTATTGATTATAACATGTATTGAGTGCCTTAGGTCCTTTTTTCCTTTCTTTTAGGATCATAGCTCATATTATCCAGCTAGACACCGCTTTATAGGCATTATATAAATATATATTTACAGTACTTTACCAGTGTCCTAGCACATGTGTTTTTTTTTAAGGACAAATAACTTACCTTTCTCCCCAGAAGTCTTTTCTTGAAGTCCGACGGTCTGCTCTTTGGTTTGCAGGCAACAAAAGCTGGATGCTTTACGGCTGCGTGAGCTCACATTGAGCTCCCAAAGCCATATTGAAGACAGCAATGGTTGTAAAGCCGTAAAGACCTCCCTCCATCTAAGTAATTGGGGAAAAAAATAAATGGAAGTTTTCTCGCCCTGCTTATGTTCTAATGTTAGCAGCCAACATTCACATATTTATACAGGATGGAATATCCCTGAGGAATAGAGGCCTGAAATCCATTATAAAAATAAGTATCCAATAAAAAAGTGAATATTAAAATCCCACAAAATAATTAGTTGTTAAAATATAAGATTTTTTAATTTATATAAATTGTCCTTTAGACACCACCTATTTCTACCTCTAAGTAGTTGTGCTGAAATGCAGAAAATTAATCTAAGTGACTACGTCCCCATAGACTTACTGGTGGAGAACATTATCCTTTGCTTGGAGGTCAGAGGAAATATAATCATAAAAAGTATGCATTTCAAATATGTTAAAAGCAATACAGAAAAACCCTAAAGGTTTCTGACCCCATCATGGCTGGTAAAGTCTGCCTAATTGTTTTACATTACAGACCTTTACCTTGATAGGAAGTTATACTTTTAAAGGACTGAAAATAACTATATGGTTAAAAATAGGAAAACAAATGTGTTATAGTTCTCAAAACCATTAGTATAAGAACATAACAATAATAATAATTTAGAGGAATAAAGAGGAAAATGTAGGTGCACATGCCAAACATATTCAGTGCTACAGTATGTAATAAAAGTCACGTATCTATTTGCTTATACCAAATGACCCAATTAACTAATTAAATAACTGACTGTTTTTGCTCAACTTCAATTGCATGTTTGGGCACTCTCCCAGTTGCTCTAATTGCTCTAATTGGTCTTTGGAAATTCAAGTGCGTTGCTCTAATGAGGCAGGGTAAGACTTCTGTCTCAGGTGATGCCCCTGGGGAAAAGAAAAGGGGCTTGGAAACTAGAAATAGACCCCTGTCCCTTAGAGAAAAAAGAAACAATTGCATGTACTGGAAGTGCACGAGGGGCAGGTTTTATCTAAAACTAATGTGGCAATCACTAAAACCGAAATGTGTAGCGCAGGATTGTGGGGGGATTTTTTGTATGCCATTTTTGAAATTTTTTGGGAATATTTTCTACTCAATTTGACGCTCTGATTTTGAGTTACTAATATTGGCTTTGGAAAGTGGACACAGTGTTTTTTTAGTAGTTTTTCTGAATGTTGTTTTGTATTGAAGAGAAGTTTAAAGCCAAATGGCGCCACCCTGGGGAAATTGAAATTCCCAAAAATGGCCTGCTCCCTAGAGCTAGCTTTAAACTCTGCTTCCCCCTGTTTGTCATATCATGATGCATTTGAGGAAGGAAGAAGGAGCACAGTGGAATGAGTGGTCCTGGACTCACATACTTCAGTGAGGAATGTAACCAGCTGGTCACTAATTTTATCTTTCGCTGTGTTGGTGCACATATTATAATTCTTGGTCCATTTCTATTACAATTCTCTTCATCTTTACATTCCCTATAATCTACCAGCACCTCTTTCCCAGTTAGCCACCAGCATCCACTTAACTGTTATCCCCCAGTGTCTCTCTTTGACTTTTATCCAACAGTGTCCCTTTGCAGCGTCCATTTGACTGTTATGCACCTACAACACTTTCCCAGTTATCCACTATCTATCTATCTATCTATCTATCTATCTATCTATCTATCTATCTATCTATCTGTTTTCCACTCTGAAATTAACTCAACCCCTCGCTCCCTCCCTGTGGGGGTCCTGCAAGGCTCAGTACTCGGTTCTCTTCTTTTCTCCAACTGTACCTATGGCCTTGGACAACTCATTAGTTTGTTTGGATTCCAGTATCACCTGTATGCGGATGATACCCAAATTTACATCTCTGCCCCTGATCTCCCTACACTGAAATTCCAGGTCCCCAACTGCCTTAATGCCATCTCTGTTTTTATGTCCTCCCGCTTCCTCAAACTCAACATGGACAAGACTGAACTTGTCCTTTTCCCACCCTCACGATCTGTTCCTCTCCCTAGTCTTACTATTAATATTAACAACACACCTATATCACCATCTCCTCATGTCCGCTGCCTGGGAATAAAGCAAGATTCCAATCTTTCTTTCAAACCCCATATCAATTCGTTTGCCATCTCTTGTCGACTTTAACTAAAAAACATCTCCCGAATCCGACCCTTCCTCTTGAACGAAGCTACAAAAATCCTAGTCCATGCCCTAGTCATATCCCTGCTTGACTACTGCAACACACTCCTGTGTGGTCTACCAAACAACCACCTGTCTCTGCTTCAATCCATCCTCTACTCTGCAGCCCGGCTCATTTATTTCTCTTCTCGCTCCTCTAATGCCTCTGCTCTCTGTCAGTCACTCCACTGGCTGCCCATCACACAAAGGATCTGGTTCAAGCTGCTTACCCTATCCTATAAAGCACTATCCAACACAGCCCCTTCATATATCTCAGAGCTGATCCACTGATATTGTCCCAGATGCAACCTCCGCTACACAAACAATCTCCTCCTCTCATCCACCCTTGTCACCTCTTCCCATGCCCATATTCAGGACTTTGCTTGTGCTGCCCCTCTTCTCTGGAACTCCCTTCCTCAGTCTGTCCATCATTCACCATCCCTTAATACCTTCAAACGTAACCTTAAAACCCACCTCTTCAGGCAAGCATATAACCTGGCCTAAACATTACCCATCTTACTACCCAATTTGATCCAACCCACCTTTCACACTCCACTGCCCATCTATTTACAGCCTACCGACTCCTGCAACCTTATCTCTCACCCCATATCCTCTAGACTGTAAGCACTTTGGGCAGGGCCCTTCCTCCTACTGTATCATGGTATTGCTGTAAGAAACTCATCACGCTGTTTACTCATATTTTGTACTACCTGTGTATGTAATATGTATGACTTTGTATAACATGTATTACCCTGTATGTAATGTATGACTATGTAATTGTAAAGCGCCATGGAAGTTGTTGGCGCTATATAAATCCATAATAATAATAATTTAAAAAAAAAATCTATCTATCTATCTATCTATCTATCTATCTATCTATCTATCTAACTATTGTAAAGTTTGACTTTACCAAGTGCAAGCCATGCCCACCACTGAAAGCCACATCCATCTAACCACCTGTTACTGAATCTGGGGACCATTCCAAAGTTTGACTCAGGTACCAAACCCCTAGAAGAATCCCTGAATATTTATCCACATTTAGCAAAGCCTCAAGTTGAATAATAATTTGTTATTCACACTGTCAGTTAAGCCCCTAATGCAGTAAAGAGCATGAGTATTACTGTGACCAAGATTGGGTGGCTGACAATGTAAGTAGAATTAATCTGGTTAGCTTATATTATTGGTTTGCATTAAAATGTAAAGAAAAACTCTACTTAAATGTAAAAACACTAAAAAAAGTGTAATGAATTTGGCCAGAAGGCCGGGCTACTTACTGGTACACTTTCAGGAGGAGACCAAAGGCTGTAGGTTTGGATTCTGGAGCAAAATTGGTTTATGGGAACTGTAGGCTGGATGCCGAGGTGCTGCTGGAAACTGTATACCGGATACCAAGGTGCTGCTGGGAACTGTATGATGGATACCAAGGTGCTGCTGGGATCTGAATGCTGGATACCAAAGTGCTGCTGGAAACTGTATGCTTGATAACAAGATGCTGTTGGGATTTGAATGCTGGATACCAAGGTGCTGCTGGGAACTGTATGCTGGATACCAAGATGTTGCTGGGAGTTGTATGGTGGATACCAAGGTAAGAAGAAAGTGGAGCAGGCTAGGTGAGTAGCTGATATTGGTACAGGCAAGGTAAGTAGCTGATACTGGAACAGGTAAGGTAAGTAGCTGATACTGGAACTGGCAAGGTAAGTAGTACACTGGATCAGGCAAGGTAAGAAGTTACACTGGATCCGGCAAAGTAAGCAGAATACTGGATCAGGCTAGATAAGTAATACTCTGGAATGGGCAAGGTAAGAAGAACAGGAGCCAGGGTAGTGTAAGCTACAATCAGGCACCAGGTACCGGAGGACACCGGCATTTGAATCCTGACGTCTTGACGTCGCCTACCCAGAAGAGAGTGGCTGTCACAATAGTAGCGCTAGATCAGAGCCGCAGGTAAGTTCGTGACAGTACCCCCCTCTACACTCCTGTGAAAAGCCTTTACCAGATGAGGAGCATGCATGTCCGGGTGTTTAATCCAGGCTCTTTCTTCTAGACCAAAACCTTTCCAGTGGACCAGATACTGAAGAGATCTCCTAAAGAATCTAGAGTCCAATACCTTCTCGATCTCAAATCCTTGTTGACCATCAACAGAAATTGAGGAAGGAGGTAGAAGAGGCGTGGAATATTAGAGAGAAATATGAAATACATTAGGAATCCGCATGTTGGAAGGAAGCTGGAGACGAAGAGCAAACAGGTACACCAATTCCAAAATAGGGAAAGGACCAATGAAATTGGGTCCCAACTTGGAGGAAGGAACACGTAGATTAATATGAGCAGAGGAGAGTCACACCTTATCTCCAACAGAGAAAGATAGAGGTTCCCTACATCTCCTATCAGCTGCAGCTTTTTGTATAAGGGCAGATTTCCGAAGGCAGACTTGAGTAGAATGCTAGGTAGCCGACATCTGGGCAGCAGAATCATTGGCGGGTACTTGTGTAACAAGAAAACAACAAGAAAACATTTCCCCAAAACTTTGGATTAGTTCCAAACACACACAGAAAAGGAGATTTCCCAGATGAGGCATGAGGAGCATTGTTATGGGTAAACGCGCCCCAAGGCAGAAGGTCTGACCAATCATCTTGAGTATAGGAAATGTAACATCAAAAGCATTCAACAGTATATTCAATGTGTTCAAGAGACTGATTAGTGTGTCTAGTAGCCCCATTGGACTGTGAGTTGTAAGCAGAAGAGAATTGTAACTTAATTCACATGGATTTACATAGCGCTCTCAAACAAATTAAGTACCTCTGTCAGACACTATTTCAGTAGGAAGTCCATGTAGGTGGAAAATGTGAGAAATAAATAGTTGTGCAAGCTCCACAGAAGATGGTAGTTTGGAAAGGGGAACAAAGTGGGCCATTTTTCTGAAGAGGTCCACTGTTAAGCAAATTACAGTGTTCTTTTTGGAAGGTGGCAGCTCTACGATAAAGTCCATAGATAAATGGGTCAATGGTTGGAATGAAATAGGGAGAGGTTGAAGTAGACCACTAGGTAGAGTTCTAGAAGATTTAGATTGGGCACAATTGAAATAGACTTGAATAAAATCTTTAACATCTTCTTTTACTGAGGCCACCAGAGAGAATGGGCAAGAAGATCAAAAGTTTTACTAATACCAGCGTGACTGGCTTGCTTGGAACAATGAGTATTCCGTAGGGAAACTGGAACAAAGGTTATGCCCGGAGGTGTGTCAGGAAGATCAGAACTTTGTGTAGCTTGAATTCTGGAACAGAGCTGAAGAGTAAAAGAGGCTAGGATTGTAGTAGTCAGGATAATGGGACCCTTATCTCGGTTAGAGTCTGAAGCAACGAATGATCTGGAAAGGGTGTTGGCTTTCTTGTTTTTTGTGCCAGGTTAGTAGGTGATAACAAATTTGAACTGGGAAAAGAATAAGGACCAACGTGCTTGGCGGGGATTTAACCATTAAAGATTCCGAATGTATTTGAGGTTCTTATGATCGGTAAAGATGGTAATAGGTAAAAGGGTGCCTTCTAATATGTGACACCACTCCTTGATGGCAAGAAGTTCCCAATTATCGACATTATAATTCCGCTTGTTGGGAAGGAACTTTTAGAAAAATAAGCACAAGGATGGAGTTTGAGAAAGGATGGCTCAACTTCAATATAAAAGGGAAAGCTGGATCCAGATGAACTAAAACTGGTGCACAAGCAAAGGCTTCCTGTGTTGTTTGAAGGCTTCAAGGGCTGCAGGAGACCACAAATTAGGCCTACCATTTTTCCTGATGGGGGCTAGAAAAGGAGAAATTATAGAAGAGAACCCTTTGATGAACTGTCTATAATAGTTGGCAAAGACAATGAATGGACGAAACTTTAGCAGGATCCATCTGGAAACCTTGTTAGACCAGCCTATGACAAGGTTGTGGGGCAGATGGACTTGAAATCATGAGAAAGGATAAGTGTTCTTGATGTAAAATGCCAACACGGAATAAGACTTTAAAGGTAGACTGTGAGATAAAATCTGAATCCTCACGTTCTGACTGCATGACGCCTCTCACCTGGAAGAGCATGGCTGTCACAGAAGTGGCCCTGGATCAGAGCGGCAGGTAAGTTTGTGACAAAAGGACATTTTTTTTAAAGAACACATAGACTGAATAAAAATAAAACCATTCACCTATGTGTTATAAGAAATAATGTTTCCCTTAACAATATAATATACAGATATCAAGTCACCTCTGAGATTATTGTTTAAAAAAGTAATATGTTTTAAATGTTATGCAATGTTCATCTTCTTTAAATGGTTACTATTGAAACATCATTGTTTTATAGCTTTCATTTAGCCTTCCAAATTATCAGGCTTTGTTGATTACAGCAGGAGTTTCAAGAGTTCTGACAATTACAAGTTTCATTTCGAAAGTCATTTCATAAGACTGGAGACCGTTTTGTTTCTCTGTGATGTAGAAAAACTCATTCAGAAAGCAGATGGCACAGAGACAATTGAGTAAAAACTAATGGAGTTCCGAATGGACACATAGATTCCTATGAACCAAAAAGATATTTTTCTGAGGAGATGAAGACCAGATGTGGTTTGTTTTGGTGAAATAATTTACTTTTTGTTAAGGATCAGAGAGGGGAGAATGAAAAACCTCCCAATGTCCTATCCAAAGCCAGTGTACATTACTGTTTTGTAGAGGATGCCTGTCATACTGTTTTAAAGATTAACCTCAATATAAAAATGGATTTATAAAATGGAAAGTGTAAAGTAAGCAGCAACATTTTGGTAAATGCAGGATTATTTTTTTTTTTTTTTACAGCTTACTGTATTATTTTTCCTTATGTTGTCTAAACAAAGATAACAATCCATATAACAACAACTTAATCTATACAACTTCTGTGTCCAGTGTATAAACTCTCATTAAATTCCCTACATGACACCATGACTAAGAAGTACTTGGTACTTGACGCTTTAACCCCTCAGTAGTGTGAATTATATTTTTTTAAATAAAAATTGAAGAAGTGAATTATAGGTTTAAAAGAAGCTAGAAAATATATTGAATTGTGACCAAATAAAACGTATATATATTTTGTTTTCAAATAAAATATCAATCTAGAGTTAGTAATGAGGCTACATTTATGCATTGTTTTCTCACTTATAAATGGTTCTTAAACAGAAGTGCTCCTTTTTATTGTATCACCTTTTATAGATGGAGAATGTGTTGCAGCCTCCAGCAGCACTTACAAATAGTCCCACTTCATATTCCAATATACAGCTTAAGGAACTCTGGGGTCTGTCTTCTGGCTCAGAATATATGTTATATATCTATTTAAAAGAGCTCTTTCATATACCTTTCTTTCAATATATGTTATATGTCTATTTAAAAGAGCTCTTTCAATATGCAATGTATATTAATACAGAAACCTTTTATTGGCACTTCAATAAGTATAAATAATTCAAAGTACCATACCATTATTCATGGTAGTAACAAGTCACAGCATAGAAAAAGTTTGCCAGTATATATAGTAAACTCTCAATCCATTTTGGGCAAATATTTAGTTAAATTCTGATAACTGTCAAATATCTGCAAAACAAAAGCCTGGTTGGGAATGAGGACTAATTGCTACAGTTTTATCATCATTACTAAAAATTGTTCTAGGATACTTCTGAATATACAGAGAATTGTAGCTTTTTAATTATTAGGAATTATAGAATCTGTTGTGTCTTATTTCCATTTCAATTTTTTTAACGCATTTATTATGTTGTAATACCTATGTTTAATGTACTTTCCTAACTGTAAGTATTTCATTTCATTTCTGTATCCTTTCAGGACAATGCTCACCTTCCAGAGCGCAGGCTCACTTGATATCAATAATAAATATTTGGAGACCTTGTATAATCATATATATAAAAAATAATCTTGGTAATAAACCGACAGCTTTAAATGTATACCGAGTGACCCAAAAAATGATGGAAATCGAAAAGCTTTTCTATTGTCAATATAAGGTGGCCCATTAAATAGAAAAATTAAGTTTTATATTTTCAATTTATTTAGTGAATTTCAATTTACAAAAGAATTGTATTTGCTCAGAAGAACGCAGCTTATCAATTATTACTTTGCAAACACAAGAAGCATTACTTAGAAATCTCAACTATCACATTTCTGATGGATTATTGTAAAATGTCAGATGTAAAGGATGGCTCTCCTGATGTTGAAAATGAAACCCATGGTAATATTTTTCACTTTGATTTTGATTTAATTTGCAGACACTTCAACTTTCTCCCCATGCATGGCTGCTTAAATTCATTTCACTTGTCAAAAGAGAAAAATTTTCATAATTAAATAGTAAAATGCGCTGGCTTTTCAACAGATTAACACATATTTCATTTTGTGTGTTTTCCCCTCTTTTGCTTTCTGATGGTGAATTTCTATTATTTCTACGTTTGTTTTCCTTAACGTACAGTGATTTTACCTTGGTGTTAAGTGTAGATAAAGGAAACAAGTAAAATATTACAGAAGTTTATTTTAATGTTAACGGGTGCGAGAGAGAAAGACAAAGTACCTGCTTGCCATGGGATTAAAGTAAATGATTCCATTGCTCTTCTGGATTACTCCATGTTGCAGATATGAACATTTACATTACATTTTTATGTCTTTATAACAGAGAATTTCACAGCATGTCCATATTATTCAATATTATCCTTGGTACATTTAATAGATTTTTAAGTACAGTGTTATACTATTTTGCACTCTTTACAGTATCAATTTTTCTGAAACTATTATAATGTAGACTATTAGTGTGCAGCACTGCTCCAGGCCAAATTTGTCAATGCTCTGCATACTTATCCAGCTGCACATTTTCATACTTTTGTTTTTATCATGCAATGACATATATGTAAGTAACATGGCTGGACAATGACATGACACTTTATTGCATAAGGTTGACAACAGGAAGCAACATTTTGTTCCCTCCAGCTCTGGATAGAATTTTTTTTTTATTTTGTCACAGCTATCAAGAACGTCCTTGTGAAAGGTTAATATTAAAAGCTGGTACATGGCTAGTAAGGCAGGGGTTGGTCTTTAAGTCTGAGCTATAGCTGGTTTAATTTAATGGAGTTAATCGAATGTCAATCAAGGACGTACATTTCATATCATGCATAACTTGCATATTAATTAAAAGTTAAGAAAACATACAACTATGGGTCTTCAGTGTATTTAGTATTTACGTTTAGTTATTAGATAAGGAATGATTTGTATTCCAATCCAGTCATAACAGATAAACAGCTAAAATGGTACACAGCCTTAATTAAAAAAAATATAAATCTGAGCACAATAAAAATAACACATTATAATGATGGTTCTTAATGGTACTCAACATTCTATATTTTACACAGTTGTCATTTTTATGAAGAAGCGGGTAAAGGGTAGAATTTACCAACTCAAAGACAGGTTGTGGGGGCAGTGGAGATTGGGGGTGGAGGGGGCGTGTTTCTGCATTTTAGAAAGCATGATTTACCTGGAGTAATATTTAAAAAAAAATTTGCAGGTAAGAAACTATAAAATGTGCTAACATTAAGGCTTTTGTATATAGATTTATATGCTTGTAAGTTACACTTTGTTGTCTGCCTTGACTGTCTGAGTTTGTGACAGGCACATGATTAGATGTGTCATAAGTTACATTAATTTCTTTTAATTTCTATGTTGTGGTTTTCTGAGTATATTCCAAAATTGGACTCCAGCAAAAGTAAAGGTGGCCTGACAATATATTGGGCATGTGTATGGCACAATAATGATAGACAACAATGATGACAAATTACCAACCTCTCCATCAGGGTCTTTAGGTATAGACAGACATTTTCATTGGTCATTTTATTGGCTCCCTTTACTAAGAAGAGGGAGCCAATAAATATACGCTTTGTTCTTACTTAAAAGAGCAACTGTGATGAGCAAAGTTTGCCTTTCTATGTCCCACCTAACAGTTTCTCCCATCTCTACAATAAGAACACATGCTCAAATTGTAGATAAGGACAGGGAATGAGCAGGACAGCAAGTAAAAAATGGAGGAACAAATACTCAAATCTTCCATGGAATTCATTTTTTGTATGTAAAGAATAAAAAAACAGAAGCCAGGGCATTTTTTATAAAAGTTTAATTTTGCTGTTATTGTCAAAAACAAATAAAGCTGCAATAACCAGCTGCAAAAACTATGCATGTCACCATTTTGCTTTTTGGCCATACATTGCAGGGATTTTTAAAGCAGCAAAAAAAGTTTTGCTTACAAGTCTGTGGTGGCAAAAATGCATTAGTAGGCATATTTGTAGCTTGAAAATAGGTCACTGGAAGATGTCACTACATTATGGTTGATTTCCCAATACAAATAAGGGTTCATGGGGTTTTGGACTATTTATGATCATTTTCTGTAATATGATCATCGATTTTCAAATGGGGGATTCTAATTCCACATGTACATAAGTGTTTTAACTGCCAAATGATGACCACCGTGTAAAATAACAAAGTTGTATATATACGGCTTACTAGCTTACTATTACCTGTATGTACTCATTTTTATATAATACCTTATGTTTTTTTAATGCCCTTGTTGTTCTACATATCTACCAACGCCTGTGAAGTCCAGTTTGACCAATGAAAATCCTGCACGTCACTTGCAGAGTGTGATGCTCCAATTCAAAAACTCAGATGAAGGGCCTGGGCTCTGTGTGCTGCCCAATTTCAACAACACAGACAGAGTCAGTGATACAACAACAGCGTAATGTATGGCTACACAACTCAGAGAGCTGCAGACCCAGAACAACAGCTTCTATAACAGAGGGAACCAGACATTTCCCTTAAGGTCTATAACACATTACAATTTGCTCCAGGTTTCAAATATTAACCCAGGAAAGACTATGTTGCTATTGGTGATATGAATAAATTTGCGGTTGTTTACGGTTATTGGCATGCTAAGAAATTTAAAGCACAGCCTCCTGGAATGTGACCATGCCCCCAGATATTGCTGTCACAGCCACACA
Organism: Hymenochirus boettgeri; assembly: GCA_019447015.1. NCBI lineage: Eukaryota > Metazoa > Chordata > Amphibia > Anura > Pipidae > Hymenochirus > Hymenochirus boettgeri. Next base: position 108,023,191 of record CM033472.1, read on the forward strand.
CCCAAACATCACGGTCACGCTCATACCCCAACATCACGGCCACCCACCTAAACATCACAACTATGCCCCCAAATGTTGTGAGCAGGCCACTAGATTTTGTGGTCACCCCCCAACCCAAAAAAAAGGTCCGCCCGCATACATCACAGCCATGCCCTCAAACATCACTGGTACATTCCAGAATCACATCCACAAACATCCTGTCCATACCCCCAAACATCACATGCCCACCCTCAGACACCACACCCACAAACTTGACATCCACACCCCAAAACATCATACCCTCGCCCCTAAATTCCATGGCCATGCCCCCAAATATTGCGACCACTAAATGTCATGTCCAAGCCTCCTGGACACCACAACATCACAGACACGCCCCCAGACCATCCACATCCTAGAATACCGTGCCCCGGCCCACAGCAACATCGCAGACATGTCTTATCCACCTACTTCAACCGGATAGTTGGGGGGTATGGACTACATGAGAATTAACTGCATTACCTGGACTTAAGCACCAGAAACACTGCCCACATGTCACACACTTCACAGATAGTTACAACTATCAATCATGGCACTTTCAATTCAGATCAGAAAGTAACTTTATTCATTGGGATCTAATAGTCAATATAAAGTGGTCCTTGAGCAAGGATAAAGTGTTAGGTGCAAACAAAGTGACAAAAAATAGAGCATAATAAAAACAGCACAACAGAATGAAGCCCAGCTTTAACATTGCAGACAAAGAGCTGCACGTCACATGATTCAGAGACATTGATGCCCGTCAGACACCCAAGTGCACAAAGTTGCAATCAACATGTTCTCCCCACGGCAAATTCCATGTAGCATATTCACCACAACATCTGTATATTTACACTCCAAGTGGAAAAACTGATAACTTATATAAAGTTTTTCTATAAACATATGTGCTATACGTCCCTCAGGCAAGGTCACCTCCTCAACTCATAACTATTAAATACATGACGTACATTACCAGCTGTCCACTTCTTTTCCCCCTGTCTCTTCCATCTAAGCCAAACACACACCTGCACGTAAAAAATACTATACCCACATGTGTACACAGGCAACGCAGGGTACAACTGCTAGTTATAATATACAACATTTAAAATATCCCTTTAAAACTGAATACCAGTATGATTTGCATGTCTCATTTCTAAGTAAGGTAAAACTGGACACATAAAAATATTCCAATTTTCCAAGGTAAATGAGCATTTAATTAGATTATTTCATCAGATCAGTTCTTTAAATATTAGGAAAACAGCAGCTAAAATAAGCTTGCAATCATATTTTCAGTGAGTGAAACACAATGAGATGTTAATTGCTTTAAATTGCAAAATGATGATTATAGATTTTAATATGATTTGCTTGCTTCAGAGATGGAAATATGAAATAAATCTATTCTGCCACCAAAAAATATATACATTAAAATCTAGAAATAAATCAAATTCTAATTGGTGCGTGTATTGACTTTTCACGGTGTCGCCCTTTAAGGTAACTTTTTATCATGATATGTCTAAAGGACGTTTTAATTATGATTAAAATATTTAAAAAAAATGTTTCTGCTAATGAATCTTTTTTCTTCATTAATATATTTCTACATACTATTTCAGTAATAGATGATTTTTATCAATAATTGGATTAAAATGAAATGAATTGGTAAAAAGTGAATTGGAGCCAACAATATAAAATATTAGACCAAGCTGGATCATTTGTATTAATAATTGGATTTGAAATAAATGACTAGGTTGATAGGAGATGACCATAGAAAATATTAGAACAAATTAAAAGGAAAACCTTAGACAGTGGTCTCATGTATGAAAATAGTTTCTTCTTTTATATTGTCTGATTTTAAAGTGGTAGTTCTGTGGAAAATATTATTATATTAGCTGATAATATTATACACAACTAAGAAATGAAATCCATTCATGGAGCTATGCCCTGCTGTTGTCAATAGTTAGCTGATTCCTTATTAAAATGCTCACTTCCTACAGTATGCATGCTCCTAACAGTAATTTCTGCATCATTGGCAGTTGGATGATTCAGACCTGCTCAAATTTCTACTGAGTAACTGATCATCCGTAAGGGCTAAGCCAAGGGGCAGGAAAGCAGTAAACACTAATAGGTGCCCCTGCATACAGGAAGTTAATACTATACAAGTGTATTCGAAATGAAGTGGAATCCTGGTTTCTATCCTATCTCTCTGACTGAACTTAATCTGTATCTTATGCTAACAACACCTCCTCTCCGGTTCCTCTTAGTGTGGGTGTGCCGCAGGGGTCTGTTCTTGGACCCTTATTGTTCTCCCTTTTCACTATTTCCTTGGGAGATGTCATAAGCTCTTTTGACTTCAAGTATCATTTATATGCAGACGATACACAAATCTGCTTATCCACACCTACGCTAAAGGTTCGTACACATGCACGATGTGAGCCCGAGCTACGACCCCTGACACCGACTGCTACCCACGATGAACGGGCATTTCGGCCAAGCATTGTCCGTGTGTATGTGTTCGGTCAGGGTTCATTTGTCGATCCGCCGGATCAAACACGGCTGAACGCATACACATGCCCATTTGCCGCGGGTAGTGGTCGGTGTGGGGGGTCGTGGCTCGGTGCACACATCATGTGTGTGTATGAGCCTTAAAGGGACAGTTCAGTGGATCAATATTTGTTAAATTTTTAGTTTGTGTAATGCCTTCTTAGTTATTCTACATATTCTCTTCAATTTTGAAAAATCAGTTGATTTCTTACCTTTTGCTGTTCCCTGCTGTTGACATTAGTGAGCTGACATTTCAGGTTCTAAAGGTCCTTCTTCTTCCCAGGATGCACCACTTCCTTGGAATGTTGCTAACAGTAATTGGCTGTTGGATGAGTCAAAGATGCTCAGATCTCTACTGAGCAACTGAATCAACCCAGGCACTGGGTCAAGGGCAAGACCATAACGGTTTCTATTAGGGGTCCTGAAAACAGGTCAGTATTTCGGAAGCATTTATTTATATACAGACAGAATGCTGACTTGGCATATTAAGGTCATTGGGATGAAAAAATACTGCTCTTTTTTCTGAAAAGCATATGTATTTTCACTGAACTTCCCCTCTATTCAACGCTACCTCAAATTAAATCTCTCTAAAACTGAACTGATTATATTTCCACCTAAACCTGGTCCTGTCCCACCTTTCTCTATCTTTGTTGACAATACCCCCATTTTCCCTTATCCAATTGGCACGCTGCCTAGAGGTAATTATTGGCTCCTCAATCTCCTTTTCTAACCACATTAAAATCCACAGGTTCCTTTCTCTCCCGACCACCGCTATTCTTATGCATGCTCTCATCCTATCACGCATGGACTACTACTACTTTCTGGTTTCCTGCTTCCCACCTCTCTCCCCTTCAGTCTTTATTTAACTCTGCCGCATGTATTGTTTAGCTCTCTAATAAACAGGATCCTAAATCTCCTCTGTACCTGACAACAACCTGGCTCCTCGTTAAACAGCACATTGTATACAAAATCCTTTTCATAACATTCAAATCCCTTCACTCTGCTGCTCTTCCTTATATTTCCTCTCTGGTGTCCCTATATGTTCCTGCCCATACCCTCTGCTCATCGCGGAACCAGCTCCTATAAAGACCCCCCCATGCATACTGCTTTCTCTTGCCTTAAAGCTTTCCCTCTTGTGGCTCCCATCCTCTGGAATGCTATTCCCCTATCTCTATGTCAAGAAACCTCAAATAGTTTTAAATAGGTTTAAATCTAGCGTTACACCCTACCTATCTGGAAACCAGCACAGTCTATGATTGTTTTATTTACACCGCATACGCCTCACTCCTGCACTTATACCCATTCCATTGTATCTGTGTGTTACCCTCCCAACTAGATTGTAAGCTCAGTGTTTATTCAATTATGTACAGGTTTATTCAATAAAAGTTCTTATCGTTTAAAATGATGCTAATTTTGCCCCAAACAATCAGATCTTATTTAACATTTGTAAGCTTACATCTGATTGATTGGGGCAAAATTAGCACCATTTTAAACGATAAGAACTTTTATTGAATAAACCTGTACATAATTGAATAAACACTGTTTGTTTGTTCAATATCAAGACTGGTGTGCGCTACGTTTTTTTCTTTTACTTGTCAGCAATCCTATGTTTCCTTACCTTTCCTATGCTCCTCTGCTGTTCTGTCCATTCTTTTCTCCTTGCATGGCTCATCCTGCTAACTTTGGCTATCTTCGTTCTTTTCCAGAAACGGTTTCCAGGATTGTTCACTAGTTTCTGGAGGCAATCAGGTCTTTTCGCTGGCGGCTTTCTGTTCATGTTTGTTTAGATGGCAAAATTCGTATGCACCTATCTGGTTCTTGCTTGCCTCTCTGCTGTTTTTTGATTGGTTTCTTGCGCCTTTTTAAGCTTCCCATTTGCATGGTTTGTCTTGTCTTTTGATTTTCTGATTTCTGCTTTCCCTCCATTTACAAATGTTTTCCACCTGCCTGACTTCTCTCCACCCCTTGACTACTCTTACTCTTTATTCCTTGGTACCGCACTGAAGAAATACTCTGGGATTGCAGAGTGTTACATTATAACAAGCCGACTACCCTTTTACAGAATAGATAAAGGAGCATCTACGCCTTTTGACGGGGGCTGCTAATCAGTTGGCTCAAAGGGATACTGCTCAAGAGACTCTTCAACCACCCCAGGCCCCAACACCAGTCATGGTGCCTTAAGTTCCAATGCCAGACAAGTTTTCACAAGTTCGATAACTTCGTAAACTCATGTAATTAATATCTTCAGCTTCGGCCATCATATTCTGGTTCTGTGTCTCAGCAAGTTTTCCTGATCATCTCCTTACTCCAAAGGACATAGGCCTTGGTTAGGTCCGCTTAACCCAGCCATTTCTTCTGGTTGCTATTTCAAATCGATGGCCATTTTCTATGATAACTGCAATTTTGCTTTTATGGCCAATTATAAGTTAAGAACCCTTCATCAGGGGAAACGATCAGCAGAGGAACATGCATTTCCTTATATAGGTGGGGAGTACATTATGGAATGATCGGGCTTTTTAAGATTGTTCTTTCAGATCCCATCAAAGATGCTCTGGTGAGTTATCCAGATCCTGGCTCTTTGGACGAGGCGATCAAGATAGCCATCAAAGTAGATTGCAGGTTACAGGAATGTTGACTGAAGAAACAGTGGCAGCCCTCTCCTGCTTCTAAGGGGTTTCTTTTTCTCTTCATTGACCGTACTATGAGGCCAATCCAGTTATGATTACAAACTTAACATGAAAACATAGCTGTCTGTAATATCTGTACCAGCTCATATCCTAAATATATGACTTGAGTTTAATATTGGTGTAGCTATCTGTGTAAAATCTGCAGGTGTGATTCATGTATTGCTTGTGTTTATTACAACTTGCAAGTTTGTTATAGAGACAAATATAAATGTGTTGACTTCAGACAACATTTAGAATGTAGTGTTAAAAAATTTAAATAAAGGCCTATAATCACTTTAAATATGTTAATATTGATTTTTTTTTTTATTGATAAACCCCATAACTACACTATAATTATTTTAGTTTTGTACCAGTACACTGATGTCTAAAGATACAAAATATACAGTAAAGATAATATGATATTGTATGGGGCCTAGGAATGTGCATTGATTATCTTTTCTATGTTTGTATAAATGTTTGACCAGATCAGTAGCACTTCTGTTAAACGTAGTTGTAATTTAGCCTATGAAGTGCTTCCACAATCCTTGTATTGTATGTATTTATTAGGAAGCATTGCCAAGCTTCTATGTGGTTAAAGCACCCACAACATGGCCCTTTAATGCAAAGTCCTATGCCTTTAAAATAAAGCACTGGATGGACGACCTCTTCCCTCATTTTAAAAAGCCAAAGGGCTGGGGGGAAGTGAGAGAGCCTGTTATATTGATCCAGTGCACAAGTAAAATGCAACAGTTTGCTAATGGTAATTGAAGTAAAAAAGGTTAGGCTAGGATCTTCCAGACTGGGGTTACCTTGATGTGGTTGGAAGGCTTTTCATTCATGTGATCACAGTCACAATACCAGTGTGCAGATAATATGATATTTTATGGGGCCTAGGAATAAGCATTGATTATGTTTTTATGTTTGTTTGTTTGTGTGTAGTATATACATGTAGTATATATAACTGTAGGCAAATAGTGACACTCCTGCTATACATCTATTACCAGGGTGCTGACCTGTCAGGAATCAAATAGAGGAACATAAGGCAGTGCACTCAACTGGATTTTTTAGTAAACTTTATTAGTGGAAACTGATCAACATGTTTCGGCCATCTTGGTGGCCATCATGTGGATAACCACACTTGTGAAACATTGTGGTATAAATAAAATAGTTCACACCCATAAAACTCATCATATCTAATCACCATAATATTATCCACCCACCCTCTTGATACTAAACAGTCTTCCCTCATTATTACACATATTAGTTAACATAGTGCTAAAGTGCATTGTGCATTATGATCAACGTGCAATCTGATAAATAACCATCATGATAAAACTAATAACAAGGAAAAAAGTTAAAATCCAACACTTAAAGGGTATGTCCATCTCCTGCAGGAGAGCAGGAGAAACTTACCCATGGATCGCTCCAGTGCCGGCTTCTCTGACAGCCTCTGACATGTCCGTGCTCCTTCGCACTGTGTGCGCATGCACGCACAGTGCAAAGGAAGGGGGATGCGCCGGAGGTTGTCAGCCGCGTCGGATTCTCTGCAGCACTGGAACGATCCGCAGATAAGTTTCTCCTGCTCTCCTGCAAGATTTACTAAAGAATGGGAGGTTAGAGATTTACCTCCTGTTCTTCAGTAAAACAGTTGTTTAGAAACTTGTAAAATACGATGGACATACCCTTTAAATACAGAAAGATGTTAAAAATGTTAAAATGTTACCACGTACTTAATACTCCAAAGAAAAGAGGGCATACACACTGTTGCAACAATCTAAGAATGCAGAAATGATACAAATCTCACCATCTTGTAATCAATATAACAGGCTGGAAAGGACACTGACTCCCCCTGTTATAAATTGATCAGTGGTGGTACAGATAATCACATATAGCCTCAACACATTTAATATAATCCTAATGATCTTGAATGGTGATAATTATAATATGGACAAAATAGACCAAAGGCAGATACTAACTAGGGCCCCTTCCTTATGCTCAAAAGGGAAATATTGGACTGATGATGATTAAACAAATAAGGAGAGCTGTTCATTGAAACCCATCGGGGCCAGTGTATTAATTTTTCTAATCCACTGTGCCTCCCTCTGTAGTAACATACGGTCCCTATCTCTTCTCTCAGTTCTCTCAGTTTTACCAACCTGGTCTATGGCCATCCAACGCATATTTGCTAGGGAATGCCTAGCTCTCCTAAAGTGCTTGGCCAGTGATAACGCCCCAAACGTATTTGTTTGCTGGGTTGTGGGTTGGCCTTGTTCCAAACTTTCCTATCCCTTATAGTGGTGGATGTTTTACCTATATAGTAATACCGCACAGGCATGTTATAAAATAAATAACATAGGTACTTTGACGTGAAAGTTTATATTTTATTTTATGTCTCCGTCCACTATGTTGGTGCAGGAAATCCGTCCCCTGTATGATATACCGGCATGTTAGGCAACCTGTACATTTCTAACATCTCAGTTTTCCCACCGTTAGCCAGGTGCCACCTTGTGAGGTAATATCAGATTTCCTATCTGTGTTTACCAAGAGACTGCAAAGGTTTCTGCCCTTTTTGAAAGCAAACCCTGGTCTACTACCCTTAAAAGGGAGAGAATTGTCCTTAGACAGAATGTCCCAATGTATAAAAGCACAGACTGGCTGCTGGGGTGTGTGTTAAGCTGTAAGTTATTCTATCAGCACTCTGCTGTTCCTTAGAGCCTACTCCCTCCTTTTGCTCTTCAAATCTTTGTATAGCTCTCTCCAATTGTGTATTAGCATCCTTACTGCTATACCCTCTAGAGAGAAATTCTCCTCCAGCTGAATCCTAGTGAATTTGGAATTAGAATTATTTCATAATACACTTAAGAACTGTGAGTACATCACCCCTTTCTTAAGGGGCCATGGGTGGAAGGTGTGCCCATGTAAGATGGTATTACGGTCTGTGTCTTTCCTAAAAAGGGTGGTATTTATTTTGTTGTTATCAATATAAATCCTAAGATCAAAAAAGTCAATAGACACATAGTCAATTTTATGGGTGTATCCAGACCATTAATATATATACTGTATATATATATATATATATATATATATATATATATATATATACCTAAATACCTAGACAGTAAAAAAGCCCTACGGACTTACTGCTTTGTAAAAGCTAGAAATTTTAGAAGCATCATTGTCTTATTGCATCAAACTTTTAGGCCTATTTCATACTAGAAACAGATGAAAATAGAACAAAAACGACTTATTTTTGTCTGCGTGTAGCTGAACATTTTTCTTTTTTCCTAAAGATAAACCGTACATACTGCAATGCGTGTTTTCTGTCCGTAATTGGCCCAAAATTTTTCTAGCGTGTAAGTGGCCATTCACAGCAAACCACAGACCTGTTTATTTGTTTATTATATAACATATTTAAAGTAATAATTGTAGTGTAGGTTTGTAACTTGATGTAAGTGGATTATTGATCTATTGATTGCATACTTGAACTTCATAGGAGCCAAACTTTCAGGCTATTTATTCGATGCTATACTGTTTATGAAAAAAATAGAAAATGAAGCAAAAGTCTAACAGGGAGATTCAAAAAAAGTTCTTATTGTTAAAAAGGGTGCTAATTTTGCCTCAACCAATCAGATGTTATTTAACATTTGAAATCTAACATCTGATTGGTTGGGGCAAAATACGCACCATTTTTAAGATTAAGAACTTCTATTGAATATCCCTGTTAATTTTTACTTGGTGAATCTAGATACAGGTAGAGATGGCCGGATCATGGATCAGAACCTGGTTCCACAGTAGATCTAGCGGAATTTCCGGAATTCCGCTTTCCAAATTTTTTCAAAGAAATTTTGAAAATTCGATTCTATATATAGTAACTTCCTTTAAATGGCTCTGGACATAGGAAACGGTCTGGGGGGAACACCTCCCTGCGGGAAGAAAAGGAAAAAATGGAAGAAGTGCACATGCGCTACCCATTTTTCGGTAATCCTCGAACGGCTGAACTCGAAAGTCCCATGGCCGGACATTCAAAGGGGCCCTTGGCTCAACCCATGATCCTCTCCCGGGTCCTTAGAAGGACCATTGTGGCCCAGGGAAGGGCCTTTGGGGCTTAAGCTCGAAACCAGGAATCCCCTCCCTGGCACTCATAAGGGCCCTTCAGTCCCTTGGAAGGGCCCATGTGGCACTGACAAGTGCCTTTTGGGGCTTAAGGAGTCCCACAGCTCGAACTGGGACCCCCTACCATGGCACTTATTTGTGCCCTTCTGGCCCTTGGAAGGGCCCTTTTGGCACTGACAAGTGCCTTTTGGGGCTTAAGGGGACCCCCCTCCCTGGCACTTATGTGCCCTTGAGACACTTATAAATGCCCTAGCATCACTGACAATGCCTTTGTTGGGGGTCCCGCAGCTTTAAACCCGGGACCACCCCTAATCCTAAGAAGGACCTTTTCCGGTTTCTGGCATCTTCTTCGCTGAGATTGCCGGCAACACCAACTCTACTGATATCGCCAACGCCAGGTGATGTCACTGTGGCTGCCGGTGTTGCCGACCTCTTTATCCGAAGTCTTCTTTCTTCCCTCTTCTTTCTTCTGCCATCACTCCAATGAGATTTCCTGAAGGACCAAATCCAATTGTGATTGGTTAATATTTCAATGCTTGCAATCATATGATCAAACATTAACCAATCATGTTTTAATTTTTTATTAAAATGGAAGCAGATCAGAAAAGGGCAGCTAAAATAATAAAGGGAATGGAGGGGCTTGACTATGCAGGCAGATTAGACAAGTTAGGGATGTTTACATTAGAGAAGCATTGTTTGAGTGGGGATATGATCACTTCATACAAATATATTAATGGGCCATACAGTAAACTCTCTGGTACATTGTTTATTAATCGGTCATACAGTATCAGAGGACACGTGGACATCCTTTAGGATTGGAAGAAAAGAAGTTTAGTAAAGGTTTCTTTACAATGAGACTGTGGAACTGTCTTCCAGCAGATGTGGTAATGGCAAGTTCACTGAATAGCTTTAAAAGTGGCTAGGGATATGTTCCCCGGATCATTTCCCATGTCCCAGAGCCATTTACAGTAAGTTAACATTGCTATTTTACCTTATATTTAGGCGGATCTGTGCAGATTTTTTCTCCCATTGACTTTATTATGTTCACCTGCGGATTTTTGAATTTTCGAAAATTTGCAAATCTGCAGGAAGAACGGATTTTAGCAGTTTCGCCTACCTCTAGATACAGGCTTGTTCAATTATTGGCCAAAATGATTTAACCAAATGTATGGAGACAAAGAATAATTATTATAGGAGGAGATAATAAAGACTCCCTGAGCGTAATAACCAACATAAACAAATAAAGTCTATAAACGAAGCAATTCTACTTTAATAGTTGAATGGATGATGAATGTGTTTGATAGGACAGGAACAATGAACTATCACATACATACAAGTTATTTAACCTATAACTTCAAGGTAAAATTGATTAGTCTATTGAACTCTATGGTGTTATCCAAATACTTGATGCCCCAGTAATCTTATGGGGCATGACATTTTTTCGACTAATTATATCCACAACCATCATAATATATCAGCAGCAGGTTATTAACCCATTAACCTTGTCACTTGATTTATTCCCTTTCTAATGTTGTAATGTACATTAACTTCCACTCTAGCAAGTGACATATGCATCTTATTAATTCAATTCCAATTGTGAAGCCAAAACCTAATTTGAAAAAGGCACATTTACATTCTAAAAAGAGATGAATATATTTTGATTTAGATTGTCTAGACTAAGCAGGCTACATTAATGTAACCAAACATCAATTATTGAGTATTAATACTCTTAATAAATGAAAATTAAAAAGACTGAATGCAATTCATTCAGGACATTCTACACATACAGTAACCATGTACAGTATTAACACAATCATTTAATAACAATAATCCTCTTCTCCAGATGGTCCTTGGGAAAGGGCTGCTCTGCCCAAATCTGCTGTTCCATTAACCATTGCTTCTGTCTTTCACCAACTCATTGGCTGTACCACACCGGCACAATGCAATGCAACTTAAAAGTGCCCCCAGCTTTCATGAAGGGAGAAAAGGCCACCTGGCCCACAACTTGGCCCATGACCTGTCTTTTATTTTCCCACTGTACCACCCCCCCTAATTTGCCATGACAACCCACTATAATAAAACCCCTTACTGTCCAAACTAAGCTCGTCATGATCCCCATGGAAAAAGAAGGTAGGGAACACCTTTATTAAGACTAGGGTATGTGTATTAAGTAGGGTACTGTATGTGGGTTCCTAAATATCCATGTGCCTAATTATGACCCTGAAAAGTGCTTTCAGCTGTGGAGGAATTTAAAAAAAGAGTAAGTTTGCATGAAATGTTTTTCAGTTTGTAATGTCTTGAGATGTAATATCACAGAGAAAAGCATATTGCAGTATGTGACTGTGTTACCTGCAGTAACTATTATGTGCCAGTACTGCATCGCGGGCATGGATCATTTTGCACAGTAGTGGGAAATTTAATGCAATAGGTTTTGCATCAAATGCCCAGTGCAATTTCCACAAATGGACAGTTTCAAAAGTTTGAATGGGGTTTTTCTCTGTGAAAACGCTAAAACTATGGAACTGTTTTCAAGTGGATGCAGTGATGGCAGGTTCATTAGATAGTTTAAAAAACAAAAGCTGGATGAGTTTCTAAAAACAAGGAATGTTGCATGTTACTGGTATTGACACATAAAGTGGAGTAAATCCAGGGATATTTCTGAATTTTTGTTCCCCTTTATAATTCTAAGGTTTTGTTTTTTTTGCCTTCCTATGGATCAACAGTTAGGCAGGACATGTGGGAATGGCTGAGTAGGTTGGACTGGATGGAATATGTCTTTATTCAACCTCAACTTCTCTAATAAACTATACTGTACTATACTGTACTACTAAATTTGCTCCTGGTTCCACTCCCCCAAGCAGTGCTACTAATATGTATACTGTAGGTCTTCCAAATCTTTGTGAATACATTTTGCCCCTTTTTTCTTTATGGCATTGCTTCAGTTATTTGAGGTTGCCAGTCATTAATTTATGCAAATAGCTACCATTGAAGTCATGAAGAAAAACCCGATCCCAGAGTCAAGCACTTAAAGCTCCTAATACATTCCCAGAGCATGTCTGATAAAATGCATACAGTACTAACTGAGGTTTTGTGTAGAATTTATTTTGAGAATGAGAAGAAAGCTGCATTACAGTTGAGTCTTATGCTATTCACTCACTCCAACAATTGGAAGAGCAGATCAAAGCAAAGCAAAGAAAAAAGAATCTTTGCAATCAGACATCAAAAGAAAAATATATATCTGAAGCATCTACATTCACATCTACATTCACATGAAGAATTAAAATCACATTTTTTTCAACTATATCTGTATATTTGACATGATAATGCAAAGTTGAGAAAAATATCATTAACATAACTTTGTGATGCTGTTGATGATGTTTTATATTGTTCTGGATAGAAAGGAAGATTATTGAAATCACCTCTTACTTAGTTACTTTAATGTATTAATGCAACAAATACATTTTAAAAAGTCCATTAAATAAAAAATGCCAAAATAAATGAATAAGAAATAAATTATCTTAATCATAGGGTATATGGATAGGTAATTTTTTTTTTAAAACACATGTGGCCCTTGGGTACTAAATATCAGGGGTGTAACTGCAGGGGCCTGGACCCCCTGTGAGATTGGAGGTTGGGCCCCTAACACACCCTCACCAGCATGCCAAAGGTCTGATGATCATGCATATGAAGTAAATTTCCAGTTCGGTTCCGATCTTTTAAACAGCTGATTGTGCATATGTTTACTTCATACATGTGATGAGTAGAGATGTCCAAACTTCGAAAAATCCGGTCCGCGCGAGGATCCGCGGATTTTCGAAAAAATCCGAAAATTCGAAAATCCGCGAGCGGACCCGTTAAAACGTATTAAAATGAAAGTTCGGCAAAATCCGCATTAAAAGTGGTCTAAATAGCCTTGGTAACGTACACTTAACCACTCAGGGACCTGGGTAATGGCCTTAGAAGCACGTATAAATGCCAACAATACCTAAAAAGTACAGTCCGCTAGCGTGACTTTAAAAAAACGGTATTTTTCGAAAATACGAGGATTCCCGTAAAAACGAGGATTTCCGTAAAAAAACGAGGCTTTCCGTAACTATGATAGCTGCCATTGGCTAATTTGGATCATGTGGCTTGCTCCGTCTTGAAAAATTTACACGAATTACTCGTTTTTACGAGTATTCTCGTAATTACGAGAATACTCGTAATTACGTTAATCCTCGTAATTACGCAAATCCTCGTAATTACGCAAATCCTCGTAATTACGAGGATCATTGGTTTTTCTGGATCCCGAAAGTATCGTAGATCCTCGTAATTACGGAGATACTCGTATTTTCGAAAATTTTCGTAAAAAAAAAAATCCGCAGTTCGGAAGTTCGGAAGTCCGGAAAGTCCGGAATAATCCGCCGTTCACGGACGGGAGAAATCCGCGGCGGATCCGGGTTCGGGTCCGCGAACCGGCCATCTCTAGTGATGAGCTGTTTAAAAACAGCTGATAACAGACCTTTGGTGTGGGCCCTTTTACCTCCTGGTCCCCCCTGGACAGTAGTTCTGCCATGGATTGTAGTATTTAAAAAAGTATGGCAGCTGAATTTTACATTTTAGCTAATGAAGAAAAGAAACACAAAACAGACTGTAGGTCATTGTAGCACTAATCTACCTTTTAGGTATAATGTGGGCAGGCATGTCTGCCTCAGAGATAGGAAGTGTATCAGGGACAAGGAAGAATGAAGAGCTGTCATCTCTTAATCTTTAAAGTGAAATAACTGGTTATTTAATAATGTTTTTACCATATTAATTTCCCTTTAATTAACATAAGATCACCAAAGTTCTAGACAACACTCCATCTTTCTCTTTGGCAGTAACACTTCCCTTGCAGGAACTTAGAAAATGAAGTATTTGTACATTTAGCTAATAAGTAGAATCTCTTTATGCATGAAAAGTCTAAATTTGTTTGACTATGTTCTTATCGTGTGGTAAACTGGTTGATATTGGTTTGGTTCCAACAGTGATCATTGATCATTGTATTATTACTTTTTGCAGAGAAGTATATGGGGGAAATCCTGACAAATGTGGGGTTGGCTATAGATGAAGCAATTGGTAAAGATTAGAGTATTGGTGCAATTGGTTTTACCAGAGCCATACAGGCTTAACAAATGTTTAAAATGGAATTAGCTTGACAGAATGTTTGATCATTATTTGGGCAAATAAGATCTCACCAGTCCATTAACTGGTTCAAAAACTTCCATCAGTAATAGATCAAGAGAAACACAACTAGATACTGCATATTAAATGCTTTTTCCATAGAGCCATACTGTAGTCGTTATCAAAGTGGCTGTGCAGCCTGGTCCCTTACACGAGTTCCACCTATGGTGAAAATGGTGTAAAGTAATAAAGAGACAAAAGTACCACATTTAGATGACTTTGGTTTGCATGATGTAACTTAAATGTGTTTCAGGGGTTTGGAAATGATGCAGGATTTATAATAAAATTGTAAGGCTGTAAGTTTGAAACAGTGAGTGACTATACATACTTTCCCTTACCCCACCCCAGCCATTAAAATGACTCCAAAGATGGAGTGTCAGATATGCCGGCTTGTTTTAATCATTATTTAGAAATATGACTTTTTTTCATTCATATTTTGTTTTGTATGTTCATGGTGTAAAGCACTGCTGCACAACACACAACCCAATTGTGCTACTGGCTACCAGAAGAATTGTCAAGGTGGATGCAGTATATGCAAATCTTGGCTAGAATTGTTTGAGAGTAATAGCTGTGTAACAGTAGTAACAGCCCAAACTATTCTAGCCAAAATTTGTATATATTCCATCCACCTTGACAATTCTTCTGGTAGCCAGAAGCACAACTGGATGTGCAGCAGTGCTTTACACCATAAACTTACAAAACCAAAAACAAATAAATAATAAAAGCCCAACATATTTAAGTCAGCTACATAAGTAATACATTAGATTAATGGTAGGAAAATATAGATGTGTGCATGGAGCTAATACTTTGACATGACATGTTCTGAAACAGTACAAAGAATTTGACAAATCTAGTATGTCGAGTATACCAATACAGATATTGTATTATACTGTTTTACTAAACAATTTTGTTAAACACTTAAGAAGTTTGGATTATTTCAAAATGTTCCTTATATGTCACTTAGCAGTTCACCCAGCAGACACCTCTGTATCAGAATGCAATAGGATTACATTACACACCTTATCTTATTTCAGCTCCTCTAGGATGTTGAGTTATGGAGCCTTTACCACCTCATGGAAAATCTTGCCAACAAATAAACAAATACCATGATCTAGCACCTTTGACTGACATAGTAATTTATTGAAACATTTAAGCTCAACGTTTCGGATTAGATAACTAACTCAAAATGTTGTGTTTAAATATAATAAATCACTACAGTATGTGTCACACAAACTTGTGTGCTCATGTATCTGTTGTATTCAGTTAGATCAACTAGACTTAAAGTTTAGTTCTTGAAGACGTTTCATTAGTCATCTGACTGGCTTTCTCAATTCAGAAGTGTGCTTGTGGTATCTGTTTAAAGGGACACTAAACTGGTAATTATAAACACCTAAAATCAGTTTCTATTATTCACAGTGAGATGAGAATGCTTATTCCCACCTCCCTGTGAATAATAGAATGCCCGGAGGTAAGTAAGTTCTGCCATACTTACCTTACCTGCACTCCACTGGCACTCCCTAGCTGTCATCCACACTGCCTGATCTCGTGCCTAACGTTTGTATTGGCATGCATGCTTGCATGGTCAGTGCGTTTATATCATAAGAGAGGATTTGTTTCAAGTCTATGCATGTACCACCGAGTGATTGTAACCTGTTCTCACACCCAGACCACCCACTTTTATGTGAGTAGAAAACAGACTTTATAAGGCGGAAACTCCCCAACTCATGTGTATATAATACAATGTTAAAGGATTGCTATACAAATTAAAGAAGGAAGAGATAGTATTTACATTACATGGGCTGTGAGTTGTACTGGCAACAACATAGAAGCCTTCTTAATTATAGAATCTACTTCTTACATATACGCAAATGCAATTTACTAAAGGTGATTCTTATTTATCTATAGTTATTCGGTGAGAAAAGCTTTCACATTAGCAGGGTTATTCAATTAAAGTTCATATTGTTAAAAATGGTGCTAATTTTGCCCCAACCAATCAGATTTTCCCTTTCAAATGATAAATAATATCTGATTGGTTGGAGCAAAATTAGCACCATTTTTAACGATAAGAACTTTTATTGAATCTCCCTGTAAGATTTTTTAAAAATTACAATGAAATATTTCTATATGGATGGTAATGCAGTCCATTGCTGTGCTGGAAATTGGGATGGTGGGCTGTTAATATCAGATATAAAAATATATATGCAACCTGCAACAGGTTGCATATATATATTTTTTTATTTATGTTGTAGTTGCTGGGTGGATTAAGTTTCCTGCCGTACCCCCCAGTTAACTATTTTCCCTGGGCGGGGATTCCCTGGGGCACCTGAGTTAGTATATCTGGCAACTATCTTCTGTTTTTCTGTTAATATCAGATGCTTACAGTATATTTTTAAACCTGTCTTTATAAGTTCATATATTTTCTTCAAATGGTTTGTTTGCATGCTGTGCTGTCCTCATAGTATTTCTAATGAAATTTGTAAACATACATGTATAGACCCTTAAAGGGGATGTTCAACGTAAATGCATGTGCTTTCAAGAAAAAGTCATTTTCTTATTCCTTTTAAGTGTCCATCCAGCTATTTCTCTGTGAATAAATAAATGCTTCCGAAGTACTCACTTTCTGTATAAAATGTATGTGTGTTCAGGGGAGAAAAGCTTTAACATTAGGATTAAAAAAAAAAAGTTCTCCTTTACATATATTTGAAAACAAATAAATACTTTTGTATATTTACTCAAGTTAAAATTTGAAAAAAGGACTTTTATTGGACTAATATTTCACCTTGGGTATTTCTACTGTACTACTCAAAAAATGGTTTGTGTACTTTGTGTAATTAAAAAGTTTTGCTGCTTAGATTTTCATCATAAATGAAGTTCAGCTTTGTTGTCTTTAAAAATTAGGAGCAAAGAAATCAATATACCAAAAAACGAACTGAATTCTCTGTCTGCAACCTTGCAAAACCATTTAGGATTTACACTAACGCATATGGTTTGTGTTGTCCTAACACTCACGAAGAATGCTAATCCCTCTTTACTTGTGTTCTACCCAAATCAGTAATAATTTATACAGTGTTCCATCTGCTCAAAAAATCTTTTAAATTATGCATGTTCTAGAGCTAATGCTTAATATTTTATCTTCTTCACTGCATATTTTTAACAAAATGGGAAAGTTAATTTTATAAATTCTGCAATCAAAACAAAAGCTTTGCTGCATGCTAGAGATGAGGGAAATAATTAGCTACGTAAATCAGAGATTTCATTTTTCAGTTTTACCTTTCCCACTCATTTATGGGAGCAATCTATTTATTTGAATCCAGTCTGAAGAAAAATTTAGTCACAGATCCAATGAACTGCTTGGTAACTAGCAAGCAGATCTGGGGGCTGGAGTGGAAATATGTCAGATATGTAATATTACCGTAAAAGCATAGTTCAAACTCAGTGGAGCACTAACATGGAGTCAGGCCAACAAAATGTGTGATCATTTAGACACCATTGCAGGTATTTTTTCTTTTAAATACAAAAAATATCTTGAAATATCTGGGAGACAGGGGTTGATACATCTTCTGACTTTCATAATTACAGATCTTTATGTGATGTTGCAGATTTATCCTATGATTTACAGGCATGAGACATTATACATCTTCATTATGGCTGTTTAGGCTGTGACTATTGGTCGGACAAATGCTATTCATCCTAACCTATTAAGGTTATTCCTATGTAGTATTATAGCATTATAATTCATTTAATATAAACTATATTAAATATATAATCAATAATATTTTCCTATGCTCCAGCCTCTGTTGCCTCTACTTTGATTGATAAAAGTTATATTTTAGCCTTGTTTGGACTTCTGATAGATAAACCACCTTGCTTATGAAAAAAAAATATTTACACAAGGGCCTAGGTTTAAACAGCCATTTTGATTTGCCCTTCTAGAATTTAAATGTTTAAGTTAAGGTGGTACTTTCAAATAAAACATGAACAAAAGTGATGTAAAGGTGATCCTTTTTTTGGCTGAGACAATAACCATAGCTTATTACCTTGAAAAATGAACTAAAGGTTCTGAAAGCTTGCTATTGTTATTATCTCAGTTAAATAATAAAGTTATCACCTTTATATCACTTTTGCTTATGTTTCATCTCAAAATATTACCCTGTAAATCTGACATGCATGTATATTGTAAGGGAGCATGGATGATGTCTGGACCGATTAGAGGAAGCAGAGGAAGATAGTCATTGTGGGTAAGTGTAACAAATTCAGCCTTGACAGCTGGGGTACTCATGAGTACGCTTTCAGTAGGAGGCCGAGAGAGGATAACAAGCAGCACTGGGGACTACTGCTGGGAACTGTAGGCTGGGTATTGGAACATAGATGGCTTCTGGGAACTGAAGGTTGGAAAAAAGATACTGCTGGGAATTGTATGCTGAATGTTGTAACAGAGATGCTGCTGGGAACTGTATGCTGTAACAGAGAAGCTGCTGGGAACTGTAGGCTGGAACAGAGATGCTGCTCGGAACTGAAGGCAGTATGCTGGAACAGAGATGCTGCCAGGGACTGAGGTCTGAAACTGAGATGCTTCTGGGAACTGAAGGCAGAATGCTGGAACAGAGATGCTGCTGGGAACTGTATGCTGTGAAAGAGAAGCTGCTGAGAACTACAGGCTGGAATAGAGATGCTGCTGGGAACTGAAACAGACAAGGAAAGTAGCGGTTAGGCGCCAAGGGTAGCGAAAGCTGCTATCAAGAGCTTGGAGAAGGGACACGCCGGATTTTGAATACTCGCACCGGTTGGCGCAATGTTGTGGTGTCTGAAGTCACCGGTGCCGGGTACCTGGATGCGTCTGACAGTTCCCAGAGTGTGCACTGGATCGGAGTGGCAGGTAAGTTTGTGACAGTAAGTTGTGTTCCCTCCTATTTCCTGATGGTTTAATTGAAGAACGGTAGCTAAGACATTGCTCCTTTGCCTTCCATTCATTAATTAAACTGAAATAAGGTAAGTCATTTTTGTTGGAAGAGATTCCCTTCAAGGTGGCAAACTTTTTTAAAAAATCTGGAAAAGTAAGTAACAAAACAGTATATTGCTTAAAACATAATAACATGCTGCATGTAGACATATCATTTTCCAGGAGACGTTGAGCAAAAGAATCACCAGGTGATAGCAGTTAGTTACATATACCTTAAAATAGGACCCATCTTCATTATGTATTTCTTTAGCTTTATTCGAGACAAAAGAAATGTTGAAAAATATTCTTAGCACTAGATAAAATCTAAAATCTAGGACATCTTGTAAGAAATAACTACATCCTTCTGTTCCTGCATCTAATTTGCCTTTAATGTAATGTACCCAGTACATCACATTAAAACAAGTATTTCTTAGTTCTAGAATATTTTATGCATAATGTATGCACATAACAAAATCCCACACATAAAAATGCCTGATGTTAAGTTTATCGCTCTAGAGGGCTTTAGTGAATGTTGGCCATGTTCTGATAAATCTACAGAAATGTACATTGCCTAATGACATTCTCTTATCACTTTAATACATTTATTTATTTATTTTTAAATCCTAATGTGAAAGCTGTTCTTTCCAGAACACCTATTCCATGCAAGATACTTCTCTAGTAAGTTGCGTTTAGTACTTGTAAGAAGTAGATTCTATAACTAAGAAGGCTTCCATATTGTTGCCAGTACAATTCACAGCCCATGTAGCCTTCAGACAACCTTGTGCAACAGCCTTTCTAAAGGTGGGGATGAGACACAGCTTGTTGTATCTTTAATGTGCTCTATCTATATGGACAATATTGTCTGGAGACAATATTTTTTCCAAAGAGCATGTGCACCTATTCATTTTAATTTATTTCAAAGAGCATGTGCACCTATTGGCCATGCTCCCTGACCCCATCCTGCCTACCAGGGTCAATACAAAATTGTCTTCTGATTTTACTGCATTTTTTGTTTTTTAACTTTCATTTTGTTTCTAAAAAAAAAAAATTATAAATGTACAAGCTTCCTTCGAGTTAGCTCTGGTGGATTATCAGACAAGTATTTCAATCTTCATGAATAACAATTTCCAAACTAGAAAGGGAAAATCTAATGGGCATATTAATAAAGGGGCTATATTTTCACAATTTCGCTAAGCCAGACTTACCTATGTAAAACCACATTATTTTCGCAATACAACACTTTTCTCTGTTTTTGAAATATGATTGTTTATGGTGATATGCAGTGAAATGGCAATATGCAGTAGTATGACTTTTCTATTTTACAAATTTCACTAGGTCCAAATTTGGCAATGGCAGCAATAATGACAAAAGCTTAAAGGGGAACTGTGGTCTCCAAACAGGTTTCCTACCTTTAAAACGAGCCATCAACCACCTCTCTACATGCTCCACAGCCCAAGATATAAAGAAATGACTGACCAGAAAGTTAATGGAAGGCTGACATGTGACATTCCTATGGCTTCTCCTGCACAGTGCCACCAGCAAGCACAGCCTCAGACTCCCTCAGTGTGTGAGGGAGACAGGAAGTCCCTCCTATTCTGCTGTCTGCTGAGTCCTGACAGAGTAGGTAAGGGAATCTACTACTTCTCTCCCACTATGTGAAAAGAGCTTTTCAGGCAGAGTTCTCACTCTGCCTGAAAAGGCTGTTTCCCCAGAGTTTTCTGTAGGGGGGGGTCTGATTGGCCATGTCACCCATGGGTGGGCGGGGCTTAGGCAACCGTGGATGGGCAGGGCTTAGGCACCCACAAGTGGGCAAGGCTTAGACACCTGTGAGTGGGTAGGGCCACAGCACCTACAGGTGGGTGGGGCCATGGCACCCATGGGTGGGCGGGGCCACATGGGGCTGTAAGAGAATGGGCCAAGGGGGGCCTGCAACTGGAGGGACCATGGGATCCATGAGTGGGAAGGACCAGGGGGGCTGCAAAGAGGAGACACAGGGCAGATTGACTGACATGGTTTCAGAGCAGGAAGTGCAGGGGACCTGGGGAAGCTGCTGCCATATCACACACAAAAATGTAAAGATCTTCAAAACTATGCAAAATAAAAAATGGAAATAAATTGCAAAAATTCTCAGGAGAGCAATTCCTATCAATTTACCTAAAGTCATTTTTGGACCACAGTTCCTTTTTAATGAACTTTTATACAAAAGTATAAACTTTTGTAATTTTGTTTGTGAGATTGTCCCAGAGAGAGACAGTGTGTAGAGATCAGATGGATTTAATCAAGAGAGCACCAGCTTTGATTATGTCTGCAACTCAGGTGAATGTAATTAAGAGAGAGATAATCAGGCCTGCGACCAGTCTATGGGAAAAAAATGGAAAAAGGGAAATTTGCCAATATGTCAGATAGCACTCTTCTTTAGTAGAGCCCACTCATCTGTACCTGTAGTAATTTTCATGTCTTTAGCTCAAAAACGGTGGTAGAAAATACAGTCCAAAAATGTGTCTAAAAAGAGAAGAACAAGAAAACCCAAAAAGCAATTTGGCCTTTTTAAACCAAATAAAAATCAGCAAAATTGTCAGTTAAATTTCACCACAATGTCAATTAAGGAAGCCATAATAGCACCAATTTTGGTCATACGATATTTCAATATTGGGATCTCGTACAAACGTCTAATCATGTTTGTCCCATTGTAGACAAATTTTTTGCCTATCGAACATGCTGATTTTTTTTTTTTTGTGGACCAATCAGAATTATACGATGTTTCGTTCATACAATTGGGATTGGGTCTATGTGCCCCTTTAGGATAGGAGAGTAGTTTCCATGTTACTTTTGTAGTCCTTAAGGAAATGGTTTACCTTATACAGTATTAGACCTTAACAGAAGCTAAATGCAGGACCAGAGACACAAAATGCAAAAAAGCCTGATTTACATGATACTCTTTGCCCTGTTAAAAAAAATGGCACTTGTTTTAGATATATGACCATCGCAGTATATATATGTGAACCATTAAAAAACATTAAAATCTCAGTGTAATGAGTAGGTCATTTAGATGCAATAAAAACAAGTTGTAAAAAAAAAAAGTTGGTGTAATTTACTTTGTCTCTCTTTTTTAAGTTTATATTCCCAGTTACTGACAGATATCGGATGCTATTCCTCAGAAGGTCGCAAGATTCAGTGACCTTGGCAACATGTGACCAGCTGAACTCTGCTAGTAACTGTCAAAATAAATAGATAGAACCGAACATCAAAAATTATAGCAGTTTTGATATTTTCTATTGCTATTTATGAAACCTCTATTATCTCTATTGCAATATTTAAGAAAATACATTAACAAGGCATTCTATTGTATTAAATAAGAAAACAAAAGTGTTTTTGATGATAAAAGAATGCATTAGTGCCAGCTTAACAGGAGTATTTAGAACTCAACTTAAACAAAACCAGGAAAACTAGCAGCATAGCGCCACATATGGATGTCATCCTGCAGATCAGCGCAGAGTGCCAGGCGGAACACTTGCTTCTAATGTTAGCTTGTACATAGTGATCGGCAGACAGATAATTCACAATTATTTACTGTGACCCGAGTATAAGCCGAGGTCTAATTTTAAAGCCTAAAAACCTCGGCTTAGACTCGAGTATACACGGTATATACAATTTTGAATTTGAGGGGTAAAATTGTATAAACGATTTCTTTAACCAAAATGAAAGGAGCTTACAATAAAAAAGCAGCAGAGTTTTTTTTTTAATTTTATGTAATGATGATGTAGAAAGTGTACATAAATACAGTCAAACAGGAAGTGTTGGAAAGGTCTTAAAATAATACTAAATGCAAAAAAAAAAAAGGTCCAACCTGACTGATTAAGGTTCAGTCTAATCTGCATTCTAAATCAATTACTCTTCCTCAATCAAATGCAAAAAAAGGATTTTAATTTAGATTAACAAATGAATCAAACACAACAACTAGCTTATGCATAGCTACCTCTACAGCATAATAACACATACATGTTATTATTGGATTATTATACATATTTCTCAATATTTGATCCCCTTTCTTCAAAACTCAAGATTCAGTATTTCACCATTCACATAGAGCTTTTGTTTTCTAAGCAGTTCATCAACCTTTAATTTGTTTATCTTGTTTGAACCTGCAGATAAGAATTGATACAAGCAATTTAGACAATTATAATTCACATGTTCCACACATGCTTTTAAGGCAGAGGAACAATTATTCACCATCAGATTAGGCCCACTACTTATCAAGCATATTCTAATTAATATAGTCACACTCTAGGCTCAATGTAATTACTTTCTTCATATTCTAAAACAGTTGCCTTAGAGTTGTCTTCTGTATTAGAGGTCAGCATTATCGCTTCATATAAACCATTTAATCCCTTAATCTACCATCACAACCTGCATTGATTCATTTGTCTGCCTCATCTGCTCCTACAGTCTAAACACTTTCGTCCACTGTTAAGCAGAATTCAGATCTGTAACATTACCGTAAGCGCTTGTCCTGAAAGTAGTTTTGTAACTCTACTGCTCTGGGTTTCAGGATTCAGTAAGAATTGTTTTCCAAGGAGAAAATTGACATTTTTTACAATGTTTTACAAACATTTACCATAAACGAAAATGTTCAAAGTACAAAATATATAGTATGACATTATAACTTTAAAGGACAATTGTACTGAAAACCAATCTCAGCTAGAGTTACAATTTGTACCTTTATCCAGAGGAGAAATTTTACTTTTAAAGTTTTGTGCATGATCCTCTCTTAATCTGCTGTCTTTAGTCTAGGCGCCATTTAGGATTTCAATGAGGACTGCCGGTGGATGTGTGAGAGGAATACACACTGAACATGATCACGGCTTCAGACAATATTGTCCATATAGATAGAGCACATTAAAGATACACCACCCCCTTTAGTGAGGCTGTTGCACAAGGTTCTTTGAAGGCTACATGGTCTGTGAGATGTACCGGCAGCAACGTGTAACCCTGCTTAGTTACAAAATCTACTTTTTACATGTATGTAAATACAACTTACTAGAGAAGAATTTTACAATATATAGGTGCACTGGTGAGAAATGTTTTTACATTAGAATTTTTAAAACGGTTTAGCACTCCTTTAATTTTAGCTGAGGTTGTTTTTTAGC
Organism: Hymenochirus boettgeri; assembly: GCA_019447015.1. NCBI lineage: Eukaryota > Metazoa > Chordata > Amphibia > Anura > Pipidae > Hymenochirus > Hymenochirus boettgeri. Next base: position 108,047,808 of record CM033472.1, read on the forward strand.
CCTAGTCTATTTAGAGAGTTTTCCAGTAGCCTGATAAGGCTACATCTATGTAGTCTACATCTGTTATATGGTATAGTATACCGTATATACTCGAGTATAAACCGACCCGAGTATAAACCGAGGTACCCAATTTCACCTAAAAATCTAATAAAAGTTGTTGACTCGAGTATAAACCGAGGGTAGAAACTTGGCATTCAAGATGTTTGGAAACTACAACTCCCAGCTAATAAAGCATGCTGGGAGTTGTTAGGTTTCCAAACATCTTGAATGCCACCCTCACTTGGCATTCAAGATGTTTTGGAAACTACAACTCCCAGCATGCTTTATTAGCTGGAGTTTAGTTTCCAAACATCTTGAATGCCCAGTGAGGGTGGCATTCAAGATGTTTGGAAACTACAACTCCCAGCATACTTTATTAGCTGGGAGTGTAGTTTTCAAACATCTTGAAGGCCACTCTCACTGGCATTCAAGATGTTTGGAAACTACAACTCCCAGCTAATAAAGCATACTGGGAGTTGTAGTTTCCAAAACATCTTGAATGCCACCCTCACCCTCAAACCCAGTTAAGTTTGTACGTGGGCTCTCTTCATCAGGATCTGTGGGCTCTCCTCCATCCAAGGGCTTCCTGGGACTGTGTGCTGGTAAGTTCCTCTCCATTCCGGCAGCCGCACGATCAGTCCATGTACTGGCGGCCGGCTGACGTCACTAATGGCGCCGGGCAGTGACGTCGGCCGGCGCGCCAGTACATGGACTGATCGTGTGGCTGCCGGAATGGAGAGGACGCTGCTGCCGGAATGGAGAGGACGCTGATCTTCAAAGGTGAGTGACTCGAGTATAACCGAGTCAGAGTTTTCAGGCTGATTTTTCAGCCTGAAAAACTCGGTTTATACTCGAGTATATACGGTAGTATAATATAGTATTTGAGGTTGAATAAAGCATATGTCCATCTAGTCCAACCTACTCAGCAATAATACCTATAGCAATTTCCTACCTGTTGATCCAAAAGTAGGCAAAAAAAAAAAAAACAGTATGAAGGGGAAAGTGACAATGATGTATCAATACCAGTAACATATAACATTCTTTGTTTTTAGAAACTCATCCAGCTTTTTAAAATAAAAACAAAAAATACTATCCAATAAACCTGCCATCAAGATGTCCAATGGAAGATGATTTCATAGTTTTTCTTTTCTCACAATGAAAAACCCCTTTTGTACCTGAAGTCTAAACTTATTTTCTTCCAGTCTTAAGGAATGTCCACATGTCCTCTGACATGTCCTATCGGTAAATAATGCCCCAGATAGTTTATACAATCTGTCTTAATATTCTATTTCACTGATGGAACCCTTTTCATTTCCAAGATTCCAAAAATACACTGCATATTACAAATGAGACCTTATGAGTGCTTTGTAAAGAGGGAGAATAATATTTTTCTCCCTTGAATTACATACCTCTCTTTATACAAGACAATATCTTGCTGACTCTAGCTGTCACTGCCGGGCACTGCTTGCTACTTATAAGTTTATTATACACCAAAACTCAAAGATCCTTTTCCAACAGAGAGTAAGCACAAAATGGCAAAATCACCTTACATTTGTCAACATTGAATTAGAGATGGACTAGAACCAAATTCAAACCAGAGTTCAAGCAGACCAGTTCGAACGGAAACAAACTTTTGATACTACTTCGGATTTCAAACTTCTGAACTTTTCCAAGTCGATAATCCTTCGACTTTAGTGTCCATAAACCTAGAATGCGGTGTTAGATAACCCTCGAATGTAGCCTTCGATTTCAGTAACCCTCGCATATATCGTTCGGTAATCCTCGTAATGTAGCATTTTATTTTTGGTAACCCTCAAATGTAGCCTTCAATTGTGGTAGCCCTTGAATGTATCATTGGCTAATCCTCAAATATATTGTTTGGTACCCTAAAATTTTAAATAACCCTGAAATATAGCATGCAGAAAAATATAAGGCCCGATCGGGGGAAAAAGTGTTTAAAAACAAGTTTTGGTGATTTGGACATGTTCCCCAGACCTTTTCCCGGGTCCCAGACCATTTACAGTAAGTTACCATTGCTATTTAACTGTATTTAAGCAACTTTTCAAACTATTTGTCCCCATTGACTTTAATTGTGTTTGTTTCCAAAATATTGAACATCTGAACTTTTACTGAAGTTCAGCAGTTCAAATAACTAAACTTTGAAGTTCGGCCATCTCAATATTGATCTCATCTGCCTCTTGCAGCCCAATGTGATCATCTATTTAGATCCACCTTCCATAATTAGACATCAACTATAGTGTTTATGGTTTATGGTTTAAAGTTTTGTGTTGTCCACAAGCAAAGAGACCTTGATGACAATACCCCCTTCTAAATCATTGATAACAATTAAATAGAAGTGGCCCCAGCACAGAACCCTGTGGCACCCTACTTAGAACTTGAGTCATATTGATGAAGCACCATTTCAACTCTCTGCATCCCATCCTCAATCAGTTTTCTATCCATGTAAAAATGTGCCACCCCCAGCCCAATAGACCTTAGTTTATACATAGGTCGCCTATAGGGGACTGGATTAAAAGCATTTTTAAAATCTGAGTATACACATCACTGCTATGCCAGAGTCCAAATTCCTACTCATCTACCACAAAAGCCAGGCAAGTTTTCTTGTCTGTTCTCTTGCTGTTAATATCCAGCACTTCACTTTCCTTACAGAACAAATTAGTGCACATAGAACCTATCTCTCCGCAGTGTATGGATTTGCAACAAAATAATTTTCACAGCACTATTTCCTGCACATATTTTCAATAACAATGGGTCCAAACCAATATGGAAGTCCCTGATAAGACTTTGAAAGCTGCTGTTACCCTGCAGTTTATTTTCCAGCCAACAGAAATGACCAGAAATAGTCAGCTGGTTTTTATGCCTATTTATTCTGTTTCCATTCTGTTCCTAGATAAAGATAAGATTCTGAACGTTCCTGCTTTCTTTGGGTTAGTTCTTGTAGTTCAGCAGAAAAATGCTTCATTTTTTGGAAACACACAGCCCCAGAGTTACAGGTTCAAATCTCCACACTTATGAAATCTTTCCTTTCTTTTTTCTCAAAGCTTGGTAGGGAAGAAAATTACATAGATTGGACTTAAAGCAATTTATAAATAAAGCTGAATTGCCTCTATTTGCAATTGCAATGTCTTGCATTAGTGAAATGGCGATAGTAGAGATTGTTTATAAATATGAAAACTATAAGAAGACTTTAGATCTGTTTTAATTAACATATTAGAGAAATTAATAAAAGCATCTTTAAAATAGCCAATGCAGAAACATGCCTGAACTGTATAGACATTATAGAGTAAACACAATTATTCTTTTAGTCCAGTAAGGTTAATATCATAGAACATATGATATAAAAATATTATTAGAGGTGGAGTCTAATAAAAAGCTCCAGTTAGAGCAAAGTTTTTTTTTTTTTTTTATGAAACTGTTACCATAAAGGGTAATGAAATGGTAGAGTTAGAGTCCATTCCTGTAAATGAAACAGTGATCGCTTTCTTGCTATATAAATGTTTCTTTAATGGATATAAATGTTTCATATTGGGGATACACAGTTTAACTAGTAACTGTGTATCCAAGTCTTTACTTTTATATTTTGTGCTGTATGTTTTATTGCCCCCTATTGCTGTTTTTTCCCTCTGTGTGGTTTAAATTGGTTTGTCCCACAGCTTAAGAAATGGGAAGTGAATTAATATGCCTGATGAAGACGCGATAGTGACGAAACGCGTAACATGTGGATTAGTTTGTATAGCCCTATATTGCACTTTGCTGTCACTATGGAATTTTTCTATTTATTATTGTTCATAGGTCTGAGCTTTACTTACCTTCACCTTGTCCTGGGGTGTGCCTCGTCCTGGATTTTCCGAATCCCCTCCTTAGTGTCTTGCAGCAGAGCCCTGATACAAGTGGAACTTGACTCACTGATCCAGGGATACCCTGTAACAGCTTTAAATAGGAGTGGAGATAGAGAGAATACAGATCACAGAGGCCAGCAAAATGTGTAGATTTGTTTGTGCCAGGAGCCAAAGGTCTAGGTACACAGTTGCCGGTGGGGCGGATAATAATCTTGCAGCAGGAGGGGGAGTACAGGAACCCAGGCAGTTGCATGCTGCAAGGTAAAAGGGGTAGGGGGACTTTTGTTCTGGACTTTGAACGGACTTTTCGATTAACCACATGGTTTATAACATATACACAACCACTTTATATAATGTTGTTTTGTGGAATTGTTTTCTTTTATATTATATTTATTCATTAGTAGGTATTACCATATTAAAGGAACATTACGAATTTTATTGTTAGTTCCCCCTTTTTTCCCCCCTTTTTATTATTTAGTTTATAATTTAGACTTTCCCTAAAACAAAAGAATTATGGGAGCTACTGTAGCCCCACATTCATAAGGGTTAATTTAATAATCACCCAACACCACAGCTGTTTAAAAAGGTTTGGAGAGCTAGGGGTGTTAACTCTGCATTGTGGTTCTGCAGACCAGCAGAACATGCAAGATAAACTGGAGATATAAAATAAATGATTTATAGAAATTATAGTGGCTATTTTAAAAGCCTTTGTGCCATTGTGTTGGATTTGGTGAAAACACTTCAATTCTATTATAATTTGGTGTATTTGTCATAGAATTCCATTGGAACTGGAATAATGGCAAAGTAGCGCAGGGAGCATTATTATTGTATCTTTGGTATGGTTGCATTCCAGTGCTGCTAAAATAACAGGTATCTAACAGATGTTGTCACTGCCATAATGCCACTTAATCCTAAATTGCCCCTAAGAGTACTATCAGGAGATTCATTGTTAAAAATGGTGCTAATTTTGCCCCAACCAAACAATCTTTTTTAACATTTAAAAGCTAACATCTGATTGGTTGGGGCAAAATTCACCATTTTTAACAATAAAAGTTTTTATTGAATCTCCTAAGTGCCTTTAAACTAGGGATGGCCGTTCGTGGATCCTCGAGCGGACCGGATTTTGCGAAGTTCGGACATCTCAAACTGCCACTGCAAGTATAACCCCACTTTGTCAATTCTCTTGTCCATAATGACCATATAACCTACAAGAGAAGTTAAAATCCAGGGCTTCGAATAAAACGCAATCAATTTATTTATAGGCTATATTGTTCAACAAGCGAACTAGAAAGTCAGTCACAGTTCACAGATTTTCGATTCCTGTCATACAGTGAAAACTAAAGGCAATAGTAATAGACTCAGATTACACTTGGCATTGGGAGTAACATTTCTTAAATTTGCAGATTCAGAGAAAAACAAATTAGCATTCAAACCCTTTCTTAAAGAAAGCAACTTTTGCTAGTTGTGTTGCTTAACATTAATACTGCAAATGTCCTAAGAGTGATTGTGTGAATAAAAACAAATATAGCTTTGCACCTTGCTCAGCTCTTCATAGACTTTGCAAATTAAACAGCAGGGCAACAGGCCATTGAAAGAGAAAACATACAATACAGTATTTAGTATATATGTAGTAGTATTTGGAGGTTCCGTCCAACCCCTAGCAATACCCACATTTCCTGCCTAACTGTTGCCAAGAGAAGGCAAAAAAAAACCCACCAAATTTATGAAGGGGGGAAATTCCTTCCTGACACCAGTGGCAATCGGAAATTCCCTGGATCAACTCTACTTTATGTATCAATACCAGTAACTTGTAACATTCCTTGTTTGCAGAAACTCATCCAGCTTTTTTTGAAACTGACCAATAACCTGCTATTACAACGCCCACTGGAAGACAGTTCCATAGCTTACCGTTCCACAGTGAAAAACCCTTTCCGAGCTTGAAGTCTAAACCTTTTTTTCTTCAAGTCTTAAGGGATGTCCTCGTGTCCTTTGACATGTTCTATTGTGAACTGCCCAGATATGTTATTTTGGCCTGTAATGTATTTATACACAGTATCATACCCCACGCAAGCGCCTTTTCTCCAGCGTACATAATTGTAACTTTTCCAGTCTCTCTTCATATTCAGCTCCCCACCCCTTATTAATTTAGTTGCCCTTCTCTGAACCCTTTCCATTTCAAAGATGTCCTTTTTGTACACAGATTCCAAAATTGCACTCCATATTCCAATGAGGTTCCAATGCATGTAAGAGGGAGAATTACATTTCCCCTCCTGAATCCCTATCTCTCTTATCCAAGACAATACCATGCTGGCTCTGGCTGTTGCCGCCTGGCACTGCTTGCTACCTTAAGTTTGTTATCCACCAAACTCCAAGATCCCTTTCCAACAGGGACTCACTACACAGAGCCATTTATAGTATAAGTAGCACAAGTATTTTTAAGTCCAAAATGCATCACCTTACATTTATCACATTGAATTTCATCTGCCACTTAGCAGCCCATGTGATAATCTATCTAGATCCCCTTGCAACGATTGCACATCCTCTGAAGTTTTTTGGTCGACAAAGTTTTGTGTCGTCAGCAAACACAAAAAACCTTGCTGACAATACCCACTTCCAAATCATTAATAAATAGATTAAATAGAGCGGCCCCAACACAGAACCCTGTTTGGGCCGTTCACTGAGAAAGTGAACTATTCCTTATTGCATTGATGGAAGACCGGGAGGATAAGGAGCTGCCTTACCTTATCATCATCAGTGTTTGTGGATCCAGGAACAAAGATAGAAGACATTACCTTTTGGACGATCATCAGCTGTTACACATGAAATTCCTGACCGCTTCCTGGTTCTGATTAACTATAGCGTGCATATCACCATTCATCCTATAGTTAATCAGAACCAGAAGTGATCTGGACCCGTCAGTGTGACAGCGGAGGATCGCGTAAAAGGTACGTTTCTTATATCTTTGTTCCTGGCTCCACAGGCATTAATTGAAGAACGGAAGGTAGCTATAGCTCTTTACCCTCCCGGTCTTCAATCAATGCATTAAACTATTCCTTTAAAAAGAGCATTAGAAGCATGTCCTGTTCAAGGTCTTCCCCATCTCAAAGTACAGCTGGTCACGATTCACCTAAAGAGAAACACGTTCTATACATTTTCAAACCTGAGCTGCTTCAACAATAAAAGAAACATTGGATTGTGAATTGCTCCCCATGTTTTACTATTTAATAGAACAATCAGGAATTCAATAAAAATTCTTATCATTAAAAATGGTGCTAATTTTGCCCCAACCAATCAGATATTTTAACGATAAATTTTTATTGAATCTTCCTGAATATGTCCAAGTGGATTTTGTTTTCAAAATGTTACTGATATACAATCAATAGGCCCAACGATACCCATGTGTTATCGGCCCATGTATGGCTGGCCACAAGCTTTGTGCAGTGCTAGATATTGATGTTACTGGTCAGTAGCAGTAAGGGGTGTGTACAGCTTTGGGCATCAATATCCTTCCTCTCAGAGCCTTTTAAATTACTCAAAATTGGTGTTTATAGTAAATGTTTGCTGCAGGCAATTTGCCATTTGCCTTTTTCTGACAGTTGAATGTTGTAAGACCACCTGGTGTGTCACTGCAACAAATCGGTAAATAAATATATCAACATGTATTTACCATTTCTGCAATAACCCTCTAATGTAGTGTTCCGATCATAGCCTTCGAATGTAGCGTTTTATCGATAACCCACGAATGTAGTGGTTTAGCGATAACCCTCGAATGTATTGTTCAGTAACCAACGAATTGGTGATAAGCCTCGAATGTAGTGTTCAGTAACCAACGAATTGCTGATAACCCTCGAATGCAGCATTCAGTAACCATCGAATTGGTGATAAGCCTCGAATGTAGCAAAAACAGCCAGATTGTGGGGAAAGTTAGTGTTTAAAAAAGTTTTGGTGATATGGACATGTTCCCCAGACCATTTCCCGGGTCCCAGAGCCATTTACAGTAAGTTACCATTGCTATTTTAACTGTATTTAAGCAAACTTTTCAAACTATTTGTCCCCATTGACTTTAATGTGTTTGTTTCCAAAATATTGAACATCTGAACTTTTACTGAAGTTCAGCAGTTCGAAAACTAACTAAACTTTATGAAGTTCGGCCATCTCAATATTGAATCTCATCTGCCTCTTAGCAGCCCAATGTGATCATCTATTTAGATCCACCTTCCAATAATTAGACATCAACTATAGTGTTTATGGTTTATGGTTTAAAGTTTTGTGTTGTCCACAAGCAAAGAGACCTTGATGACAATACCCACTTCTAAATCATTGATAAACAGATTAAATAGAAGTGGCCCCAGCACAGAACCCTGTGGCACCCTACTTAGAACTTGAGTCATATTGATGAAGCACCATTATCAACTCTCTGCATCCCATCCTCAATCAGTTTTCTATCCATGTAAAAATGTGCCACCCCAGCCCAATAGACCTTAGTTTATACATAGGTCGCCTATAGGGGACTGGATTAAAAGCATTTTTAAAATCTGAGTATACTACATCTACTGCTATGCCAGAGTCCAAATTCCTACTCATCTACTCACAAAAGCCAGGCAAGTTTTCTTGTCTGTTCTCTTGCTGTTAATATCCAGCACTTACACTTTTCCTTACAGAAACAATATAGTGCACATAGAACCTATCTCTCCGCAGTGTTATGGAGTTGCAACAAAATAAAGTTCACAGCACTATTTCCTGCACATATTTTCAATACAAATGGGTCCAAACCAATATGGAAGTCCCTGATAAGACTTTGAAAGCTGCTTGTTACCCTGCAGTTTATTTTCCAGCCAACAGAAATGACCAGAAATAGTCAGCTGGTTTTACTGCCTATTTTATCTGTTTCCATTCTGTTCCTAGATAAAGATAAAGATTCTGAACGTTCCTGCTTTCTTTGGGTTAGTTCTTGTAGTTCAGCAGAAAAATGCTTCATTTTTTGGAAACACACAGCCCCAGAGTTACAGGTTCAAATCTCCACACTTATGAAATCTTTCCTTTCTTTTTTCTCAAAGCTTGGTAGGGAAGAAAATTACATAGATTGGACTTAAAGCAATTTATAAATAAAGCTGAATTGCCTCTATTTGCAATTGCAATGTCTTGCATTAGTGAAATGGCGATAGTAGAGATTGTTTATAAATATGAAAACTATAAGAGAACTACTTTAGATCTGTTTTAATTAACATATTAGAGAAATTAATAAAAGCATCTTTAAAATAGCCAATGCAGAAACAGTGCCTGAACTGTATAGACATTATAGAGTAAAACACAATTATTCTTTTAAGTCCAGTAAGGTTAATATCATAGGACATATAGATATAAAAAATATTATTAGAGGTGGAGATCTAAATAAAAAGCTCCAGTTAGAGCAAAGTTTTTTTTTTTTTTTTATGAAACTGTATACCATAAAGGGTAAAATGAAATGGTAGAGTTAAGTCCATTCCTGTAAGAATGAAACAATGTGATCGCTTTCTTGCTATATAAATGTTTCTTTAATGGATATAAATGTTTCTAATTGGGGGATACACAGTTTAACTAGTAACTGTGTATCCAAGTCTTTACTTTTATATTTTGTGCTGTATGTTTTATTGCCCCCCTATTGCTGTTTTTTCCCTCTGTGTGGTTTAAATTGGTTTGTCCCACAGCTTAAAAAAGAAATGGGAAGTGAATTAATACATGCCTGATGAAGACGCGATAGTGACGAAACGCGTAACATGTTGGATTAGTTTGTATAGCACTATATTGCACTTTGCTGTCACTATGGAATTTTTCTATTTATTTATTGTTCATAGGTCTGAGCTTTACTTACCTTCACCTTGTCCTGGGGTGTGCCTCGTCCTGGATTTATCCGAATCCCCTCCATTAGTGTCTTGCAGCAGAGCCCTGATACAAGTGGAACTTGACTCACTGATCCTAGGGATACCCTGTAACAGCTTTAAATGGAGTGGAGATAGAGAGGAATACAGATCACAGAGGCCAGCAAAATGTGTAGAATTTGTTGTGCCAGGAGCCAAAGGTCTGAGGTACTACAGGTTGCCGGTGGGGCGGAATAATAATCTTGCAGCAGGAGGGGGAGTACAGGAACCCAGGCAGTTGCATGCTGCAAGGTAAAAGGGGTAAGGGGGACTGTTTGTTCTGGACTTTGAACGGACTTTTCGATTAACCACATGGTTTATAACATATACACAACCACTTTATATAATGTTGTTTTGTGGAGATTGTTTTTCTTTTTAATATTATATTTATTCATTAGTAGGTATTACCATATTAAAGGAACATTACGAATTTTATTGTTAGTTCCCCCTTTTTTCCCCCCTTTTTATTATTTAGTTTATAAATATTAGACTTTCCCTAAAACAAAGAGGTGAATTATGGGAGCTACTGTAGCCCCACATTCATAAAGGTTAATTTAATAAATCACCCAACAGCCACAGCTGTTTAAATAAAGGTTTGGAGAGCTAGGGGTGTTAACTCTGCATTTGGGTCTGCAGACCAGCAGAACATGCAAGATAAACTGGAGATATAAAAATAAATGATTTATAAGAATTATAGTGGCTATTTATAAAGCCTTTGTGCCATTGTGTTGGATTTGGTGAAAACACTTCAATTCTATTATAATTTGGTGTATTTGTCATAGAATTCCATTGGAACTGGAATAATGGCAAAAGTAGCGCAGGGAGCATTATTATGTAGTCTTTGGTATGTGTTGCATTCCAGTGCTGCTAAAATAACAGGTATCTAACAGATGTGTCACTGCCATAATGCCACTTAATCCTAAAATTGCCCCTAAGAGTACTATCAGGGAGATTCATTGTTAAAAATGGTGCTAATTTTGCCCCAACCAAACAATCTTTTTTAACATTTAAAAGCTAACATCTGATTGGTTGGGGCAAAATTAGCACCATTTTTAACAATAAAAAGTTTTATTGAATCTCCTAAGTGCCTTTAAACTGACTAGGGATGGCCGGTTCGTGGATCCTCGAGCGGACCGGATTTTGCGAAGTTCGGACATCTCTAAAACTGACCTGCAAGTATAAACCCACTTTGTCAATTCTCTTGTCCATAAGTGACCATATAACCTACAAGAGAAGTTAAAATCCAGGGCTTCGAATAAAACGGCAATCAATTTTATTTATAGGCTATATTGTTCAACAAGCTGAGACTAGGAAAGTGTCAGTCACAGTTCACAGAGTTCTGATTCCTGTCATACAGTGAAAACTAAAGGCAATAGTAATAGACTCAGATTACACTTGGCATGTGAGACCGTAACATTTTCTTAAATATTGCAGATTCAGAGAAAAACAAATTTAGCATTCAAACCCTTTCTTAAAGAAAGCAACTTTTGCTAGTTGTGTTGCTTATCAATTATATCTGCAAATGTCCTGAAAGATGATTGTGTGATAATAAAAACAAATATAGCTTTGCACCTTGCTCAGTCTTCATAGACTTTGCAAATTAACAGCAGGGCAACAGGCCATTGAAAGAGGCAAAACATACAATACAGTATTTAGTATAGTATAGTATAGTATTTGAGGTTCCAGTCCAACCCATCTAGCAATACCCACATTTCCTGCCTAACTGTTGATCCAGAGGAAGGCAAAAAAAACCCACCAAATTTATGAAGGGGGGGAAAATTCCTTCCTGACACCAAGTGGCAATCGGAAATTTCCCTGGATCAACTCTACTTTATGTATCAATACCAGTAACTTGTAACATTCCTTGTTTGCAGAAACTCATCCAGCTTTTTTTTGAAACTGACCAATGAACCTGCTATTACAACGCCCACTGGAAGACAGTTCCATAGCTTTACCGTTCTCACAGTGAAAAACCCTTTCCGAGCTTGAAGTCTAAACCTTTTTTCTTCAAGTCTTAAGGGATGTCCTCGTGTCCTTTGACATGTTCTATTGGTGAACAATGCCCCAGATAGTTTATTGTATGGCCTGTTAATGTATTTATACACAGTAATCATATCCCCACGCAAGCGCCTTTTCTCCAGCGTACATAATTGTAACTTTTCCAGTCTCTCTTCATATTCAAGCTCCCCCAATCCCCTTATTAATTTAGTTGCCCTTCTCTGAACCCTTTCCATTTCAAAGATGTCCTTTTTGTACACAGGATTCCAAAATTGCACTGCATATTCCAAATGAGGCTTTACCAATGCATTGTAAAGAGGGAGAATTACATTTTCCTCCCTTGAATCCATACCTCTCTTTATACAAGACAATACCATGCTGGCTCTGGCTGTTGCCGCCTGGCACTGCTTGCTACCTTTAAGTTTGTTATCCACCAAAACTCCAAGATCCCTTTCCAACAGGGACTCACTTAACACAGAGCCATTTATAGTATAAGTAGCACAAGTATTTTTAAGTCCAAAATGCATCACCTTACATTTATCAACATTGAATTTCATCTGCCACTTAGCAGCCCAATGTGATAATCTATCTAGATCCCCTTGCAACGATTGCACATCCTCTGAAGTTTTTAATGGTCGACAAAGTTTTGTGTCGTCAGCAAACACAGAAACCTTGCTGACAATACCCACTTCCAAATCATTAATAAATAGATTAAATAGAAGCGGCCCCAACACAGAACCCTGTGTTGGGGCCGTTCACTGAGAAAGTGAACTATTCCTTTATTGCATTGATTGAAGACCGGGAGGATAAGGAGCTATGCCTTACCTTTATTCATCAATCAGTGTTTGTGGATCCAGGAACAAAGATAGAAGAAACTTACCTTTTGGACGATCATCAGCTGTTACACTGAAATTCCTGACCGCTTCCTGGTTCTGATTAACTATAGCGTGCATTATCACACATTCATCCTATAGTTAATCAGAACCAGAAGTGATCTGGACCCGTCAGTGTGACAGCGGAGGATCGCGTAAAAGGTACGTTTCTTATATCTTTGTTCCTGGCTCCACAGGCATTAATTGAAGAACGGAAGGTAAGCTATAGCTCTTTAACCTCCCGGTCTTCAATCAATGCATTAATGAACTATTCCTTTAAAAAGAGCATTAGAAGCATGTCCTGTTCAAGGTCTTCCTCCATCTCAAAGTACAGCTGGTCACGATTCACCTAAAGAGAAACACGTTCTATACATTTTCAAACCTGTAGAGCTGCTTCAACAATAAAAGAAACAATTGGATTGTGAATTGCTCCCCAGTGTTACTATTTAATAGAAACAATCAGGAAGATTCAATAAAAATTCTTATCATTAAAAATGGTGCTAATTTTGCCCCAACCAATCAGATATTTTAAACGATAAGAATTTTTATTGAATCTTCCTGATATATGTCCAAGTGGATTTTGTTTTCAAAATGTTACTGATAATACAATCAATAGGCCCAACTAGTACCCATGTGTTATCGGCCCATGTATGGCTGGCCACAAGCTTTGTGCAGTGCTAGATAATTGATGTTACTGGTCAGTAGCAGTAAGGGGTGTGTACAAAGCTTTGGGCATCAATATTCCTTCCCTCTCAGAGCCTTTTAAATTACTCAAAATTGGTTGTTTTATAGTAAATGTTTGCTGCAGGCAATTTGCCATTTGCCTTTTTCTGACAGTTGAATGTTGTAAGACCACCTGGTGGTCACTGCAACAAATCGGTAAATAAATATATCAGACATGTGATCAATTTTTTCCTGATTAATATATGCAGGGTTGCGCTGAAATATTGTCTGTGTGGCTTTTTTGACTACAAAGTTGTATATTGCTGGGCTGATCTGTTATTGTTTGACAGTGTCTTGTCAAACAAGCTAATTTTATAAGCAAATAAATAAGAATTTGAATTGCAGTGTAGCACCAAATGTGGTGTAGTGGATTTTCAATACTGTTCCTTGAAGAATTGAGAAATGGAGTACAGAGGATAGTTGTTAAGGGAGCACCACATAAGTTTTAAGTGAGGCCATTTATATTTAATATGTTTCAAATATGTATGGAAAATATTTTGATGACATTTTTCTACACTCCCTTTACTTTACAGTTTTTTAAAGAAAAATAACTCAGTATACTTCATTAACTCAGTCTCACAATGGTTTTCTACGAACGGATCCCATTTTAGTCCCAGTGTGCATTGAGCATGTTGACTGTTAACCGCATTGACAGAGAAGGGTTAAATTATGCTTGCTAATTCCATATGGGTTAGAGTAACTAAAAAGACACTTTTGCAGCCTCCACAAATGAGTGCACAACTTTTTAACCCAATCTTATAGCCACCCTTAAAGTCATGCATAGGTTTAATCATCCCTTTCTTGATTTACCCAGAGCAACCAAACTGGTATTAAATACTGGAATTAAAATTTACCCAGAGCGGCTGTTAGTAAATCTCCCTGCAATTGTTTGTTATTAAAATGTGTGTTTGTTATAGCATTACAATATGGTATTATTATACTTTTGCTGATGTCAGGTTTTTCTGTGAACATCTCAACTGAATTTTTTACCTCTTTAATCCAAAACGTCCAGATTTGAGATAAAATGTTATCATAAATGTTTAAAGGGCATGTCCACACCCCTAACTAACCAAAAATGACACAAAAAAATTATCCTATGAAAACTTAAAACCACAATAGTTTGAAAGGTCTTATTGAGGCCATAGATGCAGTAATATGAACAGCCAACTATAAGGACCAGATGATGATATCGGATTGATCTAGTCGGCCCAATCTCATTATTATAACTTCGGAAAGTTCGGTTTGTTCTCGAACTATATGGAAAGTTCGAAAGTTCGAAAATTGACCCAAGTCAATGGGAGTCAAATAGATTGAAAAGTTCGAATGAAATACAATTAAAATATAAATGGTAACTTGTAAATGGCTCTGGGACCTGGGAAATGGTCTGGGGAACACTTTTGAATACCCAGAACTTAAAAAAAAAAAATCGATTTTATTCTCACGCGCGGCACTTTCGAGCTCCCGTGTTCGATTTTCGATAATTATCCCATAAACCATTTGAACATTCGATAATTATCCCATAAACGATTCACCAATAAATGATTCGAACATTCGATAATTATCCCTTTAACGATTCGAAATCGATAATTATTGAATGTCTGGAAAGTTCGAAAGTCCAAGAAATCCGGGTCCGGGATAGTTAGAGAAGTCTGAGTCCGTTTGAACTCATCTCTAGCCACCACCTCATAAAGCTGTATGAGCTCTTTGCAAGATTACATGTGTGCAAAGGAAGTGGCTCAGGTGACAGTAGTTAGTCACTGGCCGTCATGTCAGCTGTCATGGCTACGACTGACTGCAGCTACCTGAAAGAATTGGGAAGCAGAGAGGCAGAAATTATCAGATAAGTGTTCCATCTCCAACCAATCAGATGTTAGCTTTCAAATGTAAAATACGATCTGAGTGGTTAGGGCAAAATTAGCACCATTTTTAACGATAAAAACTTTTATTGCATCTCCCTGTTTATTGTGAATTTAAGCAAACTACATGCAGTATCATTTCACACCATTTGTTAATTAAAGTTAAAAGAAAATTTAATTTTACTTATCTGTAGTATATCTGCTATAGTTATTCCTAGTTTTCTGGTTGGATAATAGTCTTGAAATACATATAGCAAACAAGTAAAATAGTCTTTCCTGCTGGTTAATAGTGCAGTAATACATAGAGCAATAAAAAAAATAACTTCTAACATGAGAAAAACAAAAATAGCATTTGCTTAACTGAAGCAGAAACAGGCATATGCAGATGTATCTGTACGAACGATTAATTTTATTTATGTTCAGTTAGCAAAACACACTTTTTGTGCAATAAAATGTCATTTCAGCCTTAGTATGCCCAGAGGATCTTTTTATAAAATGGCGCTGGGACTTAATGCAGTATCCTTGATTGTTTCAAATGTTTGGTTTAGAGAAAAGACTCTTTTGACTTTACATAATAACCTTAAGGCACAGTCTCAATTATCAGTTTGTACTTACTTGTCTTTTATAATTAGAGTTGGCAAAATTGTGAATAATAATAACAGAACATGAATACCAGAAAAGTAGCATTTTACAAAGCAATTATACCGAATATACCATATGCTCATCTAAACAGTACTATGTACTCTTGCATTTAAGTTAAACATAGCTCATTTATTAAACTTTTTTTGTGTACTTGTCTGGGCTAAAATTAAGGCATGGTGAATGGGTATGGCATGAAAGTGAAAGTTTTGACCAATAAGTAAGAAAAAGTGTTTAATAGTTTTTATATCAAATAAATCAAATAATGAGATTATTGAAATTGGACAGGCAGTTGGTCAGATAATTAGTATTAGCATCACATTCAGAGAAATAACAATCAGAAATTGTACTTACTAGTACAAATATAGTAAACAACCAGTACGATGTAATACAAACAACAACAAAAGAACAGCAGAAAACAAATTAAAGGGTATCTCCACCTTCATTTTTAACTTTTTCTGTAGTGTAGGGGACCCTATCCCACCCTCAGAAAGGTACTTATAGAGCTTTGTTCCCCCTGCATTCTGATCCGGCCCTCTGCTTGCAGGAAATTGCAAGCATGGGGCTGGACCGGCAATCTTGTCTGTGATTCCTTTCCACAAAAATAAAATAGCGGCACTGTCCAAAATAGCTATATGAAATGGGTATGGTTGCCTGCCAGTATAGGATCCAACAAAAAACGTATACCATGAGGACTTTGTCTGAACTTATGTCCAGCACTGTTTTAACAATCAAAGGACTACAAGGAACGTTTTGCACAAATACTTAACAAATGCTCCATGGACATTATTACTTTGACTATTGAATATATTTACAAGGAATTGGATACTGTACAGAAAGGTATTGATGCCATGGATGCTCAATACTCTTTATGTGCAGTGGAGGAGGATACGTTTAAAACCAAATTGGATGAACAACTAATTAAACATTGCCGGGAAGGTGAGTCGCGTAAAAGAGATACATTTGATTGCGATGGTGTGGACTACAAACTAGGCAGAGTGTACCCATTGGCTTAAAGGTGACATGGTGAAAGCCTTTAATAAACAACGCCCAAGATGTTCACATTTGGCACCCGACCTGGAAACGCAAAGGGAGGACACAATGACCTCACAAGGTACTCCTCATACCTCATCTGGTCCTTTTTTAGCACACAACCCAGCCATTACAGACACAGGCGTAGAGATGGGCGAACTTCCCGAAAGTTTGGTCCGTTTTTGATCTATAAGGAAAGTTCTAAAACAGTTTGAAAAGTTTGAATGAAATACAATTAAAATCTCAATGGTGACTTAATGTAAATGGCTCTGGGACCTGGGAAATGGTCTGGGGAACACGTTTGAATAGCCAGAACTTTTAAAAAAAATCAATTTTTCTCATGCGTGGTACTTTCGAGCTCCCGCGTTCGATTTTCGATAATTATCCCATAAACGATTTGAAGATTTTCTAATTCGATAATTATTGAATCGTTTATGGGATAATTATTGAATTTTGGAAAGTCTGAGAAATCCGAGTCTGGGATAGTTCAAGAAGTCCGAGTTCATTTAAACTCGATAAGTTAAGCTCCAACTCAGGTTCAAGGTCGAGTTCTAGTCCATCTCTACACAGGTGGGGCAGCAAAGGGAGGCTCTGGTGGTCTTTCCCGAAGGCACAGGAAGAGCCCCCACAGCATGATGACAAGGAGAGAGAACGAGTAGTTTTCAACATTTCCTCTGTGGACTTGACCCCCATACACCTTAAGGTATTGGCAAGAGGACTTTGTCCTAACACCCCATCTGTTTCAATTAGATGTGGACCTATATCGTCTTTTTCGGACTCTAAGACTAAAGGTTCATTTCAATGAGAAATTGACTGATTTACTGCTTATACAACAAAAAATGGGCTTGAAACCAACAGACTTTAATCTAAAATAGTGACTTTGTACAACCTTCTACTTATCCAGCAGTATAAACTTTTATTCAATTAGTTCAGAGGGACTTTGAACACCTGAAGAAGGGGGCACATAACCCCCCTAAACGTTGTGTTACATGTGATGTTGGTTCACAATAAGTCACATTTGTGGTTTCCTTCAGTGAACCTTTCCACTATAAAAAGGGAGGCACTTCAACAAACTTAAAAATTGTATCCACCTTACCGTGCGTCCTGCCGACAAGGGAGGTGGGGTGGTAGTCATGAACACTATATATTATGAACATGATATTTACCAGCAACTGTATGATGCTAAAGTGTACAAGAAATTGAAGGGTGACCCTACTAAGACCATTTGTATTGAAATCAACCAGATTTTGCAGGATTATGAAAAACGGAATGTGATATCATCTAAAATGAACAAATTTCTAACTGTATATTTCCCCAAGGTTCCATACTTCTACACAATACCCAAAATCCACAAAGACCCTTTGAGACCACAGGACGTCCCTATTGTTGCTAATATGGGCTCTGTTTTCTGCCTCTTAGCGATCTTTTTGGATAAAATTTTGGGTCCTATTGTACAAATATAGTCCATATTTCTTACTCTTAGGAATTTGATTTGGTTTATACTGAGGATTTACTATTGGCAACATTATATATCAATAGTTTATACAATTCTATACCCCATATGGAGGGAATTGCAGCAGTGAGGCATTGGCTTACATATTATGGGTATTGGGATGAGACCCAAATTTCTTTTTTTCTGACATTGCTAACAATATCTTGACTGAAAATCATTTTATTTTTAAGGATGAATTTTTACTTAAAATAAACATAGACACGTCTATCTTGATAGTCTCTACCAGGCCTATTGCGTGGCCTGGTGGAGATTTATAGATGATGTGTTTGTCCTCTGCAGGGTGATGTTGAGACCCTCTCGCGGTTCCACGCAAAACTGAATCTGGCTATGGACTCTATTTCATTTACAATGAGTATGGATAAAGTGGAGATCCATTTCTTAGATATCTTGAAGACAGAAACAGAAAAAGGTTTTCGCCCCCTGATTGTACACTAAACCAAGTGATAGAAAAAATGCCATACCCATTAGCCAATTTTCAAGAGTTAAAAGATATGTTTCAGACCCACAGGTTTGTCAGAGTCAAGATATGGCGCAAAAATTTAAAAATAGGGGTTATCCAGACTCTGTTATTAATGAAGTAGAACAAAGGGTGTCCACAATTTACCTGGAGCCACCTAGATCAAAAACAAACAAAATTCATTTTGTGTCCTAATATGGAAATCTGAGTGGTCAAATATCTAAAATTTTAAAAGCCCATTGGTCTATATTAAGGGTTACCCCTTGATTATGGAATTTAAAGAACCCCCAATACTCTCTTACAGAAGGGGGCGTACCATAGGGTCTATGCTTCCCAAGAGTGGGATAACTAAGGCGCAGTCTAAAGTTGGTACATGGCTACAAAAAAGGAAAAATGGCATGTATAAATGTTGTATAAATGTATAAATGTTGCAATTGTGCTCATTGCCCTTATGTCATGACAGGTGACAAATTTATACACCCGAAAACACACAGTCCTTTGTATTAAATGGTACCTTTACTTGTAATTCATGTTTTGCTGTGTATGTCCTGCAGTGCCCATGTGGTCTTATCTAAGTAGGAGAGATGACGCAAAAAATTAAGGTTCGTTTCTCGCAGCATAGATCCTCTATTACATAGAGACTAACCAATTGTCCAGTAAACATTGCATTGATTTTGTCCACAGTGTCCATGCCATCCAGGGGTGGCAGCAGAGTATTAGTAACTTAAACATAGAGAAGTCCAATGGATTAAACGTTTAAAGTCCTTTTCATCATCTGTACTTAACAAAGATTAGGATTTGTATTTCTTTTTTCCTTTTAATTGAAGGGTGTATGTACACTACTCTGGAGGTTTTCTGAGCCCACTGAACCTTTCCCTTATGTCTCTTTAAGAAGAGTCGGTCTAAGTTTGTTATATTGCTTTAAGAGGTGGAATCACTTTCTGACTACTTCCGTTTCTAAACTATATGTAGTTGTATTATAACTAATGAGTTTTATTATTATTTACTTACTTGTTGAGCTTGAAAAAAGGGAACGAAGTTTCCCGAAATGTTGCATTATTCAACAGGCTGTGAAGAGACTTTATCATTGAATACAAACAAGTTTACATTGAAGTGCCGCCTGATCGCTTGATTTGTACATATGTACATATTTCAGTGCTCCCCCTGCATGGACTTTCCATTGGGGCAAGATCCAGATTCCAATCATCGAAAGTTGAGTCTAAAAGTTTCTATATAAATCCATAGAAGTCCTTGAGTGAAATGAATGTGCAAATACATCATGGCTTAAAAAAATGCTGGTTGTAGATAAACCATATCCCTTTAGAGAAAGGATGACATTATGATGATTATCTGCTGGTTATAATTTGAAATCCAGCCTTCCAGATAGAGAGAAAGAGGTTTCAGACTGTATTGCTACTAGCAAATGGAATCTGGCACTGCTTGAATCTTAACAAAATTGGAGCAATATTGGAAATTACAGATTTTGCTCCTTTAATGCTGAGATTGTTAAAATAACAAAATACTGAATGATATAATTGTTTTTCAACTGCAACATTTTTACATTTAAGGTTTCAATGTAAAATAATGGTACACTATAAGGCCATACCAGGTGGTTGCATTGCTCTGTGAGAGGTCTCTACCACTTTGGAGGGGTGCAATCAAGGGTAATTCCTCAATTTTCCCTGTCTGCTCCTGATCATTTAATTGAAAAATGGAAGGTAAGACATTGCTTATTTATCTCCCATTCTTCAATTAAAGGACAACTAAAGCCGCAGAACAACACTGAACCAGAAGGTAGAACACCTTGATATAAAACCAGTAATCTGTGTCTTACCTCTCATTATGATACGGGCACTGGGAAATTTACCTAATGACCATTATGTTCGACCATTATGTTCTGCACATGCTCAGTCCTTAGCTATGGCAGAAACTTGTTACAGTTGGTCACACCCATTAATAATCTCTAGCCAATCCTTTTACAAGACAGGTAAAGTAAGGAAGCATGTGACTGACACTGCACATACACACAGATACTTTATTCAGTTTTTAACATTTACTATAATACGATTTACTGAAGTGGGATTTTATAGCTTATTGGTGTTTTTAGGGGGGTTGTTTTCAGATTCTGGAGTACACAAAATTGGGTTTAGTTCTCCTTTAAACTGAAAAAAGATTGGTTTAAAAAAAGGGAGATACCCTTTAAAAGTTCCCTGCAGATACTAGCTAATATAAAAGTTCTCCCCATCTATTACTGGTGTAATTTAAGATGAAATGATGTTACTTGCAGTTGAGCAAAGATACAATATACAATGCATTGTAGTTAGGATATAAATAACCCTTCCACAAACAGCAGGTAGCAAAATCTGATTTCCAAATCATAATTAAATTGTGTAGTGTATATTATAGGATGGTATAAGAATGGCCACATTAAACTAAATTTCCACATTGCAGTATATTTTGAATCTCTTGTTTAGTACAGCAATGCAATGAATTGCAATAACTATAACATGAATGTACAGATAATTATCAAATATTAAATAGTTGTAACGGGAATTAACGTATATTCTACAGGTCCAGGAGAAAATAAATTCTTTAAATTATTTTGCAGAATTTCCAAATGGGGAAAAATTCACTCCAACTGAATTTATTCAGCATACATGGTAAAATAACACTGTGGCACACTATTTTTTAACCATAGTAAAGGCACAGTATTGCAAAATAGCGAAAACGCACCTTTATACGTACTGTCTGATCTTCAATGAAAAACCTCTTATTCCTGTACAGGGTTGTGTATAACTGTACTGTTCAAAGGGTTTGTATAGTTACAGTTATATGTCTTTTATACTATTAAAAAACTCTCCACTCTCTATTATTCTTTTGGGATTCTACCCCTTCACCATTTTATTTCTTTTACAACTAATTTTTCAACAAAGAACTTGCCTTTTCTTATAACTGTCCAAAACATTCTTTATGCACTACATTTATATCATGTACTTTTACTGCCAAGAACCTCCATCTATCTTTAACAATTCCTAGTAATGTAACACAGTATATTGTAGTTGCAAGTACTGAAGGAATATGACTGACATACTGGAGATATATAATGTCACATTCTGTCAAATAGCTAGCACTGCCTTGTAATTTAGCTTAACTGCTTTACTCCCTAAAGTTTATTTTACAAAAAGTTATTTTCAGTTGGAAACCTATTGTAAATTGAACCGAGCAGTGAATAATTCTGGACTCCCGGTAAGTATTTTACTAGGTTTCTCTATGTGGCAAATTACCAGCCTGTTTGGGGCACTTATATTACTATTTTCTGTGTGGCACATTACCAGTCTGTGGGACACTTATATTGCCTGTCTCTTTTTGGCTAATACCATACCAGTCTCTATTTGGCACACATTTATTGAATGTGAGTTGTGTGTTTGTTTCTTTGGAAACACATCTGTGGCTTACAAGTTCTTGTTTGTAAATGCTAAATCCTTTTTATGGTGAACAACTTTAGTAATCAGTAATGTTTATTTGCATACCATTACCCACTGTGCTCTATAATGAGCCTTTCTTCCATACTAATTTATTGCCAAGTGCCTGAGAACAGCCCTTCTGATTTAGAAGGTGGTTGAAAACGAAACAAGAATGCAATAATTGTTTCTCCAATTCACACATGAGGAATGTTAGAAGCTTGGATAATCTACCACATGTTTGCTATCTGCATGGAGGCTGATAATTTTGTTATTGCCACAATTCCTGGAACGAAAATAGCTTCTCTCTCATGGCAATTGCTTTAGGGAATAACAATGATTGTAAATTTTAAAGTGGCTGGATTGGTAATAATTGTGTTAATCAGGAAAAAAGGCAGATTTTCCTTAATTTTTTCCCCTAAGCAATTTAAGTTAAAAGTATAATGTTGTCATTAAATTGCATTGACATTTTTTTAATAATGATTTCCGGTTATATAGAAACCCTTATAAAGCAGATGGCAAGCAAGCTTACCTCAAATGTTTTCCTATTTTTGGAAAAAACACCTATGACACATAGGGCCATATTTATAAAGGCGCGGTATCGTTTTTAGCTATACCACTCCTTTAACGTTCGGTTTAACGGTCGCTAAAATGATTGCTTATTTATGATCATTCTAAAGATCATTAAAACGATCGTAAATCTACAATAACAATTGTTATGACTGAATGTTCGTAAATTAACGAATGTCCAGATCGGACGAACAGGCAATCAGGCCTGTTGGTAAATCATGGCCAAATGGGTGGTTCCCTTTAGGACTGCTCGATCGGTCCTGCAAACTGTCGGGCACGACCACTATTGCCGCGACCGACAGTCATTTGTCCCAACCGAGCGCTCGCTAGTAGCAAATGCTCAGTCAGGACAAAAAGTCCCCACTATGAGTACCCAGCCTTAGTAACAGTTTTTTGTAGGATTGCCGCCTCAACCACTAGAAATTACTGGTCTAAATGGTTAGTATTTTCTTATTTACTGGATAAACTACAGTGAATTCTCATAGTAGTTAAATTGATTGTAGCTATATTAGTGCACTTGTAGCATACAAAAAATGAAAAAGTATAGTACGTGATACTCTTTTTAATTGCACTAACAATAGTTTTCTTAATAGATTAGCTTTCGGGAGCTTCCTCCCTTCTTCAGATCTTTACATCATCTGGCAACCAACTTTTACAATATACAAGAACACATAATATCATTGGTGGTGAGGATAGTAATATAAAAAAAGAGTAAAGGCTTATACAATGCATACAAACAAACATTTCGTCCGATAATCGGCCCGTGTGTAGGCACTTTATCGGCCGAAACAGTCGTTCGTTCGAAGATCAGACAGGTCGCTCGGGCAACGATCCCTGACTGAACGTCCATTTCAGACGATAAAGTGTCTACACACGGGCCGATTATCACCCGAAACGTTTGTTCGTACACATCGTGTATCGTTCGTACATCACACGTGTGTATAAACCTTTAAAGATTAGGGATGGATAATTGGAATGTGAATGGGGGTAGAGAATAATTGGAACAAAGGGTGGTTATAAAAGTGTCTGAGTCCAGTTTGTCTTCTGTTGAACAGAATTATCATTCTTATTTCTAAGGTTTTTTTTCTTGGGTAGTTTTAAAATATCCCTTCAAAATGAACACACCAATCTTTCGACCAGTCAACCAGGAGGACAGACTATCAGTTGAGGCAAAAGCAGCTGCATCGGACAGTAACCATGACTGAGCATACGGTCCCATAGAGGACTGCACAATCTGCTGTGGTTTTCCAACCTGTCCGATCGTGCGTTTGTCCGATTCGGACGAACAAATGGTCAGTGGCGGCCGCCACAAGGAACCAGTACAATAATTCGGCCTGACCGCCCGAAACACATTACAAGACATTTAAATCTCCAGCTGTGTGCCCTGCCTAGCTGAAATGGTGGCCAACAGACAAACAATTATCATTCTCTCTGTGTTGTTTTATTGTATTCCTATGTGAATTCATTCTTTTTTTTTTAAGGCTGTGATGTCTCACCAATGTAAAGTCCCTTATCAAATTTGTTACACTGTATGAGGTACACAACATTGCTGGATGAGCAGCAGTAGGATCCTGTGATACTATAAGTCCCCATAGCATGTGCAACACTTTGTGATTGGTTGATGTGATCACATAGTTTGCATCGGGTTCCTTCACATGGTTACTGCCCTTGTTGATATTGTTATCCAATTGAAGTTTCCTATTAACCAATTTGTGTTTGAGGTTGGTTGAATATTCACATTTACATTATCGATCCCTTATCTTTTTATTGTTTGTTTATATTACTATCCTCATCTCCAATGGCATTATCAGGGTTATTCAATAAAAGTTCTTATCGTTTAAAATGGTGCTAATTTTACCCCAACCAATCAGATGTTAGCTTTCAAATGTTAAATAAGATCTGATTGGTTGTGGCAAAATTAGCACCATTTTAAACAATAAGAACTTTTATTGAATCTTCCTGTTTGTGTTCTTGTATATTGTAAAGCTGGCTACACACGCACAGACTATTTGTCCTAACCGAGCGCTCGCTACGAGCACTGGTCGAGGCAAGTGCGAATGATCGTGCGGTCCCATATGGAACCGCACAATCGATCAGAATTTACCGACATGTCCGATCGTTCGTTTGTCCGGATCGGGCCACCCCACACCAGCAGATATTTTCTATACTTTTACATTTTTGTAAGTGACAGCTATTATGGACTCATGCTAAAGCAAATGTTTACATGTATTAATCGGTAGCAACCAAATGTATTGTCAATAAAAGCAGTGGGAGAGCTCAAAGCTCTATTGTCACTTCTCCCTTGGTAAATATGGGCCCTATTTATAAAAGATCGTTATCGTTATCGAAAAAATAACGATCGCTATCATAAAATAGCGACCGTTATTTTCCGATAACGACCATTATTTTCCGATAACGACCGTTATTTTCCGATAACGCCCGGTATTTTCCAATAACAGGAAAATATTTGCTTTAAAAATTTGCTTTAATTGTTTTTACAGTGTTTTTAAGTTACTGTATTAAAGGATAGCTATACTCTAAAATGTCGAATTTTCAAAAATCCAGCAAGATCCTACTACATAACTTTTTTCGGATTTTAAATCAGAGCTGGAGATTCTGAGAAATCATGATTTGAAACCACACCATTTACAGGGAAAGAAGCTAAAAATTATAAGCAAAAATGAAAATTTGTCCCTGACCTCTTACTATCTTTAGCTCCCTGCCAGCAAACTTTCTGCAACAATCAGAGAATCAGCAGAGAAAAGAAAGAAGGGTGAAGGGAAGATGTGTAAACAGAGCAGTGTCTATGGTTAGGCTATGCAGAACTTATAGGTGTCGCAGACACAACAAGAAAGCAGTCAGTAAGGGGGGGCATTAGGGGCACTTATAAAACATTACAAATGTAATGACAAAGCAAGCATGGATAAATGTGAGTACCACCACTTTACTTCTCTCAAATTGTAATTTCAGAAAATGTAAAGCTATTTGAGTGAGTATAGTAATCCTTTATTGGTTATTATGCTGATCCTGTTTCCAATTAGAGTTGCATGAAGCCAATGGGTTCTGTTCCATCTGCCTATTTAGGGAACAAAAACATTTCACAAAAATATTTATACAGTCTAAATTTCTTTGGCAGTTTCGACAATCAAAATTGCTTGTCTGAAACAGGTAGTTCCACCCTGAAACTAGGTTGAGGACGAAACTACCACACATCCCTATTGACCATCTAATAAACATTTAATCCTCTCATGCACTGTTTCAAGGGCATGTAAACTATGCTAAATCAGTTCCAACTCATCACACAGCAATAAGAATTAATTGCCACCAACCTTAAATTTGCTTTTCTTTCTATGATCCTCCTTTTCCTTCTTATCAGCTCTTAAAGTGTAACTTGTGCAAGGGACCCTGCTACATTTACATATCCCAGACTCTCCCCCTGGCCCCAATGTGTAAAACATATTTTTGCTTATTTGTTTCATGATTATAATGTTGAACCAATTAGCTTTGCAGTTAAAGAGGAATAGGCATTTCTTTCAGTAGACCAGTAAAAAAAAATATAATAGTCATATTAAATAGGTATTTAATAAATTGAGTTATACAAAGGGGGGTTTCAAATTTATAAACAAAGCTTTTTAAATTCCCACTGGGTAATCTGAACTAAAGTAGGTTGTAATGTACATCTCATATAGAGGGGAAGACGTTTCTGCTACACACAAACATATACTGTATGTTCCAGACAAAAGGCTATACTAACCTTTAAATCATATATTCAGTCCTATAAATACACAGATTTTCATGGAACAGGCTGAGCACTGGTAGTGATGCTTTCATACTTCGTACAAATTGACCATGAATGTTACTTCCATAAGCTGTTCAGACTAAAATACTGTACACTAATTAAGAGTACAAGCAAATCTGCTCTCTAGCTCCGATTCAAAGATTGAAATGTTGATTAGAAAATCTAACCTGCAGCGTTGATCTATAATAAGACTAAAATAGTACATCATAGTGATAACATGCTCAGCATTTGGTTGATTATAAAGTCACTTTTTATTTTCCTTTAGTTTAGAGGTTATGGACAAAAGGAAACCCACACTTTTATGTTAAGTGGAAATGTGGGTGCTAAATTGATACTTGCCCTGTTGTTTGCTATTCGGCATTTCCCATGATGGATATAGAAGCATTAATATGAAACAGTAACATGTCAAATAAAATGAGCTGGCTTGGTAATCTATTTTGCTTTCTTCTACTGAAATCATTTATGAGTAAATGCAATCAAAAACAGTATATTTCTTGGAATTCTACTGTGTTGTTATAATTAAGTGTTCTGTAAATCAAACTTGATTGAAATTTAAAAAGAACTAATCCCTAATAATGTTAAAAAAAATATTTGGTTTAATGTGTGTTTGGAAGGCTGAAACACTTACAGGGTGATGTAATAAAAGTTTTTGTTGTTAAAAATTGTGCTAATTTTGCCCCAACCAATCAGATGTTAGCTTTCAAATGGAAGTTAAAATCTGATTGGTTGGGGCATAATTAGCACCATTTTTATTACATCGCCCTGTATATTCTTAGAGAGACATAGACTGCCTGTGGCTCAAAATATTTATATTATTTAGTACGTTTAACCAAGCACAAACCTTCAGACCGAATTTAAGTGAAATGTTTTGAATTTTCGATATCAATTTGAGTTTTCAATGTAATTTATGACTTTCGAGTTTCTAACTTGCAATTGGAAATTAGGATTTCCAAATTTTCAATAAGTTCCAACTTTCTGAACTGTTAGAAAATTCAGCCAGATCTGAGGATTTTTGAAACTGGCAGTTCCAAAATGAAACCAGATTTGTTTCAAACCAGGACTTATTCCTTAAGGTGATGAAAATGAGGATTGAAAAGATCCACAATTTTATCTTTATTTAAGCAAGTAGACGTTTTTGCAGTTTCTATGAAGTATGTCTTTTTTGCTCATTACAGTAGAACTGTTGTCTAAAACATATTAAATAGGACATAGCCAAAGGAGCTAATTAAAATGTTATATAATTTTCTTTTCTAGCTTAATCCTAAACTAAAGATATTCCCACTTCCACTTGTAACCCAGGAAGGGTAAGGTACGTCACTAACATACAGTAGTACAAACAAAACAACTAATTAGACAGCTCCTCACCTTTTGAAGCACATTGAGCATGAAAGCATGAAAAATGAGGATTGATGGGTTAATGATTGATTGTATTTTAATTCCTCGTGTTATTTCAACTGACTCTATCATGGAAAGTTACAACAGGACAAGAAGGCATTTCAAACATTGGACGACTTAATAAAAATAAATAAAGATTGATAAGATCCATAATTTTATCTTTATTTAAGCAAGTAGACATTTTTGCAGTTTCTATGAAGTATGTCTTTTTTGCTCATTACAGGAGAACTGAGTTCTAAAACACATTAAATAGGACACAGCAAAGGGTGCTAATTAAAATGTTACAAAATTTTCTTTTTGAGATTATTCCTAAACTTCACACTTCCACTTGTAACCTAGGAAGGGTAAGGTATGTCACTAACACAGTACAAACGAAACAACTATTAGGACAGCTCCTTACTTTTTGAAGCACATTGAGCATGAACAGGTCTATACCACTTAGAGAGTGGAGGATGAAGGTTAGAAAGTAAACATTTTATTTAAACATTTTATTTATTTCCCACAAGTGAACCTTTGGCAAGTAACTGCTCAGAGAGATAGGGGATATATCTAGATATAAGATAAAATGTGTTTTAAACAATAGTTCACCAAAAACATCTGAACTTAATTTTAGAGCTATATTTGTAGAGGTACAGTATATACCGTATGTAAAAACCCTCCCTGGTAATTTCCAGTAATATATGCCAAAAGGTGTACAAAACAAAATGTATCATTATACACAAGTCGTTGTATAACAGGGATGTCAAACTCCAGATTTTTGAAAATTACAACTCCTGGCTGCAGTATGCAGGATTTATTTTTTTTGAAGAAAATAACAGAATTTTACCAAATACAAAATATGTATAAAAAAACAATGATGTAGTAAATATCATAAATATTGAATTAATAGTTTATTTGAAATAGCAACCTCTCTTCATTATTATTATTATTATTATTTTAAATTAAATGTCAACATTTTCAGCCTACAGTAGAAAATAATAAAATTACCATTTAGTCCAAATCAGTAAGGAACTGCCTTATTTCAGGCTTATCAGATTGTCTAAGAATATGGTGTTCATCAGCTATATAATATAAATATATAAATACACATTTACAATTTATAAAGTTACTTAAATGTATTTTACCAAGACCCTTATTTAATTACAAAGTTGGAATTAATTCTAATAAAGAGCTTAAATAGTTTCACTGCATCATTGAATTCCCAACATGTGATTATTTTCTCTTAGACAGTGTTTTCCGTGTTGGTATATTTTACCCATAACATTTCTCAGCTTTCTATGAAATGTCTCCATTTTATTATTGATATTACCATTTGAAATACATAGATAAATGGATTTTTTTTTTGGGGGGGGGGGCAAAGGGAAAGGATGTATAATAGGATTTGGTAATGAATTTGATAAATACAGTTGAATAACCTGCAATGTAATAAGATGCATGCCCCACATTTATGATTTTTATATAAATAGCTTGTCTTTCACCATATGGAACATAGAGGCCTTTATTTAAAAAAAATAACTATAGAGGTAAATGCCTTAAAACCTTTAGGTCCCTGTACTTATGTTAGACTGCATGTGAGAGTCACTGTCAGCCAATAAAAAAAAAAAAAAAAGTGTGATGCACAATTAACCAGACTGAGGTGTGAAGATAGGATGATTGGAGATATGAATTATTACATAAAGTGAAAAGAGTCACAGATCTTTTAGTGAGGACTTGAGACTCCTCGATTAGCAACATAACAGTGAACTTCTCCAAGTCATTTTTCTCTGGAATACAGCTTCTGACATAAAACAGTGAAAGGTTCTATCAGTGTTTTTATCAGTAAAGCTTACTTTATCATTGCCTTTGGTATTATTTATTTTCCAAAACCAACTGAACAAACCATAACTTAACTTTTATTTTAATGTCTGCTGTCTTTTAAATGCTTTTTAATGCATTGGATATTCATACCACTTGTCACAAGAGTAAAAAAAAAGAATTGCTGATTAAACCAGCTTTGCATTTAGATGCATTCTCCATCTAGACTTGTACCTGAATGTGACAATAGCAAAGATCTCAGCATAGTTTCTCCTAGACTCCAGACACATGGATTACAGTCTGCGTCTTTTTCATATACTGGTTATATAGTTGACATTTCTTTATATATCGGGCTTATTTGTGATTTTTAAAAAAAATAGCAAACTGTCTTTAATAATTTTCTATCTGAAGTTTGTAATTTTACAAAGTGTGCCCTTTTCCTGTTCTGCCCAGCAAGCAGCGATCATTATATAACTCTTGGATGAAACATTAAGGTTTGCTCAGTCATTTTATTATCAAACACATAGTTTTATGTTCTGTGACTTCTTGGAAATAACAGACTTCAGCACGATACTGTAACAATTGGCACTGTAAATTTCACATGTCGAAAACTACTTATCGGCTCAAAATGTTAACTCTCATGCTGATAATTAAAACAGTTCTATCCCATTAGCCATAATAGTAAACTGTATACAGAATGCACGCAAACGGCAAAAAAAGAACATTGCAGAATTCGGACACAGAATTAATGTAAGAGTTACAAAGACGGGGAAATTCAGCATAAAGAAATTACTTAAATCAAGAATTAATTCTAAAAAAAAGCAAGAAGGCGAAAGTGATTTATAATATAAGCTATCATGCAGCTAATTTAAATGGATTCTCTCAACCTGCCCTATGATGGGTTCACGTCTAAATGGCTACAGCTTTCTCAACCCCATTTTAATTGTTTTGCACCATTATTATTATCAGCAGAACTGCTGCAAACAGGCAAAAGGTCTGATATTTAATAATGGAAAAGACGTGCTGTCTGTAAGAACATTTTAAGAGTTGTGTGAGTTTCCTCTAATGTAGATAAACTATCGTTGGTGTCCTATGAATTCAGTTTATTTGGTTAAAAATGCAGTTGGAAAAATAAAAAGAACAGAGATAGTCTACTGTATGTATATTTGGGAATAATTTCTTTATAACATCTGTTATAAAGCAGACAAACTAACCTTGCAAATTAGAAGATCCATGTATTCATGGGGGATATGAAATTGCTAGAGACAGACAAGGCTGCGCAAATTCATTTTACCAGCAGATTCGCAAAACATTATTAATGTTAAAGCCACTATTTCATTGGTGAAACCTGGTAATGTTAATTGGAGTGATATTATAGAACTCAACATTTCAAAGGCTTATAGCCATAATAAAAGTGTACATATTACACAGGAAGCTGGGAGTGGTTAAAAGAGGGAGAGGGGATACTGCTCCTGAGCAAAACATGTGCTGGATTGATGTCATGCAGCAAGACACAATTCTCAGAGTAAGTGTAACTTACAGTACATGTATTCAATTCTAGATTAATATGAGGCAAAGTTATTTTTTCTGTATAGTGTCCCTTTAATTGAATAAATAGATGTACTATTTTATTTATATATATTTTTAATCATAAATCTTGACACTAATAGCACTCTATATACTGTTAGAGATGTACTGTGGGTTCGAATAGAACCCAGTTTCGAATCGAATCCGAGGGTTTTGAAGTCCAGACTAAACTTTTGGAACTCGCGGAATTTCTGAAACCTGAATTTTCAGATAATTTTTTAGATAATTATCGAAATCGAAAGTAGATGATTATCAAAATCGAAAGTAGATAATTATCAAAAATGAGAATCTAAACCGCCATAATCATGGAATTTATGGAAATGACTCTGCCACATGACCTAAATTCACCAACCACAGTAGTGCCAACCCCCTGGGTATAAAAGGCAATGTTTCAGGCACTATTTTGTGAGTGTGTTGGAGAGTTTAGTAGGAGACTTGATAGTGTTGGAGTTTGGAGAGATTTTTTTTGCTTTTTGAGCAAACTTGAGCTTTGATTGTGTGGATTTCAGTGTGGTGGGTTAACACTTGCTGTTACCTCCCCTGTGTTCACACATTTATAAACCCAAAAGTCCTACTGTGAAACCAAAATTCCTTTTAAGGGCTGCTGTGAGTGAGACCCAAAAGTCCTTTTAAAGACTAACCCATCCTGTTAAGTCCTTTTTCCTCCCATTTTCTTTTAGTCCTTTTAGAGGTCTTGGTGTGTTTTATTTCTGTCTGTCTGTATTAGTATATACAGGATACAGTAAATATATATATACAGATATATAGGGAGAGCAAAATGGCAGGCAGGGCAAGAGGATGAGTCAGAGGCAGAGAAAGAAGTGCCTCTACACGTGATGTTAGAGGTAGAGGTGGGAGAGCTTATCATGCAGCAGTCCAGAGACAGCAGCCAGGGAACTAATATAGGGGGTGAGGTTCCAGCTGCTGCTGCTCATGTTAGTGACACTGCCTCCAGTGATGAGGAGGTGTTTGTGGATGATGATGTCACGGATCGTTTATGGGGGCCACAAGTGGGACAGGAGGAGCAGGAGAGTGTGTCTGAGGGAGAACTCTCAGAGCATGAGCACAAGCCTGAACCCAGAGACAGGACTGGGGTCGGGGGCAGAGGCAGCAGCAGCAGCGCACCTAGTACTGCGCATGGAGGCAGGGCACTATTAGCATTTGTGCCAGTGCTCCACAACAGCAGATGACATCTGCTCCAAGGTGGGCCAGTGGCTCAGCAGTGTGGGACTTCTTCACCTTGGCTCCAGGTGATGCCACTGTTGCAGTGTGCAGTCTGTGCCTGCAACTTGTTAGCCATGGGAAGACCACCTCTAACTTGGGCGTGACATCTTTGAGGAAGCATATGGTGCTGCACCACAGAGCTCAGTGGGAGCAACAGACAAAGAATGTACAGGCATCTGCACATTCCTCATGCCCAAGGAGCCACCACTCCAAGCTGAGAGGTGGCTGACCCCCCCGCCACCTCTCAATAGGCAAGGCCACTAATATCATATCTGCCCTTTTCTTGGGCAAAATCGCACATGTTCCTTGCCTGGCCCATGTTCTCAACCTGGTTGTCCAGAGGTTCCTTAGCAAGTACCCTGGCCGGCAGGATGTACTGAGGCATGCTAGGAGGGTGTCGAACCACTTCAGACGGTCATACATGGCCACAGCTCGTCTGTCCAAGTTCTAGCAGCAGCACCAGCTGCCTCCAAACTACTTGATATGCAACACCCCCACCCGCTGGAACTCTAGTCTCATGATGATACTGAGACTCCTTCAGTCATGGACTATTTGTACCATTAAAGTACAAGATCAGGCTCTGGGGACGAGGGTTTCCTGTTACCCAGGCAGTGGGGACTGCTTAGGGATCCTTGTCATGTGCTTGCGCCATTTGAAGAGGCCACCAGGATGGTAAGCCATGATGATGCCACCATCTCAGATACCATCCCTCTGGTGTTCCTCCTCGAGCACATGCTACGTGGCATCCTTGACAGGGCACTAGCCACAGAGCAGCAGGTTCGTGAAGAGGAGGATGACGATACCAGGGCTCTTTCTGAGCCCAGGGATCACGGTACAGAGCAGCCGTCTGATGATGATGATGAGGAGGATTTTGTTAACCTGGAACCAGTGGAAATGGGGCGTTCTTCTAGGGGGACACTTCAACCACATGTCATCCATGATTGGGGAGATGTTGAATCTGACACTGTAGTCCTCAGTGACACCAAGGACATGGGGTCCTCTGAGGCAGGCAATTTGCGGCAGATGTGCTTCTTTATGTTGCAATGCCTGTGCAAGGATCCCCAGATTAAGACCATCAAGGAGAAGGAGCAGTACTGGGTGGCCACCCTTGTAGATCCCCGCTACAAGGGTAAAATGTCTGAGTTCATCCCCGCATTCCAGAGAGAAGGGAGAATGCAGAACTATGAGGCGTTGCTGTTGCATCACCTCTGTTCTGCCTTCCCAAGTGCTAGCAGGCCAACAGCACCTGATGTTGGGGATGTACAGGGCTCACGTCCCCCTGTGCCTGAGAGGAGGAGCAGTACTGGAGGCGTTCTCACGGACAACTTCAGACTATTCTTCCAGCCGCAGTTGCCAGGACCATCTACTGGCAACTCCAACAGGCAATACCTCAGTCGCCAGGTTACTGACTACATCGGATCCAGGGCCGGTGTAGACTGAGGATGCACTGGACTATTGGGTGGTGAGGGTTGACATCTGGCCTGAGTTGGCACAGCATGCCATTGAGTCCTGCCCGGCATCAAGTGTCCTTTTCGGAGAGGACCTTCAGTGCAGCAGGGGGTGTTGTTACGGAGAGGAGGACTCGTCTCTCTACTGAGAATGTGGACCGTCTGACATTCATTTAAATGAATGTGGTGTGGATCACATCTCAGTACAGCATCCCTGTTGCTGATGTCTGTGACTGAAGGCCTGTTGCCCCTTGCTACCCATACTGCTCTTTCCCACTGCCTCAGTGTTCATCTTGAGACCTAGCTAATGCCAGTTCAGCTGGCAAGTGGCTAATTTTTCTGTTTGGTAGGGTGATGTATGGTCCTACCTTGCGCTACCTCATTTAAGCTGTGTAACGGCTAATTTTTCCAGTGAAGGGTCAGTTGTGTGTGGCTCTATTATCATGGCTGACTAAATTATACTAAAGCTAATCTTTCATGGTAACTAAGTTAAGAATAGAGATGGCCGGTTCGCGGACCCGAACCTGGATCCGCCGCGGACTTATCACGTCCGCGAACGGCGGATTATTCCGGATTTTCCGGATTTTCCGCCTTCCGAACTTCTGAACCGCGGATTTTTTTTTTTACGAAAATTTTCGAAAATACGAGTATCTCCGTAATTACGAGAATCCGCGATCTTCCGGGGCCCGGAAAACCCGAAGATCCTCGTAATTACGAGGATTCTCGTAATTACGAGAATTTTCGGAAAAACGAGACATTCTTGTAAATTCGAATTTTTGGGGCTTATTTTCAAGACGGAGCAAGCCACATGACCCAAATTAGCCAATGGCAGCTAACATGATTATTGCCAGCCCCCTGGGTATAAAAGGCTGCTTCACAGGCGACATTTAGTCAGTGTGTTGGAGTGTGTTTAGTGGAGACCTGACAGTGTAGGAGTTGGAGAGAGATTTTTGCGCTTTTTGAGCTTTTTGAGCTTTCTGTGTGTGGATTTCAGTGTGGTGGTTTAGCACTTGTTGTTACCCACCCCTGTATTCACACATCTTGAGACCCAACAGTCCTTTTAAGGACTAACTTTGTGAGACCCAAAAGTCCTTTTAAGGACTAACCCCCCTATAAGTCCTTTGGACATATTTTGTGTTAGACCTTTTAGAGGTCTAGGTGTCCTGTTTTTTTGTTTGTCTCTCTGTATCTGTGTGTCAGTGTCTGTGTGTTTTGTGTAGCTGACAGTGCTGCCTTTAGCAGCAATCAGCAGCTTTTGCTGTCTGATCTGCTGTTTGCTGTCAGTTGTGTCTGTGTCCTATTTGTGCTTTTAGTGTAAAAAAAAAAAAAAAAAGCTTTGTGTTTATTTGTTTGCTTCTGTGTTGTTTTGTTGCTTTGTCTTTTGTGTTTGTGTGTGTGTGTATATATATATATATATATATATATATATTAATTTTTGGGGGGATAATTTGGGAGAGGGAAATGCCTGGCAGGGCAAGAGGGAGACCCAGGAGCAGGGGTGCTTCTGCACGTGGAGGGAGAGGGAGAGGGAGAGGCAGAGGAGAGCCTACTGAAGGCTCTGGCCAGGAGCTACCTGGCCCTTCGCAGGGCAGCCGGGTTACCGTGCCCGATATTTTTAGGGGTAGGCGGGCTAGGGCTATCCCTTCTGATCAAGGAAGGCGGGTAGTAGAGTGGATTACCCAGCCTTCCTCATTCACCTCCTCACAGGCACAGAGCAGCCGAGCTGCTACTGTAGATATTGTGCCTGCTCCTTCCTCACCTGAGGCTCCTACTGTGGGCATGGAACCTGATCCGCTCTATCAGGAGTTCGTTGCCCACATGGCCCGTACCTTCGGGGATCCGGAGGAGGAGTCTCAGGATATGTTTTCGCACACTATGTGTGGGGCTAGTGTGCTTGAGGAGGAGCTGTGCACTGATGCACAATCTTTCCTGTCGCCCGAGGCGGAGGAAAGTGCTCAGTGCACAGGGGGACAGGAGGCTGACGATGTCACGCAGCAGTCTGTGAGCAGCCAGGGAACTAATGCAGGGGGTGAGGTTCCAGATGCTGCTGCTGTTAGTGATGCAGCCTCCAGTATTGAGGAGGTGGAAGTGGACGATGAGGTCACCGATCGTCCATGGGTGCCCTCTGTGAGAGAGGAGGAGGATAGTGTCTCTGAGGGATGTCCCTCAGAGCATGAGCACGATCCTGAACCCAGAGGCAGGACTGGGGGCAGGGGCCGGGGCAGAGGCAGTGCACCTAGTGGTGCACGTGGAGGTACGGCACCAATGAGATCTGGTGCCAGTGCCCCACAGCAGCAGGTGACCTCTGCTCCGAGTCGTGTCAGTGGCTCAGCGGTGTGGGAGTTCTTCTCACTGGCTCCAGGTGACAACACAGTTGCAGTGTGCAAGTTGTGCCTGCAACGTGTTAGCCGTGGGAAGACCACATCACATTTGGGCACCTCCTCTATGAGGAGGCATATGATTCTGCACCACTTTGCCCGGTGGGAGCAGCGGACAGGGAACGTGCAGGCACCCACACGTTCCCTACCTCGTGCCCAGGTAGCCACCGTTCCTCCTCCTCCCCCTCCGGCCCCATCAGCTGCTTCCTCGGTGGAAGTTAGGGAGGAGAGGCAGCCTTTGGCCCCAGCACGCGGTGTTAAGAGGCCTCTTGACACTGCTGCTGGAGCGTCAGCTAAAAGGCAGGTCTCTCTTCCCCAGTTGTTGGAGCGGAGGCAGAAACTGTCCCCCAGTCACCCCCAAGCCCAGCGTCTCACTGCCGGCTTAGCCAAACTCCTGGCGGTGCAGCTGCTACCTTTCAGCCTGGTAGACAGTGCAGCGTTCAGGGAGTTTGTGGCCATTGGCACACCACAGTGGCAGGTCCCTGGCCGTAGGTACTTTGCCCAGAAGGCAGTACCAGCCCTGCACGACCATCTGCAGGGCAATATATCTGCTTTGCTGGACCACAGTGTGGGCAAGTGTGTCCACATTACTATGGACGCGTGGTCCAGCAAGCACGGCCAGGGGCGGTATGTGTCATTTACCGCCCAATGGGTCACTCTGCTAGCCGGCAGAGACGCAGCACGGAGCGCAAGTGGGGAGATGGTGGTACCACCATGCATTGGTGATACGCCAGTCTCCACCCCCCCTCCTCATCCGGTGAGCCCTCTTCCCGGACAGCTCCGTGCCCCCCCAGAGCCTATGCTTCGTGCCAGGCGAGACGGTGCCATGCAGTGTTGCAGCTTGTGTGCCTCGGTGATAGGAGCCACACCGGGGCCGAGTTGCTGGCAGCACTGCAAGGGCAGGTTGAGAGGTGGCTGACCCCACACCACCTCTCAATAGGCAAGGTCGTGTGTGACAATGCCACCAATATCCTGTCTGCCCTTCGCATGGGCAGAGTCACACATGTTCCTTGCCTGGCACACGTTCTAAACCTGG
Source organism: Hymenochirus boettgeri (assembly GCA_019447015.1). Taxonomy (NCBI): domain Eukaryota; kingdom Metazoa; phylum Chordata; class Amphibia; order Anura; family Pipidae; genus Hymenochirus; species Hymenochirus boettgeri. The sequence goes on from CM033472.1 coordinate 108,085,386, forward strand.
TCGTCCAGCGGTTCCTCACCAAGTACCCTGGTCTCCAGGAGGTACTGAGGATGGCTAGGAGGGTGTCCAGTCACTTCAGGCGGTCATACACGGCCACAGCTCATCTGGCCGAGTTTCAGCAGCAGAATGGTCTGCCGCAGAACCGCCTGATTTGTGACACCCACCCGCTGGAACTCTAATCTTATGATGCTGCTGAGGCTGCTCCAGCAGAGGCGAGCCATCATAGACTACTTGTACGAGTACGAGGCAAGATCAAGCTCTGGGGACCTGGGTTTGCTGTTACCCAGGCAGTGGCTGCTGATTAGAGATGCCTGCCGTGTGCTCGCGCCATTTGAGGAGGCCACCAGGATGGTAAGCCGCAATGATGCCACCATTGCGGATACCATCCCACTGGTGTTCCTCCTTGAGCACACTCTGCGCGGCATACTCGACAGGGCACTCGCTGTCGAGCAGCAGGCACTGGAAGAGGAGGACGCCGACACCGTGATGCTTTCCGAGCCCGAACATCACGGTGCAGAGCAGCCGTCCGATGATGAGGAGGGGGATTTAGGTGACCTGGACCAAGGGGAAATGGGGCATTCCTCTTGGGGGACATCTCAACCCTTCCAAGTACCACATGTCATTCGTGGTTGGGGAGAGGTTGAGCCTGACACTACTGTCCTCAGTGACATCGAGGACATGGGGTCCTCTGCGGCAGGCAGTTTGCGGCGCATGGGCTCTTTCATGCTGCAATGCCTTCGCAAGGACCCCAGGATTAAGGCCATCAAAGAGAAGGAGCAGTACTGGGTGGCCACCCTTATAGATCCCCGCTATAAGGGTAAAGTGTCGGAGTTTATCCCCGCATCTCAGAGGGAAGGTAGAATGCAGCACTATGAGGCAACACTGCTACGTTGCCTCTGTTCTGCCTTCCCAGGTGCTGGCAGGCCTACAGCACCTGATGTTGGGGATCAACAGGGCTCACGTCCCCCTGTGCCTGACAGGAGGAGCAGCAGTACTGGAGGCGGCCTCGCGGCCAACTTCAGGCTGTTCTTCCAGCTACAGTTGCCAGGCCCATCTACTGGCAACTCCACCAGGCAACACCTCAGTCGCCAGGTCACCGACTACATCGGATCCAGGGCCGGTGTAGCCACATCAGAGACTGAGGATCCACTGGACTACTGGGTGGCGAGGCTTGATATCTGGCCCGAGTTGGCACAGTATGCCATCGAGGTCCTTTCATGCCCGTCATCCAGTGTTCTTTCGGAGAGGACCTTCAGTGCAGCAGGGGGTGTTGTAACGGAGAGGAGGACCCGTCTCTCCACTGAGAATGTGGACCGCCTCACATTCATCAAGATGAATGAGGCGTGGATCACATCTCAATACAGCACCCCTATTGCTGATGCCCGTGACTGAAGGCCTCCTGCCCCTGGCCACCCATACTGCTCCTTCTGCCTCATTTTCCACCTAGAGGCTTAGCTGATGCCAGCTTAGCTGGCAAATGGCAAATTTTTATTATTGGCAGGGCCATATATGGTCCTACCTTGCTCTACTGCATTTAGGTTATGAAATAACAAATAACACAGCTACTCTGTGGCTAATTTTTCTAAGATTGGGTCGATCCTACTTGGCCCGAGAGCAGTACTCCATATTTGATCTTCGTTCTCTCTCCATGAGGCACCTTTGTGGTGTCACCTACTCTGACCATCTCATACAGCCGCAACAGCTACTCTGTGGCTAATGTTTTCAGCTCTGGGTCAATCCTGCCTGGCCCGAGAGCAGTACTCCATATTTGATCTTCATTCTCTCTCCATGAGGCACCTTTGTGGTGTCACCTACTCTGACATCTCATACAGCCGCAACGCTACTCTGTGGCTAATGTTTTCAGCTCTGGGTCAATCCTGCCGGCCCGAGATCAGTACTCACATATTTGATCTTTGTTCTCTCTCCATGAGGCACCTTTGTGGTGTCACCTACTCTGACCATCTCATACAGCCGCAACAGCTACTCTGTGGCTAATGTTTTCAGCTCTGGGTCATCCTGCCTGGCCCGAGAGCAGTACTCCATATTTGATCTTGTTCTCTCTCCATGAGGCACCTTGTGGTGTCACCTACTCTGACCATCTCATACAGCCGCAACAGCTACTCTGTGGCTAATGTTTTCAGCTCTGGGTCAATCCTGTCTGGCCCGAGAGCAGTACTCCATATTTGATCTTTGTTCTCTCTCCATGAGGCACCTTTGTGGTGTCACCTACTCTGACCATCTCATACAGCCGCAACAGCTACTCTGTGGCTAATGTTTTCAGCTCTGGGTCAATCCTGCCTGGCCCGAGAGCAGTACTCCATATTTGTCTTTGTTCTCTCTCCATGAGGCACCTTTGTGGTGTCACCTACTCTGACCATCTCATACAGCCGCAACAGCTACTCTGTGGCTAATGTTTTCAGCTCTGGGTCAATCCTGTCTGGCCCGAGAGCAGTACTCCATATTTGATCTTTGTTCTCTCTCCATGAGGCACCTTTGTGGTGTCACCCCTACTCTGACCATCTCATACAGCCGCAACAGCTACTCTGTGGCTAATGTTTTCAGCTCTGGGTCAATCCTGCCTGGCCCGAGAGCAGTACTCCTATTTGATCTTCGTTCTCTCTCCATGAGGCACCTTTGTGGTGTCACCTACTCTGACCATCTCATACAGCCGCAACAGCTACTCTGTGGCTAATGTTTTCAGCTCTGGGTCAATCCTGCCTGGCCCGAGAGCAGTACTCCATATTTGATCTTCGTTCTCTCTCCATGAGGCACCTTTGTGGTGTCACCTACTCTGACCATCTCATACAGCCGCAACAGCTACTCTGTGGCTAATGTTTTCAGCTCTGGGTCAATCCTGTCTGGCCCGAGAGCAGTACTCCATATTTGATCTTGTTCTCTCTCCATGAGGCACCATTGTGGTTCACCTACTCTGACCATCTCATACAGCCGCAACAGCTACTCTGTGGCTAATGTTTTCAGCTCTGGGTCAATCCTGCCTGGCCCGAGAGCAGTACTCCATATTTGATCTTCGTTCTCTCTCCATGAGGCACCTTGTGGTGTCACCTACTCTGACCATCTCATACAGCCGCAACAGCTACTCTGTGGCTAATGTTTTCAGCTCTGGGTCAATCCTGCCTGGCCCGAGACAGTACTCCATATTTGATCTTCGTTCTCTCTCCATGAGGCACCTTTGTGGTGTCACCTACTCTGACCATCTCATACAGCCGCAACAGCTACTCTGTGGCTAATGTTTTCAGCTCTGGGTCAATCCTGCCTGGCCCGAGAGCTACTCCATATTTGATCTTTGTCTCTTCTCCATGAGGCACCATTGTGGTGTCACCACTCGACCATCTCATACAGCCGCAACAGCTACTCTGTGGCTAATGTTTTCAGCTCTGGGTCAATCCTGCCTGCCCGAGAGCAGTACTCCATATTTGATCTTCGTTCTCTCTCCATGAGGCACCTTTGTGGTGTCACCTACTCTGACACTCTACACTCATACAGCCGCAACAGCTACTCGTGGCTAATGTTTTCAGCTCTGGGTCATCCTGCCTGGCCCGAGAGCATTACTCCATATTTGATCTTCGTTCTCTCTCCATGAGGCACCTTTGTGGTGTCACCTACTCTGACCATCTCATACAGCCGCAACAGCTACTCTTGGGCTAATGTTTTCAGCTCTGGTCAATCCTGCCTGGCCCGAGAGCAGTACTCCATGTCCAGTGGGGCCAAGCTTGCCTGGATCTTCAACATGGTGCAAACTGCAGTGTGCCTGCTGTAACTCAATGGTGCTGTTCCTACGAAGCCTTACCTTTCACCTGCTTTCCCTTGCACGATGCATATCTTGAGGAGAGTAGCCAATGGTGAGGGGTAGTTCCAGTGGGGCCAAGCCTGCCTGGCCCCACTACAATGGTGGCAAACTGCAGTGTGCCTGCTGTAACTCAATGCTGCTGTTCCTACGAAGCCTTACCCTTTCACCTGCTTTCCCTTGCACGATGCATATCTTGAGGGAGAGTAGCCAATGGGGTGAGGGGTATGTCCAGTGGGGCCAAGCCTGCCGGCCCCACAACATGGTGGCAAACTGCAGTGTGCCTGCTGTAACTCAATGCTGCTGTTCCTACGAAGCATTACCCTTTCACCTGCTTTCCCTTGCACGATGCATATCTTGAGGGAGAGTAGCCAATGGGGTGAGGGGTATGTCCAGTGGGGCCAAGCCTGCCTGGCCCCACAACAATGGTGGCAACTGCAGTGTGCCTGCTGTAACTCAATGCTGCTGTTCCTACGAAGCCTTACCCTTTCACCTGCTTTCCCTTGCACGATGCATATCTTGAGGGAGAGTAGCCAATGGGGTGAGGGGTATGTCCAGTGGGGCCAAGCCTGCCTGGCCCCACAACAATGGTGGCAAACTGCAGTGTGCCTGCTGTAACTATGATTGCTGCTGTTCCTACGAAGCCTTACCCTTTCACCTGCTTTCCCTTGCACGATGCATATCTTGAGGGAGAGTAGCCAATGGGGTGAGGGGTATGTCCAGTGGGGCCAAGCCTGCCTGGCCCCACAACAATGGTGGCAAACTGCAGTGGGCCTGCTGTAACTCAATGGTGCTGTTCCTACGAGCATTACCCTTTCACCTGCTTTCCCTTGCACGATGCATATCTTGAGGGAGAGTAGCCAATGGGGTGAGGGGTATGTCCAGTGGGGCTAAGCCTGCCTGGCCCCACAACAATGGTGGCAAACCGCAGTGGACATTATGTAACCCAGTACCCCCATCGCCTTCTTTGCCTTGTTGTGTGCAAACTACTATATAGGGGAATGTGGCCAATGTGGTGTGTGTAATGGCATTAAGGTATATACAATTATAAGTACCAGACATATAGCTAGCTAAATAGATATGTGTAGTGTAATTTTTCAAATAAAAATTGATTATGAATCCATCTGAACAATTCGATATATCGAATCGAATTTTCAGAACTGTTTTTATATATATATATATATATATATATATATATATATATATATATATATATATATGAATTTTTTTTTTTTTTTAAAAACTATTTACAAAAAATAAACAAACAAACAAACAAAAAAAAGGTTACTGGGGTGCCCTCCTCTCCAGTCTGGTCAGGCGCGCGGTCCAGGCGGCGGTCCAGGCGCCGCACCATGTGGCGCATCTCCCGCCCATGCTCTGTAGTTCTGTGGAGGAAGATATTAGAGAATTGTGGTGAAGATGTTCGAGCACATTTCCTAAAGCACCATGCGGTAGATGCAATTTTGCACCAGATACTACTTACACATACTGCAATGCTATAATGTTGCGGTATGTCGTAAAAAGGAAAGCTCAGTATAAGATATCATTATTTCAAAATTCTTAGTTTATATATGCATACCTAGTTATGGTAACAGTGATTTTTACTGATTGGCTGTTGGATGGGTTACACATGCTTAGATCTCTACTGACCAACTGAATCAACCCAGGGACGGGTCAAGGGCTAGACCATAACGGTCTCTATTAGGGGTCCTGCAAACAGGAAGTCATTATTTCCGTTGCATTTATTTATACACAGACACAATGCTGATTGCTGAATGGCAGATTAAGGTAATTGGGATGGATAAATACTGCTCTTTTTTCCTTAAAAGTATATATATTATCACTGAACTTCCACTTAAGCGATATTATTGCATCATGGGGGATCACTGATAAACAGCAGTAGGTAATGCTGACATAAAACATTACGTTTATTGCTAAATTGTACCAGAAATTCTTGGTTTTGTATCACTAGGACTGGGCTACATAAAATTTTTTGGAAGTGGTGCAGCCCCCATAAAACATTGACAAACCCATAGTATCCAATGTTGCATCATGTAGCGTGGATTTTACACTGGGAAAATACAGATATTAATAGTCTTGTATATAACATTTCATTAACGTTGCATATGATTTACTTACGGTTCTCAAGCATGGCCGCCAGAGTGACTGGAGAGGCAGGAGGTGCTGGAGGGGCCTGGAGAGGGTGGAGGGCCTGGAGGGGCTGGAGAGGGTGGAGGGGGTGGAGAGGGTGGAGGGCCTGTAGAGGCTGGTCCTGCTTCTAGAAAAAAAAATGTTTTATTTCAACAATCACCGTCCAATCCATTAGTAATATATTACATGTATAAGAACATTTCCTAAAAGGCTATGTAGTGAACATTTCTTGGATAATTTTGGACGTTTGGACCGAATTTCGTGACTTAAGCTCAAAAACTGAGGGACAAGATACAGCCCAAACAATGGGGAGTCGGGGACAATAAATGGGAATGAGAAATGAGAAGCTCTGTCTCTCAAGCCAAATTAATAGATTTGTTTCCTTTTTTATTTTCGAAAATTCAATTAATTATCAATGATAATTTCACTAATTATTTGCTGACAATCAAGGTCAATAAAAAGATTAAAAAATTGCTTAGGATGCACTTACGTGTCTGGCTGGTGCCCAGTTCCTCCTCTTCTTGGGGCGGTGGACTGCCCGGTGGGGGCGATGGTGAGCCCGGAGGGGGCAAGGGACTGCCCGGAGGGGGCAATGGGCTGCCCGTAGCCTGAGGGCTAGTTGGTGGTAGTGCTAAAAAAAAAAGGAAATTTATTTTAACTCTCACTGTCATTAAATGTTCGTATACATTTACTAAAACAATTCTCGGAGAAGTTGTCAAAAATTATGCAAACATTTTGATTGGACATATCAACGTGTTAAAAAGCACACAATAGTGTGGCACAATTAATGTGATCCTCAATTTTTGCACAATTATGCTATCGTACTGCACTCACATGGCAATACACATGAGCGCACCGGAAACACGCGCTTGTTTCTGGAGGGCTCGTGTGCGCTGTAATGTGGCCTTGGACAAATGAAAGATTTAGAAAAAAAAAATTTTTTCCAATAGGCTGCACTTACATTCTTCCTCTGGCGGGGACGGTGGTGGGGGTGGGGTATCCGAGGAAGATTCCCCTGCAAATTAAAATAAAAAAATACATAATGAATGATATATCTAAAGGAAATATTTAATTATATACTTTGAATTCTGCTTGAAAATACAGATTAAATAAGGCAATATTTAGTTTCTTTAAAAGTCAATCATATTTCTATGGCAATGATTTCATACCTTATTCTGGCTAAGTACTTATATTTTTATTGTGTGTATTGTAGCCACGGAAAGGGAAAAGTTGGTTGGGTGTAGGGGAGCATCAGTAGCTGTGTGTACTTGTATCTGTATAGATTTTGTGGGTAACACAACATTTTTAATTTTGGAGTGTAAAAATCAATTTTTAATAATTGATCAACATTTTATTTTTGACTTTACTTTCCCTTCAAATAGGGCTGCCATGTAACTAAAAGGGTGGGTCAGTAAAGTGTGTTTAACTGTGTCTATGTGTGGGTATCAGTGTGCATTTATAAGATAAAAAGAAATCAATTTGTAATGATCGATTTCATTTTTAACTTTACTTAGCCTTTAAATAAGGCTGCCATGGAAATGGAAGGGTGGGCCACCAAGTGTGTTTACCTGTGTCTATGTGTGGGTATCATTTTAAATTTATAGGTGTTATGTTAAATAAAGTCACTTTTCAGTGATTTATTTTTTGACTTTACTTACCCTTTAAATAGGGCTGATATTGAATAATACAAGAATAATAATAATGTAATAATAACCAGTGAATGAGAAATACAAAGAACTTGGATCTCTCTCTCTCAAGCCAAATTTAAGGATTATTGATGTTTTTAAAAACATATATATATATAAATATGTTTTTGTCAGAAGTGAATTAAAATATTTTACTACGTATTATAATACAGTAATATAATAAAAAGTATACTTGCCTTCTATCATTTGCCGAACGGCAGCCACATATTGAGGCCTCTGCCTCTTGAGGTCTGACCACTGTCTCTGGAGGGTAGAGACAGTGGTCTGGTATCCGAAGCGTCCCAGGATGCGGCGCTGTAGCCCCTCCATTATTCTGCGCCTCCGGCGCCGCACATGATGGGTGCCAGGGGGGAATTCATCATACCCCCTGAGCAGGAGGTAGTTCATGGCATACAACTGCCTTGCAGAACTGGCCATTTTGATAGGCAGGAAGTTCCGGTTCCTCGTTTTTACGAAAATCCTCGTTTTTACGGAAATCCTCGTTTTTACGGGGATTCGCGGACTTACGAAAATCCTCGTTTTTACGGAGGTCCGCGGCTTTACGAAAATCCTCGTTTTTACGGGAATCCTCATATTTTCGAAAAATACCGTTTTTTAAAATCACCCTAGCGGACTGTAATTTTTAGGTATTGTAGGCATTGATACGTGTTTCTAAGGACATTACCCAGGTCCCTGAGTGATTAAGTGTACATTACCAAGGCTATTTAGACCACTTTTAATGCGGATTTTGCCGAACTTTCATTTTAATACGTTTTAACGGGTCCGCTCGCAGATTTTCGAATTTACGGATTTTTTCGAAAATCCGCGGATCCTCGCGCGGACCGGATTTTTCGAAGTTTGGACATCTCTAGTTAAGAACAGTTGCTCTGTGGCTAATTTTTCTTACCTGTGGGTCAATCCTGCCTGGCCAATGCCATGTTTACACCCTTGTGGTGTCAGCTGTTATGACCATTTTGTACAGCTGCACCAGCTACTCTGTGGCTAATGTTTCTTACCTGTGGGTCAATCCTGCCTGGCCCATGAGAAATGTTTACACCCTTGTGGTTTTACCTGTTCTGACTAACTAACTACATTGGGCCTGCTCCTGTACTACAGTGGGCCTGCACTTGTGGTGCTGTAGAAAATGGTACCCCAATCACCCACTTTACTCTATACAATGCCAACTGCGTGTGGTGTGCCTCGGATGGTATAATTATATGTGATGACCCTCTCCAGCACCAGGTCATCATGCACCTTGGGTGGTGCTGGTGTTGGAGGCAAAGCAGGGGATGGGCCGGGCTCCTGTGCTTCCATTTCTGTAGGATTATATAAAAAAATAAAATATATTAATATTACGGTAGCGACAGCTTTGCCGCACTTTTTAACATTTTATATAACAATCAGGGTAGGCCATACTTACGCATTTTTACCATGTTTCACTCACGATTTTAAATAACATTGAAATCACGGGAATGTAAAAATTCTTGGGATTTATGAAGCACGTGCGACTGCACATGCGTGTCAATTTTGGTAACACATGTGATCACCATTTTTTTTGCACAATTGCTTGCGTTTCCATAATGGAAAATAGTGAAATTGCATGTGCAAATGCGAGACATCGCATCGGAATTGCGTGCACGCTTCAATGCATTGCAGTGTGACCTCAGCCTCAAGGTCAGAAAAAAATGGCTAAAACTGTGATACTTGCCTTGTGGTGGTGCCAGAGGCTGAGGAGGTGGAGGTGGAGGACCATTCTGTCCCTGTATCTTCCTCTTCTGTAAGATTATATAAAAAAAATAAAATCAATTATTATGACAGTAGCGACAGCTTTGGTGGGCTTTTTAACGCCCCACCAGTTTATTCATTAACACTAATAACATTAACTAACATTTATAGGTAATGGCTGGCATGCAATAAACTTTTTAAAAAAAACAAAAGTTTCTCTGACAATTATTTGTAATATCGGTAACCCTCGAAAGTAGTGTTCGGTTTCGGTAACCCTCAAAAAAAGAATGCGGAAGCTCGAAAACAGCCCGATCGAGAGGAAAGATTGTTTTAAAATAAGTTTTGGTTATATTTACGGGTTCCCCAAACCATTCCCCAGGTCTCTGTGTCATTTACAGTAACCTACTATTACTATTTCATCCTTAAAATCGATAGAAACTTTCAAAAAAATTTCTCCCATAGACTTCTATGGATCCGTTTTCGAATCTTCGAATTTTTCGAAAAATTCGAAAATTCGAAAACGGAACGAAACTCATCAGTTTCGAACATCTCAATATACTGTGTGTTACATCTGAAGTTTGACCTAACATCTTAGAGATTTGTATTCTGCAGGCTTTTAAGCACCAAAGTGGAAATATAGCATGTATGCAATCTGAATTGATTTTAATGTGCACTACTATTCTACAATGTTCCTTCATAAGCTGATTAATGTGACCTTAAGAATTATTGAGTAACTCATTTTTAGACATTTTTCTTCTTTTAAAAACATGCTTTAAAAATGGTTTCTAAAGCCCCCCTAAAGCTTTAGTAACTGCTCCTCTGCTGCCTGGAGGTTTTCAAGATCGTATTTCTGCATTAGACATCAGGCTGAAGCATACACAATTTTTACGTGTCCAGGCTACAAATTCATTTTGTTTAGAAAACATTTGATATTTTTGTATGTGAACCTTTCATCAACCAATCACGCACACACATGCATTCATATTATCTGTAAGCAAACGATTAAACATTTATTAATAAATGATTTATTCTATTTAATAGAGATGTCTCCTTCAAGGTTTCAAATGAATTCTTTTGTCGTGTGCTCTTTAAGGCATTGTATTTCTCAGCATTCTCCTACCATGTACAACTAAATGACTTCTATTTTGCTTAAATACATTCTCCCAGCAGGCCACTACTTTTACAAAAAAAAAAGTCCACAAGACAACATCTCCCAAAGCTTTTACTGTATTCACTCCATTCCATTCATCATAATAACCTTCTATTATAATGATGGCCTATTTTAAAGCCAATAAGCATTTATCTAACTCTTTTTTTTTTTTGCTAGTAAAATGACTGTGTAACCGGACCACTGGTTGTCAATCATGGAATGAATGTTCTGTCTTTTACACTAGGTGGAATGATATTGCTCATCTACCTCATCTTTTCAATTCTAGTATCTGACAGATACTTGTTCAATTTAGAAAACAACTTTAAGTATAGGTTGTGGATATTAACAAGGCTCATCACTGGCATATAGAATACATTTTTGTATTTAATGTGGATAAGTAAACAAGAACTAGAAAGGGAAGTTTTAGTATAAACTTTGAATTTGGCTTGAAAGACTGCATTGTGGAAGGGAATTTGTGTGTTTGTGCTGCAGATTTTAAAACTCAATAATGTCTATGAAGAGGACATTGTTGTTTTTTTACTTACCCTTTAAATATGTGACATGCATTAAAGGTAGGTGTGTGTGTGTGTATTCAGGTTGGGGGATAAAATACTAACTTTTTTGATGATTGGTCAAAATGAGTTTTTTTTTACTTTAGTTACCTTTTATGTATGGCTGCCATAGTAATGGATAGGTAGATCAGTAGGTGTGTGTACCCGTGTCGGTTTGAGAGTTAAAAAAAAAACACTTTTTTGATGATTAGTTTTTTTGACTTTAGTTACCCTTTAAGTATGACTGCAGCAGCAATGGAGGGGTAGGTCAGTAGCTGTGTATACCTGTATCACGTTGGGGGTTAAAAAAAACAAAGTTTTTTGATTAATGATCAAAATTTGACTTTAGTTACCCTTTAAAGTATGGCTTCCACAGTAATGGATAAGTAGATCAGTAGGTGTGTGTACCTGGGTCTGGTTGAGGGGTATGTCTTCGCCAATAATGCTGTAACGCTTCCGCGGATTCCTTAGCTAGAAGATAGCACACTTCTCCTATATGCCCCGCACGTCTGTACCGAATTTCATGTCTCTAGCTCTATTCTTAAGCCGAAGAAGAAAACGGAAGAAGAAAAAGAAGAAGAAATAGAAAGAACAGTAATTTGGCTTTTTCAAGCCAAATTAATGATAGAATTTAGAGTACAATTCACGCTATCTTAAAGGTGCAACATCAATACAAACACTGAATCAATATTAAAGGGCAAGTCCAGCCCTAAAATGAAAACTTACATACAGGTAAATCATCCCCCAAAACCCTAAACAGTAATAGTTTGAAATCTGACATATATAAGTCTAACCTGAAATCCTGCACAATGTCCTGTTGCCTCTTTTTCTGCTTCCTGGTTCTTCCAGTTAGCAACTGCCAGTTATAGATTTGACAGTTGACATCACAGCCAATGACAGAATGTCATTGACATGAATCTCTGCCTCTTTTGAGCATGCCCAGGCTCAGTAAAGGCTCAATACAAGTTTCTAAATTGCTCAGTTTCCATGACACATCCAGAAACATAAGACCACAGAGTTGCACTAGACTTTTGTGAATAAATAAGCACTTTAACAAGATCTGTGGATCTCTAATTTTTGACTGAATTGCTGTATATTGGAACTCAATCAGCTTAATATATATATATATATATATAGAGAGAGAGAGAGAGAGAGAGAGAGAGAGAAAAAAAGAGAGAGTGTTATGTGCCTGGTGCTGCCGATTTTATATTTATTTTTCAAGATATTCACCTCACATAGAAATGCTTCCTGTAGATATCCAAAGTAAAAATGTATTGTCTTCTGACTATTTCTTCTCTTTCTTTTGTAAAAATGTAAAATAAATTATTCTTTACATTTATATTCTTTCCCCCAGAAATAATCAGTGAATGACTAACGATAAAGATTCATTACATGTTTAGGGCAACCCATAAATGAAAATTATAAAGCTAGGTATAGGTATATACCTAGCTATATATTCAAACCCCCAAACTGCAAAAATTACCAAGCTAAAAGATATAAAACTAAAATAAATGCTACACAATGTCCTGTTACCCCTCTTTCTGCGTCCACGTTTTACTGGTTAGCAACTGTTATGAGTCAGTTACTGAATGCTGTTCCCATAGCTTCCTCCTCTGGTCATGTGCAAGAGTATAAAAAGCTCAGAAAGCTTGGAGAGTAGGCAGAAACTTTTAAAGTGGCAGAAGAAAGGAGGAGAAGGACATTTTGCCACAAAGCTAAATTTTCAGACTATTGCTGTGTTTGGGGGTATTAATAAACCTTTGGTTGCCAATGGATTATTTGACCATGCATTGCCAAATTATTTTATATTGTGTATTGCCTTCCAAAAAAGATTCTGGTCACATTAACTTTATATTCTAATAATTTTTTTACAACTACTAGAAAATAGTATTTTGACTACACTGAATATTAATAAGAACATGCATTCATGGTGACTAATACTGTCCTTAAAATGTCCTTTCCCTCATATCTCACTAAAGAACTACTAAAAAAGGTAAATACACAACAAGATGGATTAATGAATCCTTTTTCGTGCTTCTTGCAAAATGAATGAGATTACAAAACATATGGTGTTTATTAATAATGCCAACACATTCATTCTACATTTGACTTTTTACCAAAGGAATATTTATTTAGACTTTTCTTGAAATACGAAAAGTTGTTTTTCCACTTTAGTTCTCCTTTATATTGCTGAATATTAATATATTTGTATCTTCCCATATGTAAATTACTTATGTTTTTTTTCTAGTTGATCTACAGTAGATTTACATAAATATCTTGGAAGCACAAATATTAATTTATGTTAGATACCTTCCATTTTTATTATTGTATTTTCTAATGAGATTGTTATAGCTTGAATTAAATCTTCTTCAAAATACTCCTGGTGTTAATTTTATTTCAGGTGGATAGTTCAGACAACACAAAGTTTAAACCAAAGTGCCAAACAATAGCGTTTGAGGACAATGTTTCAGAAAATTGGCCTCAGGTAATATTTTAGATGGTGCACTTGAGACTTTACATTTTCTGTTGGAGTTCTCTTGTTTATTTTGATTATACTGCTAACAACTGTTTCCACAAATCTCTACAAGGCATGTTGTATTATGTTTTTGTTTTTTTAATGGCAGCCTTCCAAACTCCTTTTTTGATTTGAATTGTTTATATTAGAAAGCCAGCCAGGTTTTTTTCTACTGGGGCCTTCGGTGTATCTGGGTAAATTTCTTTTATAACCAAAATTACACCTCAAAAAGGTGAAGCTTTGCAGATAAAACTGCAGCTTTGAGGCAGAATATTAGGGTTTAACAGTGACATTTTGTCTGTTTTGTTATGACATTTAGTTAATAACAAAAATGTAAAATTTTTCGGTTGTTACAGACATATCTATTCACTGGGCACAGCATCAGATAAGATATGGTTGGGGTGAAAATGGGAATAATAAAAAAAGTAGAATTTTCCAATCCATTACTTTTAATTTGAGAAAACATTGGCCAATCCTTCCAATTGGCAGATCGGATGAATCCTTCCTAGGAATTTCCAGGGGATACTCCAAATATTAGACACCTACTATTGGACAAAGGTTGATACATAACCTGGGGCATGTCCAGACTATTTGGCAATTAAATTCAACTTTTTAAGCTGCCTTCTAAATCTTGCGGCATGCATGAGTGTGACTTGTGGGGGTGGGCATAGTTTGTGGAGGTAGGTGTGGTGGGCGAACTAACACTAGCTGGCAACCTGGAGGTCTGATTAAAAACTGAACTAGAGGGCTGGCAATGCCAGCTGCTAAACTGGAGGGCTGACCTAACAGTGGATGATAAGGTGGAAGGCTGACTTAACACTGGCTGGTGACCTGGAGGGCTGACTTAACACTGGCTGGCGAATTTGAGGGTTGACTTATAACTGTTTGGTGAACTGGATTGCTGACCTAACAGTGGCTACTGAACAGAAGGGCTGACCTAACATTGGCTTTCAGGTACAGCAGCCAGAGTTAAGTAAGTCATTCAGCTCACCAGCCAGTTTCACTAACCCCTACCAAAGACTGGTAAATATAAGTGACAACAGAGACTGGTTAAATATAAGTGCCCTCAAAGAGGCTGGTAATGTAAGATCTCCACATAGGCTGGTAATATAAGTTGCCCACATGAGCTGAATGGTATGTACACACAAGGTCAGGTATTCTTTGAAGTGTCCTCATCTTCCAACTGCTCCATACCCTGCAGTTTCTATATACTTTCAAAGAAATTAATAAAAGAAGGGGAAACCAGGCGGCACTGGAATTGCAAAACAAGTGCTTCGGACTATAAAACACTACACTAAAAACATGGTTCTGACTATAAGTCCTTTTTTAAACCAAATATAATTAATAGAAAAGGATGAAATCTATTATAAAAATCCTTTACCATCACCAAACATAAGATTAAGCTAAAAAAATATAGATAAAATTTAACTGTAGTTAAATTTACAGTAGTTACCATAATATTAAAATGGTAAGAACATAAATATTAAGCTTACTCAGGAAAACTATTGTGGGAGCTCTACATCCTACAGCAATAATAAATGTATACACTAATAAAGGCATATTTTTTTTTTTTTAAAAACAATGTAACTATGCAGACAGGTAAATGTTATAAAATATATGGAGATGATACTAGTACCTATTTATTCCAGGAGTGTTAGCTGAATATCATGATGATGTGGTTAAATACTAGAGATGGCTGAAACTCACTAGTTTTGTTCCATTTTCAGATTCCCGGGTTCTGAAAGATCCAAAAATCTGAAACGAATTTTTGATAATTATAGGGCTATTTTCGATAATTTTCGAAAATAGCCTTGAACGTTCGAAAATTATTGAAAATATGATCGGAGACCATTTTCGAGTTTCAAAATGTATTTTTCGATAATTTTCGAAAGTACAGGACTATTTTCAATAATCTTCAAAAATAGCCTTGAATGGTCGCAAATTAGTGAAAATATGAATGGAAACTCAAAAATGGTCTCCGATCGTATTTTGATAATTTGTGAACGTTCAAGGCTATTTTCGAAAATTACCAAAAATAGCCCTGTACTTTCGAAAATTATTGACCATAACTGGAAACTATGGGCCCTATTTATAAAAGATCGGTATCGTTATCGTAAAATACCGATCGTTATCGTAAAATAACGACCGGGTTTTTACCGATAACGACTGTTATTTACCAATAACGACCGTTATTTACTGATATCGTTAAATACCGGTCGTTATCGGTAAATACCGGTCGTTAGGACTCAGGCTTGGTAGGTGTCATTGCAAAACTTTTATTTCAACCATATGTAAACATCAATCAAAGCTGTAAAACCATCACAAAGGTGCAAACAAACCAGTGGTCTGACGCGTTTCCCGGCGTTCCCGCCGCTTCATCAGAGACCCACAAGGGGAGAGCATGGTTACTATCCCTTATTCATATTATTATCTGGGGTGTACAGAATGGGAGAAGTTTTTTGTGAGGTAAATTGTGTTTTTATGCTATTCGTTATTTCCATTTGTATATATTTACTTTGTGCCTTTGTTTGACAGAATTGTTCTTTTGCCTACATTTATTTTGCTTTTAGTCAATCAAAACATTTTTTTCATCTAGTATATTTTGTATTTTTCACTTTCCTGACACTATCCCCACAGGTCCAGCTGATAAATCTAGCACACGTACAACCTAGTTCTTTGACTTATAAGCTGCGTTGTAACCTCATATAAATAGAAAGCCTTTTCCCATATCACAGCTGGTTCACTGTCACTTTCTTAGCAAATTCCAGTTGCAATTTCACACAATTCCAAAAAAATTAAAAATGGATCACAGGCTCAAATACAAATGTAACTGTATACACTGTATAGAACTAAAGCTGGGTACACACAGTAAAGATGTTTAAAAGATGACAGACAGGGTCTGCAAGATCCTCTCTGTCATTTTTCAAAGATCAGGTAACACACAGTCCCGAGCGTTCTCCCTATACACAGCATAGGGAGAACGCTCAGGACTGTGTGTTTCCCACAACCGTGGCCTACTCCCCTATAGGAAGATTAAAGTGGGTGAGGGAACTTTTAAATCTGTCCCAATCTACCGCTATGCCGATTGGAACATTCGGCATCCGCGCACCCGTTCTGGAAAGACACTACACACACTGATGACATCGGATCCAACGGTATTGGGGCTTTATTGTGCGTGTACCTAGCTTAACTGTCCAACTGTAGATTTACAGTGTGCAGGAGTTGAAGGGTTTAGCTGTAATTTTTAAATAGCAATATAATTGAGATAACAAATGTGTAGATTTTCTCTTTCACACACACACACGCTTGCCATTACTTGTATTGTTATTGAGTTCTGTGAATATGTGTATAAACATATCTGTTGTATTCAGTTAGATCAACTGGACTTAAAGTTTAGTTCTTGAACTTTAAGTCCAGTTAATCTAACTTGAATAAAACAGATATAACGTGACCTGGATAAATGAGAACCTTCACAAGCATGTGTATAAACACATTTTGTAAACTTGTTTTGTAAACTGATAATTTTAATCAACAAATGAGCATCTAAGTAGCAACTGCTACTATTTGTATAATCAGGAAGACATTTCCCGTTAACATTTATTTGTATTTATTCATTACAGGATTTTTATTTCAATAAACTTAGAGCACAGAAGTTACAGGGATGGCTGGTCAGTACATACCGGTATATAACCACTCTTAATCAAAAAATGGTCAGTTGTCAGTTACCTGCCCCAGCCCCAACTGATATATTTTGCACTTTATTACCTGCATTACTAACCAGATAATTAAGCATAATTATTTCCCCCATTCTAGCAGGGTAAGCTGGCCCCTCCCTCCCCTAAAAAATACTAGTCAGGGTTAATAGTTTTAAATTTACGGAGTTATTCAATAAAAGTTCTTATCGTTTAAAATGGTGCTAATTTTGACCCAACCAATCAGATGTTAGCTTTCAAATGTTAAATAAGATCTGATTGGTTGGAGCAAAATTAGCACTATTTTAAATGATAAGAACTTTTATTGAAAAACTCTGATAGTGCCCTAATTATAAATCAGGATAGGTGGTGAAAATCTACTGCTCATCCTGTGGACAAGATAATCTGTCATTGGCTACAAATCTGACTTCACACATTCCCAATAAATACTTTGAATTGCATGTGATGGAATCAGACTATTATTGGTACTGTGTTTACCCAGCTTTAGACTGCACTATGAAATAATGCTATTATTACCAATAATTATATATTTTGATCATTATAATATAAACTATGGCCAAGGAATGATTAGCAATTTAATATGACCACTGTATGCATGTATCCAGACTAAATGTTTGTTCCTATTCTCAATTTAATAATTCTGAAAAAGTATTTGCTGAAAAAAGTGATTCAGTAAAATAAGTAAAGAAGTATTGATCTTCTGTATCCCTATTTCATGTAATTACAAATTTTATTTCATTAATAAAAAAGAAAACAAAAAAGGAAGTTTCATACTTTGATTATGTCAGTGACATTCGTTATATCAGGCAGGTGATCAAAAGA
Source organism: Hymenochirus boettgeri (assembly GCA_019447015.1). Lineage (NCBI taxonomy): Eukaryota > Metazoa > Chordata > Amphibia > Anura > Pipidae > Hymenochirus > Hymenochirus boettgeri. The sequence continues at coordinate 108,103,503 of CM033472.1, forward strand.
AATTTACCAGCCAACTGATCATTCACAACCAATCTTTATGTAAAATAGGAGGTGTGGATGAATGAGGAGGGTAAATTCCAATTCTATGTGCATATTTGTACACACAAAGAATGACCCTGTTCTGCTTGTCGGAGCCAGTATTGGGCCACGATTCAACATTCAAAATATAATTATACATTATAACTTTAAATCTCCATATAACTTCAACCGCTCCAATCCAGAAATATTACAACCAGTTATTTACCTTATTTAATCCTGTTTTTCAATCCTGTTTTAGAAGCTTAGACTTTACTAATCAATGCAAACTGCAATCCTCCATCAATTAGGCAGACAGGTTGCTGTTCTATAGGGAATGGAAGTGACTGTGACACAGACATCCACCAACCCTGCATATTAACACTTACATTATTTTTAGCAAAATTATTTCAGGGTGAGAATATCCCTTTAACAATTTATGGGTTCTACATTTCTGTCTCTTTCCAAACACACTGTTAACACTTAGCGCCTCAGGGGATGGAAAATGAATCTAAATAATGTAACAATCTAGTTTAATTGACAATATGGCCTTCATAATATTGAAAACAGTTGTTTTTATTTGTTATTAAAAAGAAGTCTATTGTTAAATGGCCAAATTTCAAGGAATTCGCTTTAGCTTTGAGGTCTTTAAGGAATCAAAAGGTCTATAATTGACCATATCACAATTCATTTCAGCTGCACTGTAATTTAATAAGCACAACATAGTAGGAAAGTGACTAGACTGGATGAGACATTGCTGGTGGAAATGTATGGTGATGTGCCTTACAAGACTCTCAGGGTTATTTAATAAAAGTTCTTATCATTAAAAATGGTGCTAATTTTACCCCAACCAATCAGATGTTAGCTTTCAAATGTTAAATAAGATCTGATTGGTTGGGGCAAAATTAGCACCATTTTTAACGATAAGAACTTTTATTGAATCTCCCTGTCTGTACAGTACGTGGTTAAGCTAATAAGACTTTTAATTTCCCCTTTTTTTGCAGAACTAGTAGAGGACAACCAAAAATGAAATGTTTCCCTAAAACACAATGATTTATAGCTGTTACTATATTAGCAAATAAATAGAGGAACCCATTGTTCATATTTATATTTTCAATTTTGAACAGCTGCTGTTCTAGACCCACATAAGGTCATTCAGCTCATATTTCTTAAGAATAAAGAAAAAAACACAGAGAGAATCTTGAAATATGATTGTGATTATGATTTTATTGCCCTATTTGATTCAACCAGTGGTACAGTAGCACAGCTTTATGTATTCAGTTCCCCTGAAATATATGTTTTGGAATTCTAAATTCCTCAGCTACTTGTCATGCAATTATTTTCATCTTATTGTCTTGAGGCAATTAATCCATTAATGTTCCTGTGTTTCTGCTGAAATTCACCCAGCTCATCACAGATTGTGCAGTACATATCCCAGTGGCTAACTGGCATTTAAAGTCACATCAAATAATATCCCTAGAAAAGCTTTCCCATTTCAGGTGGAAGAAAAAGATGTTTTAATGCAGTAGGCATGGCAACGGTACATTATGTGTTTTCTGTCTGTCAGCGTTTGCACACCAAGACATTTACTTCTGAAACAAATGTTTGTGTTTGTAGATGTCCAGAAAATGTGGGTCTTCATTTCTATGCAATACACAAAGTAATAAAGGAGAATTCATGGACTTGTAATATACTGTAAGAGGCAGTTTTCTCTACCTCAAGGCTCATAAACACAACCAGCTTGCCCTGTTATTACCATGCATATTTGAAGATTAGAAAGAGCTGGGATTTGCTATTATATACAGCCTGTAGAAACTACAGAAAGAGCTGCTGATGAGTTTGGGGTCCAGAAGAAGGCAATCTCTATAAGAAAGTCTCTAAAAGGCAGTAGGTGGCCATCCATCAATCAAACATGGGCCTTTTTTGTCAAAGGTATAACTTATTGGTGGAAATTCACAGTAGTACTGTACTAATTGAAAATTGAAAGTTAATGAGTTGCAGCTATTAAATTGAACTGTTTTGTGGGAGAATTATCCTATAGGATTGTTTCTTAAAGATTAAATTCTGCTTTTCATTAACTTTTTTGATTTTTCCGAAGTTATTATTGAATTACTGGCAATGATAGATATGTTTAAAGAAAAAAATGATGGGGGGTTACATTTGAAGTGTATCCTAGGTTATCATCAATCATTATTCAATTTTGACTGAACACTCCTTTATAAAATATATGCAAGCATTTGCACTAATGCCTTGCAGTGCTGAAGTTCTGGATTTAAATCATCCCATGGAAACATCCACTAGGAATTTGTATGTTCTCCTGATACTCTGATTTCTCCCACAATCATAAAGATATACTATGAGATCGAAAGTTTCTTCATTAAATTTGCTACAGTATATACACATTTTGTGTTAAAGACTGTAGAAGTTCCTAACAAGAAAGATGCTTTGTTGGACCTGGTAATATCTAATAACCCTGAGCTCATTATGGAGAAGTATTGGGAAGCTTAAGGAATAATGATCTTGATATATTGTCTTTTAAAATATGTTGCAAAAAAGTAAATGCAAGCCAGTGTGCTAGGGGATATTACATTTTTATTCAAGCATATGTGGTAGACATTGTGAGCAAATTAAAATGTGCGCATCCTACTTTTGGGCCACAACAGGAGACTCAATTAATCCAATAACAAATAGCACATTATTACACCTCTAAAGTGCAATCGCAGGGGCACGTCCCACGAGGCACGATGATGTACAAACGCCCACTTCGTAAATCTCTCTGTCTTTTCCCTTTTCTTTCTTTCCATTACACCCTTTACCTGCAAATTATTCCACACAGGTTATTTTCCTCATCTTTTTTACATTTGTTCCCTAAAGGTATAAACTAAAGCTTTGTACACATGTGCAATTGTGGGGCCCAACAACGAATACCCATTTCGGCTGAGTTGATGATCAGTCCTGATGTGTCCTAAGAGTTTAGATCAGTTTTACCTAGGAAATTGCTCCTTGTCTTTTCAAATTTACTTTTGTCTAGAGATGTGCCTCAGGATTGGAAAACAACTGATGTAATACCAGGCATTCGTAGCCTGGTAACTATAGACCTGTAAGTTTTAACATCAGTGATGGAGTCCATGGGGCAGGTACTGAAAACTTTGCTTGTGAAAGTTCTCATTCATCGAGGTCATGGTATTTCTGTTGTATTTAGTTAGATCAACTGGACTTAAAGGACAACAATATCAAAAAAACAACATCACCCCCATTACATGTCCACACTTCCAGCAGCTGAAATCACTTACCCCCATTTACAGCCATGCTGCCCTCCCTTAGATATCACACAGCAAAGATGAGTGCTAAAAGCCTGCCTCCTAGATGGCCCAGGGCTATGATTAACATATCACTTGTTACAACCTCTCTCCTCCTCCTCTGCCGGTTAAACAAACTAGAAATGTCTGGTTGCTAGGATACAGCCTACATAATCAAGCTGATCAAGGATTGATGAAGTAGTATTTTCTCGCATGCTAGCTTTGAGTGACAGTTAGTGGCAGAATTGTTACGTCCCCTTCACAGCAGGGCTAATTGAAGGCTAATTGATGGCAGAGAGAGGCTCAAAATCAGGAAATAAATGTATGGGGTGGGCTGCATACCTTTACTCTTTTTAAAGTATTTTTTTTAAAAAATACTTTAAAAAGTACAATTATCCTTTAAAGTTTAGTTCTTGAAGATGTTTCGCTAGTCATCTGACTGGCTTTCTAAATTCAGAATGACTTGTAAAAGAATCTGCTGTCAATATAAATACCCTTAAAAGTCCCAATTAGCTCATGACAGCCATGCATGTGGATGCATTGAGGCTAAGAGGTGTTATAGGAACTGCCCAGGGTAAGGTGTCAAATCAGCATTGTACATAGCAGACAGTTGGTGTCGAATTCCCTTACCTCTATTCAGACTTTAAAGGATAAGTATGCTGTAAAATAAAGTTAAGTTTATTTGGAAGTGATCTTATCCCCACCCAATTGTTGCTTCTCCAATGGAAACAGCCCTAACTTGTCTAATCTGCCTACATAGTCAAGCCCCTCCATTCCCCATATTATTTTAGTTGCCCTTCTCTGAACTGCTTCCATTTCCAAGATGTCCCTTTTGTATATGGGATTCCAAAACCTTGAATCTATTCCCCTTTTTATACAAGACCCTATATTGGAAGCTCTAGCTGTTGCTGTCTGGCATTGCTTGCCACAGCTGAGTTTGTGATGTACTTGAGCCCCTTAATCTTTTTCCAAAAGAGATTCATTTAGCAGAGAGTTATTTAGTGTTAGAGGTGGCCAAAACTGATAGGTCTCATTACGTTTCCTGGGTTTTGGATCTCAGGAAAATTCTCAAGATCTGAAAATCCGAAAACAGAATTTAAAATCAGGACTTCAGAGCAAGTTTTTGTTTTTTATCAAACATTCGAGCTAGTTTTGAAAATAGCCTTGAACGTTTGATAGTCCTAGAAAATACGATTGGAAACTATTTTTGAGATTCTGCCCATATTTTGGAGTATTATCAAACGTTCAAGGCTATTTTTGGGAATTTTCGAAAATAGCTTGAACGTTCAATAAAATTGAAAACTCCCTTCGAAGTCCCAAAATCCGAACTATTCTAACGGAACATTCGGATTTCAAAAGCAACGATTGTTAAACAACAATTGCAACTTACATTTATCAACAATAAATCTGCCACTCTGCTGCCCATATTGATAATATATTAAGGTCTGCTTGTAGCAATTTTCAAGTTTACAAAGCATAGTTTTGTGTCATCAGCAAACACAGAGACCGGGTTCTCAATGCACCCTTCTAAGAATAAAAAGAAGTGGCCATAATACAGAACACTGAGGCACTCAACTTAGAACTTTAGCCTCCATTGACCACTCATTGTTAGCAATCCAATAACCAGTTCTCTATCCATGTACAAATGATTTTTTTATAGGCCAACAGTCCTCATTTTATACATTAGTCGCCTATGTGTCACAGTATAAAAAGCTTTAGTAAAATCAATGTATACTACATCCACTGCTATGTCTGAATCTAAATTCTTACTCACCAAGTAAATTTGTCTGACACAATCTATTTTTCATAAATCCATGCTGACTATTACTTGAGAGGCTTATGTGGGGATATGATCACTTTATACAACTATATAAATGGGCAGTACAATAAACACTCTGGTACATGGTTTACCAAAAGATCATTTCAGAGGACATCCAGACATCCTTTAAGATTAAAAGAAAAGATGTTTCATCTTTAAATATGGAAATGTTTCTTTACAGTGAGGAAAGTGAAACTGGAACTGTCTGAAACATGTCAGACATTATCTTTCCTACTTGAATTTATATGTAAATAAAGTTGTTTGCCTCGTGATCCAGTAGTGAGACCGATATTTTATGGAATGCTGCAGCCCTCCACCTACCTTGTACCTTTTGCTGTGGAACTGTCTTCCAGCAGATGTGATAATGGAAAGGTTATAGCTTTAAGAAAGGCTGGATAAATTTCTAAAATTTAAACAAACAACTTGGCAGTCCTGCACTCTGTGTGGAAAGGTCTCACCGCATGGTTTCCTGTATAACTTTGGTACCTTTCATTCAAATGCTCAATTAAAAACAAATACCTTCAGGCACACCTAATGCATTTCAGATGTTAATCCCATCTTTACTCATAGGTCAGAACATTGCGGTTCCGACCCCTTCTGCCTTGGAGCAGCAGTAGGAGACAGCCAAAGCAAAACGAGGGCTAGTAAGCATACTTATATCACAGAAACTTTTAAACCTTGCGAGGTCAAGGTTTGGGAGGGTGATTAGCCTTTATTGAATTTTAGTTTGGGTGTGGATACTCCCTTTAAAAATTAGACACCTCCCATATATGTTTTACTACTCGCAGAGTTATAGTTATACATCAGAACCATACAAATTTTAAATAATGTGAGACCAAACATGACTACACACACTGTCTATCTAGACATCACACATTAGCATGGTATTAACAGTATGTGATTAAGAGCAAAGTTTGGACAACTGCACTAGCTTATGAGGGTTGCAGTCCACAAATCTTTGAATTCTGATGAATTTCATGATTGCTTTAAATGACAGGCTGTGTCTATGAATGGGTGCCATTGATTGATATTTAGATATTTTTGGAGTCAAATAATTAAATTCTAGTTTTCTTGTAATTTCAGCAATGTCCATGTTCTCTATTCAATTACATTTGTTATCTATTATTACCATTAATGATAACAATTAGCTTCATTGGGTTTCTAGCTGAATGGAGAATGCTAAGAATGTTATCATAGTTATAACCAATTGCGCCCTAATTAATATATCACTTAGGTTTTGATTGTTGCTGTTTGCCTTCTGTTGTAACAATGCATCTTAACTGATTGCTCTAAAATAGAATCCATTACTAATACTAGCCGAAGGCAAAGTCTTCATTCAGAAAATTATATATACAGTATATATGTACATGTTATCTGCTTGATAAATTGGAAAACAATGATTATATTACACGTTGATTGATATTATTTCTTGGCATTGCAAACTTATTTAGCACCCAAACAATATAATATTTGGGCAATTACACAGACGTTCCTCTATATTGGAGTATCTTCAGACACAGCATAGGGGATAGCTTTGCAGTGGTTTAGCTTTGCAGGGAAGAACTCAAAATGAGTTTCCAATCGAAGACTATTTTTGAAAATAGCCTTGAATGTTCAATAATTATCAAAAATGGGTTCTGGGATTTGGGATTTTCCTGAGATTTGTAAATCTGAAAATGGAACTAGACAGTTTCAGCCATCCCTACTTATCTCCTATCTACTCCCTTTTTCCATTATCTTCTTCCCATTCATTCTCTTCCTATCCCTTTTCTATCTTTATCTCTGCCTCTCTTCTTCCATTCAATTATTAGTATTCCTTCACACTATCAGCACTTACTAAATGCTGTTCCTTTCAGCACACATCCCAGAAAACTTCAGTGTAAATCCTTAGCATACCTCCACTCCCTGTTTATTATTCTCCTTCTTGCTGCTGGGGATACTGCTACCAACCCTGGACCCTGCAACATTTCCATCTGTCATCATCCTGGCCTTTCTAAACCCCCCCCCCCCACTTATTCTTTTCGAGGCTCAAATAATCTTTCTAATATCATAACCATCCCTACTCTTTCACCTTCACTTACTCCTTTTTCCTGTGGTCTCCTTAATACACGCTCTCTTGTTAGCAAACACACCTTTATTCATGTTCTAACTCCTTTCATCTCCTGGCTCGTATGGAGGCTTAGATCGCCCAACATGATACTGCAGTTGAAGCCTCGATTATGCATGGTGGTCTGTCTTTCTTTCATTCGCCTTATTCCTCAGGTCGGGGTAGGTCTTCTGTTTTCCCCTATCTGTCGCTTTAAACTTGTTTGTCTTCAACCCTCTGTTTGTATTTTATTAGTTATTCTTGTTTAGATTTGTTTTGGATCATTGTTTTGTTTGCCCAATTTTTAGGCCATAGTCTAATATTTTCTATTTTTGGCAGATTGAAGGTAGAAAAATGGGGTGATTATACATAGTACATATTATCATAGAAAAATATTTCACAGAAAACAATTTAGAAGACCAGGCTTCATTCATACCTTTAGGAATTTGAGTATTCAAATACCTAATCCAATAGCATTCTTTTTGTAGTAGTTTTTTACTCATATCCCCTCCTCTTGTAGGTGTCAAAACTAGTACTCTAGTACTACCCATCTCAACTGATTGTGTGTATGTTTGTGTAGATGGAAGTGCTTAGCTAACGTTGTGCCGTAGTATGTATCTGGTTTGAAATTGCGTATATCTTTTTTGTGCTCCTTGATACAATCCTTGACTGCTCTTTGCGTTTGTCCTACGTAACTCATACCCCATGGACATTTGATCATATAGACGACTTGCTGGGTGTTACAAGAAGCGTAATCTGCACTTTCACTTTTGTGCCCCTCAAGTTGTGAGTTATTGTATCTCCTTTAATAATGAACATATACATTGCATACAAGGGCATGTACCATTTTTTTGTGTGCCTAGGAATTTTTGGACTGTTTGTTAATGTCTCCTGGGCATAGCCAGTCTCTTACTGTCCTTCCCCATTGATAGCTAAAAAGAGGGAGATCCTAGAATAGAAACCTTATTTCTTGTTCCTCTTTTACGATTGGTCAGTATCTATGGACAATATTTTCAATTTCAGTACTGTGTGTATTGTACTTTGCGACCAATGGTAACCTTTGTTGACCCTCAATTTGTTACCCTTTTAATTTTTTTTATCTATTGAGGGTTGGATATTCAGAGGAGTCTGCACCCATTGTTGGATAGAGTGCAAAGAACTTCTGTTTACTTTATTCTGTTTTGCCTTTTTTTCTTTATACATACATATGGAGATTCCTCTTCAGTATTTTTTTGCGCCATATGTGATGTTTTGATTAATTCTTCTTGTGGGTACCCCCTTTCTTTAAGTTAACTGGCAGTTGTAATTGTTAGATGCTATGCGTCTGGTCCCTTAGGTATTGCCTTAAATATTTTGGGGTTATGGAAACTGTCTGCTCTAAGTATATTGTTTCTATCTGTAGGTTTTGTAAAAAGGGATGTTTGTATTTCACTGTTCATTATCGAGATGGTGACATCTAGGCAGTTTATGCTTGTGTCTGCTATTTTGTAAATGAACTTTATTGTGGGATGTGCCCTGTTCACTTCATCTAACATTCCTATAAACTCATTTGTAGTATCTCACCACAATATGAGGATGTCTTTTTTAAAAATAGATTAGTTTCAATAACATGCATGAAGAGATTGGCAAACGATGGTGCCAGATTCTCCTTATCTAGGTTTGCCTCCATCAATGTTTGCAGTAAATAAGTGGTATCTTTAAGGCACATTGGGATTTGTGTTACCAGTAGAGATGGACTAGAACTCGAACTCGAACCGAGTTCGAGCTGAACTATTAGAGTTCGAATGGACTCGGACTTCTCGAACTGTCCCGGAACTTGATTTTCAATAATGTCCGGACTTCAATAATTATCTAATTCTCGAATCTGCGAGTCATTCATGGGATAATTATGGAATGTTCGAACGCGAGAGCTCGAAAGTAGCACGTGTGAGAGTAAAATCGAGTTTTCGAAAGTCCTGGATATTCGAACATGTTCCCCAGACCATTTCCCAGGTCCCACAGCTATTTACATTAAGTTACCATTGATATTTTAATTGTATTTCCTTCAAACTTTTTTAACTATTTGACTCCCATTGAGTTTAATGGGCCTACGGGGGTGTAATTCCAGAAAAAAATCTCTTGTTTCTGTGAGGATTATTCCATTATCATAAGCCTTATTAATACACACAATCAGTTGAGATGGGTAGTACAGTGCTAGAGACTAGTTTTAACACCGACAAGAGGGGGAGATATGGGGAAAAAAACTTTTTTAATGAACACGATGTTGGATTAGACATCACCACTAGGATTTATGGACTTATGGAAGGACTTCCTCCCACATGGACCTATATGGGAAGGGGAAGGGCAATTGTGATGTTACTTCTTGTATGTGTTATAAAATGATGGTGGGTGGTTGATGGTTCACACTTGAGAAAGGACTTAGAAGAGTCTGAAACATGTTATGTGGTATTTACAAATAAACCTATTTGCAATACCTTTTGAGATTGCTTGAAGTCGTCAGGTACCTTTTACTATATTTGGAACTACTAATGTTCCTGGGTCCTGTGGCTGTAAAACAAGCTTAAATCATAATGCATCCACCCCTGTGCTTGACAGTTAGTATGAGGTATTTGTACTGATATGCTGTGTTTGGATTTTGCCATTTAGACAAATGGCTGAACTCAGCTTTTGTATTTCTAAAGGGCATTTCTCTAAAAGTCTTGAGGTTTCTTGCAAACCTGACCTGTGCTGCACTGCCATGCTCTTTTCAGGGAGAATATCTTTTTATCTTATTAACCTTTCCCAACAAGCCATATTTTTTAAATTGAGCTTTCTTGAACTTTAACATTTACCATGTTTACTAAGTCCTGTAAATTCTGACATATAACATTAACATTTTTGCAATTTCTCTGAGAATGGCAGTCTGACCTTGGGGTGAAATTGCTGGGACATCCACTCCTGGGGTACAAATCCACTCCTGGGATGCAAATCCCTATCATTACGATCGTTTTTACCAATTATTATTATTATTATGGATTTATATAGCGCCAACAATTACATAGTCATACATTACATACAGGGTTATAGATATTATACAAAGTCATACATATTACATACACAGGTAATACACAGAATGATGAGTTTTTTACAGCAATACCTAGATACAATAGAAAAGAGGACCCTGTCCAAAGGGCTTACAATCTAGAGGAAATGGGGGTGAGACATAAGGTGAATGAAATCAGTAGGCTATAAATATATTGGCAGTGGAGAGTGAGAGGCTGTTGGAATTAGGTTGGGTCAGTGAGAGGGGTAATGTCTAGGCCAGGTTATATGCTTGCCTGAGGAGGTGGGTTTTAAGGTTACATTTGAAGGTATTAAAGGATGTTAAGTGACGGACAGATGGAGGAAGGGAGTTCCAAAGCAGAGGGGCAACACAAGCAAAGTCCTGAATGTGGGAATTGGAACACTTAAGGTCCTACCAGAGAGATAGAAAGATAGCCAAGAAAGTGCAGTGTCCTGGATACCTAAGGAGGCCATGGTCTGAAGAAGTAGAGCATGATCAACAGCATCAAAAGCAGAGGACAGGTCAATTAGAATAAGCAAAGAGTAGTGACCCTTAGATTTGGCACTAAGTAGATCATTGGTCACTTTAGTGAGGGCAGTTTCCGTGGAGTGGTACAGTGGAGGCCTGACTGGAGGCGATCAAAAAGAGAATTAGTAGACAGGTCACAGGTGGTGAACCAAGTCAGCATAGACATGTCTTTCCAGCAGTTTGGAAGCAAAAGGTAGAAGGGAGACAGGCCAGTAGCTGGAAAGAGCAGATGGGTTCAGGGAGGGTTTTAAGCTTTTTAAGTTTTTAAGCATGTGGTAAAGGGGAACTACTTTTTTAATGCTAATGTGAAAGTTTTTCTCCCTAGAGAAAAGTTTTAAGAAACACAAGAGGTCACAGGTCTTTTACTTAAAACAAAATACAAAAAAATCTATATTTTTTTTTCCATTTGTTTCATTAGTATAGACTTTTCATTTATTTCGTTAGTAATAAATATATAGACTTATATTCAAAAAAGTGTCAAAAAGTATATGAATACCCTGGTGCAACCAGTGAAGAGATATATATTAATCAGTAAAAGTGAAGTCCACTCACGGGATTTAATTTAAAAAATGCCTTAATTGGCCATAAAACAAACTGGCAACATTTCGGGCCTGAATGTGAGGCCTTTGAATGCAGGGCCCCTGAATGCAGGGAGTTTCTCCGCTCTCCTTGCACTTATGGTGGCTTTCACACCCCGAGTCTGAATTCCCGGCGTTTTTTATTTTAATCAATAAAATAAAGAATTGATTTTAGGATTTTCTTGTGCAGCCTGCTCTGTCCTTCTATTTGTATCTATGCTTTATCCAGGACTTTAGTGAGAAGTCCTTTTGGGTAGCCCCTCTGTAAAAATGTATTCTGCATTTACTCAAGTTGTACCCTTATAATATTCTTATCTGATTTATTACGTTTGTTCCACTGGCAGTGATTTTTTCAAATTAAGCGGAAGAAAGCCATGGAAATGCAACAAGGTATTTCTGTCAGTTTGTTTCTTGTATAGTAAATATCCCAACTGAAATGAATGTTCAAGTTTAACCAAAGTATCCAAAAATTAAATATCAGTTTTACTGTATTTACAAGTAAATTTAATAGTTGAGTTCAATTCATTTAAAGGGCATGTCCACCCCCAAAACTATAATCCCCCCCACTACTGGCCCCATTGTGTAGTGTAGTTTAATCCTTACCTCACATCCCAGCTCCATATGGTTCTCCTGTAGTCCCCCCTCAAAGTCCCAAAAACTGCCCACCAGGAGGATAGCAGAGTCCATATAGGACTCTGCCTCCTACCTAGCCTCCGGGAGAAGTTTGGTATGCGAAACTGCAGCGACCTTCCCCCTCCCTCCCCCTCCCTCTCCCTCCCCTTAGGATTCCCTCCCCCTAGTGTAATCTTTAGATAATGATTCCCTGTCCCCCCAGCCCCAACCACTATTTTGTATTCTTAGAAAGTGCCCCAAACTCTACTTACCTTCCCTCTTTCCCCCGCTGCAAAGAACTCCCGGCAGCCGCGTCCGTGATTGGCTTCTGCTCAGCCAATCACAGATGCGACTGCCGGCTCCGCCCCTCTGCTTGCATTTTCTCGCAAGCAGAGGGCCGGCAGCGCAGCGGAGGAAAGAGGGGAGGTAAGTAGAGTTTGGGGAACTTTCTAAGAATAAAAATAGAGCAGTTGGGGCTGGGGGGACAGGGGGAATCATATATCAAAAAATATTTTTAAGGGTGGACATACCCTTTAAAGTTGGCATAATTTCCAACAAACTATCCTTTGATCCACACCATATTAAAAAGATATCATCTATAAATCTACGGTATATTAGAAGGTGTTCAACATACCTGTCCAAGATGTGCTTTCTTTTTTTACATTTCTGGAGTTGAGATGACTGTTTACCGTGTTGTTTTAAAATGTCACTAATGGTGTGGATTCCCATTGTGTGTGGAATATTCGTGTACAGATTTATTACATTCATTGTAACCAACCATAGTTCAATGTCTATAGATAAATTAATATTATCTATAATATATATATATATATATATATATATATATATATATATATATATATACATTATTATTATGATTATTATGGATTTATATAGTGCTAACATATTCCATAGCGCTTTACAATTACATGTCTACATTCACATCAGGCCCTTCCCAGAAGAGCTTACAATCTAAGCACATTTATTTGACACATACAACCTATCAGTATGTCTTTATGATTGTGGGGGAAACCAAAATGCCCAGAGGAAACCCACACAAGCACAGGGAGAACACACAAACTCCTTGCAGATGTGTCCAAGGGTGGAATCGAACTCAGGACTTCAGCACTGCAAGGCATCAGTGCTAACCACTGAGCCACCATGCTGCCCAATATATATATATATTGCTTGAGAAAGGCTCTAGAGAGGGGCTGAAATGTTGTTGTTATGCATTTTGCACAATAAATACTTTCGAAATATCCCTGTGTGCACTAGCTTTACATGGACGGTATTATCTAAATTTTAGTAGCACCAGGGTCCCTTATACCTATCTTTCATATCCTGCTTATTGAGTGCCTACCATTGTGCTTGGACTATATTACTTTGAGATTGTTTGTTTCAGGTAGTGCACCATTATGGATGAACATGTGGATAGATCAAGCCTTTTCTCCGGATATACAGATACATGGAACATATCCGATTTTGATATTGAAAAAATACTGTGGCAGAAATCAAACACAGACTACAATTTACAGACATCCATCAAAGACATATGTGTGGACCTACTGCGATTACAGAAACATGAGGTGGATCTGGATCTCCATGGTTTATTTCTTTCAGATTATTTTCATGCTAAACACATTCCACGTGGCTTCAGAATCTCCAATGTTCCCACTATTGGGAGGAACAACCCAGATTTTTTGCAAAAAATGGATTGGGATCCTTAACAAGTGTTCCATGGATCTTATGGTATTAGCCATTGATGAAGTTGCCACAGAGTTGGCTCAGATACAAAAAGAGATACAGAGCTATAAAAAGTAACATCAAAGCACGCTTGAACTGGCAGAAAATACTGATCATCTAACTAATCTGTTGACACAAACCAACAAATATCATGACGATTTAATCCGTTTCAAATGCACCAAGCTCAAAAGGGTTAATGAAGATTACCTGCAACTGCGTGTGTACCGTTGGTTGAATGGTACACATGAGCGAATGGGACGACCACCTCGAAGGAATGGCCCGCAGAGGGTTTAGTTTGTCCGACAGCTCGAATCAACGGAGGGAAGCTCGGGATGGTCTGATTCTGATGATGCTGCAGGCGCATTAAGGACGCGCAGTCAATCCGGTATGAGACAGACCAGGGGATCCAATGTATCCAACGGTGTGGGACAAGACATGGAAAACAATGCTCGTTCCTCTTTTTTAGGTTCAGGACGGACTACAAGGAGCAAACCCCCGGTCACCACAGTAAGAGGGGATACCCGATTCAAAGGGGCAGGGGTAACAAGGGCAAGAAGGATATAATCCCAGTGTTTAACCTATCTGCTCATACTCTTACAGAAGCAGAAACAGCTTTGCTTCAAAAAGGGTATCATATGTGCCTACTTCCCAGTTCAATTTATTTAACTGGGAGGTGGATAAGTACAAGATTTGTCATTCTATTGCACTCCGAGAACAAGGAAAGTATAGTTCCTGCCAAATCCACTAATTTGAAACTGAAGAGTACCTATGACCCCCCGATCAGCAATCCAGCTCTAAAGGTCTTCCATCAGACATCGATCGCTGATATGAAACGATTGGCTGGTAAAGGTAAGAAACAACCTGTCAACCTCTCTGTACAAGAAAGAAATGCTATTATAACCTTACAGGAGGATAAAGATATAGCCATAAGACCTGCGGATAAAGGTGGGGGTATCGTTATTCTCAATTATACGGATTACAGGGCTGATATTTTAAAACAGTTGCATGTGATTAATACATACAAAATTCTCCCTGAAAACCCCACTGAGAACTTTAAAAGGAAAATTAGGGGTGTGATTGATTTGGCAGTTGATACCCACATTATTGACAAACAATTGGGTGATTATCTTGTACAATCTTACCCTAGATGTCCCATTGTCTATTCCCTTCCTAATATACACAAGTCGCTTGAACAACCTCCGGGTCGACTTATAGTATCAGGAAAGGAGAGCTTGCTGGAGCCAATTGGAAAGTATTTGGACACAATTCTTCAACCTTTTGTTAAGGAATTACTCACTTATTTAAAAGATACCACTCATTTTCTCTCTATAGTCTCTAATGTTATTCTCCCCAGTAATATGGTTTGTTGGCTAGTAACAATGGATGTCACTAGCCTATATACAAATATACCACATGGGGAGGGAATCCAGGGGGTGAGTAAGCTTTTGGAGAGTAATCAGTTCAGCAATCAGCTCTAATAGGCATAGAGCGTTCATTATGGAATTGTTGAACTTATCCAAGACTATTTTCGCTTTGAGAAAACCTTCTATTTACAGGTGTCCGGGACTTCAATGGGCGCGGCAATGGCACCAGCCTATGCTAATATATATATGCATTTCTACGAACAAGCTCATATACTTGTTAAATATTCCCAAAACATTGTGCTATATCGTCGATTTATTGATGATGCTTTTCTCATATGGCAGGGTTCGAAAGTATCCTTGGTAGAGATGATCTAGGATCTAAATTCACTGGACTCACCCATCAGATGGACTTACAACATGGACAGGACCAGCATAGACTTCCTGGATGTTAAAATAATGGTAAATTATGTCAATAAATTGGATTATTGTCTTTTTAGTAAAAAAACTGATAGAAACACTCTCCTGCACTACAAAAGCTTTCACCCACCAGCTCTCAAAAGATCCCTCCCACCCTCACAATTCTGCCGGGTCATTAGAAATAATACAAGAGTGGACCTTCAAAGGTATCAGATTGAAGAGATGTGGAGGAGATTCAAAAACAGAGGCTATAGTGATCCGTGCTTGCAGAAAGCTCTTCTGTTGGCCAAAGAAAAAACGAATAAGGACACACAGATCCTAGATCCTAGTACACAGACTGATGAGAAATTAATCTGTTCTACTAGATACACAACACTATCAAATGAAGTACAGAAGATACTAAGTAACAATTGGAATATCCTCTGTGGGGATGAAAAGCTTAAGAAACTTCTTCCTGAGAAACCCACTATTGGGTGGGTAAGAACCTCCGTGATTTACTGGTCTTGACAGATCCAATTAAGAGTTATATTCCAGCTAACACATGGCTCCCTGGAAAGAAAGGAGGCAGCTATAATGCTCTAGCTGTACCTCATGTAGATATATGATAACAGGGTCATCTTTTAAACATCCACATACTGCAAAAGAAATACAGATTAAAACTGCCATTACATGCTCCACTACTAACGTTATCTATATGGTTTGGTGCCCCTGTGGTTTAGCATACATCGGTAAAACCGATTTAGCACTATGCCTTCAAATTGATGGACACAGGTCCTGTATTAATATTGCTTTTTGGGATCAAAAAACATGTAAACCTGTTGCTAAGCACTTTTTGGAGAAAGTACATGGGGCAGCTACCTTTAAATTTATGGCTATTGATCATGTCCCATTACCCGCAGGGGAGGTGACAGGTCGAAACTTCTTCTGGGACGGGAAACATACTGGATTAAATACTTGGACACAATGAGCCCAAGAGGACTTAACGAACAGTGCTCATTCCGCTGCTTTTTGGAAGAAAGATAAGATGACTCTTTAAGTGCCAGATCTCTTCAGTTTGCTTTCACAGTACATAATCTTAATATTATAATAACTCTGCCAGTTATTTTTAGACCTACATATGGTTATTTATATTTCTATATATATGTACATTGGTGCCATCTTCATGTAATGCTATTTAATTAATTCTTTTTTATTTTTTTGATATTTGTTAGATACACCTTGTATCCAGCACCACCCTCCTGGTATACACATTGTGATCTAGTTTATCTCTATAATAGTGTCCATTTTATAAGCCCGATTCTTTTGGCGCTTAATCCCATTGCCTTTATCTTGTAATTGTTTTTAACTTAACCTATATGATCTGCCTTCAGTCACATATTTTACCAATCCTCACTGTTTTAATATTTGTGTATAGATATTTTTTAGAGATATATACACACGCTTAAGTAACACCAGAATCTACATTTTTCTAAGTACTTTAGATGCACCTTCACGGATATTGCATTTTATAGCGATATCAATACCTGCAATTTGTATGCACTTTTTATGGATATATCTGAGAAAATTTGGTTTGCACATGTTTTCACTTTTTATTGAAATGATGTCACAGGAAGAGAAGTGGCTTATTTAGTATTTAATAAGCACATGGCACTTGTGTGTGTATTTGCACTGGCTTGAGAAAGGCTCAAGAGAGGGGCCGAAACATTGTCGTTATGCATTTTGCACAATAAATACTTTTTTTCTTGACTGCAAATTCTTTTATAAGCAGATTGTTTCGGGGATCACACTCCCCTTCATCAGGTACACATATTCACATAATGCTAGATTATACATAGCCTTATATACCCTCCCCCACAGGAACTGACCACATAATTGTCTCAAGCCATACCCCTATCAAAATTAACCCTTTACCAATAAGACAACATTCATAAATAGGCAACAGGATACAAGAAAAATTATTTTCAAGGAAAAACTATTTACAGGGAAAAACAGACATGGTTTAGATGCATCATTTAAGGAAATGGAAGAGATCATAGTCTTTATTTAACCCATGTGGGTGCAAGCTATTAAGTTGGTGCACCCACCACACCTCTCTTTTTTTCAGTTTTAGACCACGATCACCCCCCCTGTTGGAACTTAACACTCTCTCTGAATTTTAGCTCACTATCAATGTGGCCTGTCTCCACAAAATGTTTAGGGACCGGCAACCTCATGTGTTTTTTTCTTATACTGGAGCGGTGTAGGGAGATTTAATCATCTGGGTAGTCTCCCCAACGTATATCAATCCACACGGGCACATAAACCACGAACGTGGACTAACATATGCATGATTCCCGAATCTGATATTTTTTCTTAGTTCCTGGATGTGTGAATATGGGGCCCTTGTCTACAAACCTACTCTGAGTGCAGTGCAGACAGGGGTACTTTCCCGGGCTTATGTTTGCCAAGGAATGTAGCCCTGTCTGCACCTTCCCGTCTAAACATGGCTCTTACCAAACTATTGCCTATCGTGTAACCTTTGCAATAATTAATTAAAGGTGGTGCCCTGAATTCCTCAATCTCGGGATAAGAACGATGTAAAGTATGCCAAGTTTTACGGAAAGCCTCCTCTATTAGATTACTTCCTACCGAGAAATCCATTATCAAGGGTATGCGCCTAGATTGTATGTTACTTTTTTTGCTTTGTTTCTTATTTGCTTTTGTTAAAGATGCATCAAGGAGTCTCCTAGGGTATTATCGGTTCGAAAGTTTATCATACATATGCTGTGTCTGCTTCTTACACACATCTGGATTGCTCACAATCCTATTGACTCTTTTAAACTGGCTGATCGGAATCGATTTCCTGACATGGGAAGGATGGAAACTCCCATATGCCAGGATCTGATTCCGATCAGTCGGCTTACTATACAACTCTGTACTGATTCCGTTGTCCACCTTTACAAGTACATCAAGAAAACAAATCTCCGTTGGGCTGTTCTGCATAGAGAATTTAATCTCAGAGTGTAACTTATTCACCTGTTCATGAAAATGCGATAGGGATCCAACGCCGCCCCGCCACAGGAGGAAGACATCATCTATGTCTCCACATAGATGATGAAGGGGAGTGCGATCTCCGAAACATAGTGCATCTACATATGTGCTAATAAAAGAATGTGAAGTCAAGACCTGTGTGCGTTTTTTTCGCTGGTTGTATATATATATATATATATAAAGGAGTCTAGCAGACACACTCCATAACACCAGCACCAGGCGGAAACGATCTAAGAGGTGTGCGGTGGACCTTTCTGATTGTGTATATATATATATATATATATATATATATATATATATATAATATATTATATAATTTCAAAGAAGCACGACGCACTCACAGGTCTTGGTAACAAACGTTCAAACACTTTATTCGGTCAACATGTTTCAACCTCTATCAGGCCGTCATCAGGACTAATACAACACACCAGCCACCACAGATTAATACCCACCCAGTACCCACCCTCCTCAAAACACCCCAGCACCATTATTATTAAAACCATAAAACCCCAAAGTACATACCACCTTAGTCCATACTCTAAAGCAATAAGTTTCCTATGAATACAACACTCTCCCAATACCACATGATAATATACCTTACTGTCGAGAGTTTCCAACAACCAAGACAGAGTCAAATCCTCCAGCATCGCTAAGGCAAATCAATACCGGGCAGACTCCACTTCCGGGAACGACAGCCGACATCACAACAGCCACGTGCGATCACATGATGCTCATCCAGCGGCAGCGCGACTCCATGGCAACTGAACACCATCAACACAAACCCGGAAGTGTCATCCCCTGCATATCGAGAGCGAGAACATCAAGTATCCACCCAGATACTTAGTCCAACAGTCACTCAGACATGGACCACAGGAAGCATAATCACATAGGATCATCCCATAAATGTATAGATGAATCATGCTGGTATACATAGAATAAATAAGGTATCAAAGAACAGTAAAAAATCTAAACTGACATATCACACTAAATCTATTTACAAACAGCCCAAGTTCATCTCAATAAATAAAAAAATCGTAGTAACATAATGGAAGCAGACTCATAAATAGCAGCAAACAACCATATAATGTTACTGTGCAACATTATATCCACTTATCCTTAGGGTATTATAAAAAGCACTCAGATTATTAATTTCATTTAGCCCATTAGGTGCTACAGTCTGTAGTCTTGAAATCCATCGAGCCTCAAGACGTAAAAGGATCTTAGCTCTATCACCCTCCATCGGTGGAACACAATCTATAAGCATGCATTTTAATGTCGATAACCCATGTCCTTTGGATTTAAAGTGCCTTGCCACTGGTTGATCCCCAAATTTGCTCATCTTTGTTTCCAATATTTGGCTAGACAAAGCCCTCTTATCGAGCTCCGATGATTGGCAAATCTCTCACGGAAGGAGGTGGTCGTCTTTCCAATATATAGCAACCACAAGGACATGTTAGAAAGTAGATGACAAAAGAGCTGGTACAAGTAAGTCTCTGGGTATAGGGATCCTCTTACCAGTTTGTGGATGAGGAAAGCTTGACCCTGTCATCATATATCCACAGGTGGTACAATTGGGACACTTAAAGCATCCTTGTTTCGGAGCACCCCAGGGCAGTTTAGTTTTAGGTTTAACATCTTTATTCAGATCCTTCTTAACTAGTAGGTTATGAGGGTTTTCCCTCTACGGTTGCAAATCTTATCCTCTGTTGTTGGAAAGGCAGGGATCCGTCACTTTCGATATTTTCCACAATTCATTAGCTTTAGTCTTTAGAAGGACTCAAAGTCGAGAAATCCATTGGAAATGTCACATATTTATTATCACTTTGTTTTTTTACATGTTCCGTTGTGGCAGCCATAAGTGCCTTTGTTAATTGTTGTTTTAGCACTCGTATATTATATCCCCGTTCACAAACGGCAGGTCATTTCCTTAAGTTGTACTTCAGCACGTTCCCCCTCAGTGTATTCCTAAGTACCCTTAAGTATTGAGTATATGGTATCGCCTTAATCAAAGCAGGGGGATGAAAGCTGGTCGCATGTAAATTGTATTACGATCAGTATCCTTATGATACAAACAGTACCCAGCACATCACCTGTCTTGAAAATCAGTAATCCAAAAACTCAATTTCACATTGTTTGATGTTAGTCATTTTATAGGTGAATCAGGGCATTAACCTGGGCAGTTTTTCTTGTAACTGCAACTCATCCCCATCCCAATGAGGAAGATATCATCTATATATCGTTTGAACAGACAGACCCCCCCACCCAATATAGGTAGGAGGTGTGTCTGTTCAAACCATTGCATATATAAGTTGGCAAACGATGGGGCCACATTAGACCCCATTGCTGTGCCACAACGTTGAATATAATACCGTCCAAGAAAGCGAAAGTGGTTTTTGGCCAATATGACATCCAACAATTCCATAAGAAACTCCACCGGGGGTTCAAGGTGCCCCCGCTCAACCAGTGCTTGCCTGCATGACTGTATCCCATCCTTCTGTGGAATCACTGTGTACAGACTATTTACATCAATAGTGACTAATAATTTATCCCTCATTGAGACATTCATTTGGGATAGAATTTCGATTAAATGGCCACTGTCTCGCAAATAGGAACCCATCACTTTGACCGCGGGCTGCAGAAAAAAGTCTACAAATTGGGCTAGTGGTTTTAATAAAGACCCATGCGACGTTACTATGGGGCGACCAGGGGGTGACTCTGTACTCTTATGTATTTTTGGAAGAGTATAAATTATCGGACAAATTGGATGGTCCGTAGTCAAGAACTGAGCACACTTATCAGAGATCCAACCTGCATTCACTCCTAGGGTGATAAGGGTATCACTCCACTCCACTCCAAAGTGATAATAACTATGTGACATTTCCAATGGATTTCTCGACTTTGAGTCCTTCTATAAAGACTAAAGCTAATGAATTGTGGAAAATTATCGAAAGTGACGGATCCCTGCCTTTCCAACAACAGAGGATAAGATTTGCACACCGTAGAGGGAAAACCCTTCATAACCTACTAGTTAAGACGGATCTGAATAAAGATGTTAAACCTAAAACTAAACTGCCCTGGGGTGCTCCGAAACAAGGATGCTTTAAGTGTCCCAATTGTACCACCTGTGGATATATGATGACAGGGTCAAGCTTTCCTCATCCACAAACTGGTAAGAGGATCCCTATTACCCAGAGACTTACTTGTACCAGCTCTTTTGTCATCTACTTTCTAACATGTCCTTGTGGTTTGCTATATATTGGAAAGACGACCACCTCCTTCCGTGAGAGATTTGCCAATCATCGGAGCTCGATAAGAGCGGCTTTGTCTAGCCAAATATTGGAAACAAAGATGAGCAAATTTGGGGATCAACCAGTGGCAAGGCACTTTAAATCCAAAGGACATGGGTTATCGACATTAAAATGCATGCTTATAGATTGTGTTCCACCGATGGAGGGTGATAGAGCTAAGATCCTTTTACGTCTTGAGGCTCGATGGATTTCAAGACTACAGACTGTAGCACCTAATGGGCTAAATGAAATTAATAATCTGAGTTGCTTGTGGGTGGGGGGGGTGTCGGGGGAAGAGAAGGGAATGTGGGGTCGGGAACAAGATCACCAAAGCGCACACAGGCTAGAGGCACGAACAATAGGACAAACAAGATCAGCCCAAGGCCGAAGGTGAGCAAGATGCCAAAGGACCACGAAGCCAACCCCAGGAAGGGCGCGACATAGGGAAGGAAACGGAGCAAGCAAGAAGAGCGGAAGAAGCGGGGCACAACCGACGGAAAGGCAAGGCAAAAGCGGCAGACAGGCATGATAAAAGGGGGGGGGGACAAAACAGCGACAGCCACGAGAGGAAGAGAGAGCAACGACAGGGAGGACAGACGGGAGGAAAGCATAGGCCGGGAGCGAGCGAGAGAGGCAGGAGAAGAGCAGGCGAAAGAGCCGCAAAAAGGCCACAGGGGGGGAAAAGACCAAGAAGCTGCAGGCATACAGAAGGAGACACCAGCGATGCGTCAGGGCTACCCGGCTCCGTTGGAATGGCAGCTTGGAATACAGAGTCGCCGCACCCACGCCGGAGAGAGGCGCGGTGGAGGGCTGAGGAGAAGCAGGGGGTATTAGGGGGTACTCCAGGGAGGGCCGGCGGCGCGAAACACCGCAGAGGAGAGAAGACGAGCCAGCCGAAGGGCTGGTAAGCAGAGAAATGAAGGAGTAGGCGTTGGACAAAAGTAAATGAAGGGGAGAAGGGTAAGGGAGGGAAGAGGCGGCAACAAGGGAGAGGAGGAACCAAGGGTCGGGCAGAGCGACCAACGCTTTTGGGGCGGGGGTAGTGGGGACGAGAGAACGGGAGGAAAGGGAGGGGTGCCTATAGGGGTTAATATAGGAAGGGTAAAATAAGTGACAGTAACTATTGGGTTGATAAGATGTATTGAACATGGAAAGTAAATTTCCATAGGAAAGGTAAAGAGATGCAAGTGTGGAGGGCGTGAACTCGGTAAGATAAACCAAGAGATATCAATGAGATAGAAATGGAATACTATGATCCAGAGCCTAATTAGAGCGAGAATCAGCAAGGGACGAGGGGGAGGAGGGATTGGGGTTGTCTGTTTTTCTTTAGAGTATTGATGAGCTAAATTTGGGATAGGGTTTGAATTAGCTCCAATGATGGCTTGTGGACTTAGGAGGGACAGGTGCGCTGCAACCGATAAAACGAAAGCTTTAAGGTGAACACTCGGCCTGTGATTCCTGAATTGTAGCAAGACGTTGTCAACAGGTAGGTACTTTGAGACGGGTGATGACTAAGACACCGATACAAAACGGAACGGGGGGTGGGTTTTATGATGTATGACACACTGAAAAGAAAAAGACAAAGTTAACATTTGGTTGTTAATGGTAATTGGTTGGAAAGCCACTCATGAAAACTTGATGGGGGGGAACTCACGGACCTGGATGAAGGACTGGGGAATCGGAGGAACTGAAGTAAGTGTGGGGTTCTATGAGGAAGGGAGCTGGATCCGAACGCGTCGAGACGCAGTCTATGAAATGTGTGTGCGCCTGTCATGTGGGCGAGAAAGCGATTATGATCAGTGGTACAAAAGAAAATGAGATCATAATAAAAAAGTACCAAATCGGACATGTGGGAGTAAATGGCTTTGCAACGCCTGAGCGAAAAGGGGTCTGATTGGGCCGTCAATGTTGTGGCTATGTGGACAGTATTATAAATAGGGAAAATAGGGCAACTCAGATATTAATTTCAATTGAACACCATTAGGTGCGACAAGGTCAAGAATAGTAAAATACATGGGAAATCCTCGAGCCTCGAAAACGTAAGGCATTAAGCATCACTAGCACCCGCCACTCGGGGTGTAACACATCTGAAGGGAGGGGGAAAGCGCGGGAAATAGCACAGAATGGAAAAGCGGGAGAGACCCAGGGGTCCCAAAGTTGATAGAAGTGCCTTGTCCACTGAAGGGGTGATCCCAAGAGTGAGCGCAATCGTCATAGTGCTATGTCCAATCATGGTGGGCGAGACAAAGCAACATCGGTCCACACATGAGGACAGGCGAGCGCCAGCGAGAGCACGCTCTGAGGAGGCAAAGGGATGATTGGGCAAAGCTCTCACGGAAGAAGAAGGTGGATCGGCCAGATGTCAGCCATATAGTAAAGAAAAGACACAGCAAAGGACATTTAAAAGCTAATAGACAAAGAACAGCCTGGGGGTGTGTAAAATGGAGTGGAACAAGTAGAAAAAAGGGTCAACCGTTAGGGTGTATATGGATCAAAAATCAAAGAGGGGCGGGCAGGTTCGGATTGATAGAAGGCGAAACTTACCCAAAGATATAGGGCAATAATAGATCCAACATGGGTACAATCGGGACGCTAAAGCAACCTGGGTTCGAAGCACCACGCAAGGGAAGGCAAGTAATTAGTGTTTGTGTTTGTAACATCATGTTATTCACAGCCGTCCTTCAACTGTAGTGTGGAGTGAGGGGGGGGGGGGGTGCCCCGCATACTAAAAAAAGGGGGGGTGGGGGGCGAAAATCTTATACTGAACTGGGTGGAAAAGCGCGGGGAGAACAACACACACCACACTGTCGATATGTTCCAGAAGGAACAGTCAGTAGTAAATAGCTTGTATCCATATAGGGTGGAGAAGGACTACTCAAAGTGCGGGACAAAGCAGGGAATGGCACATAGGGAAGGATAAAGACGGGGGTAAAAAATGGGAAAGGGGGGGGGGGGGGAGGAAAGAGAGGGAGCCGGCTTAGTCACCCGAGGAGAAAGCGGTGGGATCCTAGAAGTTGCCGATGCTTGCCTGGACCATCCCTTGGTCCATAATTTATACTCTCCAAAATACATAGGTCGCAGTCACCCCCTGGTCGCCCCATAGTAACGTGCTGGGTTCTTATAAACCCGCGCCCATTGTGTAGACTTTTTCTGCCCCCGCGGTCAAGTATGGGTTCCTATTTGCGCAGCTATGGCCATTTAATCGATTCTTCCCAGAAGAGTCTCATGAGGGATAAATTTAGTCACTATTGATGTAAATCGGTACACAGTGATTCCACAGAAGGATGGGATACAGTCATGCAGGCAAGCACTGGTTTGAGCGGGGGCACCTTGAACCCCCGGTGGAGTTTCTTGGAATTGTTGGATGTCATATTGGCCAAAAACCACTTTCGCTTTCTTGACGGTATTATATTCAACGTTGTGCCAGCAATGGGGTCTATGTGGCCCCACTCGTTTGCCACTTTATTCCATGTTTTTGAACAGACCACACCTCCTCCACCTATATTGGGTGGGGGTCTGTCTGTTCAAACGATATTTATGAATCTTCCTCATTTGGGATGGGGATGAGTTTGCAGTAAACAAAAAACTTGCCCAGGTTATGCCCTGGATTCACCTATAATTGACGTTTAACATCAAACAATGTGAATGAGTTTTTGGATCTACTATTTCAAGACAGTGGATGTGCTGTACGTCTTTGTATCATAAGGATACTGATCGTAATACAATTTTACATGCGACCAAAAAAAAACTAGAGCTTTTCAATCATTGGGGAAGACAATATGGGGGGTACATAAGAACAAGGAAAAACAACCCTGCTTATTGATATTAAGGCGATAACCAATAAAGGGTAACCAATACTTAAAGGGTAACTGTAGGAAATAAACCCTGAAGAGGTGAGGCGGACGTGCGACGAAAAGGAGGGGTACAACTTCATATACATGTGACCAAAAATGCCGTTTCGTGAACGGGGAGGGGTATAATATACGGAGGGGCATGAGGCGTGCGAAAGCACAATTAACAAAGGCACTTATGGTGCCAGGAAACAGAACGGAACATGTAAAAACAATCACAAACAGACGGCCCAATCAGCACCACTTCGGTCAGGCTTGAAAAAGATTTCTCCACAGTCCGATTTGTTAAAAGATCATCACCTTTATTGTCACAACATTTAAAATCGCTTTATCGCAAACATGTACAGGTACAACATCCTGGTCTGACGCGTTTCGGATCAACGATCCTTACTCATAGACCCACAATTACAATGTAACGAACCAAGTTTAAAAAGGCTCTCTGAGCCAATCAACAGCAATCAAACAATTAACCCATTAAACAACTGTTAACCCTTAATTATATTAACTCAGCATACATAATACAAAACAGTCTAAGATCAAGTTTCTTAGCTACCAAGTTATAAAGTACTAACATTAAACGTATTGCTACAATCAGGAAATCTAAAGGATGTCACATTAATGCTTTAGTTTCTACTGCTGGACCCGTACCAAAAGCAATCATTGTAGCCAATATCCCATAATTATCCTCAATATAATATCTAAAGAAAATAAACAAGTAACTTGCTATTGATAGAATAATATAGGATTATTGGCATAGATATTAACACATTAATCTATTGTGGTTTATCTTTCCAGAGTATAATCTTAAAATTGAAGTAACATGCTAACATATTGGATAATATAATTTAAAGTTTAAATAACATATTATCAACAAAATAGTCATGAATATTAACTTAAATATATTAACAAAAGATTATCATCCACAATTCCTAAGTTATCAATTATGTCCAAAATTACCACTAATCAAAACTGAAGTTGGCTCGATCATTGAAAGAAACAGGTATACTAATCATATCGGAAGCTAACCTACATTAAATTCAATTCAAAATCTTCATAACATTCATTATAAAATTTTGTACAAAACAATACATTCACTTATTATATATAGATCTAACAGAAAATTGGCTGGTAAGATTTACATTATCACTAATAGAGGTTATTATAGCAGGCTATAGATAGGCAAAATTCCAATTGGATAAAAATACAACCAATAGATCTTCATACTATAAAAGCCAAATCCAAACGAGAATTCATCCCTAAGGGTATGCTTATGCGTGTTTCCAATTTCAGTATCCAAAACGCTTCCCCCTTTTCCAAAACATACCCTTAGGGATGAATTCTCGTTTGGATTTGGCTTTTATAGTATGAAGATCTATTGGTTATATTTTATCCAATTGGAATTTTGCCTATCTATAGCCTGCTATAAATACCTCTATTAGTGATAATGTAAATCCTACCAGCCAATTTTCTGTTAGATCTATATATAATAGTGGATGTATTGTTTTGACAAAATTTTTAATGAATGTTATGAAGATTTTGAATTGAATTTAATGTAGGTTAGCTTCCGATATGATTAGTATACCTGTTTCTTTCAATGATCGAGCCACTTCAGTTTTGATAGTGGTAATTTGGACATAATTGATAACTTAGGAATTGTGGATGATAATCTTTTGTTAATATATTAAGTTATATTCATGACTATTTTGTTGATAATATGTTTTTAAACTTTAAATATATATCCATATGTTAGCATGTTACTTCAATTTTAATTTACTCTGGAAAGATAAACCACAATAGATTAATGTTTAATATCTATGCCAATATCCTATATTATTCTATCAATAGCAAGTTACTTGTTTATTTTCTTTAGTATTATATTGAGATAATTATGGGATATTGGCTACAATGATTGCTTTTGGTACGGGTCCAGCAGTAGAAACTAAAGCTTAATGTGCATCCTTTAGATTTCCTGATTGTAGCAATACGTTTATGTTAGTACTTTATAACTTGGTAGCTAAGAACTGATCTTAGACTGTTTTGTATATGTATGCTGAGTTAATATAATTAAGGGTTAACAGTTGTTTAATGGGTTAATGTTTTGATTGCTGTTGATTGGCTCAGAGAGCCTTTTTAAACTTGGTTCGTTACATTGTAATTGTGGGTCTATGAGTAAGGATCGTTGATCCGAAACGCGTCAGACCAGGATGTTGTACCTGTACATGTTTGCGATAAAGCGATTTTAAATGTTTGTGACATAAAGGTATGATCTTTTAACAAATCGACTGTGGAAATCTTTTTCAAGCCTGACCAAGTGGTGCTGATTGGCCGTCTGTTTGTGCTATTGGACTATACGTTGACTGGGGTTTGGAACAACCCATGACGGCAGCACGCTGGAGGCGATCGACACGGATGAGGTCTCTACCCTGCATGGAAGTAGTTTGGAGGAAGGTAAATTGATCAGCGGCTTGTCTGTTACTATGTGCTATTGCTTTTTATAATACCCTAAGGATTAAGTGGATATAATGTTGCTACAGTAACATTATAGGGTTGTTTGCTGCTATTTATATTCTGCTTCCATTATGTTACTACGATTTTATATTTTATGGAGATGAACTTGGGCTGTTCTGTAAATAGATTTAGTGTGATATGTCAGTTTTAGATTTTGTACTGTTCTTTGATACCTTATTTATTCTATGTAAACCAGCATTGTTCATCTATACATTATGGGATGATCCTATGTGATTTATGCTTCCCTTGGTCCATGTCTGAGTGACTGTTGGACTACGTATCGGGGTGATACTTGATTGTTCTCGCTCTCGATGGCAGGGGATGACACTTCCGGGTTTGATGTTGATGGTGTTCATTGCCATGGAGTCGCGCTGCCGCTGGATCATCATGTGATCCGCCCACGTGGCTGTTTGTGAGTGTCGGCTGTCGTTCCCGGAAGTGGAGTCTGCCCGGTATTGATTTGCCTTAGCGATGCTGGAGGATTTGACTCGGTCTGGTTGTTGGAAACTCTCGCAGTAAGGTATATTATCATGTGGTATTGGGAGAGTGTTGCTATTCATAGGACACTTATTGCTTTAGAGTATGGTCTAAGGTGTATGTACTTTGGGGTTTATGGTTTTATATATACTGGTGCTGGGGTGTTTTGAGGAGGGTGGGTACTGGGGTGCTATTTAATCTGGTGGCTGGTGTGTTGTATTAGTCCTGATGACGGCCTGATAGAGGTTGAAACATGTTGATCGAATAAAGTGTTTTTGAACGTTTGTTACCAAGACCTGTGAGTGGCGTCGTGCTTCTTTGAATATTGTATGTACAATTGGGACAGCACCCGGCCAGTATATAAATGGATGGAGTGCAATCATGATGTGGAGGTATTTTATATATATATATATATATATATATATATATAATATATATATATATAATCCATTAAACAAAAGACTCCTCCATTGCTCCGCACCTGAAAGTATTTTGAATAAAGGTTTGAGCAGCATATCCCTATACTTGTATGTATATATATATTATATATATATATATATATATATATTACAATATCAAGTGTACCGCACTCACGTCTGCATGATTAAATGCCCCGGTGCTACTATTGAAGTCATATATACGATAATCAAACGGTGATAGCACCTCATGGGACTTTTTCATCTCATCAAACAGAAGTATTTTATTTAGTAGTGGTTAAATCTACGCGTTTCGGCTGGAACAATTCAGCCATCTTCAGATAAAAAAGTCCCATGAGTGCTCTATCACCGTTGGATTATCGTATATATATAGATATATAGATATATATCAAGCTTGTAAAAGTCTTAGAACCAACCGAAACAGCGCTGATTGCACTGTTTGCACTGTTTGTTTGCACTTGCACTTTGAGTGAATAAATTGTCAAAAAGACCCGTGATGTGCTCCCTTTCCTACACTTTTTTATATACTCAATGGGGTGCACAGGGCGAGAGTTTATAAAGAGCATCTGCCCAATATCTGGACTTTGTTTTTATATAATACTAGCAAAAGTGTGCCCGTTGGTGCACAGTGGGTTTTTTATGTGTTAATTTATATAGTTTAATTTTCTGGAGTGTTAGTTACATATTTATTAAAATATATTAATATATAATAAGTGTAAGCTTACAAGGCCCTCCATATTAGGGTAGTCCTATCTAAGAATGACATATTTTAAGTAATAATGCTGTTATTTTTGTAGTGTAATTATTATGTTTAAGATA
The DNA here is from genome assembly GCA_019447015.1 of Hymenochirus boettgeri. Taxonomy (NCBI): domain Eukaryota; kingdom Metazoa; phylum Chordata; class Amphibia; order Anura; family Pipidae; genus Hymenochirus; species Hymenochirus boettgeri. The sequence continues at coordinate 108,133,416 of CM033472.1, forward strand.
CGTTTTTACCTAATGATAACTTCCCGCGGCACTTGGGGCCTTCCCCGGTAGTTCCGTCTTCCAGGGTAGTTTGCGTGGTTCGGCTGAAACCCGGCCCCGCCGCGAGTGTTGGGAGGCTCCGCGGGGCTTCCCGTGGCACTTGGAGCTCTTCCGGTAGTTCCAACTTCCAGGGGGTGTTTGCGGTTGTGTTTGCGGCCGAAAACCAGGCTCCCAGGCCCCACCGCGATTGTTGGAGGCTCCACGGCACTTGGAGCCTTTCCCGGTAATTCTGTCTTCCGGGGTGTTTGCGGTTGTTGCGGCCAAAAAACAGACTCCCAGGCCTTACCGCGAGTGTTGGGAGGCTCCGCGGGCTTCCATCGGCACTGGAGCCCCAGACCATGGTGCTGTCAAGTTGTATACATACAATACTGTACACACATTAACTCCCTCCTCCACTAATCCCCAGGGCTCTCAAGCAGGAACAGGCAGCGTCTCAATACCTAGCAACGCAGGGATCGCCCACCATTTTGTTAGGCAATGCCTTCTCTCCCAGTTAAACGGAACACTATTGGCTTTTACCTGGATTACGAGCAATGTGGAAGGGCTTTGTTAGATGCTGTACTTTACACACATCGGCAGTAAGGAGAACCTGGTGCTTGTTTAATATGGGGTATTCCTATTGGCTGCTAGAATACAGTCGGCCACTATTACAGTAATGGGACAATTTATAATAATAGTACTAACCTAAAGCTGATCATTGTGAGCACTGCTGCTAACAAATAGAAGAAAGAGACAGAGAAATTGACAGAGAGAGACAGAAAGAGAGAGACACAGACAAAGAGAGAGCCAGACAGAAGAGAGAGACAGACAGACGAGAGAGAGGACAGACAGAAGAGAGACAGACAGACAGACAGACAGAGAGAGAAACAGAGAGAGACAGACAGAGAGAGAGAGACGACAGAAGAGAGAGAGACAGACAGTGTCATTTGGCCACGCCCACCCGCTTCCACTACACATTGCATCAGGATGTGAAGCACTCTCCCACAATGCAATACAGCTGGATATCATCTACACTTACTGGGAAAGCAAACTTTGTTTTGATGGCCATTAACTCGCACATGCTCAGTAGTCTCTCCCACAATGCAATACAGCTGGATATCATCTACACTTACTGGGAAAGCAAACTTTGTTTTGATTGGCCATTAACTCGCACATGCTCAGTAAGTCTCTCACACAATGCAATACAGCTGGTATCATCTACACTTACTGGGAAAGCAAACTTTCTTTTGATTGGCCATTAACTCGCACATGCTCAGTAAGTCTCTACAACAATACAAACTAAAGGATGTTACTGTAAAGCATGCATTGCGTCAGGAGTGATGTTTGCTCAGCAGCTACCAGAAGCACACCATTGGATAATAAGGACAATAAGGAATAGGGCAGCAAACTTCCATGCAATTTAATAAATTTGAGAGGTGTTCTATAGCTCCCATTTTGACCAGTCCATTCAAACGTGGGGAGATTCTGTAGGTTAGTACTTTTTTTATTTTTTATTTCATAGCCATTTACCACCTGTTACACACTTATATATCTTTATTTTGTAAATTTAATAAACTAATTCATGTTATACCTTTTACATTACAATATAACTTTTACTATGTATAATATTATTTTAGCCTACCCCCACCTACAATAGTACATCTAAAAACTCAATGCAATCTCCACAAAATGGAAAATAATTTTATATAAGGAAGGATATATAAAGAAAACAAATGAGGTGAGTCTCTCAGGAATGATTCCACTATTTGTACATAAGGCTAGAGAATGTTGTCAATATATTTACACACGAGGATCCAGTGTCGTCCTTTGGATGAATGATGGTCTTTCAGGGGTTCTTGATTTTGAATTTAAGGTAAAATCAATTTTTTTTATCAATTTGTATTGGTTGTATAATGTGGTACTACTGGATATAAATATGTATGATTAACACAATGAGAGATTATGTGATTATAAATTATATCTTATGCTTGTTTTTTTTACCTCTTAGTATACTATATATGAATAACTATGACACTTTGAATTTACATTTTTTTTCATAGTTTTTATAATATGTAGCACTTTAATGGATTGTATAAGAGTTTTAACTTAAATTTCCTGGAATGCACTTGTAATTTTAATAGAATCAGCATATGCACTTTCTAGACGCACCTGATATACTGTAGTCACTTTATTTTATGCACTTTCAAGTTGTTTATGTCATATACAGTATTCACTACTTGTCCTTTAACAAAAGGGGAGAGACAGCGCTCTGTTTTGATAGTGGAGATAGCTCTGTTTTTATCAAAATAGAGTACATGATATTGCAGGTTCGATTCCCCTTTTTACATCCATGCTAGCTAAGAAATACACTGCAAAGATTACTTTTTTGTTGTGAAAAGCAAAGCAATATTGTTAGGGACAGGAGCATTTAAATGTTTACACAAAAACTGCACTAAATTCTCTTTCTATGAGGGATGAACTCTGAGCTATAACATGGTTGGCTGTCAGCTTCTTTGCAGCAGCACTCCTCCGTAAATGAGCGCAAAAATCTTACCATAAATGAAAGATGAACTATACTCACCTCCCCCCATCCCAATTTTCCTCACCATTCAATATCCATAGGGTGAGGACTTAAATGGCAGCCCTGTGTTTACAGTAGATCAACATTATACTTACTTTAATTTCCTCCCATACTGGTCCTGTAACGCACAACCCCATCTTCTTTCCAGGTTCTGGCCAAGGGGAAGATGTGCTTCTTGCAGAGTTCGTCTTCTTAAGGTCTCATTACACACAGTGTGAGGGGGTGGGCTGGACTGATTCGGCAAGGGAAAATTACAGTTAACATTAAAGCTGATCTACTGTAAACCAAAGGGTGAAGGCCTAGCGGTTTTGGAAATGTGAGGAAGGAGTGTGGTAGATATAGTTCTCACTAACATTCAAAGATTTTTAATGCAACGAGGGACTTTATGCTACAGTTTTCTATTTTAAAACAGCATTAATTCTCCAATACTGCCTCTCTTCTTATAGCCTGCTCACTAATTCATAAACTGTAAGTCATTAGCAGTGTGTGTGGGGTCAGCCCCTGTGCCCCTAGAGGAATTGATTGGTGTATAGATTTCCGAACTGCATAATAATGTGACATAGAAAAACTCCTGAATTCAAATGTATCAGGTAGCAATTTGGGATGCCTGTAAATAAGTAATACGTACAGTACAGGCGGCTAAATATTTAGCTTTTGTTCTTTTATTGATCATCACTCACATTGATCATCACTCACAGATTTGGAACATAATCCTAAAATGTAAACATGTAACTATTAATGAATTGAAATTGCCCATTTAGCAACAAATACCATGTACTGTAACACCTTTAACTTCTTCTTAGCAAACTTCATCCTACAATGAAGAAATAGATTAGAGCTGACATAAATGTAACAACATGATGTAGATGGAATATAATTAACTTCAAGATTAAGCTGACAAGGAAAGAATGCTTCTGACCTTCCTTGTGGGTAAATATTTTGCAGAATCTGTATTTAGAAGATCCTTAAAAAGCAATTTAGTAAGAGATATGTTATATTGTTCAACAAGAGTAAAAGAAAAACTAAAAATAAACAAACTACATTTTATAAAATAGTTGGTAACATTTTGAGGTATTTTTAAATGCTCTATATGATTGGGTAGTCATTGCATTGGACCGTGCTGTCCTCTCTTCCTAACTTAATCCGAAATTTTGGGATATGTAACTTCGGGGAAAAAAAAACTACTTTAAAATGATTCATGGTGCTTATACAAGTTCAATACCCTTCCAAACCACCCCATCCCCTTATAGTGAGGTCCTTTATGACCTAAGTAGGTCCTCACCCCTTTTTTTTGTTCACCCATAAAGCTAAAAAGACTGACTTGTATGGCTTTCTTCACCCCCTTGCTGGCTCCAAAACATAATAAATGGGAAGACCCACTCATATGGAGCAGTCATCACGTTGAGCAGTTTGGGAGGAGTCCCATACTTCTGCAAGGGGGCATCACTATCAGCTGTTTTTCACTTCATTTAGGAAACGTAAACAATCCCAGGGTTAAGGTCCTCCCTTTGTACTACTGGGATAGAGTATGGTTTGGTAGGTTATATTACCATTTTAAGATCTGTGTTTTTGTTTATTTTCTTAAAGTAATAAAACTAATGTTATTTCTTTACAAGAAGACTTTATTTTCTTAAAAGCAATGCAAAAAAGGTTGTAATCAATAGCTACATTTCGTCTGCAGAACATTTCATTAATCGTGTGTGATTGCTAAATGAAATAGTAATAGGAGCAGAATTCTAAATCAATGTCTGTGTCCAGATTGTTATTTTCTTCTCCATGTGATTCCTATGTATTATGAACTCAGTCTGGCTGCGTATTTAACGTTTCCAGGAACTTGGCTGAGATAAATTGTCTGTTTATATAGTTATATAATAGTCAAAATCCACAAACCATTCCGTGACCAGTACAGAAACATTCACACATACCTTTTAAAATTTACAGAAATTCCACTTACAGTTACAGTAGGTAGTGTGGATTCCAAGACAATTCCACAGCCATTGGAAATACATTTCTAATGATAAAACTTGTAGAAGAGAAGAAAATAAATAGCTGCAAGATCTTTACAAAATGAACCAAGTGCTAAATCCGACATTTGGAATAAGCTACTCAATGACTATGTATGAGGGCACTTATGTAATCATTTTTGGTTGCACAATTCTTTTGAATTGAATTGAATCTATAATTAAAAAAAAAGATTTTGGTTCAGTGAACATTATCCTTCCTTTAGCTTATTTAAGGTGTATTGGGATTGGCAGGACTATTGCCAAAATGTTCTGGGGTCAAGGGCCCCCGGAATACATATAGCAGAAATTAGATTATGTCTTTTAGAGAATTCAATGTAGTATGTAATTTGTTTTATGCATCCAGAGTTTGAAATAGAGGGATGGAATGTGGCAGATTTTAGCATTACTTACGTGGGAGTAGAGGGAATTGGGCAGAGCAGCCGCAGAAAGTGTGGGGGTGGAGAGGTGGGTTTTGGATGTTCCAGTGCAGAGAATGGGTGTTCTGGGGTGGGGTTTCCAAGTCCAATTGGAGTGCAGGACTTGGGATTTTTTCAGGACAACCCCATTCAAAAGGGACACCTGGCAACCCTGAATCCACCCCAGAATGAGCTGTGAGTAATGTTAGACAGGCCCGCAGGTGAGCAGCAGTGTGTGGGGGCTGGGATAGGCTGTATTTTTCTCACACTGAATCTGGACATGAGAGGACGTGAGAAACTAACAAACCTTACACTTGGAAAACTGTCTGGTCACTGTAAGGGGTGGACTTTGGACCTGCTTTTGTTTCACTTTGCAAGTTTGACAAGTTCTTTCTTTTTGTTTTCCTATTTTCTTTTACTTGCTATAAATAAACCACTGCTGAAGCTAGCTTGAAGTCTTTAAGCATCTTAAGAACTCACTAACTCACTGTCTGTTAGAAAAAAAAACCTGTCATGGTCTAGATCTCGGCTCTCCAAAATCTCACAAAGAATAAAAGTAAACCCAATCAACACAAAACTTTTTTTTTATACAATATTATTGCATTGAGTAGAACGTAACATCACTCGGAACAGAAACATAAGAAAAATAACAGAAGAAATCAAAAGAAATAGATAAATTAGAATGAAGCTGAAATGAACAACCTAAAAAACCCTTTAAAGGCATCCTTGAGCCTTTCCTACCATCATGCCTGTTAGTCATTTCCTGCAACAGTAAGCAATATCCTTAGACACCCACTCTGAAGCTTGCTCATGCCTGTGACAGCTCATATAAAATGAAGAAACTTGTTTTCCTGTTAAAATAAATGATTACTGCAATATTCCCCAACCAAGAAATAATTATAGATAATGTTTATATTGTTATTTGCTCTGACAAATCCATATATTACAACTAGTTAAACCATTATGTCAGGTTCTACACTAATTTTCATATATGTAGGTGCTCTATGAAACACACATGGGGTATTCATCCATTCGCAGCGCTGCAGGCATTTTACTTATTATTATTGTGGATTTATATAGCACCACCATGTTCCATGACCATTACAATATATATCATACATTACATAGCGTAATCATATCAAAGTCATACATATTACATGCAAATGTAAAGCAAACATTATAAGTAGACAGATTGATGGGTTATTTACAGTAATACCGTGGAAAAATAGGAAAGAGGACCCTGCCCAAAGAGCTTACAGAGGACCCTCCCGAGAGGAAATATGTGTGAGACATAAGATAACGTGAATTGGTAGGCTGTAAAAGATTGGCAATGGAGTTTGATTAGCGGGCCAGGAATATGCTTGCCTGAAGTGGGTTTTGAGGTTATTTTTTAAAGATATATAAGGGATGGTGAATGAAGACAGATGGAGAAAGGGATTTCCGAGGAAGAGGGCAGCATGAGCAAGGCCTCAATGCAGACATGGGAAGAGGCCACAAGGGTGGATGAGAGAAGAATTATTAACAGAGCGAGGTTGCATCTGGACGGTATTTGTGGATCGCTCTGAGATGTATAGAGGGGCTGAATTGGATAGTGCATGATGGGCAGCCAGTGGAGGGAATGAGAGAGAGAAAGGCGTTAGAAAAGTGAAAAGAAATGAATGAGCCAGGCAGCAGAGTGTAGGATGGATTGAAGTAGTGACAGGTGGTTGTTTGGTAAACCACACAGGTGTGTGTTGCAGTAGTCAAGACTGGATATGATAAGGGCATGAATTAGGATTTTGGTAGCGTATACCATAGGAAGGGGGATGTTTCTGAGTTGAAGCCGACAGGATTTAGCAAATGAGTTGACATGGGGTTTGAAGGAAGATCAGAATATACATATAGGAATAAGATAAGAGGGAGGGTTGAGGTGTTACTTACCTAGCCCGCTCCCGCGGTACAATACCTGACGTAAACAAGATTACGTCAGGTATTCATCGCGGGATCGGGCAAGGTAAGAATGTGACTTTAACGCTCACAACCCAAAACTAACGGTAGGGGTTTTGGAACGTTAGCACAGCGCTATTTCCAAAAACGTTTGGAATGGCTCTGTGCTCTAAACCTTCTAAAACCCACATTAAACCAAATTTCTTCGGTTAACATGGATTTTGAAGGATTTGGGCCATATTGTATCTCCCCCTCAGTGTTGCTAATAATAAGAAATCACAGGAAGAACTATCAGATCCCTCAATATAAGAGAAATACATAAATCTTAAAAAGATGCATTTAGGCATAAGCGGATTATTCAATAAAAGTTCTATCGTTTAAATGGTGCTAATTTTGCCCCACCAATCAGATGTTAGCTTTCAAATGTTAAATAGGATCTGATTGGTTGGGGCAAAATTAGCCCCATTTTAAACGATAAGAACTTTCATTGAATCTCCCTGATTGTAACTATTATTATAGTATACTATAGCCATGACATGTCCCATATTGCATTGAATCATAGAAACTCAATATCCATTTGCCTAGGCTTTCAGGAGGGCCTTTTTTTTTTCTCTTCCTCTTCATCTTTTTTTATTTGTTCTATGCAAGGAACAATTTAGGGACATAAGCAAGAATCAGGATAGAAGCCCAGTGGGGAGGTATTTTAGAATTTGTAATGAGAGGAATTTGTCCAAAATGAGCATCCATGGCATAGAACATTAAGGTTGGATTCCATTCAGATACAGATATTGTAGACAGGGGATTTAGTTATGTTAATTAGGAAAAAGTATCAGAGGGAGATGTTTGTATTCAGTATATTTGTCGAACCTCAAAATACGTCTAAGTTTGTTCATACAAGGCATGCCCCAGACCTAGCTCTATATGTTTGTCCTACATGGTTAGGATGAAGTATATATGTATATCAAATTCTATTGTAACTATATGTGCAATAAGAAATTCCCAGCTCACCTTTTACAATCATTCAGTGGGCCAGGTGCAGCTGACCCAAACCCGTCACTTCACACAGTACAATGTACAAACTTTGCACAAAGTGAGACACTGGTGCACACCGGAAAGAAGCACCCGTGACTAGGACGCAAGCTCGAAACCACCAGGAGTCCTGGATATGTTATATTTATACAGTAAAATTGTTTCACACCTGCTTATTTGAAGACTTGGTGTGTGCTTTCTTCCGTGTGTGCCAGGTCTTGCTTTGGTGGAAAGTTTGCATATTCAGTATATACCAGTCACTGTGGGCAACTTGTATGTACCGTCATATGGGCAAACTTGTATGTACCAGTCACCACTGTGGCAAACTTGTTTGTGCCAGTCACACTGTGGACAATCTATGATATATACCAGTATATACATAACATAATACCTTTATATGACTATATTGAGGTATTTTAAAGAGGCTAGAAGGGTGTGGTTTCAACTGTATATATGTATAGATTATGTTGGTAGTGTTACCAGGGAGTTTTTATGTTGACTTCCTGCTAATTATTTTCCACTGTATACTAACGTTTAACATGTAGTGACATTAACAGGTTTTACTGCAATGGGATATTCAACAAGTAGTCCTCCAGATATTTTTGAAAAACTACAATCTACACATATCACATAAAGTACTACTTGAATAGCAAATGGTGCAAAGGAAAATGCTGCCATAGTTTTGAAACATATGGAGCCCATTTCTGATCTACTAATTGTACTGATATTGAAGAGTTAAGAACATAAGAACAGAAAAGAATACAAGAACAGATGAGACAGGAGAAAGAAAAGAGAGACAAAACAGAAGAAATGAACAGAGGAGAATAGAAGAGAAGACAACAGAATAGAAGAGAAAAGAGGAGAATAAAAGAGAATAGAAAAAGAACAAAGGAGAAGAAAGAGCTGGAAATATGATAACAGAAAAAATAAGAAAAGTAGAAATACATCAGAAAAGAGCAAAGAGAAAAGACAAAAAAGCACAGAAAAAACAAGGAGAGAATAGAAAAGAGAACGAAAGAAAATAAGATAAAAAACAAAAAAGAAGATAACAAAGAAAAAAACTGAACAAGTAAACAAAACACAAGAGAACAGAAAGTAACAAAACAGAAGAGAACAAAGATCACACAGAAGTGAAAGAAAAAAGACAACAAAAATAATGGAAAACAGATATAACAGAGAAAAGAAGAAGAGAAATAAGAAAAAAGGAAAAAGAGAAAAGAATAAAAAAAGTACAGTACAGACAAAAGATACACCAGAAGAGAACAAAAGATACACATAAGGGAACAGAAAAGAAAAGTTGAGAACAGAGCAGAAAAAACAGTGAAGAAAAAAATGGCACAAAAGAGACCAGAACAAAATGGAAAAGAAAAGAAGATATGAAACAAACTGAAAAAGTGTCCACTTTGATTGCCTTTATTATATTGACATATTAGTGCATTGTGAAACAATTGCAGTATTTGCCATTGTTGTAATTCAAAGATCTGTAAATGATACCCAATTCTATTGAGAGCGGTTTTTACTTTATAATATATTATATATATATTTTTAATAAATATGACTCTGTGTATACAATATGTGCCATCCCTGGGTGTTTTTACTATTTTGATAATGCAGATGAGTTTAGTGAAAATCTGCAGCTACTGTGATATTACCCACCCCAGCTAGGGTACATGCTAACAATTGTTTGAGAGTAAAAAACATTTCAACCATTAAGAATTCCTAGTTTCATTCACAGTTAATTACATCATCATTTAAAACATAATTGCTTGTTATGCTTGGGTAAGACTCATACTGTCATGCACTATATCTATTTTTAAACAGTATGTTTGGTGTTGTGATTATAGTTTATCACACCAAACATTTCTATGGTATTTGGCACCCTCTAACCCTCTAATATATGGGACATTATAAAACACCATTTATATAGATATGAACATATGTGCAAGACTTTTGTGTAAGGGGGGTATGGTGGCTACATGTTATAATTTTAATATATACTGTAATTATTTGGCTTCTGTTTGTATTACTGAATTACTGATATAGTTGCACACACGTAACATTTTTATTGTACATGTTAATATTCTGTTTCTTACATTCATGCTATCTAAGAATACACTGTAAAGATAACTTTTATGTTGGTTATGAAAGGATATGACAGGAACACTAAACGTGTTAGGAAAACAAAAAACTGAAATCCTTGTTCTTTGTTAAGGAGAAGGAGGATCTCTGAGCTGTTACATAATTGGCTTTCAGCTTCTAGGAAGCAAGGCTTAACATCCTTTGTTCCTTACCCAGCAAATGGATTATGGGAGCTGACCTAGTACCCACAGTTTTGAATTTGTTTAATTTTCTACCCATTTTTTGAATATGCAATCACAATTTCCAATTGGAATTCCGATTTTTTAAACACAATTTTTCGATTTTTCTTTTTACTTGTTCATTTAACCGTATATACTCGAGTATAAACCAAGGTTTCAGGCTATAAAATCAGCTTGAAAATCCAACCTCAGTTTATACTCGAGTCAGTCACTGACCCTGCAGATAATAGATCCAATTACCTTCCCTTTTTATATACAATTTTGGGAAAAGGTCCAATCATGTATGCCAAAAACATGGTCAATTTTAGGTTCTTCCTAAGGGTAGCGCTGCCCCTAGTGGATTAGTAATTAAACTTGGTCCTTCCCATTCTGAGCTGTTCATATATTTTGTACATTTCTAGAGACCCCCTATTTGCTCTGACAGTTTTCTCGTGTATTTCTGATTAAACTGGATCATATTCATAGTTTTTCTTTGAAAAGTTCAAAGGTTAAGCATAACCTCCTAAGATATTTCGGGCCGATTGTGCAGCCGCAGCCAAGCTCTGTTGCCCTTCATCTGGATCATTGGCCTGTTGAAATCAAGGACGATCATGCGGCTCTCATAGATTGCATAATCTGTCAGCCGCGGCCACTATTGGCCTATTGTCCTGTCTTGAGAAACAGGAATACAATTACCTCCCATCTTCCAAAAGTGCATAAGTCTCTACAAGAGTAAGGGACACCCAATAGTTTAAGGTATGGGCTCTTTAAAAGAACATATTTCTTAATACATTATAAGTTAATATTGGCTATGGTTATTAAATTACCCACTTCGGGACTCAATTCAAGCCATTAATCTTACCAGAAATAAAATGCATGAATCTTACAAATGGGTCACCATGGTTGTGTCCTCTTTGTACTTGTCCATACCCCATGATTTGGGTTTAAAATCAGTGGAATACTGGTTGAATGTGTCGGTCTCTATCCAGAACACAAAGTGTTCATAATGAAGGATTGGATTATACATAAATCTACAGCCTTAGTTATACATTTACTTGAACTTTCGTTAATGGTTGTGCAGTAAACTACCGCAATGGTATTCTCTGGGGATCGTAAATCTACTATTGCGCTAACATGATTTACGAACGTCATCGTTAATGTATTATCGTAATTTATGATAGTTTATCGTTGATTTACGATAATGTTCATAACTTAACGATTGTTAAACCGATCAGAAATGAACAATCGATTTACAATCTTTAAAGGGGAACTGTGGTCCAAAAATGACTTTAGGTAAATTGATAGGAATAGTTTTGAAGATATTTACATGTCTGTTAATATGGCAGCAGCGCAACAGGTCCCCTGAACTTCCTGCTTCCTGCTCTGAAACTGTCAGTCAATCTGTCCTGTGTCTCCTCCTCCCCTTTCAGCCCCCTGGTCCCTCCTACTCATGGACCCCATGTCCCTAGAGTTGCAGCCCCCCATGGCCCTTATTTTACAGCCCAATGTGGCCCCACCCAATCACGAGTGCCTTGACCCTGCCCACTCCTAGTGCCATGTCATAGGTGTCGTGGGTTACTCAGAAGCCCCCCCTACAGAAAACTCTGTGGAATCAGCTTTTTCAGGCAGAGGGAGAACTCTTGCCTGAAAAAAGCTGTTTCACACAGTGAAAGGAAGGGCTGTAGATTCCCTTACCTTCTCGGTCAGGACTTCACACAGCAGAGAGGAGGAGGGACTTCCTGTCTCCCTCCACACATGAGGGAGTCTGAGGCTGGCTCGCCGGCACACTGTGCAGGAGAAGCCTCAAGAATGTCACAAGTCAGCCTCCCACCATTAACTTTCTGTCAGTCATTTCTGTATATCTTGGGCTGTGGAGACACGTAGAGAGGTGTTCAATGGCTCGTTTTAAAGGTAGGAAATGGCCTTCATTTAAACTTAACTTGTCTGGGGACCACAGTTCCCCTTTAAAGTGATCACTAAAGGTGCAGTATCGGCGTCTTTAAAATATGTGGCCCAAATGGTCGTCACATAAAATTAATCCACTGTGTGCTCCAGACTTCTAACCTGAGCAAACAAATGCTGACGGTGACCATGATGAAGCCCAGGTGTATGTGACGCAGGGCAAAACTTTAGGTCTCCTGTCAGAGTTTGTTTGATTGGATGCCACTCTGAGGTTAACTGGTGGATCTTTATCTTAACTTACTTACCTTTTTTTCTGCTTAGAGTCCTCCCCCAATCTTGGAAAGGCTGTAGGTTTTATCTTGTGAAGGTTTTCTCATTCATCCAGGTCATGGTAATTTTTGTTGTATTGAATTAGATCAACTGGACTGTGAAGTTTACTTCTTGAAGACGTTTCGCTAGTCATCCAACTGGCTTTGTCAATTCAGAATGACTTGTACAAGAATCTTTGGCAATTATGTAAGCTGGAAAATCCAATAGCATATCACAGCCAAGTGTTAAGGGCGTGATTGGATAGTGGCTAAGAGCTGTTAAACGCCAGAGTAAGGTGTCAAACACGCATTGTACATGGCAGACAGTTGGTGTCGAACCCCCCACCTATATTTAGGCTGGTTTCTTTATTTTCACATAAATAGCCTCCTTAACACCTCCCTTGAACCAGTTCACGTTCCTTTGCCATATGTTAACATTACAATCTTCAAAGGTATGTCTTTATCCTTACGTATCAGGTACCACGGCGGAGTGCTGACCCGAGGAATTGGCTCTTCTGTTCTGGGCCTACGTTGATGCAGTTGCTGTTTGGTCTCTCCCACATACAAATCAGAGCATTCTTCACTGCACTGCACTGCGTATATGATGTCGCTTTTCTTGTGTTTCGGTATTGAGTCTTTCGGATGCACCAACTGCTGCCTCAGTGTGTTGTTCGGTTTTAAAGCAGACAGGTTACAGTGTTTTTTGAAAATTCTTTCTTAATTTCTCGGAGACCCCTGCTACATATGGGATGACATGTTCTTCCTCCTGTCTTGCTTTTCCCCTTCACTGTGGTATTCGTGTTCTTTTCTTCCTTCACATTCTTTTACAAAGGCCCAGTCCGGATATCCACAAGTTTTAAGGGCTCCTCTGAGATTTTTTCATTTCTTTACCTTCGCCTCTGTGCTAGTGGGGATGTTCTCAGCTCTGTGTTGCAGGGTTCTGATGACACCAGCTTGTGATCTAATGGTGGTGGGAGTCAAACATCAAATACTGATCTGTGTGTGTTGGTTTTCTGTAAATCTCTACTTCCAGTTTACCATTTTCCTTGGAGATGCTAGTCTGTTGGTATTATAATGTATGCAAGTTTGCAGATATGATAAAAAAGGTTAGGACCTTCCAACTGGGGTTACCTTGATGTGGTTGGAAGACTTTTCATTCATGTGATCACAGTAATGATACAAAAACATCTTTGTAATGTATGCCAGTGTGCCGATAATATGATATTGTATGGGCAGGAGAGCATAACTTCAGGGGCCCATGCCCCCCCTGACCCACCCCTTCCACGATCAGCTGATTGCACATATAGGAAACAAGCAATCAGCTGTTTAAAAGACCGGACCCGAACTTCCTTTTAAACAGCTGATTGCGCATATATGTTTTCTTCATGCAGGCCCTCTTACTGTCTGGGCCGCAGGGGCGGTAGTTTGGCCACTGTGTATGGGGCCCAGGATGTGCATTGATTATCTTTTCTTTGTATAAAACATAAGATAGATTTATAAAAGAATAGCGACAAGTGCTACTCTTAATAATAAACCCCATTACAGCTGTGTCACAAATTTAAAAACTTCTATAATGGCAATAAAATTAGATTTCATTTTATAGATTATGTAGGTTTTACTGCAAGAGAAGGAATTTCTGAAACGAAAGGCTTTCTGGATACAAATTAATAGTATGTATAAAACTACATGTATATAACTTATGTAAGCCACACACTGCATCATCATTAGATGGGTGCAATAACTGAAGAAACAATATATAGTAAGGGATAAGAAATGGGGAAATAGAATAGAAAAAAGCTCTGGTTTAAACTTGGGACCCAAGGTCCCGCAAGGCACTCCCGCTGTATAAAGTGGCACAAATGGATCAAATAACACCTAATGTTGAAAAAAACAGTGGATCGGTGGTGACACTGGAGTAAGATAAAATATACATTTTATTCAATACCTTAAACACCTTTACCTATACTGTAGATACACACAGACTAAAAACATATCTACTACATATACTAGAGATGTCCGAACTTCACAAAATCCGGTCGCTCGAGGATCCGCGAATTTTTGAAAAAATTAGAAAATTCGAAAATCCACGACGGACCCGTTAAAATTAAAATACCTTGAATAACGAGATTTTCCGTATTTTCGAAAATTTTCGAAATTACGAGTTTTCATGTATTTTCGGGAATTTTCGAAATACGTATGTATGGAATTAAGAGAAATCCTTGTATTTTCTAAAATTTGCAAAATATATTTTATTACTGTATTTTCGAAAATTTCGAAAATACTGTGGACAGAAGGCGAGAGAAAGGTGGCAAGGAGGACAAGAGATCAGCCAGTGCGGCCTGGGGATGAATGATGGCTGGCAGGTGGATATGGTAGAAAGAAGAAAATGTGAGAGGTGTTGTTAAGAAGTACCAGTTATTGAGTTGAGACATGCGGAGTTTGTGTAGGGGGTTGCTGGTGAATGTCATGGAGATACTGCGCGGGGATACAAGAAGTGCCCTTGGGAGTAGTCTACACAGGACGTGAAGTTGGAGGGACAGTAGAGAAAATTCTCAGTCGTACACTTGCTTGTGGGGTGTCTCTGGACCCGCTGGATAGACTAGTAGTTTGGGAATACCTAGACCGGGGGGGGGGAGAGGCTGGTGGGGGTGCGCGTGCTGTCCGGGTTGGGGGCAGAGGGGGTAGATACGATAGGAGCAGCTTGTGTCGCTGGGTCTTGGATCAAGAGAGGGACGGAAAGGGCCGAAGCACGGGAAATGGGAAGAGAACGCAGAAGGCACGGGAGAACCAACGCGGAAGACGAGTAGCACTTGGGATTGGGGTAGCACGGCAAAGGTTGTGGATGCAGAGACAGGGCACGGCGGGGTCGCTGGGTGGGCTTGCAAAAGGGGAGACACGGCGCGGGGTGGAGAGGGGAGGAGCGCTGGGGAGCAAAAGAAGGGACAGGAGAGGGCGGTTCGAGGCCCCAGCAGGGGGACAGCCAGCGAGCGAAAAAGGAGGCACGGCAGGGGGAAATGACGGGGGGTAAGAGAACAGCAAACAATTGGGTAGGGGACGGAAGCATGGAAAGAGTGGAGCAGCCAGGTAAACTCGGACGAAATCGAGGGCGAGAGAGACGCGGAGCGTAGAACAGGGGCGGGCGCGGCGGGGCACAGCACGCCCGAATGGACCCGCAAAAAGCGGACCAGAAAGGAGCGAACTAGACGCACCGCCCCCCATCTCAGGGGCAGCACCCGGCAGATCCAGAGGGGAGGACTTAGGGGCTAAGCCTGGGTGGACAGGAGACAACAGTAAATACTTAGTCGGGAAGGGGCCGCCCATACTGGTCCTGAACGAACGCACAGGGAGAGGACCCCAAATACATTATTCATCACAAATCGATACTTTCCAGGCTGGCTTGCTCTGGCGCAGGGGGAAGAGGTGCTTCGCAGAGTCGTCTTCTATAGGTCCAGACACACAGTGTGAGGGGGTGGGCTGGACTGATTCGGCAAGGGAAAATACAGTTAACATTAAAGCTGATCTACTGTAAACCAAAGGGTGAAGGCCTAGCGGTTTTGGAAATGTGAGAAAGGGGAGTGTGGTAGATTAGTTCTCACTAACATTCAAAGATTTTTAATGCCAGAGGGACGTTAATGCTACAGTTTTCAATTTAAAACAGCATTAATTCTCCAATACTGCCTCTCTTTCTTAGAGCCTGTCCACTAATTCATAAACTGTAAGTCAGTAGCAGTGTGTGGGGGCAGCCCCTGTAGCCCCTAGAGGAATTTGATTGGTGGTATAGATTTCCGAACTGCAATATAATGTGACATAGAAAAAACGAACTCCTGAAGATCAAAGTGAGCAGGTCATTGGGATGCTGTAAAATAAGTAATACGTACAGTACAGGCTGCTAAATATTTAGCTTTTGTTCTTTATTGATCATCACTTCACATTGATCATCACGTCACAGATTTGGAACATAATTCCTAAAATGTAAAACATGTGGAACATATGATTGAAATGCCCATTTAGCAACAAATTACCATGGCTTAACACCTAACTTCTTTGCAGCAACTTCATCTACAATGATAGAAATAGATGTAGAGCGACATAAATGTAACAACATGATGTGAGAGGAATATGAACTTCAAGATAAGCGACAATGAAAGAATGCTTGCGACCTCCTTGGGGAAATATTTTGCGAGATCTGATGAGAATACCTTAAAAAGCAATTTAGTAAGAGATGTTATTATGTCAACAAGAGTAAGAAAGAAAACTAAAAAAAAACAAACTACATTTTTATAAAATAGTGGTTAACATTTTGAGGTATTTTTAAATGCTCATATGATGTGGGATGTCAGTGCAGTGGACGCGTGCTGTCCTCCTTCCTAACTAATCCGAAATTTTGGGATATGTAACTTCGGGGAAAAAAAAATCTACTTTAAAATGATTCATGGGCTTATACAAGTTCAATACCCTTCCAAACCACCCACATCCCCTTATAGTGAGGTCCTTTATGACCTAAGTAGGTCCTCACCCCTTGTTTTGGTTCACCCAAATAAAGCTATAAAAGACTGACTGTATTGGCTTTTCTCACCCCCTTGCTGGCTTCCAAACATAATAAATGGGAAGACCCACTCAGTATGGAGCAGGTCATCACGTTGAGCAGTTTGGAGGAGTCCCATACTTCTGCAAGGGGGCATCACTATCAGCTGTTTTTCACTTCATTAGGTAAACGTAAACATCCCAGGGTTAAGGTCCTCTCCTTGTGTACACTAGGGGATAGAGTAGTGGTGTGGTAGGGTATTATACATTTTAAGATCTAGTTTTGTTATTTTTGTTATTTTAGTATAAAAACTAAGTCTACAAGAAGACTGTTATGTTTACAAAGCTGCAAAAAAGGTTTTCTCGAGATTAACATGTCATATAGCTATTTGTTCTGAGAACATTGAGCGTGAGTAAGTAGGTAATAGGAGCAGAATTCTAAATCAATGTCTGGTCCAGAGTTATTTTCTTCCTGTGCATGTCCTATGTTATGAATCAGTCTGGCTGCGTATTTAACGTTCCCGGAACTTGGCTGAGATAAATTGTCTGTTTATATGTTATATTAATAGTCAAAATCCACAGAACCATTGCCGTGACATGTACAGAAACATTCACACATACCTTTTAGAATTTACAGAAATTCCACTTACAGTTACAGTAGGTAGTGTGGATTCCAAGACAATTCCACAGCCATTGGAAATACATTTCTAATGATAAAACTTGTAGAAGAGAAGAAAATAAATAGCTGCAAGATCTTTACAAAATGAACCATAGTGCTAAATTACGACATTTGGAATAAGCTACTCAATGATCTAGTATGAGGGCACTTATTGTAATCATTTGTGGTTGCACAATTCTTTTGAATTGAATTGAATTCTATAATTAAAAAAAAAAAGATTTTGGTTCAGTGAAATTAATCTTCCTTTAGCTATTTAAGGTGTATTGGGATTGGCAGGACTATTGCCAAAATGTTCTGGGGTCAAGGGCCCCCGGAATAGCAGATACGATTAGATTATGGCTTTTAGAGGAATGCATATGTGATAAGTTTTACTGACCAGAGTTGAATGAAATAGAGGGAGGAATGTGGCAGATTTAGCATTAACGTGGGAGTAGGAGGGAAGTGGGCAGAGCAGCCGCAACGAAAGTGTGGGGGGGGGAGAGGTGTGGTTTTGGATGTTCAGTGCAGAGAATGGGGTTGCTGGGGGTGGGTGTTCCAAGTCCAATTGGAGTGCAGGACTTGGGATTTTTTAGACAACCCCATTCAGAAAGGGACACCTGGCAACCCTGAATCCACCCCAGAATGAGGCGTGAGTAATGTTAGACAGGCCCGCAGGTGAGCGCAGTGTGGGGGGCTGGGATGGCTGTATTTTTCTCACACTAATCTGGACATAGAGGACTGTGAGAAGACTTACAAACCTTACACTTGGAAAACTGTCTGGTACCTGTAAGGGGTGGACTTTGGACCTGCTTTGTTCACTTTGCAAGTTTGACAAGTTCTTTCTTGGTTTTTCTATTTTCTTTACTTGCTATAATAATAACCTGACTGAAGCTAGCTTGAAGTCTTTTAAGCATTCTTAAGAACTCACTAACTCACTGTCTGTTAGAAAAAAAAACTGTCATGGTCTAGATCTCGGCTCTCACAAATCCATCACAAAGAATAAAAGTAAACCCAATCAAACAAAACTTTTTTTTATACAATATTATTGCATTGAGTAGAACAGTAACAGTCAGCTCGGAACAACAGAAACATAAGAAAACAACAGAGAAATCAAAAGAAATAGATAAATTAGAATGAAAGACTGAAATGAACAACCTAAAAAAACCCTTTAAAGGATCCTTGAGCCTTTCCTACCATCATGCCTGTAGTAGTCATTTCCTGCAACAGTAGACGCAATATCCTTAGACAACCACTCTGAAGCTTGCTCATGCTGTGACAGCTCATATAAATGAAAAAAAGAAACTTGTTTTCCTGTTAAAATAAAATGATTACCTAAATTCCCAACCAAGAAAATAATTAGATGAATGTTTATATGTTATATTGCTCTGAACAGAATCATAGTACTTACAACTAGTTTACACATTATGTCAGGTTCTAACACTATTTTCATATATTGTAGGTGCTCTATGAAACACACATGGGGTATTCATCTGCATTCGCAGCGCTGCAGGCATTTTACTATTATTATTATTGTGGATTTAATAGCACACCACATGTTCCATGACACATACAATAATATAATCATACATTACATAGCGTAATACATATGCAAAGTCATACATATTACATCAAAGTAAAGCCAAAACATTATAAGTAGACAGATTGATGGTATTTACAGTAATACCGTGGAAAAATAGGAAAGAGGACCCTGCCCAAAGAGCTTACGGAGGACCCTGCCCAAGAGGAAATATGTGTGAGACATAAGATACGTGAATGGTAGGCTGTAAAAGATTGGCAATGGAGTTTGATTAGCGGGCCAGGATATATGCTTGCCTGAAGTGGGTTTTGAGGTTATTTTAAAGATATTAAGGGATGGTGAATGATAGACAGATGGAGAAAGGATTTCCAGAGAGAGGGCAGCATGAGCAAGTCCTCAATGCAGACATGGGAAGAGGCCACAAGGGTGGATGAGAGGAAGATATATTAACAGAGCGAGGTTGCATCTGGGACGGTATTTGTGGATCAGCTCTGAGATGTATAGAGGGGCTGAATTGGATAGTGCTGATGGGCAGCAGTGGAGGGAATGAGAGAGAGAAAGGCGTTAGAAAAAGTGAGAAGAGAAATGAATGAGCCAGGCAGCAGAGTGTAGGATGGTTGAAGTAGTGACAGGTGGTTGTTTGGTAAACCACACAGGTGTGTGTTGCAGTAGTCAAGACTGGATATGATAGGGCATGAATTAGGATTTTGGTAGCGTTTATACCATATAAGGAAGGGGGATGTTTCTGAGTTTGAAGCCGACAGGATTTAGCAAAGAGTTGACATGGGGTTTGAAGGAAGATCAGAATATAGCATATAGGAATAAGAGATAAGAGGGAATGGGGTTGAGGTGTTACTTACCTTAGCCGCTCCCGCGGTAACAACCTGAACGTAAACAAGATTACGTCAGGTATTGCATCGCGGGATCGGGGCTAAGGTAAGAAGTGTGACTTAACGCTCCACAACCCAAAACTTAACGGTGGGGTTTTGGAACGTTAGCACAGCGCTATTTCCAAAAACGTTTGGAAAGGCGCTGTGCTCTAAATCCTTCTAACACCACATTAAACCAAAATTTCTTCGGGTTAACATATTTTAGAAGGATTTGGGCATATTGTATCTCCCCCTCAGTGTTGCTAATAATAAAAGAAATCACAGGAAGAACTATCAGATCCCTCAATTAGAGAAATACATAAATCTTAAAAAGATGCATTTAGGCATAAGCAGGATTATTCAATAAAAGTCTTATCGTTTAAAATGGTGCTAATTTTGCCCCAACCAATCAGATGTTAGCTTTCAAATGTTAAATAGGTCTGATTGGTTGGGGCAAATTAGCCCCATTTTAAACGATAAGAACTTTCATTGAATCTCCCTGATTGTATACTATTATTATGTATACATATAGCCATGACATGTCCCAATTGCATTGAATCATAGAAACTCAATATCCATTTAGCCTAGGCTTTCAGGAGGGCCTTTTTTTTTCTCTTCTCTTACATCTTTTTTTATTGTTCATAAGGAACATATTAGGGACATAAGCAAGAATCAGGATAGAAGCCAGTGGGGAGGTATTTTAGAATTTGTAATGAGAGGAATTTGTCCAAAATGAGCATCCATGGCATAGAAACATTAAGGTTGGATTCCATTCAGATACAGATATTGTAGACAGGGGATTATAGTTATGTTAATTAGGATAAAGTATCAGAGGGAGATGTTGTATTCAGTATATTTGTCGAACCTCAAAATACGTCTAAAGTTTATGTTCATACAAGGCATGCCCCAGACCTAGCTCTATATGTTTTCCTACATGGTTAGGATGAAGGTATATTGTATATAACAATTCTATTGTAACATATATAGTGCAATAAGAAATTCCCACTCCACCTTTTACAATCATTCAGTGGGCCAGGTGCAGCTGACCCAAAACCCGCACTTCACACAGTACAATGTAACAAACTTTGCACCAAAAGTGAGAACACTGGGCACACCGGAAAGAAGCACTCGTGACTAGAGCAGCAAGCTCGAAACGCACCAGGGAGTCCTGGATATGTTATTTATACAGTAATTTTTTCCACCTTTGATTGAAGACTGGTGTGTGATTTCTTCCGATGTGTGCCAGTGTCTTGCTTTGTGAAAGTTTGCATATTCAGTATATACCATCACTGTGGGCAAAATGTATGTACCAGTCACTATGGGCAAACTTGTATGTACCAGTCACACTGTGGGCAAACTTGTTTGTGCCAGTCACACTGTGGACAATCTATGATATATACCGATATTCGCATAACATAATACCTTTTATGACTATATTGAGGTATTTAAAGAGGCTAGAAGGGATGTGGTTTCAACTGTATATATGTATAGATTTATGTTGGTAGTGTACCAGGGAGTTTTTATGTGACTTCCTCTAATTATTTTCCACTGTTATACTAACGTTTACATGTAGTGACATAACAGGTGGTTTACTGCAATGGGATATTCAAACAAGTAGTCCTCCAGATATTTTGAAAACTACATCATACATATTCAACATAAAGTACTACTGAATAGCAAATGGTGCAAAGGAAAATGCTGCCATAGTTTTGAAACATATGGAGCCCATTTCTGATCTACTAATTGTACTGATATTGAAGAGTTAAGAACATGAAGAGAACGAAAAGAATACAAGAACAGATGAGAACAGGAGAAAAAGAAGAAAGACAAAACAGAAGAGAATAGAACAGAGGAGAATAGAAGAGAAGACAACAGAATAGAAGAGAAAGAGGAGAATAAAAGAGAAAAAAGAACAAAGAGAGAAGAAAGAGCTGGAAATATGATAACAGAAAAAAATAACGAGAAGAGTAGAGAATACATCAGAAAAGAGCAAAAGAAAAAGACAAAAAAGCACAGAAAAAAACAGAGGAAGAATAGAAAGAGGGAAACAGGAAAGAAAATAAGATAAAGAACAAAAAAGAAGATAACAAAAGAAAAAACTGAACAGAGTAAACAAGAACACAAGAGAACAGAAAGTAACAAAACAGAAGAAACAAAAGATCACACAGAAGTGAAAAGAAAAAAGACCACAAAATAATGGAGAACAGATGATAACAGAAGAAGAAGAAGAAGAGGAAATAGAAAAGAGGAAAGAGAAATAAAAAAAAGTAACATAAAGAAAAAGTAAACACATAACAGAACAAAAGATAACACATAAGGGAAAGAAAAGAAAAGTTGAGAACAGAGAAAAAAACAGTGAAGAAAAAAATGGCACAAAAGAGACCAGAACAGAATGGAAAAGAAAAGAAGTATATGAAACAAACTGAAAAAGTGTCCACATTTGATTGCCTTTATTATATATTAGGACATATTAGGCATTGTGAAACAATTGCAGTATTGCATTGTTGTAAATTCAAAGATCTGTAAATGATACCCAATTCTATTGAGAGCGGTTTTACTATTATATATATTATATATATATATTTAATAAATATGACTCTGTGTATACAATAGTGCCATCCTGGTGTTTTATACTATTTTATAATGCAGATGAGTTATAGTGAAAATCTGCAGCTACTGTGATATTACCCACCCCAGCTAGGGTACATGCTAACAATTGTTTGAGAGTAAAAAACATTTAAACCATTAAGAAATTCCTAGTTTCATTCACAGTTAATTACATCATCATTTAAAAACATAATTGCTTGGTTATGCTTGGTAAGACTATACTGTCAGATGCACTATATCTATTTTTAAACAGTATGTTTGGTGTTGTGATTATAGTTATACAACACCAAACATTCTATGTATTTGGCACCCTCTAACCCTCTATATATGGGACATTATAAAAACACCATTTATATAGATATGAACATATGTGCAAGACTTTTGTGTAAGGGGGGTATGTGGCTACATGTTATAATTTTAATATATACTGTAATATTTGGCTTCTGTTTGTATTACTGAATACTGATATAGTTGCACTACACGTAACATTTTTATTGATACATGTTAATATTCTGTTTCTTACATTCATGCTATCTAAGAAATACACGTAAAGAACTTTTATGTTGGTATGAAAGGATTATGACAGGAACACTAAACGTGTTGAGAAAACAAAAAACTGAAATCCTTGTTCTTTGTTAAGGAGAAGGAGGATCTTGAGCTGTTACATAATTGGCTTTCAGCTTCTAGGAGCAAGGCTATAACATCCTTGTTCCTTACCCAGCTAAATGGATTATGGGAGCTGACCGCTAGTACCCACAGTTTTGAATTTGTTTAATTTTTATCCATTTTTTATATGCAATCACAATTTCCAATTGGAATTTCCGTATTTTTTAACCACAATTTTTTTCGATTTTATCTTTTACTTGTTCATTTACGTATATACTC
Organism: Hymenochirus boettgeri; assembly: GCA_019447015.1. Classification (NCBI taxonomy): domain Eukaryota; kingdom Metazoa; phylum Chordata; class Amphibia; order Anura; family Pipidae; genus Hymenochirus; species Hymenochirus boettgeri. The sequence continues at coordinate 108,156,976 of CM033472.1, forward strand.
GAGTAAACCAGGTTTCAGGCTATAAAATCAGCTTGAAAATCCAACCCAGTTTATACTCGAGTCAGTCACTGACCCTGCAGATAATAGATCCAATTGACCTTCCCTTTTTATATACAATTTTGGGAAAAGGTCCAATCATGTATGCCACATGTCAATTTTAGGTTCTTCCTAAGGGTAGACGCTCCCCTAGTGGATTTAGTAATTAACTTGGTCCTTCCCATTCTGAGCTGTTCATGATTTTGTACATTTCTAGAGACCCCCTATTGCTCTGACAGTTTTCTCGTAAGTATTTCTGATTAAACTGGGATCATATTCATAGTTTTTTTGAAAAGTTCAAAGGTAAGCATAACCTCCTAAGATATTTCGGGCCGTGTGCAGCCGCAGCCAAGCTCTGTGCCCTTCATTGGATCATTGGCCTGTTAGCAAATCAAGGACGATCATGCGGCTCCATAGATTGCATAATCTGTCAGCCGCGGCCACTATTGGCCTATTGTCCTGTCTTGAGAAACAGGAATACAATTACCCATCTTCCAAAGTGATAGTCTCTACAAGAGATAAGGGACACCAATAGTTTAAGGTATGGGCTCTTAAAAAACATATTTCTAAACATTAATAAGTTAATATTGGCTATGGTTATTAAATTACCCACTTGGGACTCAATTCAAGCCATTATCTAAACCAGAAATAAAATGGCATTAATCTTCAAATGGGTCCCATGTTGTGTCCTCTTTGTACTTCCATACCCCATGATTTGGGTTTAAAATCAGTGGAATACTGGTTGAATGTGTTCGTCTCTATCCAGAAACAACAAAGTGTTTCATAATGAAGGTATTGGATTTACATAAATACAAGCCTTAGTTATACATTTACGTTGAACTTCGTTAATGGTTTGTGCAGTAAACTACCGCAATGGTATTCTCTGGGGATCGTAAACTACTATTGCGCTAACATAGATTTACGAACGTCATCGTTAATTTATGATATTTATCGTATTTTGATAGTTATCGTTGATTTACGATAATGTTTCATAACTAACGATTGTTAAACCGATCAGAAATGAACAATCGATTAACAATTTAAAGGGGAACTGTGGTCCAAAATGACTTTAGGTAAATTGATAGGAATAGTTTTGAAATATTTACATGTCTGTGTGTAATATGGCAGCAGCGTCAACAGGTCCCCTGAACTTCCTGCTTCCTGCTGCGAAACTGTCAGTCAATCTGTCCTGTGTCTCATCCTCCCCTTTGCAGCCCCCCTGGTCCCTCCTACATCATGGACCCCATGGTCCCTAGAGTTGCAGGCCCCCCATGGCCCATTATTTTACAGCCCAATGTGGCCCCACCCAATCACGAGTGCCTTGACCCTGCCACATCCTGAGTGCTCAGTATAGGTGTCGTGGGTTACTCAGACAGCCCCCCCTACAGAAAACTCTGTGAATCAGCTTTTTCAGAGCAGAGGGAGAACTCTGCCTGAAAAAGCTGTTTTCACACAGTGAAAGGGAAGGGCTGTAGATTCCCTTCCTTCTCGGTCAGGACTTCACACAGCAAGAGGAGGAGGGGGGACTTCCTGTCTCCCTCACACACGAGGGGAGTCGAGGCTGTCTCGCCGGCAACTGTGCAGGAGAAGCCTCAAGAATGTCACAAGTCAGCCTCCCACCTTAACTTTCTGGTCAGTCATTTCTGTATATCTTGGGCTGTGGAGCGTAGAGAGGTGTCAATTGCTCGTTTTAAAGGTAGGAAATGGCCTTCATTTAAACTTAACTTGTCTGGGGACCACAGTTCCCCTTTAAAGTGATCACTAAAGGTGCAGTATCGGCGTCTTAGAATATGGCCCAAATGGGCGTCACATAAAATAATCCACTGTGTGCTCCAGACTTCTAACCTGAGCAAACAAATGCTGACGGTGACCAGATGAGAAGCCCAGGTGTATGTGACGCGGGCAAAACACTTTAGGACTCACGTCTGCATGATTAAATGCCCCGGTGCTACTATTGAAGTCATATATACGATAATCAAACGGTGATAGAACACTCATGGGACTTTTTCATCTCATCAAACAGAAGTAGTTTATTTAGTAGTGGTTACATCTACGCGTTTCGGCTGGAACAATTCAGCCATCTTCAGATAAAAAAGTCCCATGAGTGCTCTATCACCGTTTGATTATCGTATATATATAGATATATAGATATATATATCAAGCTTGATAAAAGTCTTAGAACCAGACCGAAACAGCGCTGATTGCACTGTTTGCACTGTTTTGTTGCACTTGCACTTTGAGTGAATAAATTGTCAAAAAGACCCGTGAGTGCTCCCTTTCCTACACTTTTTTATATACTACAATGGGGTAGCACCAGGGCGAGGAGTTTATAAAGAGCATCTGCCCAATATCTGGACTTTGTTTTATATATATACTAGCAAAAGTGTGCCCGTTGGTGCACAGTGGGTTTTTTATGTGTTAATTTTATATAGTTTAATTTTCTGGAGTGTTAGTTACATATATTTATTAAAATATATTAATATATAATAAGTGTAAGCTTACAAGGCCCTCCATATTAGGGTAGTCCTATCTAAGAATGACATATTTTAAGTAATAATGCTGTTATTTTTGTAGTGTAATTATTATGTTTAAGATACGTTTTTACCTAATGATAACTTCCCGCGGCACTTGGAGCCTTTCCCGGTAGTTCCGTCTTCCAGGGGTAGTTTGCGGCTGGTTGCGGCTGAAAACCAGGCCCCGCCGCGAGTGTTGGGAGGCTCCGCGGGGCTTCCCGTGGCACTTGGAGCTCTTCCTGGTAGTTCCAACTTCCAGGGGGTGTTTGCGGTTGTTTGCGGCCGAAAACCAGGCTCCCAGGCCCCACCGCGATTGTTGGGAGGCTCCACGGCACTTGGAGCCTTTCCCGGTAATTCTGTCTTCCAGGGGGTGTTTGCGGTTGTTCGCGGCCAAAAAACAGACTCCCAGGCCTTACCGCGAGTGTTGGGAGGCTCCGCGGGGCTTCCATCGGCACTTGGAGCCCCAGACCAGGTGCTGTCAAGTTGTATACATACAATACTGTACACACATTAACTCCCTCCTCCAGCTAATCCCCAGGGCTCTCAAGCAGGAACAGGCAGCGTCTCAATACCTAGCAACAGCAGGGATCGCCCACCATTTTGTTAGGCAATGCCTTCTCTCCCAGTTAAACGGAACACTATTGGCTTTTACCTGGATTACGAGCAATGTGGAAGGGCTTTGTTAGATGCTGTACTTTACACACATGCGGCAGTAAGGAGGAACCTGGTGCTTGTTTAATATGGGGTATTCCTATTGGCTGCTAGAATACAGTCGGCCACTATTACAGTAATGGGACAATTTATAATAATAGTACTAACCTAAAGCTGATCATTGTGAGCACTGCTGCTAACAGAATAGAAGAAAGAGACAGAGAAATTGACAGAGAGAGACAGACAGAAAGAGAGAGACAGACAGACAAAGAGAGAGACAGACAGAAAGAGAGAGACAGACAGACAGAGAGAGAGACAGACAGAGAGAGAGACAGACAGACAGACAGACAGAGAGAGAAACAGAGAGAGACAGACAGAGAGAGAGAGACAGACAGAGAGAGAGAGACAGACAGTGTCATTTGGCCACGCCCACCCGCTTCCACTACACATTGCATCAGGATGTGAAGCACTCTCCCACAATGCAATACAGCTGGATATCATCTACACTTACTGGGAAAGCAAACTTTGTTTTGATTGGCCATTAACTCGCACATGCTCAGTAAGTCTCTCCCACAATGCAATACAGCTGGATATCATCTACACTTACTGGGAAAGCAAACTTTGTTTTGATTGGCCATTAACTCGCACATGCTCAGTAAGTCTCTCACACAATGCAATACAGCTGGATATCATCTACACTTACTGGGAAAGCAAACTTTCTTTTGATTGGCCATTAACTCGCACATGCTCAGTAAGTCTCTACAACAATACAAAGCTAAAGGATGTTACTGTAAAGCATGCATTGCGTCAGGATGTGATGTAGTGCTACAGCAGCTACCAGAAGCACACCTATTGGATAATAAGGACAATAAGGAAATGGCAGCAAACTTCCATGCAGAATTTAATAAATTTGAGAGGTGTGTCTATAGCTCCCATTTTGACCAGTCCATTCAAACGTGGGGAGATTCTGTAGGTTAGTACTTTTTTATTTTTTATTTCATATGCCATTTACACACTGTTACACACTTATATATCTTTATTTTGTAAATATTAATAAACTAATTCATGTTATACCTTTTACATTACAATATAAACTTTTACTATGTATAATATTATTTTAGCCTACCCCCACCTACATAGTACAGTCTAAAAACTCAATGCAATCTCCACAAAATGGAAAATAATTTTATATAAAGGAAGGATATATAAAGAAACAAAATGAGGTGAGTCTCTCAGGAATGATTCCACTATTTGTACATAAGGCTAGAGAATGTTGTCAATATATTTACACAGAGGATCCAGTAGTCGTCCTTTGGATGAAATGATGGGTCTTTCAGGGGTTCTTGATTTTTAGGAATTTAAGGTAAAATCAATTTTTTTTAATCAATTTGTATTTGGTTGTATAATGTGGTACTACTTGGATAATAATAATGTATGATTAACACAATGAGAGATTAATGTGATTATAAATTATATCTTATGCTTGTTTTTTTTACCTCTTAGTATACTATTATATTGAATAACTATGACACTTTGAATTTACATTTTTTTTCATAGTTTTTATAATATGTAGCACTTTAGATGGATTGTATAAAGAGAGTTTTAACTTAGAAATTTCCTGGAATGCACTTGTAATTTTAATAGAATCAGCATATGCACTTTACTAGACGCACTCTGATATACTGTAGTCACTTTATTTTATGCACTTTCAAAGTTGTTTATGTCATATACAGTATTCACTACTTGTCCTTTAACAAAAGGGGAGAGACAGCGCTCTGTTTTGGATAGTGGTAGTAAGCTCTGTTTTTATCAAAATAGAGTACATGATATTGCAGGTTCGATTCCCCAGTTTTTACATCCATGCTAGCTAAGAAATACACTGAAAAGTATTCTTTTTTGTGTGTGAAAAGCAAAGCAATATTGTTAGGGACAGGAGCATTTAAATATGTTTACACAAAAACTGCACTAAAATCTCTTTTCTATGAGGGATGAACTCTGAGCTATAACATGGTTGGCTGTCAGCTTCTTTGCAGCAGCACTCCTCCGTAAATGAGCCTGCAAAAATCTTACCATAAATGAAAGATGAACTATACTCACCTCCCCCCATCCTCAATTTTCCTCACCATTCAATATCCATAGGGTGAGGACTTAAATGGCTAGCCCTGTGTTTACAGTAGATCAACAGTAATACTTACTTTAATTTCCTCCCATACTGGTCCTGTAACGCACAACCCCATCTTCTTTCCAGGTTCTGGCCAAGGGGAAGATGTGCTTCTTGCAGAGTTCGTCTTCTTATAGGTCTCATTACACACAGTGTGAGGGGGTGGGCTGGACTGATTCGGCAAGGGAAAATTACAGTTAACATTAAAGCTGATCTACTGTAAACCAAAGGGTGAAGGCCTAGCGGTTTTGGAAATGTGAGGAAAGGGGAGTGTGGTAGATATAGTTCTCACTAACATTCAAAGATTTTTAATGCCACGAGGGACGTTAATGCTACAGTTTTCAATTTTAAAACAGCATTAATTCTCCAATACTGCCTCTCTTTCTTATAGCCTGCTCACTAATTCATAAACTGTAAGTCAGTAGCAGTGTGTGTGGGGTCAGCCCCTGTAGCCCCTAGAGGAATTTGATTGGTGGTATAGATTTCCGAACTGCATAATAAATGTGACATAGAAAAACTCCTGAAGATTCAAATGTATCAGGTAGCAATTTGGGATGCCTGTAAAATAAGTAATACGTACAGTACAGGCTGCTAAATATTTAGCTTTTGTTCTTTTATTGATCATCACTTCACATTGATCATCACGTCACAGATTTGGAACATAATTCCTAAAATGTAAAACATGTAACTATTAATGAATTGAAATTGCCCATTTAGCAACAAATTACCATGTACTTGTAACACCTTTAACTTCTTCTTAGCAAACTTCATCCTACAATGATAGAAATAGATTAGAGCTGACATAAATGTAACAACATGATGTAGATGGAATATAATTAACTTCAAGATTAAGCTGACAATGAAAGAATGCTTCTGACCTTCCTTGTGGGTAAATATTTTGCAGAATCTGTATTTAGAAGATCCTTAAAAAGCAATTTAGTAAGAGATATGTTATTATTGTTCAACAAGAGTAAAAGAAAAACTAAAAATAAACAAACTACATTTTTATAAAATAGTTGGTAACATTTTGAGGTATTTTTAAATGCTCTATATGATTGGGTAGTCATTGCATTGGACCGTGCTGTCCTCTCTTCCTAACTTAATCCGAAATTTTGGGATATGTAACTTCGGGGAAAAAAAATCTACTTTAAAATGATTCATGGTGCTTATACAAGTTCAATACCCTTCCAAACCACCCACATCCCCTTATAGTGAGGTCCTTTATGACCTAAGTAGGTCCTCACCCCTTGTTTTGGTTCACCCAAATAAAGCTATAAAAGACTGACTTGTATTGGCTTTCTTCACCCCCTTGCTGGCTCCAAAACATAATAAATGGGAAGACCCACTCAGTATGGAGCAGGTCATCACGTTGAGCAGTTTGGGAGGAGTCCCATACTTCTGCAAGGGGGCATCACTATCAGCTGTTTTTCACTTCATTTAGGTAAACGTAAACAATCCCAGGGTTAAGGTCCTCTCCTTGTGTACTACTAGGGGATAGAGTATGGTTTGGTAGGGTATTATTACCATTTTAAGATCTAGTGTTTTTGTTATTTTTCTTAAAGTAATAAAACTAATGTTATTTCTTTACAAGAAGACTTTATTTTCTTAAAAGCAATGCAAAAAAGGTTGTAATCAATAGCTACATTTCGTCTGCAGAACATTTCATTAATCGTGTGTGATTGCTAAATGAAATAGTAATAGGAGCAGAATTCTAAATCAATGTCTGTGTCCAGATTGTTTATTTTCTTCCATGTGATTCCTATGTATTATGAATCAGTCTGGCTGCGTATTTAACGTTTCCCAGGAACTTGGCTGAGATAAATTGTCTGTTTATATAGTTATTATTAATAGTCAAAATCCACAGAACCATTGCCGTGACCATGTACAGAAACATTCACACATACCTTTTTAAGAATTTACAGAAATTCCACTTACAGTTACAGTAGGTAGTGTGGATTCCAAGACAATTCCACAGCCATTGGAAATACATTTCTAATGATAAAACTTGTAGAAGAGAAGAAAATAAATAGCTGCAAGATCTTTACAAAATGAACCATAGTGCTAAATTACGACATTTGGAATAAGCTACTCAATGATCTATGTATGAGGGCACTTATTGTAATCATTTTTGGTTGCACAATTCTTTTGAATTGAATTGAATTCTATAATTAAAAAAAAAAGATTTTGGTTCAGTGAACATTAATCCTTCCTTTAGCTTATTTAAGGTGTATTGGGATTGGCAGGACTATTGCCAAAATGTTCTGGGGTCAAGGGCCCCCGGAATACATATAGCAGAAATTAGATTATGTACTTTTAGAGAATTCAATGTAGTATGTAATTTGTTTTATGCATCCAGAGTTTGAAATAGAGGGATGGAATGTGGCAGATTTTAGCATTACTTACGTGGGAGTAGGAGGGAAGTGGGCAGAGCAGCCGCAGAAAGTGTGGGGGTGGAGAGGTGTGGTTTTGGATGTTCCAGTGCAGAGAATGGGTGTTCTGGGGTGGGGTTTCCAAGTCCAATTGGAGTGCAGGACTTGGGATTTTTTCAGGACAACCCCATTCAGAAAGGGACACCTGGCAACCCTGAATCCACCCCAGAATGAGCTGTGAGTAATGTTAGACAGGCCCGCAGGTGAGCAGCAGTGTGTGGGGGCTGGGATAGGCTGTATTTTTCTCACACTGAATCTGGACATGAGAGGACTGTGAGAAGACTTAACAAACCTTACACTTGGAAAACTGTCTGGTACACTGTAAGGGGTGGACTTTGGACCTGCTTTTGTTTCACTTTGCAAGTTTGACAAGTTCTTTCTTTTTGTTTTCCTATTTTCTTTTACTTGCTATAAATAAACCACTGCTGAAGCTAGCTTGAAGTCTTTAAGCATCTTAAGAACTCACTAACTCACTGTCTGTTAGAAAAAAAAACCTGTCATGGTCTAGATCTCGGCTCTCCAAAATCTCACAAAGAATAAAAGTAAACCCAATCAAACAAAACTTTTTTTTTATACAATATTATTGCATTGAGTAGAACAGTAACAGTCAGCTCGGAACAGAAACATAAGAAAAATAACAGAGAAAATCAAAAGAAATAGATAAATTAGAATGAAAGCTGAAATGAACAACCTAAAAAACCCTTTAAAGGCATCCTTGAGCCTTTCCTAACCATCATGCCTGTAGTAGTCATTTCCTGCAACAGTAAGCAATATCCTTAGACAACCACTCTGGAAGCTTGCTCATGCCTGTGACAGCTCATATAAAATGAAGAAACTTGTTTTCCTGTTAAAATAAAATGATTACTGCAATATTCCCCAACCAAGAAAATAATTATAGATGAATGTTTATATTGTTATATTGCTCTGAACAGAATCCATAGTACTTTACAACTAGTTTAAACCATTATGTCAGGTTCTACACTAATTTTCATATATTGTAGGTGCTCTATGAAACACACATGGGGTATTCATCTGCATTCGCAGCGCTGCAGGCATTTTACTATTATTATTATTGTGGATTTATATAGCACCAACATGTTCCATGACACATTACAATAATATAATCATACATTACATAGCGTAATACATATGCAAAGTCATACATATTACATGCAAATGTAAAGCAAACATTATAAGTAGACAGATTGATGGGTTATTTACAGTAATACCGTGGAAAAATAGGAAAGAGGACCCTGCCCAAAGAGCTTACAGAGGACCCTGCCCAAAGAGAGGAAATATGTGTGAGACATAAGATAACGTGAATTGGTAGGCTGTAAAAAGATTGGCAATGGAGTTTGATTAGCGGGCCAGGATATATGCTTGCCTGAAGTGGGTTTTGAGGTTATTTTTAAAGATATTAAGGGATGGTGAATGATAGACAGATGGAGAAAGGGATTTCCAGAGAAGAGGGGCAGCATGAGCAAGGTCCTCAATGCAGACATGGGAAGAGGCCACAAGGGTGGATGAGAGGAAGATATTATTAACAGAGCGGAGGTTGCATCTGGGACGGTATTTGTGGATCAGCTCTGAGATGTATAGAGGGGCTGAATTGGATAGTGCATGATGGGCAGCCAGTGGAGGGAATGAGAGAGAGAAAAGGCGTTAGAAAAGTGAGAAGAGAAATGAATGAGCCAGGCAGCAGAGTGTAGGATGGATTGAAGTAGTGACAGGTGGTTGTTTGGTAAACCACACAGGTGTGTGTTGCAGTAGTCAAGACTGGATATGATAAGGGCATGAATTAGGATTTTGGTAGCGTTATACCATAGGAAGGGGGATGTTTCTGAGTTGAAGCCGACAGGATTTAGCAAATGAGTTGACATGGGGTTTGAAGGAAAGATCAGAATATAGCATATAGGAATAAGATAAGAGGGAATGGGGTTGAGGTGTTACTTACCTTAGCCCGCTCCCGCGGTACAATACCTGACGTAAACAAGATTACGTCAGGTATTGCATCGCGGGATCGGGCTAAGGTAAGAAGTGTGACTTTAACGCTCCACAACCCAAAACTTAACGGTAGGGGTTTTGGAACGTTAGCACAGCGCTATTTCCAAAAACGTTTGGAAATGGCGCTGTGCTCTAAAATCCTTCTAAAACCCACATTAAACCAAAATTTCTTCGGGTTAACATGGATTTTAGAAGGATTTGGGCCATATTGTATCTCCCCCTCAGTGTTGCTAATAATAAAAGAAATCACAGGAAGAACTATCAGATCCCTCAATATAGAGAAATACATAAATCTTAAAAAGATGCATTTAGGCATAAGCAGGATTATTCAATAAAAGTTCTTATCGTTTAAAATGGTGCTAATTTTGCCCCAACCAATCAGATGTTAGCTTTCAAATGTTAAATAGGATCTGATTGGTTGGGGCAAAATTAGCCCCATTTTAAACGATAAGAACTTTCATTGAATCTCCCTGATTGTATACTATTATTATAGTATACTATAGCCATGACATGTCCCATATTGCATTGAATCATAGAAACTCAATATCCATTTAGCCTAGGCTTTCAGGAGGGCCTTTTTTTTTTCTCTTCCTCTTACATCTTTTTTTATTTGTTCTATGCAAGGGAACATATTAGGGACATAAGCAAGAATCAGGATAGAAGCCCAGTGGGGAGGTATTTTAGAATTTGTAATGAGAGGAATTTGTCCAAAATGAGCATCCATGGCATAGAACATTAAGGTTGGATTCCATTCAGATACAGATATTGTAGACAGGGGATTATAGTTATGTTAATTAGGAATAAAGTATCAGAGGGAGATGTTTGTATTCAGTATATTTGTCGAACCTCAAAATACGTCTAAAGTTATGTTCATACAAGGCATGCCCCAGACCTAGCTCTATATGTTTGTCCTACATGGTTAGGATGAAGTATATATGTATATCAAATTCTATTGTAACATATATAGTGCAATAAGAAATTCCCCAGCTCACCTTTTACAATCATTCAGTGGGCCAGGTGCAGCTGACCCAAACCCGTCACTTCACACAGTACAATGTACAAACTTTGCACAAAGTGAGACACTGGTGCACACCGGAAAGAAAGCACTCGTGACTAGGAGCAGCAAGCTCGAAACGCACCAGGGAGTCCTGGATATGTTATATTTATACAGTAAAATTGTTTTCACCTGCTTGATTTGAAGACTTGGTGTGTGCTTTCTTTCCGATGTGTGCCAGTGTCTTGCTTTGTGGAAAGTTTGCATATTCAGTATATACCAGTCACTGTGGGCAAACTTGTATGTACCAGTCACTATGGGCAAACTTGTATGTACCAGTCACACTGTGGGCAAACTTGTTTGTGCCAGTCACACTGTGGACAATCTATGATATATACCAGTATATACATAACATAATACCTTTATATGACTATATTGAGGTATTTAAAGAGGCTAGAAGGGATGTGGTTTCAACTGTATATATGTATAGATTATGTTGGTAGTGTTACCAGGGAGTTTTTATGTTGACTTCCTGCTAATTATTTTCCACTGTTATACTAACGTTTAACATGTAGTGACATTAACAGGTGGTTTACTGCAATGGGATATTCAACAAGTAGTCCTCCAGATATTTTGAAAACTACATCATACATATTCAACATAAAGTACTACTTGAATAGCAAATGGTGCAAAGGAAAATGCTGCCATAGTTTTGAAACATATGGAGCCCATTTCTGATCTACTAATTGTACTGATATTGAAGAGTTAAGAACATAAGAGAACAGAAAAGAATACAAGAACAGATGAGAACAGGAGAAAAGAAGAAGAGACAAAACAGAAGAGAATAGAACAGAGGAGAATAGAAGAGAAGACAACAGAATAGAAGAGAAAAGAGGAGAATAAAAGAGAATAGAAAAGAACAAAGGAGAAGAAAGAGCTGGAAATATGATAACAGAAAAAAATAAGAGAAGAGTAGAGAATACATCAGAAAAGAGCAAAGAAGAAAAGAACAAAAAAGCACAGAAAAAAACAGAGGAGAGAATAGAAAAGAGGGAAACAGGAAAGAAAATAAGATAAAAGAACAAAAAAGAAGATAACAAAAGAAAAAAACTGAACAGAGTAAACAAGAACACAAGAGAACAGAAAGTAACAAAACAGAAGAGAACAAAAGATCACACAGAAGTGAAAAGAAAAAAGACAACAAAAATAATGGAAGAACAGATGATAACAGGAGAAAAGAAGAAGAGAAAATAGAAAAGAGGAGAAAAGAGAAAAGAATAAAAAAAGTAACAGTACAGAACAAAAGATAACACAGAAGAGAACAAAAGATAACACATAAGGGAACAGAAAAGAAAAGTTGAGAACAGAGCAGAAAAAACAGTGAAGAAAAAAATGGCACAAAAGAGACCAGAACAGAATGGAAAAGAAAAGAAGATAATGAAACAAACTGAAAAAAGTGTCCACATTTGATTGCCTTTATTATATATTAGGACATATTAGTGCATTGTGAAACAATTGCAGTATTTGCCATTGTTGTAAATTCAAAGATCTGTAAATGATACCCAATTCTATTGAGAGCGGTTTTTACTATTATATAATATTATATATATAATATTTAATAAATATGACTCTGTGTATACAATATGTGCCATCCCTGGGTGTTTTATACTATTTTGATAATGCAGATGAGTTATAGTGAAAATCTGCAGCTACTGTGATATTACCCACCCCAGCTAGGGTACATGCTAACAATTGTTTTGAGAGTAAAAAACATTTACAACCATTAAGAAATTCCTAGTTTCATTCACAGTTAATTACATCATCATTTAAAAACATAATTGCTTGTTATGCTTGGGTAAGACTCATACTGTCAGATGCACTATATCTATTTTTAAACAGTATGTTTGGTGTTGTGATTATAGTTATACAACACCAAACATTTCTATTGTATTTGGCACCCTCTAACCCTCTAATATATGGGACATTATAAAACACCATTTATATAGATATGAACATATGTGCAAGACTTTTGTGTAAGGGGGGGTATGTGGCTACATGTTATAATTTTAATAATATACTGTAATTATTTGGCTTCTGTTTGTATTACTGAATTACTGATATAGTTGCACTACACGTAACATTTTTATTGTACATGTTAATATTCTGTTTCTTACATTCATGCTATCTAAGAAATACACTGTAAAGATAACTTTTATTGTTGGTATGAAAGGATTATGACAGGAACACTAAACGTGTTAGAAAACAAAAAACTGAAATCCTTGTTCTTTGTTAAGGAGAAGGAGGATCTCTGAGCTGTTACATAATTGGCTTTCAGCTTCTAGGAAGCAAGGCTATAACATCCTTGTTCCTTACCCAGCTAAATGGATTATGGGAGCTGACCGCTAGTACCCACAGTTTTGAATTTGTTTAATTTTCTATCCCATTTTTTGAATATGCAATCACAATTTCCAATTGGAATTTCCGATTTTTTAAACACAATTTTTCGATTTTTACTTTTTACTTGTTCATTTACCGTATATACTCGAGTATAAACCAAGGTTTCAGGCTATAAAATCAGCTTGAAAATCCAACCTCAGTTTATACTCGAGTCAGTCACTGACCCTGCAGATAATAGATCCAATTGACCTTCCCTTTTTATATACAATTTTGGGAAAAGGTCCAATCATGTATGCCAAAACATGGTCAATTTTAGGTTCTTCCTAAGGGTAGCGCTGCCCCTAGTGGATGTAGTAATTAAACTTGGTCCTTCCCATTCTGAGCTGTTCATAGATTTTGTACATTTCTAGAGACCCCCTATTTGCTCTGACAGTTTTCTCGTAAGTATTTCTGATTAAACTGGGATCATATTCATAGTTTTTCTTTGAAAAGTGTCAAAGGTTAAGCATAACCTCCTAAGATATTTCGGGCCGATTGTGCAGCCGCAGCCAAGCTCTGTTGCCCGTTCATCTGGATCATTGGCCTGTTAGCAAATCAAGGACGATCATGCGGCTCCATAGATTGCATAATCTGTCAGCCGCGGCCACTATTGGCCACTATTGTCCTGTCTTGAGAAACAGGAATACAATTACCTCCCATCTTCCAAAAGTGCATAAGTCTCTACAAGAGATTAAGGGACACCCAATAGTTTAAGGTATGGGCTCTTTAAAAGAACATATTTCTTAATACATTAATAAGTTAATATTGGCTATGGTTATTAAATTACCCACTTCGGGACTCAATTCAAGCCATTAATCTTAAACCAGAAATAAAATGGCATGAATCTTACAAATGGGTCACCATGGTTGTGTCCTCTTTGTACTTGTCCATACCCCATGATTTGGGTTTAAAATCAGTGGAATACTGGTTGAATGTGTTCGGTCTCTATCCAGAACAACAAAAGTGTTTCATAATGAAGGTATTGGATTATACATAAATCTACAGCCTTAGTTATACATTTACGTTGAACTTTCGTTAATGGTTGTGCAGTAAACTACCGCAATGGTATTCTCTGGGGATCGTAAATCTACTATTGCGCTAACATAGATTTACGAACGTCATCGTTAATTTATGATATTTATCGTTAATTTATGATAGTTATCGTTGATTTACGATAATGTTCATAACTTAACGATTGTTAAACCGATCAGAAATGAACAATCGATTTAACAATCTTTAAAGGGGAACTGTGGTCCAAAAATGACTTTAGGTAAATTGATAGGAATAGTTTTGAAGATATTTACATGTCTGTGTGTAATATGGCAGCAGCGTCAACAGGTCCCCTGAACTTCCTGCTTCCTGCTCTGAAACTGTCAGTCAATCTGTCCTGTGTCTCCTCCTCCCCTTTGCAGCCCCCCTGGTCCCTCCTACTCATGGACCCCATGGTCCCTAGAGTTGCAGGCCCCCCATGGCCCATTATTTTACAGCCCAATGTGGCCCCACCCAATCACGAGTGCCTTGACCCTGCCCACTCCTGAGTGCCATGTCATAGGTGTCGTGGGTTACTCAGAAGCCCCCCCTACAGAAAACTCTGTGGAATCAGCTTTTTCAGGCAGAGGGAGAACTCTGCCTGAAAAAGCTGTTTTCACACAGTGAAAGGGAAGGGCTGTAGATTCCCTTACCTTCTCGGTCAGGACTTCACACAGCAGAGAGGAGGAGGGACTTCCTGTCTCCCTCACACACTGAGGGAGTCTGAGGCTGTGCTCGCCGGCAGCACTGTGCAGGAGAAGCCTCAAGAATGTCACAAGTCAGCCTCCCACCCATTAACTTTCTGGTCAGTCATTTCTGTATATCTTGGGCTGTGGAGCACGTAGAGAGGTGTTCAATGGCTCGTTTTAAAGGTAGGAAACTGGCCTTTCATTTAAACTTAACTTGTCTGGGGACCACAGTTCCCCTTTAAAGTGATCACTAAAGGTGCAGTATCGGCGTCTTTAGAAATATGGCCCAAATGGTCGTCACATAAAATTAATCCACTGTGTGCTCCAGACTTCTAACCTGAGCAAACAAATGCTGACGGTGACCATGATGAAGCCCAGGTGTATGTGACGCAGGGCAAAACACATTTAGGTCTCCTGTCAGAGTTTGTTTGATTGGATGCCACTCTGAGGTTAACTGTGGGATCTTTATCTTAACTTACTTACCTTTTTTTCTGGCTTAGAGTCCTCCCCCAATCTTGGAAAGGCTGTAGGTTTTATGCTTGTGAAGGTTCTCATTCATCCAGGTCATGGTATATTTGTTGTATTGAATTAGATCAACTGGACTTGAAGTTTACTTCTTGAAGACGTTTCGCTAGTCATCCAACTGGCTTTGTCAATTCAGAATGACTTGTACAAGAATCTTTGGCAATTATGTAAGCTGGAAAATCCCAATTAGCATATCACAGCCAAGTGTTAAGGGCGTGATTGGATAGTGGCTAAGAGCTGTTATAGGAACGCCCAGAGTAAGGTGTCAAAACAGCATTGTACATGGCAGACAGTTGGTGTCGAACCCCCCCACCTATATTTAGGCTTGGTTTCTTTATTTTCACATAAATAGCCTCCTTAACACCTCCCTTGAACCAGTCACGTTCCTTTGCCAATATGTTAACATTACAATCTTCAAAGGTATGTCCTTTATCCTTACGATGCAGGTACACGGCTGAGTGCTGACCCGAGGAATTGGCTCTTCTGTTCTGGGCCATACGTTGATGCAGTTGCTGTTTGGTCTCTCCCACATACAAATCAGAGCATTCTTCACTGCACTGCACTGCGTATATGATGTCGCTTTTCTTGTGTTTCGGTATTGAGTCTTTCGGATGCACCAACTGCTGCCTCAGTGTGTTGTTCGGTTTAAAGCAGACAGGGATACAGTGTTTTTTGAAAATTCTTCTTAATTTCTCGGAGACCCCTGCTACATATGGGATGACCATGTTCTTCCTCCTGTCTTGCTTTTCCCCTTCACTGTTGGTATTCGTGTTCTTTTCTTTCCTTCTACTTCTTTTAACAAAGGCCCAGTCCGGATATCCACAAGTTTTAAGGGCTCCTCTGAGATGTTTCATTTCTTTAGCCTTCGCCTCTGTGCTAGTGGGGATGTTCTCAGCTCTGTGTTGCAGGGTTCTGATGACACCCAGCTTGTGATCTAAATGGTGGTGGGAGTCAAACATCAAATACTGATCTGTGTGTGTTGGTTTTCTGTAAATCTCTACTTCCAGTTTACCATTTTCCTTGGTAGATGCTAGTCTGTTGGTATTATAATGTATGCAAGTTTGCAGATATGATAAAAAAGGTTAGGACCTTCCAGACTGGGGTTACCTTGATGTGGTTGGAAGACTTTTCATTCATGTGATCACAGTAATGTATACAAAAACATCTTTGTAATGTATGCCAGTGTGCCGATAATATGATATTGTATGGGCAGGAGCATAACTTCAGGGGCCCATGCCCCCCCTGACCCACCCCCTTCCACGATCAGCTGATTGCACATATGAAGGAAACAAGCAATCAGCTGTTTAAAAGACCGGACCCGAACTTCCTTTTAAACAGCTGATTGCGCATATATGTTTTCTTCATGCAGGCCCTCTTACTGTCTGGGCCCGCAGGGGCGGTAGTTATGCCACTGTGTATGGGGCCCAGGAATGTGCATTGATTATCTTTTCTTTGTATAAAACCATAAGATAGATTTATAAAAGAATAGCGAAACATGTGCTACTCTTAATAATAACCCCATTACAGCTGTGTCAGCAAATTTAAAAAACTTCTATAATGGCAATATAAATGTAAGATTTCATTTTATAGATTATGTAGGTTTTACTGCAAGGAGAAGGAATTTCTGAAACGAAAGGCTTTCTGGATACAAATTAATAAGTATGTATAAAACATACATGTATATAAGCTTATGTAAGCCACACACTGCATCATCATTAGATGGGTGCAATAACTGAAGAAACAATATAATAGTAAGGGATAAAGAAATGGGGAAATAGAATAGAAAAAAGCTCTGGTTTAAACTTGGGACCCAAGGTCCGCAAGGCACTCCCGCTGTATATAAGTGGCACAAATGGATCAAATAACACCTAATGTATGAAAAAACAGTGGATCGGTGGTGGACACTGGAGTAAAGATAAAACATACATTTTATTCAATACCTTAAACACCTGTACCTATACTGTAGATACACACAAGAGCTAAAAACATATCTACTACATAATACTAGAGATGTCCGAACTTCACAAAATCCGGTCCGCTCGAGGATCCGCGAATTTTTGAAAAAATTAGAAAATTCGAAAATCCACGAGCGGACCCGTTAAAATTAAAAATACCCTTGAAATAACGAGATTTTCCGTATTTTCGAAAATTTTCGAAATTACGAGTTTTCATGTATTTTCGGGAATTTTCGAAAATACGTATGTATGGAATTAAGAGAAATCCTTGTATTTTCTAAAATTTGCAAAAATACATGTTTTACTGTATTTTCGAAAATTTTCGAAAATACGTGAAAACTCGTAATTTCGGAAGTTCGGAAGGCGGAAAATTCGGAAAAATCGCGAACGGGATAAATCCGCGGCGGATCCCAATAGTAATCAAAAGTAAAAGCAGTGGAGTGGACAAAACATCCTTGGAGAGAGGTAAGCATAAGGGTGAATATGCGAGGAACAGGTAAAGTCAACAAAGTCAAATCTCTTACCTCTCCACTCCTCTTACTTTTGATTACTATTGGGGCCGTGTATGTACTTATCTATATGTACAGGTTTTTAAGGTATTGAATAAAATGTATGTTTTATCTTTACTTTCTGGATACATACCTTACATACAGTTGCCCCAAACAGGGTTAAGCTGTTTTTGTAACCAGTAATGATATGTAGCCCAAGTATTGATTTTTTTTAAACAATATTAAAAAATAAAAGTCGACAGTATATTGCATTATAAACTTACCAGGCAGCTATATAGCTTAATGTAAGTTATGCTTAATTGAGTCAGAAGACCTCCACAGATCATACCGTATATGTCGAAATTTTCAGGCTTTAAAATTAGCCTGAAAACCTAACCTCAGGTTATACTCGGGTCAAGTCCAAATTTAGATTCAAATGCTGCAATTGCGTTAATAAATCCTTCACATGTATAGAAAGTTACAGGAGCTAATCTGCCTTTACACTCCTTCCTGCTTCCTGTAGTCTGGCTGCTGGACTCACTCAGCACTGTCACTGCTCATCTGGATGCTGTAAATCTGATGGGTTTTCTCAGTTTGGGGCAAAATGGCTGATAGTCCAATGTAAGTGACAGCCTGAAACTACAACTCTCAGGTGACACTTTTAACTATTGGGGTCCGAGTGCCCTTTACTATATGGGGGTCAGGAGAATTGTAAATGATGGTAAGCTAAATTAAAAGTTTATTAAAACTTGCCACTCCACATGTTTAGAAACTACAACTCCCAGCAACCAAAGCATGCTGGGAGTTGTAGTTACAAACATCTGGAGTGCCAAGGAATTGAGGGTTACTGGTACTGGATTTGGCTATTACTGTATGGGAATTCTGCTGTCCATTTAAAGGGCAACTTAAGACACAAAACAATACTGACACAGAAGGCAATAGTTTTCATTATTTCTACCCTCAACTTATACTCGAGTCAACCAGTTTTTGCTATTTTTTCTGGTATAAATAGGTACCTCAACTTATACTCGGGTCGGCTTGTACTCGAGTATATACGGTAAAATAAAATTGAGCCTTCTTTAAACAGATGGCTCTTTACAGCCTCATGCTATAAGTATAGCATTGCCCATAAAATCTAAGAAGCAATTTCTCACTCCCAGGATTCTCAGAGAAAGGGATGGATACATGCAAAGTTTCTCCTTTATGTCCTGTGGTTAATGCATGTGTTTTTATGATAATTGTTTTTTGTGTATAATGTATAATAAATTTTACTTGAAACAACCATAATTAGATATTGGTCTGGGTTATCTGAACACTCAATGGCAACATAATTTCCTTGTGCTGCATGTATTATATGTATATTTGGGCTAATGAGGGGTTAATGGATGATTGGATGATGGAAGATGTGTGCTTGAGTACCTTTCAGTATATTTCAGGAACAAGCCATTATACTCTGAAATAGGTTATACCAGGGGGAGGTATAGTAATTAAAATACAAAGACAGCATATGATAGGGCTGTGCAGCTTAATATATTTTATTTATTGAAAGGTCAAAAAAATAGTATAACATACAGGAGAAGGTGTAATAAAGATTGCACCCTGTAGTTTGTACTTATTTGGACTAAATCACATGTGAATTATTAAGAAATGAAAACCCAGAGTATGTATTATTCTTAGAAAGAATCATAGTTTTCCATATAGGAAAAAATAAATTCCCCAATATGTATACCCCTGTATGTTACACTTATAGGTAAGAAAAGTTAGGGAAAACGTGGCTTAGTCGTAATGAATGTTACCACTCATTGTGAACATAAAAACATACTGATTGTACTGGATTAGATTGTAAGCTCTTTGGTGCAGGGCCTGATGTTAATTGATTAAATAATTGTAAACTGCTGCACTGATGTATGCTAATTGCAGGATTTCCTACAGTATGTAGCGCCTTTAGTCACCTTTATTTAAAAGTAACCTAATTATTGACAATGTAAGCCTTTAGACATGATTTTTGATCATACTTCTTGTAATGCACTTGAATATTGTGATTACTGATTTTTCCTTTCTATCCCCATAAAGCAATATAAATAAATGTATACAAACGTAAGTGCATACAAATAAGAGCTCACGGCATGACTGCTATTAAACCAAAGTAATATCTAAACTCTTAATTATTGATGAGGACCCATTACAGCATTGTGCCTAGCCATTTAATCGAGGCAACTCTAACATACTTTTGCTCATTTTTGTCTGTTATAATTGCTCCTTTCGGATATTCATAAGCAGTGCTCCAACCACTAATACTAATAAGTCTTCTGAATTTAACAATTTCCTTCTACTCACATATAGCTTAGGCTGCATACCCATTTTAAGATATTTGTCACAGATTTAAGATACTCGCACAGAAAATATCACAAGTAGAAACAGGTAGGTTTTTTAAAGGAATAGTTCAATGCAAAAGTGAACTGTTCCTTGAATGAATTGGTTGAAGACCAGAAGGATAAGGAGCTATGCCTTACCTTCTTACCTTCTGTTCTTCAATCAATGCCTGTGGAGTCAGGAGCGAAGATAGAAGAAACCTACCTTTCTCACGATCTTCGGTTGTCACACTGACAACCGAAGCGATAATGTGCGCTATAGTTAATCAGAACCAGGAAGCGGTCTGGAATTTCAGTGTAACAGTGGATGATTGCCCGAAAGGTAAGTTTCTTCTATCTTTGTTCTTGGCTCCACAGGCATTGATTGAAGAACGGAAGGTAAGGAAGGAATAGCTAGAATAGACTATTTTCCATCATTGTTTACTTTGCTAAGGAAGGAATAGCTCCTTAACATCCCGGTCTTCAATCAATGCATTAGGAATAGTTCACTTTTGAAAATAAGGTTTTAATCTAGTTACTTATATAATAAACCTTTCTATTTAGTTATTATATACCATGTCTCAAATGCTATTCTTTTTCCAGGCCAGCAAAAAATAAGTTGATAATAATGGCCAATGTGTGAAGTAACAGAAAGCAATGAGAGTTTCTTTCCTACATTTTCCATTTATAGAGACATAATCATATCAGAAACATGGTTAATACAGCCTTGGGAAATGCCCCCTTTCCTATTAACCTCAGTGTAGGCCGACCTTGTGATTTAAATACAATAGTGCTGAAACAATGCAAAGGAATTGATGGACACTGAGGGAATCCCAAAGATGAATAAACTGATATTGTCTCATCTTATTTTAACCATAATCAAGCTACTATTCTCCATCTCAGGCTCATCTAAAATTTTCATTAGAAAAGGGCTGTATCAAGAAAAAAAGGCATCTGGATCAAGCAAGTCTATACAAAAATAGAAACTACCATTGTATATAAATAATGAATAAATACAAATGTGCTTTTGTCAAGTCCATTAGTGTGTATAATTCAGAATAATACATGCAACTATCCTCTGGAGCTGCATGGGGCATCAAATAGGTCTCTGATGAAATATGTAAAATATGACTTAAATTAAAACTACAATACAAAAACACAATAAATAAATCATTTGCTGGCCCTTGCATATGAATCAAATTGTCCTGAAATTCTAAAAACAGGTAAAGGAAGTTAAGTATTTGCATCTCAGGTGTTTGAAAACATCTGTTTATAAAGTCTACTACAATTAATAACAGAAGATAATCTTTGCTTCACTATTTGGGCCATGGCTGGTATAATGTCATGCCACAAGACCACACCTCAAATATGCTTGTGAAGGTTCTCATTCATCCATGTCATGGTATATCTGTTGTATTCAATTAGATCAACTGGACTTGAACTAAACTTCAAGTCCAGTTGATCTAATTGAATACAACAGATATATCACAATTTAACTAAATAAACTCTCCATTAGTTGGTTGTTCACTTGCCCTTTCACTAGACAGAGAGCCTGCTGCCCCCTCCAATTTATATGTCTTTTTGCCAATGCCAAACATATGCACTAATCTATTGGCCATGCCCATTATGTTAATTATAGATGAGAAAAAGATGAGGAACGATTATTTTCGTATACTAGTTCCCAGACCAGCAATAGAGTCACACTAACATCATGCACGACAGTGGAAGGCTGTCAGCAGTAACCTGCAAGGCAAAAGTATGGTGATTGCATGAGCTAATCTGCCAATTAGGTTGGCTTATTCAATTTAAACTCAGAGATGGACTCGGTGGTCCCTGCAGATAGGCCCAAGGCAAGTGCCTATGTCGCCTATCTGATAATTTAGCTCTGGTTCAACCCCCCAATGTGGGGAAAAGATCTGAGAAGAGAATTGTGGTATAATTCAATTGTATGGTAGGAGTTTCAATTTCTAAACTGGGAACAAAAGTTTCCTTTTGGAACAGTGGAAATGATCACTTGTTTATAAATAACTAGAATCTCATCTTTAGCAGAAGGGGAGAAAACATTTGGCTCTAGGACAGCTGAGCAGGTACAGACTATAAAAAGGAAGAGGTGTATATTTTCCATGAGTTAATGAGACTTATTGAGTCATTGAGTTTCTAGTGGCGCCCTCTGAAAACCGAAGAGACACATTTGTTTTTCTAAGTCTAATTAAAGCTTTAGATAACCTATAAATAATAATCAGCCCACGTGTAAAGTTAAAAAAAATATTTTGTATTGATTTTCTATTGTAAGAGAAAACGCTTTGTAATGAACTACATTCCAGTTCATTCCATAGATAAATTGGCTTGAAATTAGCCAAATTCTTGTTCTTTCCATTTCTCCTTCTTCTTCTCTTTTATTCTTGTGCTTTTTCTGGACTTTATCTCCTACAATTTTGGAGCTAGAGACAGGAAATTTGGTACAAGCGTGCCTTACCTATCTAAGGAATCTGGGCCATTTTTCCCATTGACTATAATGGGTCCAATCCCCAAACATGAGCATTCTGGGATTTCAGGGTCATGTGTTTAAAAAGTCCCATCTGTCACTTTCAGTATGAAATGCACCTGGTTTCAAGGCTACACTAACTACACACTAGACATGGGATCTGGGTCAAACTCAGATCGGGATCCGACACCCGGATCAGAACCAAGCTGACCGTTTCCGAATTTCCGAACATATTTTTGAGGATTACCGAATGTACAGGGTTATTTTTGGTAACCCTAGAAAATGACCTTATATGTTCAATAACCCTCGAAATATGACCAGAAACTCGAAAGTAGTTTCTGATCGTAGTTTCAATGGTTACCGAAAGTACGGGATCATTTCCGAGGGTTACAAAAATAATCCAAAGATCCGAAAACGGAACATACTTTTGAGGGTTCCGAACGTATTTTTGAGGGTTACCGAATGTACGGGGTTATCTTCGGTAATCCTTGAAAATACGTTAAGAACCTTTGAAAGTATGTTCCGTTTTAGAATCTTCGTATTATTTTCAAGATCTGTAAATCCAGAAACAGAACGAAAATGTCCACCCCAAAAACTAAAATTTAACCGACTACTGGCCCCACTATGTAGTTTAAAAAAAAAAAGTTTGGCCCCTGTTTGCAAGTTCCGGCAAACAGAGGGCCAGATCAGAGTGCCCCAGGAGTGAAGGGCTGTAAGTAGATTTCTAATGCTTTTTTAAACATGGCAGTTGAGGGTGGGCAGGGGTGCCCTACAATATATTAAAAACCTTTTTTTGGGATGGAGATATTCTTTAAGAGTTTTGAACATCTCTGCTACACGCTGTGTACAGGAGCGCTTATAGACATTTTGGTACCTGAGTCAAAAATTTTAAAGCCGCCCACTATATTTTCCTGTGGCAGAAAAGGTGGATAAAGTATATATCCGCAGGTATCATACCTGAGGAAGAGACCTAGGGCCTCATTCACCCAGGCTCACTGGGCAAATATATGGAGTTAAAGTCACGATGCGCGGAATCTGCAAAAAATCACCCGCGCTTCCGACGCTCGCAATTTAATATCGCGTTTGTGCTCGTTTTAGCGCAGGATTTTGATGCCAGCAGATAGCTGGCATTAAAATCCTGCAGTGGCTAAATCCCTGCCGGGATTTACCCACATTTGCAAACGTGATATTAAATCGCAAACAGGACAATAAGGGTGTAGTCCCTATGTCGATTTAAGAGCCCCTGTCTCGTTAGCAGCCGGGAAAGGCAGCATAAGTTGTTGAGAACTGTGTGGGTCCTGTAATAGGGCAGACACCAATTTCTACGGGGGAGAAGGAACAGAGGATGCCTGAAAAGAACAACTAAAGATAATATGTAAGTTAACTTTAACCAATATAAGTCAGATGTGTTATTCTGTTTATATGTTGTGAATATCAGCCTTAATAAATTGTTTAGTAACTAAAAGAAGCACTTAGTCAATTTATTCTGTCAAACTTAAAGGTTAAAGTAGACAAACAAAGAAGTGACTCCTTATAGCCCTGAATGCAAAGGTTGTTAGGAGACTGACAATACTTTTGCAATCAAATTTTCGAAACTGCGGGTTTGCAGAGTGAACTACAGGTGAAACAAATTTGATGGTTTAATTCATCTTAGGAACAGTTTTTAGTTTAAGGACAAAGACATTTGTCCCTTGATGTCTTTAGTAGAGTACTCCACCCAGAGTTAGGTCATGTGTTCATTTGAGAAACGTACTTTAAACTAGAGAGTCACCTTCAAGCATACAGGCAACACAGGATACGTTGTCAGCTCATGTAGCCAAATAAGCAAATACCAGTAGGTTAGAACCCAGTTAAATAAAGCATCCTTGACGATGTGACTGGGCTTAAAATAATTTGGCCAACTTATTGAACTAATTGCTTTTATTTATCCAGGGTTTAGCAGGTTGTTTGTAGCATTAACCTTATGGAGATATTAGTCAATATGCAATTAGAATTGTTTGTGCACTAGAATTCTATTTTTTGTATGTATTATATTTTTGGTCTCTAGTTGCACTTTAATTTGGATGTACAACAAGACAATTTTTTATATATTGTGGGAAAAATATAATGATAGTGGATAGATAGTGGATAACTGGGAAAGTGATGCTGTCTGTTAATAGCCAAGGGGACACAGGTGGATAACAGTCATGGGGAAGTTGGTGAATAACAGTCATGGGGACGCTGGTGGATAACAGTCATGGGGATGCTGGTGGTAAACAGTCATGGGGACGCTGTTGGATAACAGTCAAAGGGACAGGGAACACTGTGGTTAATGGGGAAAGTGAAGAAGAGAATTGTAAGAAAAGAATTGTAATACTCCCACACAGAGAATAATAAAATAAGTACCCCAACACAGAAAATGGTCACTGAAGACCATGTTTCCTGGACCGCTCATTCCACCATGGTCATTCCCCTCCCCCCATGCATCATGATGTTACAATACTAGGGATAAAGTTAACTCCAGGGAGCAGGCCATTTTTAGGAATTTCAATTTCCCCAGGGCAATGCCTCAGGCTTCCATTCAAAACACAACTTTTCTACTATTGCTTACCAAAAGCCCATGTTTATAATGTGGTAATATGTAATATCAGTAATGTCAAATTGCTTTTAATAGCAAATACTCCAAAGCAAAAAAAAATTGGTTAGATATCATTCACAAAAAAGACCACAATCCTTTGCTTAACATTTTGGTATTGGTTTAATGCAAATTTTAGAAGCCAATTTTTTCCCCCTGTGTTTTTGTCAGGTGAAATGTGAATTGGGGCTCAGATTCCCTTGGTGAACTACTAATCTGCATTTTACTGTGATGACTCCCCAGGGACTTTGCGCAGGGTGGGCAGCTTTTGTGTAGTGTGGAAAAAGGCAGTTTTTTTTTACTGATCATAATTTTATTGTGGTAAAAATAATGATTGCTTTGCTGTATTAGTCCAATATATGTAGTAGAAAGAAGAGTACTGTGATACTTTTAATGGACTAACAGTTTATTTTAGTAAACAAGCTTTCAAGGGATCAACCCTCTTCCTCCCAGAGGAAGAGGGTTGATCCCTCGAAAGCGTGTCTACGAAACTAAACTGTCAGTCCATTAAAAGTATCACAGTACTCTATTTTTACTAATTTTAATGTATCACTTTTAATTTTTTTTTACTTGATTCACTTTCAAGTAAAGAGGAGTGCTCCTCTTTATTTGCTTATTCGATTACCTTAACCCCTTGGGTAGGGCGTGTGGAGGATTGCACATACCAAACTTTAGGCCAAAGCCAATTTCAATGTGCTAGAGTGACGCTGGACATTTTTTTTTATCCATTGGCACAGATCAATACATAGGTGATCAGTACTACTCAATATTGATAAGTGCCTTTACATTGTTTGGCTACTGAAAAGTAGAGATGTCCGAACTTCGAAAAATCCGGTCCGCGCGAGGATCCGCGGATTTTCGAAAAAATCCGTAAATTCGAAAATCCGCGAGCGGACCCGTTAAAACGTATTAAAATGAAAGTTCGGCAAAATCCGCATTAAAAGTGGTCTAAATAGCCTTGGTAATGTACACTTAATCACTCAGGGACCTGGGTAATGTCCTTAGAAACACGTATCAATGCCTACAATACCTAAAAATTACAGTCCGCTATCCGTGATTTAAAAAACGGTACTTTTCGAAAATACGAGGATTTCCGAAAAACGAGGATTTCCGGAAAAACGAGGACCTCCGAAAACGAGGATTCACGTAAAAACGAGGATTTTCGTAAAAACGAGGATTTTCGTAAAACAACAGGATTTTCGTAAAACGAGGGTTTCGTAAAACGGGACCACGAGGAACGGAACTTCCGCCTAGCAAAATGGCTAGTTTCTGCAAGGCAGTGTATGCCATGAATTACCTGCTGCTCAGGGGTACGATGAGTTCCCCCCTGGCACCCATCATTGGGCGCCGGAGGCGCAGGATTATGGAGGGGCTCCAGCGCCGGATCCTGCGGCGATTTGGATACCAACCACTGTCTCTACCCTCCGAGACAGTGGTCTGACCTCAAGAGGCAGAGGCCTCAATATGTGGCTGCCGTACGGCAGATGATAGAAGGCAAGTATACCTTTTATTATATTCTGTATTATAATACGTAGTAAAATATTTAATTCACTTCTGACAAAAACATATTATATATATGTTTTTAAAAACATCAATAATCCTTAAATTTGCTTGTGAGAGAGAGAGATCCAATTTCTTTGTATTTTCCTTCACTGGTTATTATTACATTATTCTTCTTCTTATATTATTCATATCAGCCCATTTAAAGGGTAAGTAAAGTCAAAAATAAATCACGAGAAAGTGACTTTATTTAACTAAACCTATAATTCAAAAGGATACCCACACATATACAACAGGTAAAACACTTGGTGGCCCACCCTTCCATTTCCATGGCGCCTTATTTAAAGGCTAAGTAAGTTAAAAAATGAAACGATCATTAAAATTGATTTCTTTTTACCTTATAAATGCACACTGATACCACACATAGACACAGTTAAACACACTTTACTGACCCACCATTTTATTTACATGGCAGCCCATTTGAAGGGAAAGTAAGTCAAAAATAATGTTGATCAATTATTAAAATTTTAAATCTTTTTGTTATGGTTTTTTTGTGCAATATATTGTATATACAATACTTTCCGAGTGAGTTTTGTGTGTCTTTTTTTCTATCGGATCTATAACGATCCCTGACTGAATGCCAAAATGGCCATTAGCCATTGCACGTTATGTACTTTAGTATAATATCCATTTTATATTGTCTCTGTGTCTCTATCTGTCTCTCTCTCTATCTCAACCTCCCTTTTAGTTACATGGCAGCCCTATTTGAAGGGAAAGTAAAGTCAAAAATAAATGTTGATCATTTATTAAAAATTGATTTACACTCCAAAATTAAAAATGTTGTGTTACCCACAAAATCTATACAGATACAAGTACACACAGCTACTGATTCTCCCTACACCACCAACTTTTCCTTTCCGTGGCTACAATACACACAAAGAATATAAGTACTTAGCCAGAATAAGGTATGAAATCATTGCCATAGAAAATGATTGACTTTTAAGAAACTATAACATATTGCCTTATTTAATCTGTATTTTCAAGCAGAATTCAAAGTAATAATAAATTATCCTTTAGATATATCATTCATTATGTTTTTTTTATTTTAATTTGCAGGGGAATCTTCCTCAATACCCCACCCCCACCACCCCGTCCCCGCCGAGAAGATGTAAGTGCACCTATTGAAAAAATTTTTTTTTCTAAATCTTTCATTTGTCCAAGGCCAAATTACAGCACACAAGACGTCTGAACAAGCATACAAGCACGTGTTTGGCGGTGCGCTCATGTGTATTGCCATGCGAGTGCAGTACGATAGCAAATTGTGCAAAATTGAGGATCACATTAATTGTGCACACTATTGTGTGCTTTTTAACACGTTGATGTGTCCAGCCCTTTATCCAAATGTTTGCATAATGTTTGACAACTTTCTCCGAGAATTGTTTTAGTAAATGTATTCGAACATTTAATGACAGTGAGAGTTAATAAATTTTCCTTTTTTTAGCTCTACCACCAACTACCCTCAGGCTACGGGCAGCCCATTGCCCCCCTCCAGGCAGTGCCTTGCCCCCTCCGGGCTCTCCAACGCCCCCACCGGGCAGTCCACCGCCCCAAGAGGAGGGCACTGGCACAAGCCAGACACGTAAGTGCATCCTAAGCAATTTTTTTATCTTTTATTGACCTTGATGTCAGCAAATAATTAGTGAAATTATCAGTGATAATTAAGTGAATTTTATTATTTCACTGATAAAAATTTTCGTAAAAAAAAATGCAACAAATCTATTAATTTGCTTGAGAGACAGGGCTTCTCTTTCTCATTCCCATTTATTGTCCCCGACTCTGGGCTGTATCTTGTCCCTCAGTTTTTGAGCTTAAGTCACGAAATTCGGTCCAAACGTCCAAAATTATCCAAGAAATGTTCACTACATAGCCTTTTAGGAAATGTCTTATACATGTAATATATTACTAATAGATTGGACGGTGATTGTTGAAATAAACATTTTTTTTCTAGAAGCAGGACCAGCCTCTCCAGGCCCTCCACCCTCTCCAGCCCCTCCACCCTCTCCAGCCCCTCCAGGCTCTCCACCTCTCCAGCCCCTCCAGCACCTCCTGCCCTCCAGTCACTCTGGCGGCCATGCTTGAGAATCGTAAGTAAATCATATGCAACGTTAATGAAATGTTATATACAAGACTATTAATATCTGTATTTTCCCAGTGTAAAATCCACGCTACATGATGCAACATTGGGTACTGTGGGTTTGACAATGCTTTTATGGGGCTGCACCACTTCCAAAAAATGTGTATGTAGCACAGTCCTAGTGATACAAACCAAGAATGTTCTGATACAATTTAGCAATAACGTAATGTTTTATGCCAGCATACCTACTGCTTTTATCATGATCCCCCATGATGCATATACACTTTAAGTGGAAAGCAGTATTTATCCATCCAATGACCTTAATCTGCCCATTCAGCAATCAGCATTGTGTCTGTGTATAATAAATGCAACGGAAATACTGACTTCCTGTTTGCAGGACCCCTAATAGAGACCGTTATGGTCTTGCCCTTGACCCAGTCCCTGGGTTGATTCAGTTGTCAGTAGAGATCTGAGCATGTGTGACCCATCCAACAGCCAATCAGTAGAAATCACTGTTACCATAACTAGGTATGCATAATTAAACTAAGAATTTTAGAAAAATGATATCTTATACTGAGTCTTCCTTTTTATGACATACCGCACACATTATAGCATTGCAGTACCATGTATGTGTAAGTAGTTATCAGGTGCAAATTTGCATCTACCGCATGGTGCTTTAGGAAATGTGCTCGAACATCTTCACCACAATTCTCTCAATATCTTCCTCCACAGAACTACAGAGCATGCGGCGGAGATGCGCCACATGGTGCGGCGCCTGGACCGCCGCTGACCAGACTGGAGAGGAGGGCACCCCAGTAACCCCAGTGTTTTTTTTTTTTTTTTTATTTTTTGTAAATAGTTTAAAAAAAAAAAAAATTATACATATATATATAAAATATGTTTGTAAAACAAAATGTTTTTGGGCTTTATTTTTCGAATATCAAATTATTCAGATAGATCCATAATAAATTTTTATTTGAAAAATTACAATACACATATCTATTTAGCTAGCTATATGTCTGGTACTTATAATTGTATATACCTTACCATTAATGCCATTACACACACCACATTGGCCACATTCCCCTATATAGTAGTTTGCACACAACAAGGGAAAGAAGGCGATGGGGGTACTGGGTTACATAATGTCCACTGCAGTTTGCCACCATTGTTGTGGGGCCAGGCAGGCTTGGCCCCACTGGACATACCCCTCACCCCATTGGCTACTCTCCCTCAGAGTATGCATCGTGCAAGGGAAAGCAGGTGAAAGGGCAATGCTTCGTAGGAACAGCACCATTGAGTTACAGCAGGCCCACTGCAGTTTGCCACCATTGTTGTGGGGCCAGGCAGGCTTGGCCCCACTGGACATACCCCTCACCCCATTGGCTTCTCTCCCTCAGATTATGCTTCGTGCAAGGGAAAGCACGTGAACGGGTAGGAACAGCACCATTGAGTTACAGCAGGCCCACACTTTGTAATATGGAGTACTGCTCTCGGGCCAAGCAGGATTGACCCAGAGCTGAAAACATTGCACAGAGTAGCACTGTCAGCTACACAAAACACACAGACACTGACACACAGATACAAAAGACAAACAAAAAACAGGACACCTAGACCTCTAACAGGTCTAACACAAAATTTGTCCAAAGGACTTATAGGGGGTTAGTCCTTAAAAGGACTGTTGGGTCTCAAGATTGTGAATACAGGGGTGGGTAACAACAAGTGCTAAACCACCACACTGAAATCCACACACAGAAGCTCAAAAAGCGCAAAAATCTCTCTCCAACTCTTACACTGTCGGGTCTCCCCTAAACACACTCCAACACACGACAAAATGTCGCCTGTGAAGCAGCGTTTTATACCCAGGGGGCTGGCAAATCATGTTAGCTGCCATTGGTTAATTTGGGTCATGTGGCTTGCTCCGTCTTGAAATAAGCCCCAAAAATTCGAATTTACAAAATTTCTCGTTTTTACAAAAATCTCGTAATTACGAGAATCCGCTAATTACGAGATCTCCGGTTTTTCGGGTCCCGGAAGATCGCAAGATTATCGTAATTACGGAGATACTCGTATTTTCGAAAATTTTTGTAAAAAAAAAAAAATCCGCGGTTCGGAAGTTCGGAAGGCGGAAATCGGAAAATCCGGAATAATCCGCCGTTCGCGGACGGATAATCCGCGCGGATCCCGGTTCGGGTCCGCGAACCGGCCATCTCTACTGAAAAGTCTTTAACTATCAAAGAAAAAACTCTATTTGTGAATGAATTTCCTGGGTTAATCAGTTTAGGCAATTGATCTAATTAATAAAGGGATAAGGATAATCAGGGTTATTCAATAAAAGTTCTTATCGTTTAAAATGGTGCTAATTTTGTCCCAGCCAATCAGATTTTATTTAACATTTGAAAGCTTACATCTGATTTGTTTGGTACAAAATTAGCACCATTTTTAATGATAAGAACTTTTATTGAATAACCCTGAATGTTTCTGTGATACTGCAGCTTTCCTTTTTTGTTTGCCAAACTACCTAAAACCTTTCCTAACATTTTATGAATGAACCAGGCAAAATAAACACCTTGTAAATATACGGTATATAAATGAGAGTGCACTAAAATACAACTTGTGGAAATTGGATCATTTTGCTATACCATCTGAGAATTACACATTCCCTGTCCTTTTACAGGTGAAGTACTCTTATTACAAGGAACTGAGTGGCCTTTTACCACAAAGCTAATAAAAATCCTGAGAAACTTATTTCAAATCTCAAGAAAATAAAATTGGAGGATTCAAATTGGTAAATGGACGCTATACAGAAAATAACAGTAAAGCATCAAGAACCAGAGCATTCTCTATTAATTCTATCAAGGAAACGTTTATAATTTTACAGAATAAATTACAATTTAACAAAAAAATTACTGGAGCTTGAAATATAGTATATCAGCTAGATTTCTCCTTAATGCTTTTTTTTCCTGTTTCCATTTGTCCCTGTTCAATTTTTTTTTAACCCCTGAAAACATGAAATGAGAATCCAACCAAAGCTATTAGGTGTAAGATTAGTTTTTATTCTACAATGATTACATATCTTAAAGGTAAGGCAAGTTTGGCTCCGTATCCAGAAGGACTCCATGAAACCATTCTATTGAAAAATTCAAGCTTTATAAGATATGTGCAAAGTGCAATAAGTATAAAAAAAAAAATAGAAAAATCAAAGTGTACTAAAGGGTGGTCTTACACGTTTTATGACACCCGCTGCTTCCTCAGAGACCTAAGAAAGGACACACCCTTCTGCCTTCTACATATATAGACCCAGTCAACCCCAAACATGTACAGTGCATTTTTATTGCATGATGTGTATATGTAAAGTGGTAACAGTGTGAACAATGGCAATCAAATCAATAAAATCCGTAGTATGGAGATAATAAATATACAATTTCCGTATGGAATAATATTGGACTTCTGCACCCGGTAATTGCTTATACATTGCTGGAATTTCCTTATAGATTAATAAATTTATAAATGAAGTATACCTATAAGATGAGTTTTTTCTATTGTCATGATCTCATATCTAAAAGCGGATACAAGTGCATGGCAACATTGCTTTTGTGTGGCCTCAGTGTAAGATCTTGAAGTTACCCAGAAAAGGGTTACTTTGTTTTGCTTACCTAGTAGAAACAAATAAGCAACATACTATCAGGGAGATTCAATAAAAGTTCTTATCGTTTAAAATGGTGCTAATTTTGCCCCAACCATCAGTCTTAGAACATTTGTATGCTAAGTTACATCTGATTGGTTGGGGCAAAATTAGCACCATTTAAACGATAAGAATTTTATTGAATAACCCTGTATATTTTATAAATATTCAGTTTAAATAGGATATAGCAAACTTGTGCTTTTAATATCAATATGTAGTTTTAGAGCACAAAAAAGTTAATTACTATTTCCTATTTAATGCAGATGCAACATTAATTAGAACATGCAAAAAGAGATGCATTGCTATTCATCCCCAGTCCCCAGTCATTGCTATTGGGCATGTGACATACCCAGTGGTACAAGGAGGGAGCAAAGATGGCAGCCTCATGGAGCATCTTTAAAGAAAAAGTATCTTCAACTGTTGTTAGCTGAGTCTATTGAGGCATGTACTTTTTTTCAAGCCCAATTTTTTTTTTCACTTTAATTGCCCCGTAAACGATACAGTAATATAGAAAGTAAGATGTCCACACTCACAGTACAGGTATCTGTCATTTTTTTCTAGGCTATTATGGGTCTGGAGGTTTAAATGCAAGGGCAAAGTATCAGATTTCGCATTCAGACATTTTTGGCATGTACCTGAAAAGTATCATAAAAAGATCGTTATTTTTTAAGATGAGCTCTGCAGGCGGAAATATGTTTTCTGTGCCTAGCTTTCCTTGCTTGCTCTTATCATTTTTATTTTTATGACCATAATGTCACTATATATAAAGTGTCCTTTTCCAGATACTAAAATTCCTGGCAATTATTTGTGCTTGTCAATCTGAGTGTTTGCAATATGTTACCTACAGACACAAAATCTCGTCAACAAGAGAAAACAATCAGTGCTTTGTGAAAGTCTAGTATAATTTTATTTAATGATCTTGTTTGAAATGACTTGCTATAGAGGATAAAAATACCACTGGAAGTTAAAAAAGTCTGCAGACATGTTGAAAAATGGCATAAGCTACAGCAACACAAGCAAAATGCTTTTATGGAAATTGTCAGCTGTTTACTGCATTGCCAAAGAGACATTTTGTCTGCCAGTTACTGAGCGAACCCAATAACATGTTCCCAGGGAGAGTGCCAGAGAATCAATTGGAAAATGCGTGCCTATGAATATTTCCAGATGGAATGTGTTGGCCTTCTATGACCCTGTAAAGTAGATAAAAGAAGGGGAATTGGAAAATTATGTATATTTTAGTCCTGGGTGAGTCTTTCTTACTATAAACAAAACACACACTTTGTGCCCAGAAATTCCCTCCTGTTTTTATTTTATTTAATTTTTTGGGGTTTTTTTTATGTTGTTTGTACACTGCTAGCAGATCCCATGGTGTGCAATTTGACTGATACCTAATGTTTTGTGCTGCATATATTAAACTGCTAAATCTGACTGCATGCCTATACAAAAGATGGCAATTTCTTTGAGTGACAGCGTTTTAGAGTGATAGAGTTTTAACCAAAAATGTATATTGCATCCAAGAAGCTGATGTATTCAGATTGCAGAGTAGAGTAACTCAGGTGTACCCCCAAATTCTGTTCCATCAATAGATGTAAATGTAAAGTGTAAAGTGTAGGGTACCTGATAAGCAGAGGCAATCACAAGGTATTGCAATCAAGTCAACACATAGTACCACATGACATGTTTCGGACTATACCATGTCCTTTATCAAGTGTGAACAATACCACCCACCACCACCAATATATAATACAAACAGGATATTGCATCATCAAATCCCTCCCTCAAATTGTGAATCACTCTTCCAATCCGAATTGAGTCCTTGTACACAGTCCAATAGTTCAGTTATTCAACATCCAATACAGTGTATCCAGTCCATGGTGTAAAAGTCCAGTGAAGACAACCTAAGTGAAAAATATATATCATCGATACTGGCATTGCCTGTACGGTCTACCCAGAATATCAAATAATCATTATCAAAATGGAATTGCCCAAAACAGGGCCTACCTTTACAGGAATCTGGATACCTTACAACCATGGATACATCACAACCATCTCAAACCACTGAAAAAGCACAGTCTAATGACAGACTACAGATTATCAACTTTTTTTTTTTGTGACTATGTCACAAAGGCACGTTTTGTCTAGGGGAATTACTTTTTGTCCAGACAAACAAGTTGACAAATTTACAGCAACTAAAGACCTAGATTTATTTTGCAGAAAACATAAACCTTACTTTTACAAGAAACAGGATGGGAATTTAAATACCTTACATGCTGTACAGCAGCAGGATACACAACACAAAGCTATCAGTAAGATTAAACCAAAATCTACTTTTTGTCCACCTTTGTACTTGAAATTGCCCAAAACACATTTATGGGACATAATCTTTCCAAATCTGAATGGAAGGCATTGGAAGACATTGAGGGCTGGGGAGATGTGGTTATCAAACCATCCAACAAGGGTGGAAATATTGTAATTTGGCCTGACAGCATGTATTGGAATGAGGCAATTCGACAACTAGCAAATCTAATTATACATTACTCCTGCCCGAACAGGGACCATTTAAGAAAAAACTGTCACACTTAATTGATGATGCGCAAGAGGCAATGATAATCACATCCAAGGAAGCTATGTTTCTCACAGCTGATTGCCCTGTTGTTCCAACATTGTACCTACTTCCTAAAATACACAAGAATGCCACCAGATCACCAGGTAGGCTAATGATTAAGTTACAGGGCACAGAAATTCCATCAGATTGTTTCCTGGTGACTTGCAATGTTGAGTCACTCTATACTAGAATTGAACATAGTGCTGTCCGCTACTTTATGGATATGGAGGAACATAATCTCTCAGGCAGACATAAATTAATTTTTGTGTTTGTTAGAATACATATTAAAACACAACTATTTTGTATTTGATTGTCAGTACTGAGTACAGCAGAGAAGTACCCCCATGGGTGCCAGATGTACTACCTCTTACGCCAACCTATTTGTGGGTTGGTGGGAGAGGGAGCACATCTTTTTTGATGATCTCATCTGTTTCACATAGATGATGTCTTCTTTCTATGGAAAAGGTCTAGAGATGTACTGTTGGATTTCATTTAGATATTGAACAATAACAGCCTCAACATCTTACTTACCCATAACATCTCTACATGTAATGTTGGGTTATAATTAAAAAAAAAACTTGAAAACAGATTGATAAATACCTTATTCCATAAAGCCACAGTGACTAATTCACTACTACACTTTGAAAGTGCCCATCCAGCACCTTTGAGAAAACCCATCCCTAGAGGACAGTTCCTTCGAGTGAGAAGGAACTATATACTGGATGGGAATTTTGCCAGGTCCTCATATTAACTTACAGATAGGTTTCTTGTTGGAGGGTACCCCAAGGGATTAGTTGTAAGGGAGCGAGCCAGAGCAGCTCAGTATTCTCAAAAGGAACTCTTACAGCCAAGAAGTAAGACACCTAAAGACCAAACCATCAGATATATCACCACATATGGGAGGGAATGGGATATGCTTAAGAATGCATTAAATACATCTTGGCACATCATAAGAAATGATAATGTTATTGGTCCATCTGTTACAGAGACACCTACTGTGGCAGCAAGAATAAGCAGGAATTTGGCAGACATGCAGACCCAAAGCCACGGTGTGAGAGCTAACAAAGGCAGCACAATGAGAATAAGACTTAAAGGCACATACCCATGTGAGAATTGTGTGTATGACCAATTCATGCACCATACTTCAGAGGTGTTTAACTCGAGTGGGACAAAAGCTTTTCCCTTGACACAGTACTTTAACTGTAAAAGTGACTTCGTAATATATTACATCAGATGTCCCTGTGGACTGCTGTACATTGGTAAAACCAAACAAGAGATCAAACAGAGACTGGCCAGTACATCTGACATCAAACTGGCCAACAGATATAAAACAGAGGGCAAAACACTAAAGACTATTGTTGACCACTTTTTGACGAGTGATGGGGTGTCATATAAAGACCTAAAATACTTTGGTCTCAAGAGGGTAAGTATGACCATCCGAGGTGGTGATATAAACCAGAACTTATTAGGATGTTACAGCAGATGGATTTACCAACTGATGACACTATATCCCAGTGGACTTAATTAATCTTTCGACTTTACTCCATTTCTATGACTACTTACCTGACATTGAGCCCTATCCACATATCTAAAAATCTATAATTGTTTACCTTTGAACTTATATCTAGAACATCTGTGCCATTGCAGTTAGATCCATACTGTACCACAAAGGATTAGGCTTGAGTGATTCCATTGGATTTGTATTCAAAAGAAATTTCCGTAGTGACATCATGGATCTTTTCCCAGATACATCTTTCTCTTCTACACAGAAAGGCAAGCTTCTGACCATTGTGAAATCAATACTTTCGTTTTGGATCGGCTTTATATGGTGGATTTGCTTGAAGTGTATCGCCTCAACCCATGAGCAGTCCGATACATTGATGTTACATTTAATGGAGGTATTACTGATCGGTTGTT
The DNA here is from genome assembly GCA_019447015.1 of Hymenochirus boettgeri. Classification (NCBI taxonomy): domain Eukaryota; kingdom Metazoa; phylum Chordata; class Amphibia; order Anura; family Pipidae; genus Hymenochirus; species Hymenochirus boettgeri. Next base: position 108,194,177 of record CM033472.1, read on the forward strand.
GCTTATGTTTGACTGCTTTAAACTTGGGATTAGAAATGGACTAGAACCCAAATTCTAACCCGAGTTCAAGCCTAACTTATCGAGTTCGAATGGAATAGGACTTCTCGAATTTTCCGGACTTTCGATAATCATTGAACATCATCGAAATTACGAGCCGTTCGCTAACTTTTGAATGTATAGTTTGCTAACCCTCAAAAGTATTGTTAGTTTTTGCTAACCCTCGAAAGTATCATTACATTTTTTGTAACCCTTGAATTAATAGTTCTATTTTTTTTTTTAAAGTATCGTTCAGTAGCCCTCAAATTGGCCATAACCCTCGAATGTAGCATTGCGCAAAAACCTGATAATTGTCTGCTTGTGTTTAAGAAGTGTTTTAACAAGTTTGGTGATAGTGGCATGTCCCCCAGACCATTTCCCAGGTGCCACAGCCATTTACAGCAAAGTTACCATTGTTGTTTAGCTGTAAATCACCCAGACTTTTCGAACTAGCACCCTCCCATTGGTTTTAATGGGTCCAAATTCGAACTTTCGAACTTTTACTGAAGGTCGAAAGTTCGAAAACGGACCGAACTTAATGAACTTCGGCCATCTCTGCTTGGGATACTATCCAACAAGGGAACAATAGCGGACCTAATGCACATATAAGTTGGGCATTTCCCTTATGGATCTAGTCACCAATTCAATTTTGGGACACTTCCTTTATACTGACCCCTGCACGATATATGTCCTCTATCTTTAACTTGGTACGTTTATTGGACTTATGTGGATTTCCATCATTGAAGAGAATTGGATATACTGTTCGTGTGTGGACTCTCTAATCCCTATATCAAAGAAAGTGATCGTATTTATGTATATTGATGCATTTAGATACTTTTCTGTATTGATTTTGGGTTATTTGTTTGTTTATATATTGTAATTTAAGTATGTAGGATTGGCCAATTGACAGTGGGAGTGGCCTCCATAGTGTAGACAGCATTCAGGTCATGAGATATCTATCATGGCCGTGTTCTCATGAGAAGTGACTTGTGAGATTACTGAGCCATGACATCATCACTCTGTGATACTATGCATACATACATGGATGCTGGTGTCCCACGCTACCACACACTGTTGAGAAAGCCCTATTCTTGGGTGAAACACATTCAGCGTTCCTCACAGGGCCATCTTTGTGGTCCTGCTTTGGTTTTCCTCCATTGCACAGCAATATGTACCGCCTTGGTGACTTTGGACCATGACTGACTACAGACAGATAAGTGTATGATATTACTGAATGTTATGTTAGGGGCTTTATGGCTTGGAGGTTGGCACTGGGTGTACTTTAAACTCAAACTCCAGCATAGAGTTGCATTGGGGAGGTAAACACAGCTTATAAAGCACATGATTTTTTCCTAGCAAAAGATAAAGATTCTAAATGTACCTACTTGCATGTGCAGTAGGTACCAGACCTTTTAAATAAATGCAACGGAAATCTGACTTCCTGTTTGCAGGACCCCTAATAGAGACCGTTATGGTCTTGCCCTTGACCCAGTCCCTGGGTTGATTCAGTTGGTCAGTAGAGATCTGAGCATGTGTGGACCCATCCAACAGCCAATCAGAGAAATCACTGTTACCATAACTAGTATGCATAATATAAACTAGAATTTTAGAAATAATGATATCTTATACTGAGCTTTCCTTTTTATGACATACCGCACCATTATAGCATTGCAGTACACATGTATGTGTAAGTAGTTATCAGGTGCAAATTTGCATCTACCGCATGGTGCTTTAGGAAATGTGCTCGAACATCTTCACCACATTCTCTCAATATCTTCCTCCAAGAAACTACAGAGCATGCGGCGGGAGTGCGCCACATGGTGCGGCGCCTGGACCGCCGCTGACCAGACTGGAGAGGAGGGCACCCCGTAACCCCGTGTTTTTTTTTTTTTTTTTATTTTTGTAAATGTTTAAAAAAAAAAAAAATTTATACATATATATATATAATATGTTTGTAAAACAAAAATGTTTTTGGGGCTTATTTTTCGATATATCAAATTATTCAGATAGATCCATAATAATTTTATTTGAAAAATTACAATACACATATCTATTAGCTAGCTTAATGTCTGGTACTTTAATTGTATATCCTTACCATTAATCCATACACACACCACATTGGCCACATTCCCCTATATAGTAGTTTGCACACAACAAGGGAAAGAGGCGATGGGGGTACTGGGTTACATAATGTCCACTGCAGTTTGCCACCATTGTTGTGGGGCCAGGCAGGCTTGCCCCACTGGACATACCCCTCACCCCATTGGTCTACTCTCCCTCAAGTATGCATCGTGCAAGGGAAAGCAGTGAAAGGGCAATGCTTCGTAGGACAGCACCATTGAGTTACAGCAGGCCCACTGCAGTTTGCCACCATTGTTGTGGGGCCAGGCAGGCTTGGCCCCACTGGACATACCCCTCCCCCATTGGCTTCTCTCCCTCAGATTATGTTCGTGCAAGGGAAAGCGTGAACGGGTAGGAACAGCACCATTGAGTTACAGCAGGCCCACACTTTGTAATAGTGTACTGCTCTCGGCCAAGCAGATTGACCCAGAGCTGAAAACATTAGCCACAGAGTAGCACTGTCAGCTACACAAAACACACAGACACTGACCACAAGTACAGAAAGACAAACAAAAAAACAGGACACCTAGACCTCTAACAGGTCTAACACAAAATTTGTCCAAAGGACTTATAGGGGGTTAGTCCTTAAAAGGACTGTTGGGTCTCAAGATGTGTGAATACAGGGGTGGGTAACAACAAGTGCTAAACCACCACACTGAAATCCACACACAGAAGCTCAAAAAGCGCAAAAATCTCTCTCCAACTCTTACACTGTCGTTCTCCCCTAAACACACTCCAACACACTGACAAAATGTCGCCTGTGAAGCAGCGTTTTATACCCAGGGGGCTGGCAATAATCATGTTAGCTGCCATTGGTTAATTGGGGTCATGTGGCTTGCTCCGTCTTGAAAATAAGCCCCAAAATCAATTTACAAGAATTTCTCGTTTTTACGAAAAATCTCGTAATTACGAGAATCCGCTTAATTACGAGGATCTCCGGTTTTTTCGGGTCCCGGAAGATCGCAGATTATCGTAATTACGGAGATACTCGTATTTTCGAAAATTTTGTAAAAAAAAAAAAATCCGCGGTTCGGAAGTTCGGAAGGCGGAAAATCCGGAAAATCCGGAATAATCCGCCGTTCGCGACGGGATAAATCCGCGGCGGATCCCGGTTCGGGTCCGCGAACCGGCCATCTCTACTGAAAAGTCTTTAACTATCAAAGAAAAAACTCTATTTGTGAATGAATTTCCTGGGTTAATCAGTTTAGGCAATTGATCTAATTAATAAAGGATAAGGATAATCAGGGTTATTCAATAAAAGTTCTTATCGTTTAAATGGTGCTAATTTTGTCCCAGCCAATCAGATTTTATTTAACATTTGAAAGCTTACATCTGATTTGTTTGGTACAAATTAGCACCATTTTTAATGATAGAACTTTTATTGAATAACCCTGAATGTTTCTGTGATACTGCAGCTTTCCTTTTTGTTTGCCAAACTACCTAAAACCTTTCCTAACATTTTATGAATGAACCAGGCAAAATAAACACCTTGAAATATACGGTATATAAATGAGAGTGCACTAAAAACAACTTGTGGAAATTGATCATTTTGCTATACCATCTGAGAATTACACATTCCCTGTCCTTTTACAGGTGAAGTACTCTTATTACAAGGAACTGAGTGGCCTTTTACCACAAACTAATAAAAATCCTGAGAAACTTATTTCAAATCTCAGAAAATAAAATTGGAGGATTCAAATTGTAAATGGACGCTATACAGAAAATAACAGTAAAGCATCAAGAACCAGAGCATTCTCTATTAATTCTATCAAGGAACGTTTATAATTTTACAGAATAATTACAATTTAACAAAAAAATTACTGGAGCTTGAAATATAGTATATCAGCTAGATTTCTCCTTAATGCTTTTTTTTCCTGTTTCCATTTGTCCCTGTTTCAATTTTTTTTAACCCCTGAAAACATGAAATGAGAATCCAACCAAAGCTATTAGGTGTAAGATTAGTTTTTATTCTACAATGATTACATATCTTAAAGGTAAGGCAAGTTTGGCTCGTATCCAGAAGGACTCCATGAAACCATTCTATTGAAAAATTCAAGCTTTATAAGATATGTGCAATGGCAATAAGTATAAAAAAAAAAAATAGAAAAATCAAAGTGTACTAAAGGTGGTCTTACACGTTTTATGACACCCGCTGCTTCCTCAGAGACCTAAGAAAGGACACACCCTTCTGCCTTCTACATATATAGACCCAGTCAACCCCAAACATGTACAGTGCATTTTTATTGCATGATGTGTATATGTAAAGTGGTAACAGTGTAACAATGGCAATCAAATCATAAAATCCGTAGTATGGAGATAATAAATATACAATTTCCGTATGAATAATATTGGACTTCTGCACCCGGTAATTGCTTATACATTGCTGGAATTTCCTTATAGATTAATAAATTTATAAATGAAGTATACCTATAGATGAGTTTTTTCATTGTCATGATCTCATATCTAAAAGCGGATACAAGTGCATGGCAACATTGCTTTTGTGTGGCCTCAGTTGTAAGATCTTGAAGTTACCCAGAAAAGGGTTACTTTGTTTTGCTTACCTAGTAGAAACAATAAGCAACATACTATCAGAGATTCAATAAAAGTTCTTATCGTTTAAAATGGTGCTAATTTTGCCCCAACCATCAGATCTTATTGAACATTTGTAAGCTTCCATCTGATTGGTTGGGGAAAAAAATTAGCACCATTTTAACGATAAGAACTTTATTGAATAACCCTGTATATTTATAAATATTCAGTTTAAATAGGATATAGCAAACTTGTGCTTTTAATATCAATATGTAGTTTTAGAGCACAAAAAGTAATTACTATTTCCATTTAATGCAGATGCAACATTAATTAGAACATGCAAAATAGAGATGCATTTGCTATTCATCCCCAGCCCAAGTCTTGCTATTGGGCATGACATACCCAGTGGCACAAGGAGAGAGCAAAGATGGCAGCCCTCATGGAGCATCTTTAAACAAAGTATCTTCACTGTTGTTAGACTGATGTCTAGAGCATGTACTTTTTTTCAAGCCCAATTTTTTTTTTCACTTTAATTGCCCCGAAAACGATACAGTATATAGAAAGTAAGATGTCCACACTCACAGTACAGGTATCTGTCATTTTTTTCTAGGCTATTATGGGTCTGGAGGTTTAAATGCAAGGGCAAAGTATCAGATTTCGCATTCAGACATTTTGGCATGTACCTGAAAAGTATCATAAAAAGATCGTTTTTTTTAAGATGAGCTCTGCAGGCGGAAATATGTTTTCTGTGCCTAGCTTCCTTGCTTGCTCTTATCATTTTTATTTTTATGACCTAATGTCACTATATATAAAGTGTCCTTTTCCAGATACTAAAATTCCTGGCAATTATTTGTGCTTGTCAATCTGAGTGTTTGCATAATGTTACCTACAGACACAAAATCTCGTCAACAAGAGAAAACAATCAGTGCTTGTGAAGTCTAGTAAATTTTATTTAATGATCTTGTTTGAAATGACTTGCTATAGAGGATAAAATACCACTGGAAGTTAAAAATCTGCAGACATGTTGAAAAATGGCATAAGCTACAGCACACACAGCAAAATGCTTTTATGGAAATTGTCAGCTGTTTACTGCATTGCCAAGAGACATTTTGTCTGCCAGTTACTGAGCGAACCCATAACATGTTCCCAGGGAGAGTGCCAGAGAATCAATTGGAAAATGCGTGCCTAGGAATATTTCCAGATGGAATGTGTGGCCTTCTATGACCCTGTAAAGTAGATAAAGAAGGGGAATTGGAAAATTATGTATATTTTAGTCCTGGGTGAGTCTTTCTTATAAACAAAACACACACTTTGTGCCCAGAAATTCCCTCCTGTTTTTATTTTATTTAATTTTTGGGGTTTTTTTTATGTTGTTTGTACACTGCTAGCAGATCCCATGGTGTGCAATTTGACTGATACCTAATGTTTTGTGCTGCATATATTAAACTGCTAAATCGGACGGCATGCCTATACAAAGATGGCAATTTCTTTGAGTGACAGCGTTTTAGAGTGATAGAGTTTTAACCAAAAATGTATATTGCATCCAAGAAGCTGATGTATTCAGATTGCAGAGTAGAGTAACTCAGGTGTACCCCCAAATTCTGTTCCATCAATAGATGTAAATGTAAAGTGTAAAGTTAGGGTACCTGATAAGCAGAGGCAATCACAAGGTATTGCAATCAAGTCAACACATAGTACCACATGACATGTTTCGGACTATACCATGTCCTTTATCAAGTGTGAACAATACCACCCACCACCACCAATATATAATACAAACAGGATATTGCATCATCAAATCCCTCCCTCAAATTGTGAATCACTCTTCCAATCCGAATTGAGTCCTTGTACACAGTCCAATAGTTCAAACTATAGTTCAGTTTTAACATCCAATACAGTGTATCCGTCCATGGTGTAAAAGTCCAGTGAAGACAACCTAAGTGAAAATATATATCATCGATACTGGCATTGCCTGTACGGTCTACCCAGAATATCAAATAATCATTATCAAAGGGATTGCCCAAAACAGGGCCTACCTTTACAGGAATCTGGATACCTTACAACCATGGATACTCACAACCATCTCAAACCA